>CM062808.1:826723896-827389730 GCA_031772625.1 Pinus tabuliformis
GTCACATACTCATGTCAAATACTCTTCATGAAATTAACATCAAATTCTCCATGATAACCATACTAAAACCCTAATCCATCATCAAGAAAATGCAAGAAGTATATAAGTGTAAGAGACACACATGAAACTAACATGCATGCATGAACAACACACAGTCAACCCATTCAGTCTGAGAGTTGAACCATGCTCTGATACCACTCTGTAACACCCTCCTCCCACATTCACCCAAGTAACAATGCCAACTGGAGTAAACATGAGACATGATGCTACTATGATCAAATTCAACCTCCTAGGCAACCTTAAGGAAGTGGAATCGATGGAAAATCACATACAGTCATCCAATACCATCAACAAAACCCTCAGGAGACAAGTTATCAACTCAAATAGCATATCCCTGGGTCCCACTGCTATTCTAGACAATTCAAGTTTCAGTCACTCTCATGATATGGGCAAGGGAGCGACCAGAGACCTAAATTCACTCTCATAGGCCTACATGCCAGCAACTATGGAAGAAACTTGCCAGTTCTATGCCAGCGACTCCAAGATTGGAGACACTTTTCAAGCGCAAAACCCACGTCACCATATAGAATGGAATGAAAGATCAGAATTAAGTAAAGTACAGGGAAACAATAATCCAAAAGTAAATAGTTGATCAAGGCCTTAACCAGACCCCTACTAGCCATGACATGAATTTCATCAAACATATCATCGACATGTAACCTACAACTGTAAATATCATAGTTAAGTGTAGGGATCTCTAACTTATCTAAGAAGCGGCATGAACCATTGTTTCCTCATATCGTTTGTTTCCTTATCACTTATTAGGTCATACATACAATATACACTCAAATACAAGTAAAAACATGTTGAGAGCCAAACATTGCCGCTACCATAAAATTAACATATAACCAAAATAATATGAACAAAATTACCATACACATTTCAACCATCGAAATCCATATATAAACCACTACATTTCCAGATGAAAATCAATGGAATGAATTTATCATTAATCAATGCCATGAACTGACCATAGATGGTACTACCATGTTGCACCCAACCATAGATTGGCTGAGCCAAGTCTGCCCTTACCCATCATCCATGTGCCATATTCCAAGCATGAATGTGGGACTCATAGAACACATAAAAAACACCAATCAAAATGGATGCCACCAGATTTCTCCACCTACACCATGAGGAACCTGAGTTCCTCCTAGTCTCTCAGGATTTACCATGCATCGATAATCCGATAAAGGGATCAATAGTCCCTACACTGAGACATACTCTCTAGGCTTTACCATGCATTCCATCTTGAAATCACTAGGCCCAAAGGAGAGAAAATCCACCTCTTGGCATTACCGTATATCCTAGCATTCACTGACAAGGATTCTTAGGCCCACCGAGGCACACAATCTTGCTTTACCGCATCCCACAGTCCAGTTCAAGGGTTACTAGGTGACTGTCTTTGTTCATCTTTAGTCTGGTTCACGGGCCACTACGACCATGAGTTTTGTAATTCAGAGATCCACCCACATAAACCACAAGAGAGAACCCATCTCATCAAATATATCGAGAAATTACAAGGCTAGGCTAACAATATTATCACAACTGGAAAAACGCATGCCATGGTAGAAAATAACACATGCAATCCCTTGAATTTCAAATCTAGCAAGTAAAATATACATGTAAGTTGATACCTACAATGAATCCTATTGTAGCTACTTGATCCTACCTTTCCCTGCTTGACCTTTGCTTCCTCTTGCCTTATTTTCCTTTCATTCTCCAATGCCAAAGTGATCCAAGAAAACTCTATGTCCAAGAGTATGAGAGAGAGAGAGAGAGAGAGAGAGAGAGAGAGAGAGAGAGAGAATAATGAGAGAGCTCCAAAGCTAAACTGACATAAGGTTACCCACCGATCTTAAAAATTCCTTTTTATGAATAAGGCCTCTATTTTATTCATTTTCCATTATTTCCTTCATTTTCCTCCTCATATGCAACATGTGACCTCTCACCTCCTCATCGAGGACAATCCTCAAAATGATCAAAATTTATCGGTCTCATATGCTCATGAAACTAACACCAAGTTGAAGAGCTCATCACACTAGTTCTGGTTGTATATTTGGTTTTCAATACAACCTCTTTATTAGGAAGTTAAGGAGTTCTGAATTTTTGTGGAAACATGCAAAAAATGGGCCACAATAGGCCAAGTGGCAGCACTAGAGCAAGACAGGTGGTGGCAGGTCAGCAGGGCATGTGGCAGCAGGTCAAACCCTGGTCATGTTAAGCGCTGCTCGAAACAAAGTAACGAACCTCCACAAATGGTGTGGAGCAAAAATATAATACAACGACCATTCCAAAGTTAAAACATTAACCAAACTCCACAAATGATGCTAGATTGATATATGTTACAAAGCCTATGTGAAAACCTTTGGTTATAGCCACATGCCATGTGGTGAGTATGGATACAACTGTCCGTATATAGTAATATAACCACAATCCAAAGTTAACGTTTGTTATAGTTAAATGCCATGGGATATCACCACTGACTATTGTTAATACTTTATTAATAACCATATGATATATATGGTATGGGTAGTATGTTAATATACTATGTAAATACACATAGTTGTAACATATGCCAATCAAATCCCAGGAAGCCCGTGGGTTTGACCCCAGGACCTTCACATGGGTTATAAAAGGTTTTACCATTGCGCCATCTCCAAGGGACATGTAAGGAGTGTATTCCATAATTGTTTTGGACAGTGCTTGCAAATGCATTGTAAGGCATATCTTGGCCAATATTGGGCCTTTTTGTAATCTGAAAGTTGCGTTGAGAAGTTGGGGCAAAGACCTTTCAGCTGAGAGTAGCCATTGAAGCCTATGAGTAGATTCCACAATGGTGAATTTTTATGTTTTATGATCATTTTCAATACATTGGACGCCCATTGGAAGCAGACGCAGAGATGTAGTCCAAGAGGGAGGAACTCTGTCATCAAATTTGTTGTGTTTGCTTCTTATTTATGTTGTTCATGGTTGATTTCAGATTTCAAGTGTTTAAGTTTAAGGCACATAAAAATCAATTTTCCTTGTTATTTCACTTAAAAGGAAACCTTAGTTAATATTTGAAGAAATTGAGCAAATAGTCAATTATTCTATTTTTGGATCATATTTTGGTATCAGAGCAAGGTTGATCATGTATAAGAAAGATATTTTCCAATGTGAATGTTGACTAGATCCAGGTTGCGTCGTGGTTAAGGGGAACTTGAGAAGATAAATCCATATATTAGAAATAGGAAAGTATCTCAAAAGTTGAACATGGGAGAGCCAAATGAAGGAGAAGCTCCTGAAACAAAGGTCATTCGAGAGGAGAAATATCAACGAATGTTCATTATTTGCAAAGGATGATTGCATAGCTTTATGAATATAAGAAGAAGATAGATGTAACTTCATCTTCTAAGGACACGAAAGATAAAAGGGAAAAGGAAAAAGATGACGGTAATCAACCTTCTTCTCCTCCATCTTCATCTTATTCTTATTTATTCCCTTATCATTCATGTTCAGATTCAGGCTCACAAAAGAAACCAAAGAAATCTTCACTTTTTGAAGCTTCATGTTAAGTTTGATTTGCCAATATATGATGGTGAAATGAATCCTAAAAAGTTAGATAATTGGATAAGGCAATTTGAGGTGTATTGTAGAATTCAAAATGTTGTTGATGACTCTACAAAAATTTACTAGTTAGCTACACTTCGAATGGGGGGAACAACTTTGATTGGGTGGGAAAGTAAAACTCAATCATATTTGAACCAAAAAGGTAAAATTAGCTCCTCATGGTATAAGTTTCTTAAAGCCCTTAGAAAGAAATTCTATCCTTTTGGATATATGCCACAAGTTGTAATGGATTTGTAGCATTTAAGGCAAGGTAAGGATAGTGTGTAAGAGTTTACACATGATATTAGGAAAAATGTATTAGCACTTTTAGATGTTCAATTAAACACACAGGAAACTTTGTTGATGTATATTGGAAGTTTGCATTCTTATTTGCAACATATTTTGCTTATGTTTAATCCAATTGACTTTCATGGAGTTTGTATAAAATACATTCATATTGAATCAAGTGGGATACCTTTTCAGTCAAAATTTTCAAAGAAACCATTCAATCATTTAGAGAGAAAAGATTCGAAAGAAGGCAAGGGAAAGAGTTAGTTGAAAGGGAAGAAATCGGCAACAACAAAGAAGGAAGGAGAAAAGCCTACTTGTACTCATTGTTAGAGGGTTGGACATGAAGACTCGAAATGTTGGAAGCTTCATCCTAAACTTAAACCAAAGAAGTTCCTTAAGAAGAATGGTGAAATGAAAGATAATGCTACAGTCCAACAAGATTTGGGATCTGACTTCGGTGATGAAAAGAAGATTACCGCTATGGGTCTAACAGGTATTCCTTCTAAAACTAGCTCTAACTCTACTTGTTTTGCATCTTCTTCAAAAGCTAATGGTGTGATTGAAGTAAAGGAGAGAGTTGAGTTGTTTCACATAAGGATCATACCCAACCAAACTACGATAGACACATTATTTGATAGTGGATCACAAGAAAATCTAATTTCTAAGGAACTAGTAAGGAAATTGGGATTGGAAACTTAAAATCATCTAAAACCATACCCTTTAGGATGGTTGAAAGAAAATACTAAGATGCATGTCACAAAATAGTGTTAATCAAGGTTTGCAATTACAGCTGATTTTGTTCATGAAGTTGAGCTAGATCTGATTCCTTTGGATATATGTGGAGTTGTGTTCGGTAGTCTATATATTTATGATAGAGATGCCATATGTCATAGAAAGGAGAATAAGTATGACCTCTTTAAAGATGGAATCAAATACATTGTTAGGGCACACAAAATTAAGACAAACTTGGATTTAATCAATGTTAGTCAAATGAAAAGGCCAATAAATTCAAGTAAAAACTTTAATCATGATTGTTAAAGAACAACCTAAATATAAGTATGATCCTTTTCAAGGGTGTTATTCTCAGTTTATGGAAAAATTGGTTGAAATAGTACATTCTTATAAAGAATTGTTTAAAGAACCAAAGGTTTACCTCCAAAACGAGAAATACAACATGAGATTCAACTACAATCTAATGCCCCTCTGCCGAATATTGACATGTATCATATGTCAGTCATTGAAAATGAAGAGATAAAGAAATGAATTCAAGAATTGGTTGATAAAGGCTTTATTCAACCTAGTTATTCTCCATGTGGATCATCGATCATATTAGTCCCAAAGAAACACGGAACTTGGAGAATGTGTGTTGATCAGTTAAATAATTGTTTACTTTACAAAACTGGATTTAAGAAGTGGTTATCATCAGATCCATATTACAGAGAATGATATATGGAAAACTACATTTAATAATAGACATGGTATTTTTGAATGTTTGGCTATGGTTTTTAGGTTATGCAATGCTCCAACAACTTTTATGAGAGTGATGAATGAAGTTTTTCATGCTTTTATTGATAAGTTTGTCATAGTCTATCTGGATAATATCCTTATATTCAGTTCAAGTTTGGAAGAACACGTAAAGCATGTTAAACAAGTTTTTAATGTGTTGCAAAAAGAGAAACTTATCTCAAACTCTCTAAATGTGAATTTGGAAAAACTTCCTTAGTATTTCTTGGTTACATAGCTGGAGGGGGTCAAATAAAAATAGATCCAACTAAAATTGATGTAATTGTCAAGTGGCTAAGACCTAAAAATGTGACAGAAGTTAGAAGTTTCTTGGGTGTAGTTCAGTATTGGAGAAATTTTATTTCATATTTCTCTTTTATTGCATCACCACTTCATGCTTTAACAATTTCTAAAGTCTCCTTCCAGAGGGGAGGAAAACAAAAAAACATTTGATACTTTAAAGCAGAAAAATATTACAGCTCCAATCTTGGATTTAGTAGACCTTCAAGGGACATTTGAAATATAAATTGATGCTAGTGGGTATGAAATGGGTGTAGTATTATTACAAAAAGGAATTTCTATTGTTTTCATTCAAAAACATTTTCTAAAGAAATTGCTAACTATCTAGCTTATGGTAAATAATTTATGCATTAGTGGAAAGTGTTAAAACATGGAAACATTAGTTAATGGGAAAATAAACAACGATTCATACAGATCATCAGCCACTTCAGTACCTTCAATCACAAACTAAGTTGTAACAGTCTCGACATTATAGATGGATGGGGTTTTTGCAGCAATTCCATTTAGTGATCAAATATAAGAAAGGTACCACCAACAAAGTAATTGATATGTTATTGAGATGTTCTTTGAATGCTTCAATTATTCTAAAAATAGTTCTTTAGCACATGAAATTTACATACAACAATATGTTGAAGATATTGATTTTAAGGATGTTTATGAATCACTAAATCGTGGTGCTCAGGTGGAATAAGTGAATTATCATGTTCATGACAGGTTATTATACCATCTTGGAAATTTTTCATACCACAGGGAGAAAGAGTGCATGTGACCAGGGAAGAAAATTCATCTTGTGTTTCAGGGCATTTTTGTGTAGGTAAGACAATGGCACAATCACAATTTTTTTCTATTCATCTCAAATGAATGAGACAATTACTAAATACATCAAAGGTTGTGTCATGTGTTAAACAAGAAAACCAAACAACAGAAAGTTATTTTTGTATATGCCACTTCCAGTTCCTTCTTAGCCATGGGAAACTATATCTATGGACTTTGTATAAGGGCTTCCAATGTATAAAAAAGGGCATGATTATTTGTATGTTGTGGTTGATAGATTTATAAAACACGTGTATTCTTGTTCCATGTGAGAAGAAAGTTACTGCTGAACAGACTACACATATATTCTTTCAAAAATATGGGTTCATTTTGGGTTGTCTACTTCTATAATTTCAGATCGGAACTCTCATTTCCTGGGGGAGTTTTGGTCCACTTTGTGGGGACTCATGGATAATAAGTTGAAAAAGAGCATATATTTTCATCCACAAAATGATGGGCAAATAGAGGTGGTGAACAGAACAATGGTACATCTTCTTAGAGGTTATTTTAGGAAACATCCTAAGTTGTGGGATGAATCATTACATTATGTCCAACATGATTACAAACGAGCCTTACACTCTTCTACTAGCATATCTCCTTTTGAAACATGTTATGGATACCTGCTAAAAACACCAATGGAATTTATGTTTAGTGAAGAAGCTAAGGAGGATGGACATGGAGATGCCGATAAAGAAATCAAGTTCATTCAAACAATCCAAAATATTCATGAAGCAGGGCAGGATCAATTGGAGAAAAGTCAAGACAAGTACAAAATGTATCATGACAAGCATCAGATGGATCATTACTTTCAGGTTGGTGATCAAGTATGGCTATACATCAGCAAAGAAAGGATGAAGGGCGTAGGTAAAACATTGAAACCCATAAGGTATGGTCATTTTAAAATTGTTGAAAAGATTGGGCACAATGCATTCCAGTTGAATTTTCCTCCATACATGCATATATATTCAGTTGTAAATGTTGATAGGTTGAAGTTGTATGAACCTCTAATGATCATGGATCAAGAAGAAAATGATCAAATTCCAACAATAGATGATTTTTCACCTGAATGTATGACTGAGTTATAGGAAGATGCCATCTTGGATAGGAAGGTCCGCACTTCCAGTTGAGGAGATGTAGAGTATCTTCGAGTGGGACTTAAAGGCATGAATCCAAGAAAGGTAAGGTGGATGGAGATTGGAAGGGTTAGGGAACAATACCCTCATCTCATATCTACTTAAAACCAAACTTTTGGTGGTCCAAAAACTTCCAATGGAAACGAATGATCTAGGAGGATCCTAAAAATGCTCAAAATGTATCAATCTCATATTCTCATGAAACTAATGCCAGGTCAAAGAGCTCATCGTGCTGATTCTGGTGGTATATTTAGTTCTCAAAATGGTCTCTGTATGAGGAAGTTAAGGCGTTATGAAGTTTTCTGGAAATAGGAAAAAAATGGTCCAGAGAAGGCCAAGTGGCAACACTAGAGCAGGACAAGTGGTAGCATGTCAATAGGGCATATGGAAGAAGGTTACACCCCAGTCATGTTAAGCACTCCTCCAAACAAGGTAACAGACTGCCACAAATGGTGAGGAGTAACCATATAATACAATGTCGATTCCAAAGTTAAAATATTAACCAAACTCCACGGATGTCGCCAAATTGATATGTGTTACAAAGCCTATGTTAAAACCTTTGGTTATAACCACATGACACGTGGGTAGTATGCATATCACCAATAGTATATAGTATTATAACCACTATCGAAAGTTAACGTTTATTACAATTAAATTCCATGGGGATATCACCACCAACTATTGCTAATAATTTTTTAATAACCATATGATATATATGGTATGGGCACTATGTTAATATACTATGTAAATACATATAGTTGTAATGGTATACCCATAAAATCTTGGAAACTCGCGGGTTTGACCCAGGGACCTTCCCATGGGTTATAAAAGGCTTTACCATTCTGCCATCGCCAAGGGAGATGTCAGGAGTGTATTCTGTAGTTTTTTTGGATAGTGCCTGCAAATGCCTTTTGAGGAATATCTTGGCCAGTATTGGGCCTCTTCATAATCTGAAAGTTGCAATGGGATGCTTAGGCTGAGACTTTTCATCTAACAGTAGCCAGTGAAGCCTGTGAGTAGATTCCAAAATGGTGAATTTTGGTGTAAAGAGACTTTATGAGAATTTTCAATACATCGGACGCCCATTGGAACTAGACCCGGAGATGTAGTCTAGGAGGGATGAACTCTATCATCAAATTTGTTGTGTTTGCTTCTTAGTTCTGTTGTTCATGGTTGGTTTCTAATTTCAAGATTTTAAGTTTAAGGCAGTTAAAAATCAATTTTCCTTGTTAATTCACTTAAAACACAACCTTATTTAGTATTTGAAGAAAGTGAGCAAATAGTCAATTCTTTTATTTTTCGATCACCTCCGTTTCTCCTAATTTCCATTATTTTCATAAATAAATGTGCCAAAATTCCTTTTAATGCCTTAGCCATAAATAACCAAATGGACACACACTAGGATATCCTGCCCAACACTTAGCTTGGAATAAGTGTCCCATTCATCTGTGGTTACTGTTTTTATCTTTTATTACAAGAATTTTCACCAGGGTTGTTAGACTCTCCTTAGCAATGCACTCATGCATAGAGCTCTCAACGCATCTCCCTATAAAAAAAAAAATTCTTCACCCCACATTAACCAACTACAATATTGGGTTTTGTTTCACTGAAACATAGTGATTGATGACGTCTCTGTCAGCCATCACACTTCCATTCACATTGTCCATGTGTATTCTTGCATGGATTTTTCATCTTGTTTTTACATCTCTTGCTTGAATTTTTTCGCTACATTACACATGAGAATGGGATCCATTCACTCACCAACTATGGCTACATTACAATTAATTCGGAGAATGGGTCTTTATGTGATTCTCCATGCTGAGTATTACATCTTTGTCAGTCTTGCACACTCCAACAAGGATCTCCTTAATGCAATAAAATATTTTGTTTTGAGGCATTGTGATTCATTTAATTCCTTGTAGTGTGCACGCAATATCAGGGATGGCTTGTCTCAGCTCATGATAAACTCCATTATTTCATCCTATGTAGTTGTGGTCCTATATGTTCTTCAAGCAAGGTGTTTCTCCAGTTGCCATTATTCCAGCCACCAAATACTCTATAAATCTCTTAGTTTCCAACTCATTGATCCTGCATACTCCTTTTTACTGCAATATCCGAGCTTCACATATCGTAACTTTATTAAGGTGAAGTTACAAAATCGTGAGATTTTGATTGGCCTTTAGCCCATTTTTCTTTGCCTCTTGCTTTTTTTCCACCATAGGACTAGGTGCTGTGACCAACGACATAGAACTTAGGTGATAAGCCCTTCAGGATCTTTCCAGGGGCCTATCTCCCCATGTTATCGCTCTACGCCCTTGGTTCTTTGGGTCTCCATCACCAAATACCAATCACATCGGAACTCTGTGGTATCAGAATTTTCTTAAAAAAGCATTACATAGAGTTGTTGAAATTCTAACCTCTGGAATGTACTTCCCATAGAGTGTCTTCACAACACTTGGGTATTAGGCACTACTCTATGCCCTTAGTTCTTTTTTCTCCTCGAACAAGCGCAAATTAACATTAGAGCTTCCTAGTATTGGGACTTTTCTCAAGAATAAATTACAAGTAATTTATGAAATCCCAGCCTCTGATATGCTCCATAGCACTTAGGTGTTAAGCCTTGCACTATGCCCTTGTTTCTATGGGTATCCATGACCAAACGATAGACACATCAAAAGCCCCCGTATCATATTCTTTCTCAAGTTTCAATTAGAGAGGTGTTACAAAAAGTCCAACCTGCGAGATACACTTCCCAAATGACAACATTCTCTCATCATCAACCCCATGTGGCTTTGCCATAGTGGTGACAACTGTCATCAGGATTTGCACCTTTAGGCCACCCAATAATGTTTAATTTTAACATGTGTCCTTTGTACAACCACTTCATGCTGATGTTATCTACCACCTTCAACTCGTGAGTGTCAATCACTTACTTCTATGTGTCTTGTCCAAGGGGAGAGAAAGTGTCCTTTGATCCATGGTTTTGCAAATGATTTCCTTTTTAATATCTACTCCTTGTAACACTTGGCACTTTCAAAATAATTCAATTAAAAGAAGCTATGAAATTATGAAATCCTGATATACCAAACATTTTGAAATTTCTAAGCTCTAAAACTCGTTACTTCCCTGATTCCGAGGTTCCAAGGTTCAAGCTCTAAGATCATCTTGCTTCTGACATTCATGTTGCTCTGATATTCAACCTAGTTCCTATATTCAACCTAGTTCTGATATTTGACCTACTCTGATATGCCTTCTGACATTTTGGTCTTCCAAGATTTCGAGACTGTGACCTCTGAATATCTAACCCTCTTAAATTTGGGGTTTGAAATTAAGCATGCTTCCCTAGTTCTGAAATTCTACCTATGCCTAAATACTTCAACGTCTTTACTTCGTCTATCAATAAATTATGATCTTGAGATCCATTAATGGACTTCCACATATCATTGGAAATCTCTTATAGAGCAATATCGGACTACGCTAACTCCAAGAGTATCTGAGTTGATCTCTTGAGGAAGGATATCCTCCACATTATGGGACTCCCAATCATCATAGTTATCATTTTATTGCTTCTCTAATAAGCTTGCTACTATAACAATTCTCTGTCAAAGACTACAAGAACCATAGGACTCCCAACTACCATAGTCATCTTTTTATGCCTTTTCTAATAGGCTTGATACTATTGTTATTCTCTCAGAGATTGCGGCAACCATAGGACTCCCCATGTGCTTGATACGCCAAGAACATCAATGCTAGCATCTGCTACTATCACAGCTAGCCTGGTGGACATAAATTTTGTCTTTCCTAAGATCATGCTAACACATACATCTAGGCTAATCTGGCTGACATCAATGCCAACACACTTGCTAAATTCCATCTACTCAAATTAATCTCCTAGCATGATTGTTGACGTTAATGACAACAAACTTATTTCCACTAGAAAAATAGGGAATGCAAATTATCCGACAATCTCCTTGTTTGAAATTAATGGAAACACCTCTTCAATTCTACACATTGATGGCCAATCCACATGCTTCTTCACATCTCCTTGCATAAGCCATGGATGAATTTCTTCCCTCTGCTTGGGCTATCACAAATTTTTCTCCGATAAACTTCTCTCCCCCTTTGACATCAATGGTAAAGGACTACAAGCTACATCTTCTCCCCCATGCACTCACTAACTGTCGATGACGAGGGTCTAGCTATTATTGTGGATTCTGCGCTGCAAATTCTCTTCAAGGATTGATAGTTGTTGTTGCTATATAAACTGGACACATGTGATATTCTCCCCCTGAACATATACTACCTATAATTTGAATTCCTCTATATTTTGACACATTATGACTGCTGGCTAAATATTTTTTTTGCCAATGCATCTTTTGTACCAATTAAAAAGAAATCGATACGAGTTAAAATTTCTCATGGTACTGTTGTCAAATGGGGATACCACCCATAAGTGATGCATTGAACTTTCTCTTCACTACTACTACTGCTTCATTCTCTATGCTCACCTCTCATGAGCATCTACATTAACCAAGTTTTCTCCTCTTGAGATCATGCTACTCCATCTATGGATTTGTTATTAAATAATACTAATTGCACCAAGAAGGATGATACAAATTAGATACAGTACTGGGAAAACTCTAATACTTCCTTTTAGAAAACAATTCCCATTTGCATAAAAGGCTTCTCCATATGAATCCAGACCACCAATTGACATAGTGATATCAATCAAAAGCTAAGGGACACTGAAATATTATACCCATGTTGCGTCATCAACACAAGAATGATAAGCAAAATCAAATTCACAACTTAAATCACATAAAGATATTTCACCAAAGATGCAAACATTTCATTCCCTGTGCAATATTCCTTCCTGAGGTTGACAATTGTTGCCTATTGTTGTGGGAAAAGTATCCGATGCGGATGACTATCCCTACTCTAAAGGACAGTCTTTAGCAACAACTGAAAGTAAAACTTTGATGTTTTCCTTTATGAAAGTACAGAGAGAGGATGAAAAGATTAACCAACCTTGTGTCTTTCGCTTAGTCGATCCTTGTCCTCTTTTGTCTCTTGTTCCCAGCTCTTTGCTCTTTTGCCGGTCAGCTACACACAGATCCTGCACAAAACAAGAGAGCAAACTACAAGATACATGTACTCATAACTGAAGCATGGATTAGGATGAATCAAATATACATGTAAATACAATACATCAATGCAATACAAGTATATAGGAGAACATGCAAAACTTTTTTGATAGAAGTAACAGGGTTCTGAGAAGGTTACAACAATGATGGCTCCAATCCAGCAGCGCCTCCCAGCAGCAAGAACTCTCTTCTTCACCTCTAGTAAAACAATCACCCAATAGCTCTAACTGTAAACCAACAGCACCTCCTTGCTTTACACAAAATTCCAGCCTCCCTAGACCTCATAGAAGAGCTCTATATATAGGAGAGAAGAAGAGAGGATGAGTCAGCTTGAGGCTGGCATAGAGCTGACTAGTGTCCTCTCCCTCTTCAGTTAAACTTCAGTTCTTGAGTCCACTTGGAGATCCTTGCTTACACATGGAGATCAAGTACCTCTTACTCATCACAGGGCGAATCTCTTGAACCAAGTGTCAGTTTGGAAGCTTCCTGGGCAATTGACACCTTGCAGAATGACTGTGCCACTTGGCCAATCTCGCCCAGCGCAGGTGGCCTTCATTAGATTTGACTTCCAGCGCAGGTACAAGGAGGAGCAGTTGCAATACAGCGCAGATGCTCAGTGGAGCAGCTGACATGATCCAAAAATAGCCTGTTTCTGAGTGTTTTCAGGTGGAGAACTGATGGGAAGTGCTGTTGTTTGATGACCTTGTTCTTTTAGGGGTAAGAACAACATGTTTAGGGACTGAGGATCCCTGTAATTATTGACATTTCATGCTCCATGTCACGAGGCACAAAAATGTCTATAACACTACTACTACTATTAAAGTAACTCCCCCTAAACCAATGCTCTTTGGTCTCCTACATATGCCACCTTGCTTCTGCATGGGGACTAATCTTGTCGACCTCATTTTAAATTTGGGCCTCTTCATTCCACACTTTTGTTGTAGAAAATCTTATTTTCACAACATAAATTTTGTTGTGTACTTCCCCTATAACTTGGATTGATGCACTCTCCTCTATCTTTCAATGTTGATAAATTTTAAATAAACAAATCCATTATTATAATCAGCACGGGAACTCGACCATACCTTCAATAATCAGATGCACCTTTCTTCCTATTCTTTCTAGCTTCATGCATCTAACTTATTCAGCCCCCATTGAGGCCATTACCTTATTTTACTGAAGAGAAAAAGGATCTAAAACAAACCTTCAATGGCCAAGTCCTAACAAAAGAATTATCATCAAGAAGCTTCTTTACCCATGTTTGAGCTTTCTCTCAACTACGCATGGCTGAGGACAATTGTCCTTCACCTCCTCTTCCCTCACCCAAATATTCTTACTCTCTTTCTACCTTAAGGAGGGGTCTAATCCACTATTTCTTCTTATATTCAAATCTTGAGCTGCTACATTTGCATGCATATGCTAAGAAGCATGCGATTTATTGTCATATCTGCATATTTCTCTCTTGTACCCAAGTTTTCCAAAAATGTAGCATTTGACATGTCACTAGAATGGGGCAGAGGAGTTACTGTTCTCAACAACATTCTTATCGAAGCTACTATCACTGCCAACATGCTTAATCCTAGCCACCTTATGCATTCTTGGCTTGCTGCTACCTAGAATATCTTGTTTTCTTGCATGCAATCTACAACATATGGCTTTATGAACAAAATTATTGCAAGAAAAAAAAAAACCATGAAAAAGATTTTGACAATAGAAGTTACCTTTTCTTTGAAGGCTTTGTACTTGATGGGGAAAGGAATTCATTTAGATCTTTATGTTCCTTGCATGGAAGCTTACATTCCTTCCTTGCACTCTTTCTTGTTCTTGCTTATCTCTCTTCTGATGTTGATGCTTTCCTTTCTGATGTTGTTTTCCAAAATATGCTTTTCCTATCTTTGGAGCATAAACTCACTCGAAATCTCCTCAGCGGCACACTCATGCATAGAGATCTCCACACAGCTCACTATCAAAAATGCTTCTTTCTTCAACATTTCTCAAATGGAATTCTAGGTTTTGTTTCATTGAAACATAATGATTGATGTTGTCTCTATCAACCATGACTCTACCATTCACACTTCTCAAGTTTATTCCTTCATATCTTGCATTTCTTGCTTCAATTTTTCCACTGCAGTAAACATGATAATGGCCACCATTGACTCACCAACTATCGAAACAAACAATTAATTTGGAGACTATGTCTCTATGTGATTCTCCATGTTGAGAACTAAATCTTGGTTAGTCCTGCACACTCCAAAAAGGATCTCGTTGGTGTAATCAAATCTCTTATTATGACGATATTTTATTCATTTAATTCCTTGTAGCGTGCATGTAAGATCGGGGATGGATTGTCTCAGCTCATGACAAACTCCATTATTTCATCCTGTGCAACGATGGTCCTATATGTTCTTCAAGGGAGATGTTTTTTCAGTTTCCATTATTCGAGCGACCAACTACTCTTTAGCTCTCTTAGCCACCGATTCATTCATCCTACATATTCCTTTTTACTACAATATGAGAGCTCCACATATCGTATCTTTATTAAGGTGAAGTTACGAAATATTGAGTTTTCAATTTCCCTTTAGCCCCTTTTACTTTGCCTCTTCTTTTTTCCACCATAGGACTAAGTTTTATGACTAGTGGCATGAAATTAGGTGCTAGGACCTTCAGTATCATGTCAGGGGCCTATCTCCCTGTGTTATCACTCTACACCCTTAGTTCTTTGGGTCTCCATGACCAAACATTAGTCACATCAAAACTCCCTAGTATGAAAACTTTCTTAAAAATGTAATTACAAAGAGTTGCTGAAATTATGACCTTTGAAATGTACTTCCCATGTGACGTCTTCAAAACACTTAGGAGCTAGGCCCTACTCTATGGCCTTGGTTCTTTGTGATCCTTGAACTAGTTCCAATCACTATGAGAGTTACCTGGTATCTAGACTTTTTTCAAAAAGAAATTACAATGGATTTACGAAATCCTAACATTTGATATACTACATAGCACTTAGGTGCTAAGCCTTGCTCTCCTCCCTTGGTTCTTTGGGTCTCCACAACCAAGCACCAGTCAAGTCAGAAGCTTTTTGTATTAAAGTCTTTCTCAACTTTCAATTAGAGAGGAGTTTTAAAAAGTGTGACCTCCGAAATACACTTCGTGAATGAATCATGCTCTCATCATCAACCCCATGTGGCTTCTCCATAGTGGTGACATGTGTTACCAATATTTTCCCCATTAGGCCACCCAATAATGCGAAATCTAACTACCATGTTTCCTTCATATAACCACTTCATGTTGATTTTATCTTCCACCATTAGCTCCCAAAAACCAATAACATGTTTCCATGTGTCTTGTCCCATGAGAGAGAAAGGGTCCTTCGATCCATGGTTTTGCAAACGATTTCCTTTGTAATCTATGCTCCCTACAACCATCGACACTTCCAAAAGAATTCAATTAACAATAAATTACAAAATTTTGAAATCCCGATATACTAATGTTCTGAAATTTCTGGGCTTCAAAATTCCTTACCTTCCTTGCTTCCGAGGTTCCAAGGTTCGGGGTCAGAAATTCGCTCGCTTTCAATATTCAGCCTCCTTTGAGAATCATCTTGGTTCCTATATTTTTCCTGCTTCGATATTCTTACCTTCCAAAATTCTGTTTGCTTCCCTAGTTCTGAAATTTGGCCTACTCCTAAGGAATTAAAGATCCTTACCTCATATATCAATAAATTTTGATCCTAAGACCCATTCATGGACTTCCACATACTGTTTGAAAGATATTTCTTAGCACTAACTAATTTTACTAACTCTAAGAGTATTTAAGCTAAACTCTTGAGGAATAATCTCCTCCAAAGTCTCAGACTCCCAACCATTATAACATCATTTTATGGCTTCTTTAATAAGTCTACTATTATGTTGATTCTCTACCAAAGACTACAATAACCATCGGAGTTCCTACCGCCATAGTCATCCTTTTATTGATTTTCCAATAGGTCTCCTACTATGGTGATTCTCTACTAGAGACTACAACAAGCATATGACTCCCCCTGAGCTTGATACACCAAGCACAACAATGCTAGCATATGCTGCTATCACAACTAGCCTAGTGGACATCAATGTTGTCTTTCCTAACATCATGCTAGCACATACGTCCATGCTAATTTGGTTGAAATCAATTCCAACACACTTGCTAAATTCCAACTACCCAAATTTATCTCCCAACATAACTGTTGACATCCACGCCAACACACTTACTACCATTAGCCAGAAACATAATGCTGAATGTCCAACAAAAACATGTTGGGATAAAGATATGGGAAGAAGCCATTAAAGATATGGAAAATTCAAACAAACTTCATTGGCTCAACTTGTCATCTAGCCCTCCTTCTAGTGCCATAAATATTGATGGTGCTCGAGCTACAAATATTCAAGGTGTCCCCCTGATATGAAGTCCCAATTAGAATTCACACCATTTGGTGTAGGAGCCCTATCTGGAATACGCCACGGTTACCAAGGAAATGGGTTTTGATCATGTGCCTTAACTACAATAACACACAGAGTGGTGTAATCGTGACTTTTCTGAAGAAATGTATAACTCTATGGAGGTTCAAGTACAATGTATGAAAGGTTCTAACACACAAGGGGAAAATGAGTGAGCCTCTTAGAATCTTGTAATAATATGCAGCTTGAAAGTAACACACGAGAATAAAGACAACATGAGTTATCCTACAAAATAGTTCACACACTACCCATGATAGAAATGAGCAACAACACACGTTCAACAAGATTCATACTAATGCAAACAAAATAGTTCATAAGCATTATCGTAAGTGAAATAACATATATTGAAAACATAACAAGAATAGTCCTATTATATTAACAATATATGCATGAAAATGCGTCAACTTTGAGATTTTATTAATGTGAAAGTTCCAAGCATACATATATCATTGCAAAACCACTATCCCCAATAGCAGAAGATGAGTTATACACCTTCTCATCCAAAGAAATATGCTCCCTCTATGCTACAAAGTACCCAAGGCTCTCAAAAAACTCCCAAGCTCATAATTCCAAGCTAAAATCCTAGCCAAAATCTTGGCTTCAAAAATCCATTTACATGATTTAAGAGGGTATATTTATAATAGAAGGGGTGAATATTCATTTCCCCTTATGACTCTTGGACTTCCCTAATGACTTTTTAACTTATTTTCAAAATTACTCTTCAACATCATTGCATCACAACTCTTCACATTCCAAAATTTGCACTTGTAATTTAACTTACACATTAATTACAAAAGAATAATACAATATACTCATACCCATATATGACAAAATATGGAATAGTTAACTAGACAACCTAATAAGACAAAATTCAAGATTGAGTTTGGGGAAACTCCAGCTCAGTAAGTTCAACCTATACGTTCTTGGTCACATGATGGTGCCACGATTTATACTGTGTGATGAATTCCCCAAACCGTGTGATGGGATTAGGCTAAAAGTAGACTCTAGCCTCCATGGAATCTGGGTACACTAATTTGAAACTAGTATGGATTTCCCCTTTTGGTAGGAACACCATAGTATTGATTTGCATAGGGCCACCAATGTACTTCTGCATGTTCTGCATGTTTACTTCAAAATATTCCTTACTAGTGATCATTCTAAATTAGTCCAAGTATTCTTCAACATCCAGCTTGACCTAATTACTACGTTTGGCTTTAGTGGGTGAGCCAATTGATGGGATCTTATGCAATTTCACTATGAAATACATGATGTACAACCATGCTATTGTTTTTCAGAATCACCCTTTCTCTGATGAATGTAAGAGATGCAAGGTCATCCAGAAAATGTTTCTTCCTAACTTGTACAATCCTTTTCTTAAGATCACCATAGGTCAGATTGTACATGTCCATGATCAGACCACCATCAAGAGGAATAATTTCCTCTTCCTCACTTATAACTTGCTCTATTGTTGGAGGATGGGGAGACTGAAAGGTGACATATTGTCTACTTGGCATTAGATCAACATCTTGGTTCTATGGCTTTACTTCCACCTTCATGTCTTGGATATTGATTAACTCCTCAATCTCTTGAGTAAGCTCCTTGTCCTGCATCTATCTTCTCTCCTCCTCTAGCTGTCAATTCCTCTCTTGTTCTTCGGCTTGTCTTCGTGTGACTTATTCTTCTTCTACTCTTCACATTTCTTAATCTTCTTTCTTCTGCCTTTCTTCCTCCAATCTATTACGCTCTTGTTCTTCCCTATGTTTTTTTTCCGCTTCCTACATCATTTGTTTCATCTTCTTCTCTACTACTATGGCTACTTTTAGAATGACTAGATCCACTTTCATCTTGCACCTTCGATCTCCCCCTGGGCTATATGCAACCTTACTCTTACCCTTTTTGTGCACTGGGTTGCACCTTTCTACTAGTACTTCTTCTACAGTCACTTATTTTTGCGGAGTAACCTACAATATTCTAACAAAGTTGACAGGTTCTCAGGAGTTGGAGGCTTTATAACAATTCTTCCATTACTTCCTCCTCAGGTATGTGAAAGCTCTTGATTAGTCACTGATAATGAATCCTCACACATTGGTATTTGCAGACATTCCTTGGATCATATGGATTGAAGTCCAAACAACTGAATGTGAATTTCTCTAATGATTTTTCTTTAATGTTAGCAACATCCAGATTCTTGATTTCATAAAATCTGATCTGAATAGGAAGAGAGGGGAAAGGTGCTTTCTTCTTCCCATGTAAAGTTATTGAAAACCTTGTACAAAGATGGTATGTAACATATTGCATGAATATTTTATCGATGGAATACCTCGTTAGAAGATGCAGAGAATTCTTTTCGCCGAACACTCTAAGGAAAGTACCATCTAGTGACACACACCAATCTACTATATCCGACACTATTTGCATTGCCCCACATGATGTGCAAGGTCACTCTTTCTCAAACATCAACTTGTACAATGGAATTAGGAAGTGATCAGAAAATTTTTCCATTACCCCTCTATGGCTATACTCTAAAAGTAGTTTGAAATAAATGTGCACAGTAGGCTCTCTTCGTGTCTAGGTCCAATTCATGCCAAGGAATGCATTGTGGGCACAATTTGCATCTAGTAGATAGGAAGACATGTAAAATATAGGTTTCTTTCCCTTAGGAGGACGAAGGGCATTAGCTAGATGGGCCCTTAGCTATTGAGACAACACGTCTAACCAGTTTAATGATATTTCTTCATTGAAAACTTGGTTCAATAATAATTCCCACCCTTTAGGGGAGGTCTCAGTTCTCTGTTGACAATAGACTCTTCAACCTAGAACTATCAAGAGCTGATAAGCCCTCCTGAGAAGTTTTGTCTTGTAGGTGTTGGTGGCTGTTTGACAAAACTTTGTTGCCTCTTTCACCTAACTTTTTACAATATCCATGGTGCTCAAGTAGCTTGTGGCTACATAAAATTAAGAATCCATTAGCGATTCTGCCTTCGAAAAAAGATACATGAGATGATAATCTGGTACCAGAAAAGAAGCAAGCCTTTGTCCATTGGCATTGTTCAGAGTCATATTCTTTAGATCTATATGAGAAACTATGCAACTGACAACATCTAGACATGGAAAATTCAGATGCATGCATGAAACCTTAGGTAACCTTGACCTCTCAACATTTCTATACATATGTCAGACTTTAAGGCCTGCTTTGAAGCTTCTTGCTGAGAATGCTTCATCACTT
The DNA here is from genome assembly GCA_031772625.1 of Pinus tabuliformis. Taxonomy (NCBI): domain Eukaryota; kingdom Viridiplantae; phylum Streptophyta; class Pinopsida; order Pinales; family Pinaceae; genus Pinus; species Pinus tabuliformis. The sequence continues at coordinate 826,744,451 of CM062808.1, forward strand.
TCTATGATGTGATATCTAATTATTTCTCTATGAATAGTTGAGTATCTGAGTAAAATGTAAATTTCATTGGAATAGTCTCAACTAACTCCCTGGTGCTCCTCTCTGAGGTGTCCTTTGAAGTATATATATTTGGTGCCATGATGTCAATGACTCATGAAGGGAAGTGCTCAACAATTGCAATAACTGTAGGAGGAAAATGCACTCATGGAAAAGATAAATTAGCTTCAGTAAATTGAACCACAAAGAAAGATCATAGTAGCATCCATTGGACTGAAAAGGAAAATTTCATAATTCTTGAGGTGAAGGAAAGAGTTTGGCTTCCTGAAATACACATTACGTAGTCTCAATATTGAGGGGAGCAACTTTAGGCCAGAGAGTGTGCAATGCACAATATCACCCTGGGAAGATTAAGGTGGAGATTGCACGTTGCACTGTCACAGTGGCCAAGGGACAAGATTGAGCCTTGGAAATGTGAAATGCATATTTTAGCTTGTGTGGTAGTGTGCATTTGGTATTCTCAGAGGCCAAACATCAAACTTGAGCCTTTGAATTGTGTAATGCCCAGCTAGATAATGTAATAGTTGGCCAAGGGATGGGAAAATTTGCCTGGAAAGAGTGTGGGAAACTAGTATATTTCAGTGATGGTTCAAGTTAGAGTACATATATGACTAAGGATAGATGGATTAGTGCAAATCAAGTGCAAAATATCAACATGCAAGATGAAAATAAACATGCATATAGAGTTGTTGAAATGACGACCACTGATGGGAAAAGAACAAGAAAGATGATGCAACACTTATAAAAGGAGAATGATGGAATGAACCAACACTCATACAAGCTAATATTAGTTAAAACATTAGAAACCATGAAAATAAATAAAAAAAATAACACTCATAGAAGTGAAATGAAAAATAGCGACAGAAAAAGTGTCAAAAGATAACAAAAGTAAAACTCACCCAAGAAAGCACTGTAAACTCCACCAAAGGCTCTTTGAATTCCATGGCAGGGCTAGGGCTCCAAGGTAGAATATAAAAATGAGACCTAAGGGTGTCCATTGTGTGGATTTAGTCTGATTAGGGTTGATGATGCACATGCCTAAAATAAAGGAAACAAAAACACTTGGAGAAATTCCAAGAATAACAAGTTATGTCATGCTTTGGGAAACTAATTATCCACTCCCTATTTTCTACGGATGATTTTACTCTTTTTTTCTTTTTTTCTTTTTTTCATTTTTAGGAAAACTGGCCATTCACACTGACAAGGAATATTGCGTAGTTCCAAAGGATTGGGCAACTTCTTGACTGAGTGCATTGCGTAGTTTTTAAGCTGAAGATTTTCTTTCCATTGTTTCTTGGGCTTAAGGCTAGGCTGCTATCCAAGATTGCATAGTTTCTAATTTCAAGGTAGATCTACAATCTTGGATTACGCAATTCCAATCAACAAGTTTGGAATTCCTTCCAGGATTGCACAGTTTCTGGAGGCAAGCCCAATAATGCTGTAATGTCAAGTCAGAATCTTTCTTATGACTGCAAAGGTTGATATCGAGATCAAAACATCTCACGAAAAGCATGAAAATATAATTCTTTATCATAGCATGAATAATTGACGACAATGAAAGATAGCTCATGTGGACACAATGAAGGCTCTGAAATCAAAGCATGGGAAAAATTTTGGAGGGTGGTTGTAACAATACAACAAGTCTGGAGGCCTCACATTGACCTGTGATTCATCAATAAAGAGTAACTAATTGAAAAATAGGGTTTTCAAATGACATGCTACAATTAAATAATATCCCATGGTGATAGCCGTTTATTATGACTTTAGGAGAAAAAAAACATGGTTTTGCTCCTCAAAACAAATTTACCAAATTGTTTGATGTTTCCAGATTCAATGTGTTATGTGGTCGATCCATTTAATGTTTCAAATGGTGACTTCATCCATCATTAGGGACCAAAGAGAGCATCGTAAGTAAACAAGTGATGGAGAGCCTTTTTAGTTTGTTCCAACCAGCTAGGCTCTTTGACACTCATTTACTTACAATGTTGTCTTTGGTCCATAATGATGGATGGAGTCACCATCTGAAATGTTCGATAGATTGACCACATTACATAGTTGGAAGTCTCCAATAACTGAAGTTTACCAAACTTGTAGCTAAATGACTACGCTCCTGTGAGAATATTGAAACAAATATTGAAATTAGATGGTTAAAATGTGGTTATGCACAAAAGAATTTTTTTTGAAGAGTAGAATATGCATAAGTAGTTTGTCTTTTTACAAAATGAAAACAATAAATGTGATTAAGAACAATAGATATTGAATTTTCAAATTAACATATATCCAAGTGATTTTGTGCCTAAGTGTTTAGCCTCAATGGCTCACATGGAGTAAGCACAAGACCAATTGAACAAACTGACTATGGGGAAAACAAACTTCACAAAATCACATGGAGACACATTTGAATTGCATGCGTGTATATTTTGACTCTACACTAGCATGTAAATAGAAAGTAATGAGTCTGAGTCTGCATGAAATTCTTATCATTTTAATATAATGAGGAGGAGATACGATTGTAGAAAGACTCAATGGTAGTATCAAGAAACCAATAGAACACGAGGGAAAACCAATGTGGGGAGGGGGAGTGGGGGGAATCAATATAATCTCAATATATTAATGCCTGGAGTACATTATTTGTCATTGAAGCATACCTGGTAATTTAAAGGTCTCCAAGAATAGTTGTAGTGAGTTACAAGAATTCCCTGCTTTCTCCTAAGATTTGAGCATTAGTTTCAATAAATTTGAGAGAGAAAATGAGGTGAATGAATAAAACAAACATTATTAATACCTTGGGATATCGCATGAACAATAAATGTGGCATGAAATAATTGGAGACCTAGGATTATGGGAAATTAATGGAAGAGTAATGGTAAGGGCCTACATGCATGCCACTTAATAATCATATTCATAACAAGAAATACCATTTTTGGATATATGACTGCCAATATTGAGTGTCATGTATAGGAACATTCCACATAGGAGAATGTTGAAGTTACTAGGGTGACAAATTGGAAAATATTTTCGATAAAGGGTTGAGGAGGATAGAATGAGGATCACCATGCACCAACAAAAGGAGGAAACTAGGACACCACATTAATGGTAAAAATTTTGAAGGGCTCCGAAAAGACTTCACATTAATAATAATTTTTAATAATTTCGTGGCTGTAACAAGATTTTTATGTTTGAGAAGGCCTTCTAGCTAGAGTGAAAGTTGTGCCACATAGGAATGAAATAGAGGACATGTATAAACATGACAATTTAGTGTTTGAACATGTCAACTAAATTCAGACTAACATTACGCTACCTATAATATATATCATGAATTCAATACTTAAAATCATATCATGTTTCCCCCTTAATTAGACCAACCTTAGGGCTTTGCAATAATAATATTAGCTTTATAAACAACACATTAAATATTTCCTCATATATAACATTTACAAAGATATTCATCGCATACCCAATATCGTATATATATCCAAACAACAATATATCAAAAAAAATGACATGTGACATATATGAAATTGTAAGAATATCTAATTTATGAAAATGCCATCAACCATAACTGAATAAAAATACTTTGTAAAGGTTCCAACCAAACACATTTCTTAACCATATAAACATATATAGAATACTTTTTTCTTGCAATGACTTCAAAATTATGAAACATATAATGTATATGATAAATCCAAAACCCTTCAAACACTTTGATCACTATATATATATATATAGATAGATATATTATATATATATATATATATATATATATTATATATATATTTATATATATATAATATATATATATATATATTTATATATATATATATTTATATAATATATATATATATATATAGATAGATATATTTGTTTCCAAGTTTGGAATCACATGTTCAAATTTCTCTTCCTTTTTATCTATTATACTCATAGAAAAAAGAAATTGTCCATCCAAGTATGATCACAAACTAAACATAACAAAGACATTGAAGTTTCTGTTGTTTAAACATTATTACCTATAGCAGTCTATTTTCTTAAGGTAGGGTCCCACCTACTAGTTTTATTTTTCATTATATATGCATTTCTTCTTAAATTCTAGATTTGAATTTTCTTGTTAACAAAATGGGAAGACACTCACTATAATTAGCAATATTTTTGTTTTATATTGATGTCTGTCAACAAATTGTTGCATTAGAAGAAATTTTAGCCTAAACGTGACCATAAAATTTTCACATACATAATATGTAAACTAATCAAAATATTTTAAATTTAAAAAGAGGTACGTGTAAGTATTTTTTAGGGGAAATAAAAAAGCTATTTTTTTAACTGTATTTTTGACTTATATCCTTATAGGTTTACTCAAATTTCAAGTGTACATACTCAATGGATACAAAATTAAAATTTTCATCGTACGAGCACACATTATGCATACTTTTGAGAAAACCCACATTGATCAAAAATGAATATACATTTAAAAAGCGTGTTCAACATGCACATTTTTTTAATGGATCTTCATTTTTTATCAGTGTGGTCTTCTTAAAAGCATGCATAATGGGTTCTCATTGGATGTAGAATTTAATTCCACATCCAATGAATGTCTACACTTAAAGTTTTAGTAAATCTATAAGGAGATAAGCCAAAAATATAATTAAAAAAAGTAGTTTTCCTCTTTTCCCTCCAAAATTCATAACTCTTATTTTATTATTTTTCCTTGGGAGGCCACTTTTAGGCTAAAATTTCCTCTAATGGGACAACAATTCATTGGTTGGGAGGAACATGGCAACATCTATGGTATTTTCAATAAATTAGATAAGTATCTAGGTTGTTTGTGATTTTGTACTAAGTATATCAGCTTCAAGTCTTGTTTATGGTTGTAAATATAAATAAGCATGAAAAAAAAGAATAATTATGAAGTGTGGAATTCTTAACAAAAGGGCTTTTAAACTATAGATTAACTCATTCAACAAAATATTTTGTATATTGATGCAAAGACCGGTACTATAGAATATGTTGTATATGAATGAAGTATGGTTTTTTTTTTTTGGGATTTAAAGGTTCTATAAAAAATAATATATATTTATACATGCATATGGGTGAACATGGTTAGAAAAATGGAGAACCAATAGAAGGAAAATATTAATGCTATTATCATGAACCCCCACACTAACTGAGTGATGGGATTTTCTCTCATAATGAAAAATGATCAAGAAACCTAGGAATGATACCCCAATAACAATTTCTCCTAGAGAGAGAGAGAGAGAGAGAGAGAGAGAGAGAGAGAGAGAGAGAGAGATTTATCATACTTAATATAAATAAAAAAAAAGTGCAAACACAATATGTTAGCACTCAGTAATTTCTCAAGGTTAAAGAAAGAAATCACTGAGGTAGCCACAAACCTACTTTTAAGACTAATATCTAGCCTTCCTAATGCTCAGAGAGGGTTCTCACTTTAATATTTAAATTTGTTTTAGTTAAAATGATTTTAGGCCAGTTATGTAAGCTTGATTTAGTTTTGATTTGAATTTGGGTGGTGGGATAACTTACTTAGATGAACAGATGAATGTCTCTTTTTCAATTGGGCTGTGGAGTCAATCAGGTTTTGAAAACATAACAACAACAAAACATAAAGAAAATGTTACAGAGAAAGATATCTGAGAAATATCATATCTCAAAGGCTGGATGGTGAAATGATTTCCAATCGGGATCAAGGAGCAGTTAAGGATTCCTTAAACCAAACAATGAAGAAAGTGAAAGAGGTCAATCGAAACTAGGGAGCAATGAAGAATTCCCTACTCTGGATATCAGAAGAAAACATAGAAATGTATAACAGTAAAAGAAGAGTGTACTTAAACAATTTCTACAGTAACATCCCTGTTATAACATTCAAATTTAGAACACATGAGTTTATGGAATACTTAGAAAAAGAACATAAACAAGATGAAATTTGTACTTCACTGAGATAGCTCAACACATGAATCTTGTAAAGAAGTTTCTTTATAACTTGTCCTGTCTATCAACTAGAAATTGGTACAATAACCCTTAGGTAGTAGATCAGTCAGCTATAACAATATTCAGAAATCCCCCCTTAATACTTCAATTTATGAAGTATTTATACAAAAACTATTACAAAATATCCTAAATTGTTTTAGGATTTATTCTAGGAAAAAGAAATATCTTCATGCAAGAAGATAGAGACAGCTATTGAACTGCTATTTGTTGTCCCTGTTATTTAGGTTTTGTTGGCTTTTAATCTTTGATCTTTTGCCTTTTAATCTGCTTTGTTGTTTGGTCTTCACGCTGGATGTTCTGTTTAGTTTGACCTTTTACTGTAAATCTTACTCACTCTTTCATGCTTCTGTGTTTTTAGTAAAAATGATTTTTACTAAAAGACACATGTAGAATACAAAATGTTTCTTGGAGAGTAGTTTGTAAGAATCTTTTGTTGTGCTAATGAAAATGATTTCATCTCTGTTTTAACAATTACTATGTAAATTGTTTCCTTTTGCTCTACTGTTGTATTAAACTTGATTTTCTTCTTTTTACACAAAAATCCTGCTCAATGAAGCCTTTGAATAAATTTCTTGAGAATCTGGAGCAAACAGGTTTTGTGACTAGTATCAAAACTTGTTTGTCCAATCTCCTCGCCTTCTAATCACTTCAAAATGAAACAATAATTAATAAAGCATAGGTCTGCGAGGAAGGAAATGAATGGATTTATTGAACAAAGATGCCTACGGACAGAGTCCGGAGCATGTTCAGAAGGTAATCGGGGATCAAATTCGGTTGCAGATGCTCAAGGTGGCGTAGGAAGGCTTAGGGAACTTTCACTGTGAAAATGAGTGAAAGGAGAAAAAAATGGGCATTTTCGGCCTTTTAACGGGTAATGGTCAAATTTGGCACAGAATTCGATAAATGAATAGTCAGTGGTTTGGGTTTTTGGTAGGGAGGCATTTTCGGGGGCCATCGCACAACTTTTGGCAGTCGGGCGGTATTTCCCTGAGAGCACGCGAGTTCACCTGGAGTTGTCACGTAGACGAAAGGGGCTCGAGCAAAACCATGAATCTCACGTGCTCTCAGGAAGGTAAACATCGGAGAGGGGATGAGCGCAATATGGATGCACCCCGTCAAATCTAGGGGTGAGTGATCGGAGGGCTATTGCACGATGAATATGGTGGGTATTAACCTCGATGTGGGGTTGGGTACGGAAGAGTAGTTTGATATAATGGAGGTGGGGTCAGGATATATATTAATATAGTTTAATATATGCGGGTTTGTATTATATGGGTTTGGGATTAATATATATGCGGGAATTATTTTAATATGGGATACATGTATAAGGGGAATTAAATAATTAGAGTTAAACGTTAATATTAGTATATGAGTGGGATTTAACATTTTCCGATGGGTTGATAAAATGTGGGATCCAGGAATAAATACAGTAGGGATATAATTAAAAGGGAATCAGGGAGGGTTTTTTTTTTTAGTGGAGCCAGATACACTATTCAAACTTAGGATAAGGGGTTTTAGTGGGTTTACAAGGGGAAAAGGAGATTAACAGTGGGGGTGATTTTTAAAGGGAAATGTCTAGGGAAAAGGGTTGAAATTAATGAAAAAAGGTTAAAATGAGGGGAAAGGGTATTTTTTCAAGGAGAATGGGTTTCACACTAGGGAAAAGGGGTTTTGGGTTGGAAAATGAGTTTTGGAGGGTAATTTGCTAGGGAAATGTATGAAACCAAGGGGTAAGGGTTAAATTTGTAAGTATGTAGTGGGGGTGAAAAGAAACGAGGGGAAGTTAATCAAATAATCTTGTAAACATCCTTTTACTCTCATAACTGCTCCTACACACTGAAACATATGGTTAAGCATGATAAGTGTGCTTATGCTTTAATAACCTTGTACTTCTGCAACCTTTCTTCTACCTACCCTTTACTTACCCTAACATTTTTTCTTCACTTTATTGGGTTCATTTAAGCTAGCAGACCCTTTCTTTCCTTTTTTAAAAACAAACTATCTAATTCTAACCTTATATCTTCCAATGGCTTAGATTAAGTTGTTGAGCACATTTTATTTCTCTACCTAACTATTGATCTGCCAAGATTAAACAGTTTGGCTAGATCTTTATTCTCTAACAATAAACATGAAATTTAAAGCATCAACTAGTTAATATTAAAATATTTTGACTATCATGGGTTGTGGCATTTATGACAAGCTGCACACAACCATTATTTTTCATAGTAAAGTGAAAAGTAGTGGCACTTGGACTTGCACACTTTCATGATCTGGTTTTGTTTTGGGTTCATATTTTTGTCACTTTTGTTATTCTTTTTGTCCTTTGATATTTCTTTTAGGACATACCCTCTTTAAATTTTTTAATATTTTAAATATGGTAAAACATTTGCAAAAAGAAAAAGTATGTACAATATTACAAAACTTACATGGTCAATTCGAAATTATGAATCCTATTATTATAGGACCGTAATAGTGGCTCCACATGGGGATGACATCTCTTTGTGAGATGTTAAGAACACCATCGACTAGTGGCCTGATCCATTGGGTCAATCCCAAGATTGCACATGGTTTGTTGTATAATCTCTGTGACTAAAAATATTGAACTAAAATCATAACATATTCTGCAAACTAAAATCTGACACATGCTGTATTGAAATCTGATTTGAAATAAACTTGCTACTAAAAAACTGAATTTATTCAAATTTAAATCCTACCTACTTACTCTAATAAGTTTTCCAACTGCTGGTTATATAAAATGAAACAACAAATGCAACCATTCAAGCATTATATACTTTGATGTATTTTGCTGCTTGCGCTTTTTTGTGATTAAAACTAAGTTCTACAACCCAATATAACCTTGTCAACAAATGAGAAGATAAGGAAATACTTGATTTCCTTTGTTGCCTCTAAAAAGTGTACAAAAGGATCTTCCAAAATATATACACTATTGTTCAAATGATTTAAGAAATTGTACAATTGTTCTACATGGCCTCCATGCCATGAAACTGAAATGTCATTTTTATCTTTATCCCCCTGCAGAGTTTCAAATAAACTTTGTGATGATATTTCTACTAATTGAAATGTTTGACTGATGAAACCTTTATCATCTTGATCCTGAATCTCATAGTTATTTAATGGAGAAAAAATATGATTTCATTCATTATACAATATATTATCTATTGGATAATAAAAAACTTGGAAGGATTGCTGCAACTTATTGCATATAGGTTTGAATGGAACTTCATAGATTTCTACAAGCTGCTCATCCTTTTCTTTAGAGATTTTATACCACATTTCCTTTAAAAACTAAAATGATTCAAAACATAGTGGTATAGAACTTTCCTGTGTCATTTGATCAGGTGTTTCAATGAAATTTGATAACTGTAATTGTGAAACCAAAGAATCTTGATTAAGATTTTTATTGTCTTGTTTGTTGTCAATATCAATACCTAAAGACTGCTGATTTTTTATTACTGTAAATTTTTCTCTGATGAACTGAAATGAAGCAAGACAAAGAGGCAAAGAACCTTCACTTATTTCCAAATTTCCTGCACGTCCTTTCTCATTCTCATATCTGATATGTATAGGCTGATCACTATATTTAATTTGCTAAAACTAAATTTCCTCATCCTCCAAACTAGTTTCTAATTGTTCTCTAAACCTAGCTTGAGTTCGAAGAACATAATTATCATCATATTGATCATAGTTAGGAAAATTATTAAAAGAAGGAATGTCATCAAACATACACATTAAATCAGTAGATTCCTCTTCCACATTTTCTGATCTATGGTAGTTGGAATTAGCAGGAATTTGTTCATGGCTATCAACCTCTTCTTTTTGTGAAATAAATGTGTCAAGGTGATCTTGCACAAAAAAATTATCTTGCATGGTGATCTTCTATATCATTTCCTCTATTTTTCTTACCAAAATGTCAAATTTTACCTCTACAATGTTGTTCTTCTTTACTTCTGCTTTCAACTTTTCTCTTCTAATTTTCTGATTAACTTATACATCAACTACAATGTTCTGTGTCTATTCAAGAGTTGCTCTTCTCCTAGTTGAAATTCTATTTCTGGATCAAATGCTTTTGGATAATGCAAGAGAGATGAATCAGAAGGAGGTATTATATTTGATGACATTGAATAATAGATTTGATTAAATCTGTCAAAAAATTGTTGTATTGTTTCATTTGGCTATCTTTTCAACTGATTATATTCTTCTATGATCACAAAAAGATTGACTCTGATTATCCATCTATCAAGGAAAAATTTGACAAATTGTTGGAAATTTGAGATGCTTGCCATAGGTAGATTATTGAACGAACTCTTTACTTTACTTTGCAAATAAAGAGAAAAAAGCCTGATAATAACATCATCTTCATCAATCTCAAATAGGTCCAGATAATTGTCAATGCCTTGAATATGTTTTTGGTGCAGTGATATCATTCTCTCCATCAAAACTGGGGAGATATTGGTAACAGTAATCAGGGAAATCATGGAGTATAGGAGGTAACATGAGGCACTTATATCTATCAGGAACTTTACAAGGTACAGGAATATGTACAGGGATTGTAAGATTAGTCTTGACTGTTTGAGGCCTCTCAATCAGAAAATGATCATCCTAAGATTTAGAAGAAAGCCACTCAAATGGATAAGGAAAATTTATATTTACAATCTTCAAAGGAAAATAATCAAAATTTAATCTAAGATCTTCTCTAAAATACAATATACATCGAAAAACCTTCTTGATGAGAAAGAACATGATGTCTTGGATAACAATCTAGGTTAGAAGCCTGATCTTCCCATATTTTTTTTTCACGTTCATTCCTCCAGTGGAGTGTTGATAGTGAAATTGATTTGGAGCTAGAGTCGCCAGGTGGATGATTTTAACCTTTGTGTGTTTGATCATTGTCCACCATCATAGATCAGATATGATCTTTGTATAATCTTTCTGAAGAAAATGTCCCTAGTATGGTCGCCACTATGTTAGCACTCAGTAATTTCTCAAGGTTAAAGAAATAAATCACCGAGGTAACCACAAACCTACTTTTGAGACTAGGATCTAGCCTTCCTAATGCTCAGAGAGGGCTCTCTCTTTAAGATTTAACTTTGTTTTAGTTAAAATGATTTTAGGCTAGTTATGTAAGCTTGATTTGGTTTTGATTTGAATTTGGGTGGTGGGATCACTTACTTAGATGAATAGATGAATGTCTATTTTTCCATTGGGCTATGGAGTCAATCAGGCTTTGAAAATAGAACAACAACAAACCATAAAGAAAATGTTATAGGGCAAGATAGCTGAGCAATATCAGATCTCAAAGGCTAGATGGTGAAATGATTTCCAATTGGGATCAAGGAGTAGTTAAGGATTCCTTAAACCAGACAATGAAGAAAGTGAAAGAGGTCAATCGAAACTAGGGAGCAATGAAGAATTCCCTACTCTAGATATCAGAAGAAAACATAGAAATGTATAACAGTAAAAGCAGAGTGTACTTAAACAATTTCTGTAGTAACATCCTTGTTATAACATTCAAATTTAGAACACATATGAGTTTATGGAATACTTAGAAAAAGAACATAAAAAAGATGAAATTTGTACTTCACTGAGATAGCTCAACACATGAATCCTGTAAAGAAGTTTCTTTATAACTTGTCATGTCTGTCAACTGGAAATTGGTACAATAACCCTTAGGTAGTAGATTAGTTAGCTATAACAATATTCAGAAATCCCCCTTAATACTTCAATTTATGAAGTATTTATACAAACACTATTACAAAATATCCTAAACTCTTTTGGGATTTATTCTGGGAAAAACAAATATCTTCATGCAAGAAGATAGAGACAACTCTTCAACTGCTATTTGTTGTCCCTGTTATTTAGGTTCTACTAGCTTTTAATCTTTGATATTTTGCCTTTTAATTTGATTTTATGTTTGGTCTTCATGGTGGATGTTCTGTTTAGTTTCACCTTTTACTGTAAATCTTAGATTTTGTGTTTTTAGTAAAAATTATTTTTACTAAAAGACAAATGTAGAATACAAAATGTTTCTTGGAGAGTAGTTTGTAAGAATCTTTTGTTGTGCTAATGAAAATGATTTCATCTCTGTTTTAACAATTACTGTGTAAATTGTTTCCTTCTGCTCTGTTGTTGTATTAAACTTGATTTTCTTCTTTGTACACAAAACTCCTGCTCAATGAAGCCTTTGAATAAATTTCCTGAGAATCTGGAGCAAACAGGTTTTGTGACTAGTATCAAAACTTGTTTGTCCAATCTCTTGGCCTTCTAATCACCTGCAAAATGAAACAATCATTAATAAAGCATAGGTCTGTGGGGAAGGCAATGAATGGCTTTATTGAACTGAGATGTCTGTGGACGGAGTCTAGAGCATGTTTGGAAGGTAATCGGGGGTCAAATTTGGTTGCATATGCTCAGGGTGGCGCAGGAAGGCTTAGGCAACTTTCACTGTGAAAATGAGTGAAAAGAGTAAAAAATGGGCGTTTTCGGCCTTTTAATGGGTAACGGTCAAATTTGGCATGAAATTCGATAAATGAACAGTGAGTGGTTTTAGTTTTTGGCAGGGAGGTGGTTTCAGGGGCCATTGCACTGCTTTTGGCAGTTAGGCAATATTTCCTCAAGACCACATAAGTTCGCATAGAGCTGCCAGATAGCCGAAAAGGGCCCAAGCAAAACTACGAATCTCACATGCTCTCGGGCAGGTAAATATTGTAGAGGGGATGAGCGCAATATGGATGCGCACCGTCAGATCTGGGGGTGAGTGATCAAAGGGCTATTGCATGATGAATATGGTGGGGTGTTAACCTTGACGTGGGGTCAAGTATGGAAGAGTAGTTTGATATAATGGAGGTGGGGTCAGGATATATATTAATATAGTTTAATATATGTAGGTTTGTATTATATGGGTTTGGGATTAATATATATGCGGGAATTATTTTAATATGGGATACATGTATAAGGGGAATTAAATAATTAGAGTTAAATGTTAATATTAGTATATGAGTGGGATTTAACATATTGTGATGGGTTAATAAAATGCGGACCCAGGAATAAATACACTAGGGATATAAGTTAAAAGGGTATTGGGGAGGGTTTTTCTTTTGAATGGGGCCTGATACACTATTCAAACTTAGGATAAGGGGTTTTAGTGGGTTTACAAGGGAAAAAGGAAATTAACAAGGGGGGATGATTTTTAAAGGGAAATGTCTAGGGAAAAGGGTTGAAATTAATGAAAAAAATGTTAAAGTGAGGGGAAAGGGTATTTTTTCAAGGGGAATGGGTTTTGCACTAGGAAAAAGGAGTTTTGTGTTGGGAAATGAGTTTTGGAGGGTAATTTTCTAGGGAAATGTATGAAACCAAGGGGTAAGGGTTAAATTAGTATGTAGTGGGGGTGAAATGAAATGAGGGGAGGTTAATCAAATAATCTTGTAAACATCCTTTTACTATCGTAACTACTCGTGCACATTGAAACATATGGTTAAGCATGATAAGTGTGCTTATGCTTTAACAACCTTCTACTTCTGCAACCTTTCTTCTACCTACCCTTTACTTACCCTAACATTTTTTCTTCACTTTATCAGGTGCATTTAAGCTAGCAAGCCCTTTCTTTCCTTTTCCTTTTGTCAAACAAACTATCTAATTCTAACCTTATATCTTCCAATGGCTCAAATTCAACTGTTGAGCGCATTTTATTTCTCTACCTAACTACTAATCTACAAAGATTAAACTGTTTTGCTAGATCTTTATTCTCTAACTATAAACACGAAATTTAAAGCATGAACTAGTCAAGATTAAACTATTTTGATTGTCATGGGTTGTGGCATTTATGACAAGTTGCACATAACCATTATTTTGCACAGTAAAGTAAAAAGTAGTGGCACTTGGACTTGCACACTTTCATGATCTGTTTTTGTTTGGGGTTCATATTTTTTCACTTTTTTTCACTTTTGTTATTCTTTTTGTCCTTTGAAATTTCTTTTAGGACATACCCTCTTTACATTTTCTAATATTTTAAATATGGGAAAACATTTGTAGAAAGTGAAGGTATGTACAATATTAGAAAACTTACATGGTCAATTCAAAATTATGAATCCTATTACTATAGGAGCCTAACACAATATTACTGGAATGAATTTTAAAAAATATTTACATTCACAAATAGATAAACTTATCATATATCCATGTGAGAGTACACTAAAACTCAAAAGGATTTGTAGACGTAACTTGCAATCAAAGTATGTGCAAAAGATAGAGGTAGGGTTAGTGTAACATCTCTTTTCTAATCCACTCATTCACTGAAAAGAAAGAGTAAGAGGGTTTTATTTTGCAATTAATAGTAATTTGAATAAATGAAGTACTTAATATGACACAATTTGTACATAAAATTTGTATTATCCAAAAAGGAACAATGGTATGATGGAAATCTTGATGTATATCTACTTGTATAAAAGAACACTCAACTTAAAGTTACCCCTGATGAATATAGTTATTGCCCAAGTCTAACTTATATCGTATCCCCATATGAGTCATTTGGTCAATCTATATATATATATATATATATATAGATATATATATATTGTTGGAATGGTCCCTAAGGTCAGTTAAGTCAAGCTTTGAGTGAGTTTTGAGTTAATTTTGTAATATCCTTTTGTAGTGAATGTAACGTCTCTGTGAAATGTGGAAGCGGAGCAGAAATCTAGTAGAAGTCAAAGTGGTTTTTTTTCCCTTAGTTGGGTAGGTGATAGAGTTTTTTTGAGACCTGCCCATGGTCTGCGTACCATGGTATTGTAAAGAAAATGCTATATATAGTTGATTCATAGCGGGTCTAAGAGAAAATCGTATAGTGAAGAATCATTGTAAGGGCAAGGTACTAAGGCGGGAAAAGTTTGTTTCCTGTACTTAGGTGAAAGGGAAGGCTCCTACAGCTGAGTGTGTGGAGACCTTGGTAAGTCCACATGTTGAGTACATGAGCCCTTGCAGTTGAGTGCGCAGGGATAAGAAGTTTGTAATTGAATTCTTATACTTGATAAACACTATTTTGGGTTGAAATTGATGCACATGTGTCTTATTATTTACTTCTACTAAGTTCATATATCTATAATATTTATGCGTGATAAGGACAATTAAGTACCTTCAGGGAGGTCTGGAAGTCGTTTAGATAGATTTGCACTAGTTATCTGTTCAGAAGGATTAGAGTTGTGCGAAGGTAGATCTAAGCCATAGGGACATTAGGAAACCATCAGACAGGCCTCTGGATGTAGAAACCTGGTTCCAGCATCCCCCAGTACTGCTTCACGTGAGAATGCAGCTTGCGCTATGCAGGTTGTTGCCGAAAGGGCCAATAGTTAGGGTTTTGTTGGTTGGCAGAGATAATGCTGAACCTGGGTCAGGCCCCAACAAGCAAAACATATATATATATATAATATATATATATTTTTATATATATATATATATATATATATATTTATATATATATATTTATTATATATATATATATATTATAGCAACTTACATACTTTTTCTAATCCCTATAAGCATGGGTCCAGCTTCCTCTACAATTTCATTTAGTAATTGTATGAACATAATGGTCCTAGAGAACCCTTAGAGTATTTATATAAAAAATAGAACCCTTTTCTATATAGATATTATATATATATATTATATATATATATTATATATATATATATATATATTATATATATATATATATATGTATGTCTGTGTGTGTGTGTGTGTGTGAGATGTCTAAGTCTTAGGTCTATTTAAGAGCACTATATTTGGTTGACCAAAACCACCTACAATTACACCTTATGTTGCCTCATAATACATTTCTGGTTCATTAAATATTCATCTCAATGACTATGACAAGATTTTATCGTGCAAATAGATATCATGTAAATATATATATCATTGGTATATTGACATCATGATTCTTCTCTTCATATTGTTTTTTTTATAATACTTGGCCGTAAAAAAATTTAGTTAATGAACTGAAGCTACATGGAGACCTTCTCTCTATAGAGCAATACTTTGGTCCTTGGCACTGTGATATTGTATGACTGATTGTGTAGTTTACTGCCACCTTTCTTTCAAAAGGTGGTAACCCTACTCATCCATATGTATTTTATTTTCAATTCGATGTTGGACTTGAAGTAGGGTTATTTTAGGTGTAACTACCCATAGTGTCTCCACCTTCTAGTCTCACTTTCACACCCTGTAATTAGAGTCAAGGCTTTAAAACTTCGAACCTTTATTCCATTATTACATGTATCTATCCCCATTCCAAGGTTGTTATTTCCATTAAGAATAGTTACATGCTCCACCAATATTTTTGTTTACCCTGAATGTTGGTATGCAATGGTTATTTCTCTTCAGATCTATTCCTCTCACTTACATGTGCTCCTTATAAAGTTGTTTGTAGAGAAAACAACAAGTTATATGCCATTTTCAACAATTTCTCATCCCCAGTAGATATATACAGTTTCATTTCTGCTCTCATCGTAACTATTTTCATTTGCTTTTACTCGAGTGAGCTTCATGAAAAGGGTTCACTATTTATTTTTTTCTCACCAAAATGGATAGAAAAGGGTGGCCATCATGAGGTGAACATGTAAATAAGAAAAATTTCAACAAACCCTAGGCTTGTTCCTTCGAACCTTCATAATTTCTTCGTAAATTTGATACTTTCATACCCCTGCTCTTCTGTGACCTTAGATATAGGCTTGCAACACCCAAAATATTCTTAAATAAGGTAACACATTTGTTGGTATTCTCTTTTTCATAGTATTCGATTTGAGTTATCTCCCTCGATCTAATTTTTTATTTTCTTTTGAAAAATAATAATTACACATATTTTCCCTTATAGCTAATTCCCATCAAAGACTTGACTCTGTAGCATGGTTATGACTTCAAATCTTTCTTTATGGTTCATGTTACGACATACACTCTTACATGTTCTTACATGTTTTTTCCTTATCTTACAAGACATTTGACTAGAGTGATGAAAACCCTATCTGAGTTCTTTGAATGTTTAGTGTTTTATTCCAAAATAAAAGGACTCCTTCCATAAAAAAGTTATGTTCCTCATGAGTTCTTTTAGGTAGTCTACAGATATAAATTTTGTAATTTCCTCATTGTCATAAACCTACAAATATAATATAATATCTAATGAAACAAATCTAAGACAAATCCAAGAAAAATAATAGAAATGCTTATTTATTAATATAAAATTCTTTAGGGAGGGTACCACTATAAAACCACTCCTCAAGGAAGGGGAACACTCCACAAGCCATATTCTCCGCAATAAAAAGTAATACTTCCCCTCCATTGCATTCCTATCTTTAACTATATTAATGTTCTAAGATCCAAAGCCTTAAGAACACTAACCACTTGTGGTCCCTTCCATAATGCAGGTTAACAACCTTATTTGTGATCTATGGCCCTTTTATTCATCATCATTAACTAAAATAAATAATTATGGTCCCTTTTTACAATGAAGGTTGACCATTTACAGTCATTGTTAATGAAGGTAACCACTTATGGGCTTTAGTTACTAAACTAACTAATTGTAGTCCCCTTTTTACATCACATTCTGCCCTTGGGTACCTCACTATGCATCACATATTATCCACTCCTTCATACACTGCATTGCAATGAAATCAAAGCATGTTTCATCCCCAAAACATGAGAATAAAAAAAATAAGAAGATCTACTCAAAAAATTAGTCCATTGGTACCATGCACAAGCATTAATACATCCAAGAAAAAGTTGGACACATGGACTAGCAGTTTCCCTTCTCACTTCATGTGGAAGCTAGTTATTCTTTTTCAATGTGTCAATGTCTTATGGTTAGATTTCCATACCTCTTTGTGTGTCTTACAGGTACCTTTGTAGGTGTTACTAATCTGGTGGCGTGTCTTGATGATTGGAGTCTTGTTGGGTGATGTGGGTGATGATATGAAAAATCCTTCACTGGTTGTTTTTTCTTCTTCAATTCACTAATTGATGGTGCCTAAGTGGTTTCTAGTTCATTTTGTGGTACCTATTTTTTTTTGTCTTTCATTATTTCTTCCAAAAAGGACTCATCATCTGATGTGCTAGTGCCTATAGAGCTTTCTGGTTGTTCCTCCTTGGTCTCTGCCTCTTTACTAATAGAAATATCCTGTAAGGTAATTTTGTTCCTTTTGTGTCATAGCTTCATAAATTTATTTTGTACATTAACATTGGTTGTGCCAACTAAGTCCATCCAAGGATATCCCAAAATAACATCATATAAAACCATATCTAAAGCACGAAAGTCTAAATGTAGCACAATTTTATCAATGGTAACCTTTAAGTCCTTAAATATTTGAATATGTGCACCATCAACTTGTGTTCTTTTAATATGTTGTGGAGGAAATTGAAATATTTTGCATAATTTGATATTAATGAGATTATTCTTGCAACTAGGGTTAATAGAAAAAATGACCTTCTCCTTTTGAATACATCCATAAACTTATAAGATCAAGATATCATAGTATAGCGCTTTATAGCTCTTATTATCCTCCTTTCTAGTATGACACCACTTATTTAACAACCCATGTTGATTCTCCGTGTAAAAAAAAATATAATACCAAGGTCACGTGACATGTATTATAAACTAATAGTGGGAAAAAACATGCTAGGGTGTCTTCATTTGGTATATTATGGCTAAGGAATTTGGAAAAGGCATTGGAAAAGGAATTGAAAAGGAAAAGAGGCATTAATTGGAATTTTATTTACAAAAGTAATGGAAAATATGAGAAAAGGAAGGTGAAGGAAATTAAAGGAAATTAAAGGAAAAATAAAGGAAATTGAAGAAAAAAGAGGCCTCAATGAGAAAAATTCTTATGAGGATTAGTTCACAAGATTTTGATAGCTCTATGGTGGAGCTCTCTCTCTATTCTCTCACTCTTTCATACTCTTACACACTTAGAGTTTTCTTGGAGCACTCTTGGAGGATTTTGGGCATACTCTTGGATTTGGAGGAAGAAGGAAAAGGAAAAGTAGGATTGCATAAAAGGATATCGAGATCATCAACTATAGTGGGTTTTCTTTGCAAGTATCGAGTTGCATTTATGATTTCCTTTCTAGTTTTGGGATGCATGGTATGAAAATGCAATGATTTGGTTGTGATTAGTCATTGTCATGGAGGATTCCATAGATTGATAGTGGTTTTTCCAAACCTTTCCATTTCCTAGATAGCCATAGCGTTATGGGTTTTCCCATTTGTTTTTTGATTGGTGCTCATGTTCCTTACTCTTATGGGTTGAGTTATCAGTTCTTGTAGGCTTGGTTGGACAAACGATCTGCAAGCCCTGGAATAACTTGCGTTGAGTTACTAGTCTTGGAAGCCTTAGTTTGAAAACCACTCTAGAGCCCTTGGTGGGTTGAGTAACTAGTCCCTGAAGCCTTGGTTGCACAAATTCTATGGAGCCCTGTGACAGTTGTGGGTTGAGTTACTAGTCCTCGAGCTGGGTTTGAACATATACTCCAGAGCCCTAAACAACTCTGGTAAAGACCGATCTGGTGATGGTTAGTGATGCCCGACCATGAGGCGAACAAATGGTTGAGGGTTGAGTTGTTTTAGCCTCTGGAAGCCATGGTTTGTTTTCAGTTCATTTATTCTATGAGATCCCATATTCATTCTTGGAATATGGCAGGAGTGTGAATGGATGAAAGGGAGATTTAGTTCAGCCCAATCTATGGTCAAGTGGCATGTTGAAGTCCCTAACCTGGCTAGATTTGCATATGTTAATATGAAAAATTTTCCTATTGTATTTCATGAGTAAATGTGTTTGTTATTATGTGGATTTGATGGTTGTTCTATCACTATTATTGTTTTGGTCATATGTCTGTTATAAGCATGGTTTCATGACAGGTTCTAGCTATGGCTCTTACATGTTTTGATTTATAAATGAATGGTTATTGAATGCATGACCTTATAGATGTTATTGTAGCTATTATGACATTATACCTTCTTGATGATTCTTAGATAACTATCAGACCTGTATGTTTAATTACGCATTCATGACCCATAGATTACATGTTCACCATGTGTTTGACATAATTTTTGTCATGGTTAGGGTTGGTTAGGTCATGTCCTTGATCAATTTTTATGTTAGAATATTTCTCTTTATGTCATTTATTATTTTTGGAAAGTTTCATTAAGTTCTAAGTAGTGGTCTGGAGACTAGCCTTTGAAAAGGTGGCTCAGATTTCATGGTCCCAAACACATAACTAGGAAAATAAGACTGAAATCACTACCCAGTAAGATTGTGTAAGCAACTGGAGGCGTGAAGTCAAATTTATGCCCTATTATGCATGTGGATGGAAGCCTAGATCATTAAAAAAGAAAGTTAACGCTGGGTTTGGGCACTTAGAGGGGTGATTTAGCTCCTGTGTGGGTCATTTAGCTCTTAAGGAAGGTCTATAAGGTTTCAGTTTGTCAATTCCACTTCCTTAATTGTACATAGGAGCTTGAGTCATATCATAGTAATTGTTCGTCACATTTTTACCCCGATAAAACAGTTAACTAGGGTAAATGTGGAAGGAGGTTGTTAGAACTTATACAAAAGGGATTTTTTAATTCATCATGAGAAAGTGCTAGGATATGATCATGGTTAAGTGATTTCAATCATATTCAACCATCATCTATGAAATTAGACCATGTGTAACTTGTTCAAGTTGTTGGGTATTTTTACATTTGATCTTTTATGTATTCATGAATAGTAGGAAAATCATATTGTATTGTAAAAATCATCTTGCTATAACCCAAAAAATAGAACGATGGTTTTATTATTAGAGAAAATCACTTATGTTTGGTGGAAAATTTGAAAGGATCACAACTCAAAAAATATAGCATGAATTCTTATTATGATTGGTTTTTAGAAATGGAATGGCCATTCTACATCTTGCCATCTAACTCGAATCACAAGCTAAGCACTTGGTGAACTCTAATTTGCGCTAAAAATTAAATTTCGTGACAAAAATTTATGAAAAAAATAGTTCATTTTAAATCAGTAAGATGTCCTCATCTAGACTTTGATTCAAACAATTCTTTTTTTAAATTTGGCTATTTTCTCAAGAGGAATTGAGATATGAATTTAGTTTATGAAAATACTATACCAAATCTACATTGATTGACCTAAAAGTTCTCACTCACTATTCTCTAAATTTATGAAAAATAAATAATTCTAAATCAATGAGATCTCCTTCATTGGACAAATTTTAGGTCTAAAATGGGCCTCCTAAGGAATAATATAAAATATTAGTGGAAATAATAAAATAATATTAGATTACATCATCAAATTTTAGAGGGAAAAAAGAAAAAACTACTCTTTCAACTCATCTTTTCAACTTAGCTCCCTATGATTTTACTCAAATTTTGAGTGGTAACATTCCTTGCATGCAAAATTTAGTTCCTCATATAAGGATAACCCATGTTGCATACTTTCGATGGCCGCTGCTACATGAAAAATGAGAAATACTTGAAAAATCGTAATTCCAATCACATTCTTCATGTATTTCTCATGGTTTGTATAGTAGAGACCATCGAAAGTATGCAAAATGGGCAAAAGGAATTAAATTCCACATCCAATGAGTGCTCCCACTCGAATTTTGAATAAAACTGTAAGGAGATAATTAAAAAATACTAGTTGAAAAAAGTAATTTTTTATTTTTATTTTTTTTATCTATTTACTTTTTTACTTCAAAAATGGTGAATCATCCCCCATGGTTTACATCATCATCTATAATCTTATTGTTTCTTATAAAGTTGATTTTGGTTGTACATTTTTGTTTTGAGGCCTATTTTTTGCCTCACAATTTCTCTAATGTGTCTCACCTCTCATTCAGATGACTTTTTTTTTAAATTGGATGTTTTCTGGAGAGGAATTCATATTTGCAATTATATTTTGAAAATTATACACCAAAATTTCAAAAAATTGATCTGAAAGTCGCCACCCATTATTTTCCAAGAAAAATTTCCTGCAAAAAGAAAATTAAAAAAATCTCCCTAGTTTGCTAATGAATGTGCTCTGAACACTTATAATAAACCTAAAAATATAATAAAATATCTGATGAAACAAATGCAAGAGAACACTAAGAATAACAATAGAAATTATTCTTTATTAATATAAAACCCTTTAGGTAGTGTAACACTATACAATCACTCCGTCAAGAAGGAGAACACTGCACAAGCCATGTGCTTTCCAATTAAAAAAAATACTTCCCCGACATTCCCTTCCTATGTTTAACTATATATAATGTTCTAAGATACAAAACCTAAACAACCATAACTACTTGTGGTCCCTTCTATAATGTGGTGTAACCACTTTATTCCTTATCTATGGACCTTTAATTCATCGTCCTTAACAAAAATAACTAATTCTGCTCTCTGCTTATAATGACAATCAAGCACTTACAATCATCATTAATGTGGGTAATCACCTATGGGCTTAGTTTACTAAACTAATTTATTTTGGTTCCCTTTTGACAGTCATGTCATGAGATTCATCAAGATAATATAAATCATCCAACTCTCTTCCCCCATGTAATCGGGGATGGGCTACCTCAACTTTCAGGCCATGTGGCCTATATCACATTATGAATATGCCAATGGGGATCGCCTTGGTAATCCCACAATATATCACTAATATTCAAACACAATATAAGTGTTTGTAATCCAAAGTTTCAATCCCATAGAATATTAAAATTGTTGTGTTCTAAGAATTAAACTGAGTATGGCTATAGCATGGTATTGCTATGTTTAAAAAAAATTAGGACAAAGTGCCATTATTATCAAATATGAACATTTCTTCCTATACAAGAGAATACGTGAAACTAAAACAATAATGGTGCAAGTACCATGGCCAACACAAGAAATTTGAGGTAGAGTAATCTTAAGAAGAATAGGAAGTAGTGTTTAATGATGTGGGCAATAAACCTCTAATAATAAATACTAGTGATTTCCATAACAATAATTAAGAAATGGGAAAGAATGGTGACCAAGAAGAATTATATAGTATTAAAAAAAAATTAAATTCTAGGTGTTATATTAATTTAAATTAGTAAATTTTGGAGCATGTTACACAAGAAATGTCTATAAGTGGAGAATGTAGTGTCCCTAATGAATTAATTTCCGCAAGGGATAAAGCACTTTATCAATCGCTATAAGATATAGCCTTTGATAAAGGGTAAAACCACAATTACCCAATGTTTGGGAAATAAGGTGTACGTTTTTGGGAATTTATGAGAAAAATCCAAAAGTGGGGGTTTCTATGAACCCCTCTCAATTAATTGAGGAGAAACTACCACAACTAAATCTATAAATACAAATATTAGAATCATTTTGATCATTATAGAATTGGAATTGAATTATCTCTGTTTTAATGAACCTTGGGCTTTGAGGGTTGTAAGACCCCATTTCTTCTCATTAGTTTCAATGGAGGTACTCCCCCTAGCTAATCCTATCTAATTTTGGTAGATTTTATT
Source organism: Pinus tabuliformis (assembly GCA_031772625.1). Taxonomy (NCBI): domain Eukaryota; kingdom Viridiplantae; phylum Streptophyta; class Pinopsida; order Pinales; family Pinaceae; genus Pinus; species Pinus tabuliformis. The sequence continues at coordinate 826,768,034 of CM062808.1, forward strand.
CCACCCTACCTAGACACCTTTTTCCTATTCTGGCACAGCATGGTAATTGGACTAACTCTTTCCTGGTTCATTGAATTATATAGTTATCAAAGTTGTTAATGGAGATCCTTAAGAAACGAGGTCTCTTATGTGCAGTCAACCACAAATTCTTATCATTGCTAGAAAAAAATTATGGTACAAAGGTATACTTAAGGCAAAAGGAAGTTCATGATTTTGATACATGGCCATAGTTGTAGGCTACAAAGCCATAGGTAAAGGCAGCTATAGTGTTGTAGGACAGAGCGACAGGGTTGTAAGCCAAGGCCTCATGGTCCGAGCATAAATTTATTTTATGGCTTAAATGGCTTGGAGAGGAATGATATATTAGGAGTATTGGTAACCAGTCTAGTTTGGGTAGGAAACAATGGACTAGTTTAACCAGAAAAGAACAAGAAATGAGTAGTTTTTCCTAAACAAAATAGTAAAGCTAAATAATCGTTAAGAGTAGTATTACTAGAAGAAGAATATATGTAATCTTAAATTAGAAGATTGGCACAAATTTTATTACAAGACTAATAAGGGATTTCCCTACTTTGTGGAATAACCATTAGTTGGATTTTGAAAATTTACTTCTACTAGGTAACATTGTTCCGTTGCACTTACGGTCATGCTATCGGAAAGATTTGTGAATTTTTGTATCCAAATTGGTAGGAGGAAGTCAAAAGAGAGGGGTCATTTCAATCCCTCCTTGTTAATTGACTATTAGGAATAATAATAGAGAAACATTGATTTATAAATTAGTATAGAACCACAAAATTGAAAAATTATACTACGTGTTACAATTCGTATTGGTTCATGGCATATTGATAGTATGTTTGGTAAATTATTCGGTGAATGTTCTTTGGGAAACTATAACTAACTTATTTTATTACTGTAGAATCGTATTATTGTTGGTGATATTTAATGATGCTGGAAATCCTTATGCTATTCAAGAATTCCTACAACTAAATGGATGAATGAATGTGAACTACTATTGTGTAATTTTTTCTGGTTCATTTGGAAGAACCTTACTATTTTTAGTAATCCTAGACAAAAAGTACGTTGGGATACTATACGATAATTTGTTTTCCAGATAAAATAATGTGAATTTAGCTTATTGTTTACAAAAACAAGTCTTTCATTTATCTTAGTTTCTGATGAATAATTTTGAAACAGAAATGTTAAATGAAGCTTGTGTCCTTCCTCGTCACTCATCCAAGCTACAAGGGTATCCCATGACCTAAAAAAATGGCAATAATATGCAATGTCATAATCTTATTTGATGTCATTTAATGAATGGGTGACAAAGAAAATTAATTCACACTAATTAAATTTCGAATGTAAATAAATAAAAAACTAGATTTGTAAATATGTTGATGTAATATTGAGCTGACTAGTTAGAATAGTCAACCATTAACAATCTTATTTATAAATTGTTAAAAAACACTACACAGGAAATTGACAAGTTACCTAGACATTAGACCTACAGAACTTTCCAATGTCCTACAAAACATTACACAGGAAATTGACAAATTACCTAGACATTAGACCTACAGAACTTTCCAATGTCCTACAAAACATTCCAAAGATTGTTTATAAATTGTTAAAAAACACTACACAGGAAATTGACAAGTTATCTAGACATTAGACCTACAGAACTTTCCAATGTCCTACAAAACATTCCAATGGCCTGTTATACCTTAGTACACCTTGGTTCAAAAAAAGGTTAGGAAGGCCACAAGCCAAGAATGTCATTTAACATTGAATTATATTCAACAAAAACTACCGCATAAGGATTATTTAAGGTAAATATTAAACCACAAGCGAAGGAGGTTTATATATATAAATATATATATCAAGTGGATTAAAATCATGCAATATAGAAATAATTATTGAAAAGAAAAACACACGAAGAATATGTGGATCCATTATGTACAAAGTTTGTACTGTAAAGTAATTTTCAAAATACTTAGTACACCAAGACATCCAGTGAAGATAACTATATAAAATAAATGATATATGATGACTACAAATGAGTGTGACAACATGCTTATATACCTAAGCAAGTACCCCTTCACAAATGGTCATGTCCTTAAAAATATGTCTCTGCAATACTAAGTACTAGTTAATTAATCATTATTTAAAACTATTACTATATATATAGATCACAATCTAATAAAAAATAATTACATTAATACAAATAATACAAAATATGCTTGTATACATAAAGCTTTATAACCCTTAAATTTAAAAGGTTGAATCTCCTATAATAATGTAAAAAACATATGCAAAAGAAACTACATTTTCCTCCACAAACATTCCCCTTTACTCATTTCACTTATGTGCATTCAAGTTTTGGATTTACCGTAATGTATGCAAAAACAAGAATTGCATTTAAATTAGTTTCTTATGTGGTTTCCATTTAACAATCTGGAAGTAGAGACAATTAATTTGTTCCATTTAACGTTCAAATGTCAACAAAACCATGATTGTATCTATAAATGTGTTGACATGTTAATTAATTTTAATGATAGTTTTATTTCATGATAAAAGAACATGAAAATGGGCATGTATTTAGTTTATTTTATGGAAAAAAAACCAAGTGTTGCATTTAACTCATTTTCTGATGAGTAATTTTGGATTTAAAAAGTTAAATGAAGATGTTTTCCTTCCCGTGGCTCTTCCAAGCTATGGGAGTATCCCATGACCTTAGAAAATGCCCACAATCTGCGAAGGCCAGAAGTATATTGACTGCCATTCAATGATTCCACAACAAAGATAATTAATTCATGCCAATTAGTGTTCAAATGTAAACAAATCAATGAATGCATTTGTAATTTTATGCTGTATTAATTAATTTTAAAGATAATTTATTGTCCACATAAAAGAATGTGAAGACAAGTTTGTACCATACAAAACACTATGCAGACCATTGACAAGTTAGCCTAGACATCATGCCCATGGAGCTTTCTAATGGTGGGGTATATCTTGATGTCACAGAAAGGACGTGAATTTTGATAGCCACAAATATCATTTAAAATCGAATTATATTCAACCACAAAAAAATGATATATATATATATATATATATATATATATATATATATATATAGATATAGATAGACATTGGGGGTAAAATGATCATGTAATATGGAAATGATTATAAAATTCACAAACTCATGATAAATGTGAGGATCACAATCTAGTAAATAGTAGTTACATTAATACAAAAAAGTGTTATATTTGTTAAGTTTAAAAGGTTGAATTTCCTATATTAATTTAAAAGACAATAACTTATATTAATCATAAAATAAATTACATATATTTGTTATTGTTAAATATTAAACTGTAAAAACAATATCAAAGTATAATGAACCATTACATAAATATTTGGCTGATAAGCTTATATATATGAACTTTAAATGGAAAAAGATTTGTTGACTTTTGAATGGATAGCCAAGATTTATTTTTAAAAAATATACTTCGTCTTAACATCGATCTACAATGGAGATGAGCTGGTAAAGTCAGCTGGGAAAGGAACGGAACAATAGCCCAGATCATGTGGTCTAACTACCATTGAACACTGGTGACACGTGTGTAAACTGACATTACGAATAATAGCCCAGATCATGTTGTCTAACTACCATCGAACACTGATGATGACGTGTCTGTAAATCACAACTAGCGCTCAGGAAGATAAAGCTTTGATTCTAGTATCGATGAAAGAAGATGAAAATATAAAAAAAATTATAGCCATTACAGTTACAACATTATGCACAAAGTCACACTGAAAATTGACTGAATTTTTGAAATTTCTTCTTATTAGTCCCTGCCATCTGGCATCCGGCAGGGACTATTGTAATCGTTCAATGCCGACTTAGCATTAGTTGAGTGCTTTCCCCATCTGTTATTAGTCGCTTATACTAAAGTCCTGTGAGGTCTTCTGTGCACATGCCCAAAGTCAGATTCGGCCTTAACGTTTCTCATCTTATTTGGCCTCTTCCCGAGGCGGAAGAGGCTCGAACATAGGTTAAATTGGAAATTATGGCCAGTTTCATTATCCCTGACCGTCAACCGTTAGCGTTAATGCTAGCATTAATTCGCTATTTGGTAAACAGGTTTCGTTATTTCGTAAAGTATATGCTATGGTTGCAGGGTATTAACAGGTGTTGTCGTGTTGTTGCAGGGTATTAACAGCTGCATCGCTGTCTCTCGGCTGGCATTGACGGGTGGGTAATGAGGTTCTATAAGGGTTTTCTCTCAGAGCCTCGACTGAGTTTGTTTGAGCTGCCGAAGGTTTACAGGGTCCTTGTTCTTCATGACTGATTATCCACGGCGACGATTACAGAGCGCGCGCACAGTGAAATCCCGCGGCAGGTATCGTGGGACAGGGTCGGAAAAGGCGTGAAGAAGGAACAATCAAGGATCCAAGCCCTTCCCATATTGTAACAATTCGAGAGCCGGGAAGTTCTATATAAGACGAGAGTCTATATGCACTGAGCAAAGGCCTGTTATGGACCAGCGAATTTGATTGTCCAGCCCAAACGGGGTACATGGTAACTAGGAGACGTACCGAGGACGGTTAGGCTCTGAAGAGAAGCCAGGCGTACTGATTTGAAACCGCCTGAACCTTAATCCTTTCGGTTACAAACCCTACAGTTATCAGCGCGAACCACAACAGCCAGACTTCAGAGATCTGGAGCGCTTGGGTGCATGGGATGGGTGCCTAATGAAAGGAAAGACTTTCAGTTTCACAGCTCAGTTCGGCGATAACAGTAGCAGCTTTACGGATCTGTTATTGCAGGGCGGAGGTCAGTCATCGAATCAGCAAGAGACGGGGCAAGTGGATTTGATGACCAAACATCACCTGGCTGAGCACTGGATCGGTAAAGATGAGGTCACGGTTTTTCCTCTGGTGAAACTCTATACTTTCTCCCTGGCTTGTGAATTGTTCGCTAGTATATATAATTCAGACGACCAAGCACGGCTTTCGCATCATTTTATGGCGCTGCAGAAGGGACTGTTGCAGATTCCTCTAGATCTCCCCGGCACTCGATATAACAGAGCCAAACGTGGAGTCAATGCCATTCGTGAACAGCTTGAGGGCATTATTCGTGAGAGGAAAATTGCATTGGAGGAGGGAAAAGCTTCTCCCGAGCAAGATCTATTGTCTTTCCTGCTCTCTAATGTGGACGAAAATGGTGAATCTCTCACACACGACGAGATTAAGGACAATATCCTTCTCCTTATATTTGCAGGTCATGACACCAGCAGTTCTACATTAACTGTGCTGCTCAAATTTTTGGCGGAGAACCCTGACTCGACAAAACCCCACGCGGGCACCGGCGGGCGCACAGTGAAATCCCGCGGCAGGTATCGTGGGACAGGGTCGGAAAAGGTGTGAAGAAGGAAGCCGAGTGGGATCGAGATGGCGACCTAAACATGGAAGTGGGGACGCGGGCACCGGCGGGCGCACAGTGAAATCCCGCGGCAGGTATCGTGGGACAGGGTCGGAAAAGGCGTGAAGAAGGAAGCCGAGTGGGATCGAGATGGCGACCTAAACATGGAAGTGGGGGTTGAGGGGGCGGGAGCAGCCGGGACTGAGAGCTGGGTGGCAAATGCGGTTGAGAAGGAAGACTTAGCGTTATAAGAAATTCGGAAGGTATTTTCATTGGACCATCAGCTTAGCTGATTTGACGGGGGTTAGGGTGATTCAGGGGATATCCTTAACATCTGTTGCGCCCTCACATAGACTGATTTGATGGGGGTTACCTGTCTTGTGTACACATTTCATTCCAGGTGACATTGTGCATGTAGCGTCGGGGGTACGTGTAACGTAATTTTCTTGTTATATAATAAGCTTATACATGATTTCGTCGTTACTTTGTGGCTTGTTATTTCGCTTCGGGTCCAGGTACTCTTTATGTTTTCAGTCCTGAGCTTGTACAGTGCTTCCCTTGTATACGAGTTTGAATTCTTTCGTATTCTTTTTTCGTTGGGTCAGGGAGGGTTCTTCATAAGTTACATAAGAATTTTGCTTAAGTTTGCATGTCTCTGGTTGTGTAACTGCATGCATTTCTTTTTTAATGGTACCATAATATTACACGACATCGCAAAAGATAGGCAACTGTTAATTATTGTAGTAGTTTCATGCCTGGGAAGTTCTTAGTTCTGTTAGCATTACAAACGTATTGAGTAGTTATCAAGGCTTTTGTTCTGGTTTGAGTTGTGGAGTGGATTGAACTGGGTTCAGCGTGTGATTTGGCGTTTAGGGCGGTTTCTAGGCACCATTAGTTAATGTTTCACTGATCTGGTCAGCATATTATGCCACTGGGCTTTCAAACCTTAATGCCTTTCTTTTAAGGAGACCACTTGATTTGGCTAAAATAATGTCGATTACCAGCCGTCGGCTGTTTGCAGGCTGACAAAGCCCTTTTGAATTAATGGGCTTTTTGCGGGATTCTTATAGGGTTTTTGTCTAGTTAGACAAGGTTTTCCATACAGGGTTTGGCATAGAGATATTTTCTATACTTTAAGTTTGTTAGTTTGTTTACTGCAGAGAGATCATATAAAAACAATCTTCGTTGTGTCTCAGACTATATTTATAGGAAAGTGGTTTTTATAGACATATATTTGGGATAGACAGGGTTGTATGGTTTTAGGGATAATAGGTCCTTCAGTCCTCTATTGACTTCGAGCAACTAATGTACTCCTACAGGGTTTGGTTAGGGTGAGGGTTTTATGAATCTTCAGGTTTAATGGCATGAGCGATGTGATTTTCTTTACGTTTGCTAGTTTGTCTAGAGATAAAAGCTTATTATAAACAGTCCAAGGAGCATTCTCTGTGTTGATGTTCTTGCAGGTAGACGATAGTGTGGTTGATGGGTAAAGCCATTGTTCTTCTAGGCATTGAAGTTATTCTCTATCCAGTTCCTTGAAAGTCAACGACTACTAAAGAGTCACAGAAGATGTATACTTATTAAATTATTCTGCTGATGGCCACAATTGAAAATTTTTGAGCAGCTTGAACTTACCTGTATACATGTATAAAGCAAAGGCCCTGTCCATCCCGCATTCTCTATCTTACTTCCCTGTATACTGGTATAGAGCAAAGGCCTTGTCCAGCACAAACACTATTTTTATTTTTGTATCGGTCAAAGGATTTAATTGCTTCCCATTACGATATCGTCAAACTCACTGCTATTATGTGCGACTATTAAACAGTCCTGCATTCTCAATCTTACATATTGCTTTTCAGCGAGTGACTAATTTTTCTCAAGCATGCTTTAGGCTCAGTACTGCTTCTGAATCAGCCATGTGAAATTGCTTTCAGCGAGGCTTTGGTTGGGTTATAAATCATACCCAACAAGTTTCACATGGACTGTGACAAGTGACTTTCCACCTCCCATGAAGTGCTTTTCTATCTTCTGTTTAGAAGGTCAGTTACTAATTTCGAATCCCTTGTGAGCATTACTCTTTTTTGCCAAAGCCGAAGGCCTCCTAATTCCCGTAATCAAAGATAGGCAACTGTTAATTATTGTAGTAGTTTCATGCCTGGGAAGTTCTTAGTTCTGTTAGCATTACAAACATATTGAGTAGCTATCAAGGCTTTTGTTCTGGTTTGAGTTGTGGAGTGGATTGAACTGGGTTCAACGTGTGATGTGGCGTTTAGAGCGGTTTCTAGGCACCATTAGTTAATGTTTCACTGATCTGGTCAGCATATTATGAGTAGTGGCAAGTTAAACTTGTTGGGTATTCAAACTCACTGACTGGTAGGAGTTTCACGTGTGAATGAAAACCTTCTGGTTTCGGTGGCTTTTTTACTTTGTTATGATATTATTTCTCTATTTCTTATGCTGTCATATTCTACGATTTTCAATTATATGAGTAGCATTTCTCGATTTTGGCTATTGATGATATTAAAGGTCATGCTAAAATCCTACGAAATGATTAAGGGATTTTTGTGACCTGGGTTTAGCTTGGAATTAAATTCTGGAACCATCTCTAGGTTTCCTAGACATTCTCGCTTTATAATTTCTGGTAGACTTTTATTAATATAATTTTTGTGGGGATAAAACCGTGTTTTCAGTTATTAAATTATTTTTGGAAATAAACCATGTTTTCGTTAAGTATTTACAACTTCTTTCATAGTAGCAGGTCTAAAGAAAATTATCCTCACTAGCAGATGGGAATGCAAGTTTGGTTGTAAATTTACCTGTACATTCACTTTACTGTCTACTGTTTACTCTTATGAATATCATAACCTTTTAAGTAAACTAGTTATAACTTTTACTAATAACCAAGGGAGAAGAACCTACTGGCTAACAGATTCTATGCTTTCCATTTTTTGGTAGATCACTATACTAGTTAATCTGGAAATTTCCTTATCTGTATAAGATGATATCGTGACAAGGGTCTGCCACCAGGCTGTGACCTATGTTGCTCTTTTCCTGCCAACGATGAGATTGCTTTGAAATCATGTCTGCCCCCTAGCGAATTTTCCTGATACTATATTTTTCGAGGAAGTGACTATCTAGTCCAAACTAGACTTAGGTCTAGAATGCTACCTGACATGCTACCTTATTTTCTGAGGAAATGACTATTTAGTCCAAATCAGACAATATTTAATTAACATGTAAAGGACAATATTTACATATAACTGTTATTCGTTCCGGCTTGTTTTACCACGCTGTCTCTGGCTTGATAACATAGGGACTTTGGCCTTTAAAATTCATAAATACTATGTCCCATTAGCCTAACACATTTTATACACATAGGCATCCAGGCCTCAATGGAACTTGGCTCACCAGCTTATTTTGCACTGGCTCATCAGCTTAAGTAATACATGTACATTTACAAGATCGTTTGGGATTTTAGTTGTGATACTCTTCCCCCTTATTGTCCTTAGTGCATTATATTCCATGTAACATCCAACTTTTTCCTTTTGAATCTCTGTTTCTTGCCAGGGACTGACTGCATGCCTTTGTTTTTCAATTTTTGTTGATTAACCATTAAAAAAATTACATGTTATAATTTTCATCGTGAAAAATTTACATATCTTCAAGAATGTTCAACCTCAAAATGCAGTAAGTAAACTGAAATATATTGTACATTTAGAAATAAATATTTGTTTATTTGATTGTGTCAAGTTGTAACACTAGGCATCCATGAGCCAAAGATAGAACACAAAGAAGGATGTAAAAGGCCCCCTCACTGTTTGGCAAAATGACAACCAAATCTTGTTTCATGGATTATTAATATTTAATCCATTACCACATTCTTTTTGGGCAATGCATGCCATAGCTAATTCAGCTAGGCGAACTCAGAGAGTACCGTAGTTAACAAACCCTTCTTTACCTTCTATACCTTACCTTCTGTTTTCCTAACCTCCAATGGAGACTCTCTTAAGGCGAGTTTCTTTGTTGGACCAAGAAGGCTAAGACTAAAGCAAGTGTCCATAGCGGGCTCCAAGGCCTGTCTTCAACTGTCCTTGTAGAGCTCAATTTTTTTCTCTTGCTTCCCTACATCTGCCCCTGTAGAACATTTTTTCTTTTTCTTTTTAATCTCTCTCTTGGCTCTAAGGTCTATACATTGTGCAACCTGTGGTCCAATATGGCAATTAGCACTCTGTTTTTTCTGGTGAAACACCTTTGCATGTGACTATCCAATTGTACTTAGCTCTCTTAAACATTGAAGACTAGGATCACTGCTCTTGGGCGTTCGGCCTAACAGGCTATCTCACCCCTTGGGATGGATTTTGCCTTGTTGTATGATGTTTCTTTTTTCTTGTAGATAATAGATGTCAAATTAGAGAGGACATAGAGTTTTAGGTAGGCTGATGTTAGCTTACATAGGAAGGATATGCGTCTTTATAGTCTGAATTCTTTTATATACTTATTTCTGGAGGCTATAATGTTCTAAAATATGTGTAGTAGTTCATTACAGTTTACTTTTACCAAGGCAGATTTTATGAATTTACTAATGGGAAAAGGGATTAAAGAATTTGTTAACTGGTAAGGAAATGTGGTTTCGAGGTTACACCTTGTTCTTTTCCTAGTAGTGAGCCTTCTCTTAGTTCGAACCTGCACAGAACTAGCTAGAAACACAATGGCAATCCAGTCAATAACAAAATACTGTTTGATTCTCTCTTCTTCCCTTAGAATGTATACAAGAACAGAGCAGTCAAAAATGCAGTCGGATTTTATGACACCATTGTGGCTTTGTGTTCCACCAGTGATCTGTAAATGAGTGAGTTATAGCCCACTCGCTTCACCAACATAAGTCTTATTTGATGTGTTTAGAAAGGAAACTAGCTCTCTGTCCAGTGCCATATAAGGATTTCTGTCTTCTCCTAGTAGTGAGCCTTCTCTTAGTTCGAACCTGCATACAACTAGCTAGAAACACAATGGTAATCCAGTCAATAACAAAATACCGTGTGATTCTCTCTTCTTCCCTTAGACTGTATACAAGAACCAACGGACAATGTGATCACAAAATGTACACTATCTGTCCATAATGTCAATCAGGTTTTTGAGTTATAGTGTCTTTTCAACTGTCCTTGTAGAGCTCAATTTTTTTCTCTTGCTTGCCTACATCTGCCCCTATAGAACATTTTTTCTTTTTCTTTTTAATCTCTCTCTTAGCTCTAAGGTCTATACATTGTGCAACTTGCGGTCCAATATGGCAATTAGCACTCTGTTTTTTCTGGTGAAACACCTTTGCATGTGACTATCCAATTGTACTTAGCTCTCTTAAACACTCAAGACTAGGATCTCTGCTCTTGGGCGTTCGGCCTAACAGGCTATCTCGTGCTGGTGAGTCAGCATTGTATTATTTTTCCTTTGTGGGTGCAATTTTTATGGCAAAAATCGAAAAAATCTGTGTCCTGGGTATAGCTTATTCCCAGATGTACTATGTGGGTATTGTATTTTTTTCAAATTTGCTTTGTGGATGTTAGATTTTCCAAAACAAATTCCTTTTTTGTAGTTATCGCTCTTTTCTTTGGCTATTACATCAGTATCCAGTAGTTAATAGGAGTTTCCCGCCCAAAACGAGCTTGGAGGAAGTGGTTGCATGCTGTACACCTATGCGGACAGGATAGACCTTCTAAGTGAAACCACCATCTCGGTTTTTGCAATCAGGTTGTTATTTGTTGATAAACATTGCTTTCGTTCTGCATTATAGCCATATGAACTCAGTTCTCTGAAACGAGTTCTCAATTTCATAGTGAGGTAGATTTACTATGTTAATTTGAGCCTGGAATTTGATGTTCCGATTGCCTGCCTGCAAATCAAGACATAAATTGTGGGCATATGGCTACAGATCTCTATATTAGAGGTTAAGGTGGATGTCAAAATCAATCAGTTTGGCAAATGTCTTCTAATGACATCAATCTCCATATATTGTTATCCTCTAAATCCATGGGTAGTTTGTAATAAGAGTTCAGAATATATCTTCGAACCGAAACAGCTCCCTTGTTTTCTTCATTGCCCAAAGCCCTTGGTTGAGTGCTTATGAGCAACTTTATTGTTATCCATAGCTTCAATAAACATAGTCACATTCCTTGCACATGCAATTTCATAAGGCCCAGTCAAAATCAATCAGTTTGGCAAATGTCTTCTAATGACATCAATCTCCATATATTGTTATCCTCTAAATCCATGGGTAGTTTGTAATAAGAGTTCAGAATATATCTTCGAATCGAAACAGCTCCCTTGTTTTCTTCATTGCCCAAAGCCCTTGGTTGAGTGCTTATGAGCAGCTTTATTGTTATCCATAGCTTCAATAAACATAGTCACATTCCTTGCACATGCGAGTTCATAACGCCCACTGCCATGCAGGATGTACCTTAGTGTGTGAACCTGTGGTTTTAATTTCTAAGTGATTTCTGATGATATGGTTTCTCTCTTTGGCGAAGTCTTAAGAAGTGTCAATGCAAGCGTAGGCTGGGAAATGTCCTTCAAACTTCCAAAATATCTTATATTCTGAGTTCATTATCCATAGATGAGATCTGTAGCTAGGGACAAAATAGTGTTTGTTGTGTTTGTGTGTATCTTTGTATGCTGATTGGTATTCAGATCTTATGCATTATTTAGCTCATATACGCAAATGGATATATGTATTCTTCTTTGTGCATAAGCATATGCCTATTCGTTGCGTTCTTTATTTCTTCTATATATGTCGTATACCCTCTCACAAGTGATTTGTTTGCGGCAGCGGCAGTTTGTCCTCAAGTAGTTGCATCATATAATGATCGAAATAATACAACTGTGTCCCTCTGTTTTTGTTTTTCTTTATATGCTTTCATTTTTTTAAAGGAATTTATCACTTGATATTCTTATTCTACATGTCTTTCGGACGTCTTAAGCCCACTGTGATAGATGAAATGCTGAGATAATTATTTGGCCAGCTTGAAGAACTTGTGCATGTCAAAATACCAGGGGCAAACACTGGGGACTTGCAGAGGGATTACTTTGCTGATGCAGTAGCTTAGCGAAATAAGTCATTTTCTTTTGTCTTAAATGCCAGCATAAGAAAGAGAAACAACTTTGTTGGTGCAGTAGCTTAGCGGAATAAGTCATTTTCTTTTGTCTTAAATGCCAGCATAAGAAAGAGAAACAATATACCTGTAACAATTTGGTGTGGCTTGCTCCATTGCATCAAAAGCTTCCAACCAGTGTCAAATTTGATGGTGCTACTGACATTACATTGCTTTTAGTTTGTTTGATTTGCCTTTCCAAGTTTTGTGACATTGCATTTACTTGCATAATTAGCAAAAACAAGGGCATTGGGTTGATATAGATTGATCAATGGATTTACACTGACTGATCCTAACCTACAGTAGGGACTGGTACTACTGACATTACATTGCTTTTAGTTTGTTTGATTTGCCTTTCCAAGTTATGTGACATTGCATGTACTTGCATAATTAGCAAAAACAAGGGCATTGGGTTGATATAGATTGATCAATGGATTTACACTGACTGATCCTACTTGGCAGTCATATTTTGAACTTGGTCGCAAAGGTGCACACAATCACTTCATTGTTCAACTTGCTATTATGATTCTGCGGTTGTAATTGCATTACATCAATGGGTTTACGTTCTTCTTTATCTTGGCAGTCATATTTCGAACTTCAGTATCAGACCTGCGCAGTGGATGCTACCTGACATAAGGAGTCTTCGCAGCTTAGCAGACATTTTCGGTCCCAAAGGTGCACACAATCACTTCGTGTTCTATAATCATTTTCATTGTTCAACTTGTTATTATGATTCTCTGGTTGTAACTGCATTACATCAGTAAACATAATATTGCATCAAACATTTAGTGGTCATCATGTCTTCTATGTCTGATAAACAAAAGTTGCAATTAGTATTGCAAAAGCATCACTTATTTCGTGTGGACAATTTCTCATATCTAATTGGAGACTGCCTATTCGATAGTTTAGAACTTTTGCTAGATTTCCGATACACATCAGTGGAGCTAAGGAAAGGAACAATAGAATATTTTAGAGACTGTCTCAAAAAACAAGATAGTGAGGAAATTTTGTCTTATGAACATGAACTGCATGAATCCTCACTTAAAGAAATGCATAACATTAGCAACCGTGAAGTCTATTTAGACAAAATGGCTAGATCTGCCTCAAACAATATACCCCTAGCATCTAGAGGTCTGTGGGGAGATATTTTCTGCGTCCATTGGCTGTCAAACTGGTTGAAAGTTCCAATTAGGCTATGGTCCAAAACAAAGATGCGAGTGTATTTGCACTTCAATTCAAGTATTACAACAAATACTTGTGACATACTGTTCCATGACGAGGACCCTTTGAATGGGCACTTCGAGCCTTTGGTTCATAGGCAGCCTACAATTGGTTGCACCTTCCAACAACAAGCCGATATGTCAAAGAACAATATCGAACCACAGCCTGAGACAAAATGTCAATCAATCAAAGCTAAATTACTCGAACCTTGTCACTTAAACAAGCATGTGCTTAAGGACATTGCTCAGAAGAATCAGAAAAGGCAAAACATAGGCATTCAATACAACAGAAGTACAATGGAACAACAAGTAGTTCTAGACAACACAGAAGATGTTTGTCATGTATTTATTAGGAAGATACAGCTATAAACATAATTTGTGTTGTCCATATGAGAGTTTTAGTTTGGATTTTTTGTTCAGATGGCAATTTGTTTGGTAAGAAGTTACATGTTCAAAGCTGTTGCACAAGCATTGTGTCTTTTCCAGTTTCACATTGTTTTTGCACATGCAGTTAAATTGATTTGTGTTACTTTTATTATCCCTTGATGTCAACAGGGGTTGCCTATTCAAAGCACATAGTGCATACTTACACCTATAATGGTGGTGGAGATGTACGACAGCACTTGGAGGTATTTGATCAATAATTTTACTTTTCTTTCCCAGAGTAATAGCATACGCATACTTAACATACGAGCTATACAGGTATGACCATGTTGTCTGGAGTCCAGATGGCAATTTGTTTGGTAAGAAGTTACATGTTGAAAGCTGTTGCACAAGCATCGTGTCTTTTCCAGCTTCACATTGTTTTTGCACATTCAGTTAAATTGATTTGTGTTACTTTTATTATCCCTTGATGTCAACAAGGGTTGCCTATTCAAAGCACATAGTGCATACTTACACCTATAATGGTGGTGGAGATGTACGACAGCACTTGGAGGTATTTGATCAATAATTTTACTTTTCTTTCCCAGAGTAATAGCTTCCAGTATAGAGTAAGCAACAAGGACATGAAACCTGTTGCTTAATGAGTATACTAGGTATAACCATATTGAACTAAACCCATTGAATACACCAATCTCTACAGGTATGACAACCGTGTTGTGTGGAGTCCAGATGGCAATTTGTTTGGTAAGAAGTTACATGTTGAAAGCTGTTGCACAAGCATTGTGTCTTTTCCAGCTTTACATTGTTTTTGCACATGCAGTTAAATTGATTTGTGTTACTTTTATTATCCCTTGATGTCAACAGGGGTTGCCTATTCAAAGCACATAGTGCATACTTACACCTATAATGGTGGTGGAGATGTACGACAACACTTGGAGGTATTTTATCAATAATTTTACTTTTCTTTCCCAGAGTAATAGCATACGCATACTTAACATACGAGCTATACAGGTATGATAAAGACTAGGTTTCTGTAGGGTTAAGCTTTTGTATCATGCTCATCTATCCGTATCAAGCTTACTGAATGCGAATAGAACCCATATCATGTATTTATTAGGAAGATACAGCTATAAACATAATTTGTGCTGTCCATATGAGAGTTTTAGTTTCGATTTTTTGTTCAGATGGCAATTTGTTTGGTAAGAAGTTACATGTTGAAAGCTGTTGCACAAGCATTGTGTCTTTTCCAGTTTCACATTGTTTTTGCACATGCAGTTAAATTGATTTGTGTTACTTTTATTATCCCTTGATGTCAACAGGGGTTGCCTATTCAAAGCACATAGTGCATACTTACACCTATAATGGTGGTGGAGATGTACGACAACACTTGGAGGTATTTGATCAATAGTTTTACTTTTCTTTCCCAGAGTAATAACATACGCATACTTAACATACGAGCTATACAGGTATGATAAAGACTAGGTTTTTGTAGGGTTAAGCTTCTGTATCATGCTCATCTATCCGTATCAAGCTTACTGAATGCGAATAGAACTCATATCATGTCTTTATTAGGAAGATACAGCTATAAACATAATTTGTGCTGTCCATATGAGAGTTTTAGTTTGGATTTTTTGTTCAACTTGCACTGTATGTATGATGCAATCAGTTTAATCTTTTGCACTGGGACTGCAGGCAGCACTTGTTAAGGAACCGGGTGTATCTGTCAACCGTGTTGTGTGGAGTCCAGATGGCAATTTGTTTGGTAAGAAGTTACATGTCGAAAGTTGTTGCACAAGCATTGTGTCTTTTCCAGCTTCACATTGTTTTTTCACATGCAGTTAAATTGATTTGTGTTACTTTTATTATCCCTTGATGTCAACAGGGGTTGCCTATTCAAAGCACATAGTGCATACTTGGAGCTATTTGATCAATAATTTTACTTTTCTTTCCCAGAGTAATACCTTCCAGTATAGAGTAAGCAACAAGGACATGAAACCTGTTGCTTAATGAGTATAAAGACTAGGTTTCTGACAGTTTGTATCCCTAAGTTCAGCTGATGTACTCTGCCTTCGTTTTGTAATCTTGGCTCTTGTCTTCACAGACTCAAAGGGGCACCTAATTTCGCATTTACTACTGCCGCCACATCCATCATTCCATATGCCATTTGCTCCCCATGTCAGATCGATCACCTAATTGCACCGATCGCTCACTTAACGTAAGGTCTTCGTTTTATGCCCATCATTAAATACTGGCCTCCTCCAATCTGATCTTCAAGATTTCTGCACCTAGATATTGACATAGATTTCCTGTCGGACCCAATCTACCACCAAGATTGCCCGACGTCAGATACATCACCTAATTTCGCATTTACTTCTGCCGCCACATACATCATTCCATATGCCATTTGCTCCCCATGTCATATCGACCACTTAATTGCACTGATTGCTCACTTAACGTAAGCTTTTCGTTTTATGCCGACCATTAAATTCTGCCCTGCTCCATCCGAGCCTCAAGTATTTTAGCTCCATTCACACTTAAAACCACCTTACAAACACGTTGAACTTTTGTATAAATTGGCCTCTTCTGCACCTGGATATTCACATACACCTCCCCGCTTCACATAACATGGAATCCATTAGCATAAGCCAACTTACTGAACTCACAGCATTGTTTCTCTTAGCACTTATTCTCATGACTCTTCTGATTATTGACATCGTAAAAGTCGAAAGACAAAGAAAAAAGAAACCAAAAAAACAATAACATCTCTTTTGCATCATCTTACGCATTGTCTTATTTCCCTGCTTCCTTCTCTGTTACAGGTGTACGACGGATGCTTCAAATATGCATTTGGGTCCGCCATCGTGCTGCAACTCGCATTTTTATGCTTCTATCGTCTCTGCTCGACTGTGGCACTAATGTCCTAATTGTTAGCATTCGTGCTTGTCTTGTATTCTTCACATGTCTTATTTCCCCTCTTCCTTATCTGTTACAGGTGTAACACGGATGCTTCAAATATGCATTTGGGTCCGCCATGGTGCTGCAACTCGCATTTTTTATGCTTCTATCGTCTCTGCTCGACTGCGGCACTAATGTCCTAATTGTTAGCATTCGTGCTTGTCTTGTATTCTCATGTCACTATTTCTATTGCAGTTGTGTCATTTTGGGCTAGCAACATAAACTACTGTATCTTGAATCGTGTTTATGTATTACTGAAGCTTGTTCATGTGACTATATATATTGCAATTGTGTGATTTATGTATTACTGAAACTGGTGAACTAGTCTACTCTCTCTTTCTGAGAACTACCTCAAATCTGCGGGGAGTAACTTACTCCATTATATCTCCTGCTATAGCATGAAGAGTTTCTTACTGGGGAGAAATCTTGTAAATAGTGAAATTAGTTTCCTGTAGCTGTCCAGGGTAATGAATTGTCTTATTATGATTTCTAATTGTGAAATGTTAGCAAGTTTAAATTAAATTGAAACGAGCCTATTTGCAGGAATACATTTCTTCTGCCTTGCAAACATGCCTTTTTATCCTCAGATTGTCTTTTCTTTCCTGTTTAAAACTTCTGGTATACAAAAGCTACATTTTGCTCTTAGCTCTTGCTAGCACTTCTTAAAGAAGCCTAAAGAAATGTTAGGCTTGAGATTTCCGGGAAGAAAACCTGGTTGAAAGCCAAGCTGCTTTTCTTTCCTATTTAAAACTTCTGGTATACAGAAGCTGCATTTTGCTCTTAGCTCTTGCTAGCACTTCTTAAAGAAGCCTAAAGAAATGTTAGGCTTGAGATTTCCGGGAAGAAAACCTGGTTGAAAGCCAAGATGCTTATTTGCATTCAAACATGAACTCTGAATCTCCTGATCTATTTCGGAAACTGTCGGCATATAATGCTGCTATACGAATTCAAAGGCGGCTAGATAGAACTATGTGCAGGGACTAGCTGCTTCGCAGCCATCCTTGTTTTTGTTTCAATTGACACTGTTACATTTTATTGGATTGTTACATTCTCATGCACTAACAATACATGTGAGAACAAATACATTGATTATCTGTGAAACGAAAGAGGAAATCTAGGTTTAACCAGTCCATTCGGAAAAAGACCACCATTATGAAGTAAAACACATGAATTAAAAAGATGGCCTTATAGACCCGATGTCCAAGTCACGTTTAAACCCTAGAGGTAACTAACAGGGTAAAATTTCTTAGCAACTTAGAACACCTCTGCATGCGTCGATGACATCAAAACCCTTGAAGATAACAATAAGGGTGTGATGTTCAAAAGAAGAAACGGGAAATTCACATGCAAAAGTTTCGCAACCAGTAGATCTCAGCTACGAGTCTCTACAGGCAAAAAGTTTAAATAAACAATGAGCCTATTATTGTAAGAAACCTGGGCGGGGTAGAATTTTAAAGAAGAATGAAAAACCTAGAAAACCCATTCATTCACCTGAGTAATTTCGTGCAGTAGGGATCTACAACTCTCGTTGAAACTAAAAATAAGACCCAAATTATTAACTGTGGCATTGAGCACTAACGAGAACCAACATTCTTGTATAAAGTTATTACCTACCGATAGCTGAGCCTAGCATTTTTCCTGAGCATGACCGCTGCCCTAAAGATGGCTAAGTCCTAGTAAGGCAAGACGTTATGGAATTAACCACATTGAACATATAAACTCATACGACTTGCTTGTGACACCATGAGGAGAAAAAAATAAATATACAAAACTTATTGTAGGTACTTATCGATGAAAAACAAAATAAGTGAAGCCCCAACATGTATGGTGCAGCTGAACTATGAGTCTCTAGGGTTTAGTTGTCGGGGCAGAGCTCTACCACAGACAGGCAAGGGGAAAATGACGCAACTTGGCGGGAAAAGCGTGGAAAATTTTCCTTGAACCGCCGTAGTGGAACTCTCACAATCCGCTTTGAGACTTAAGGATTGACAATCATCCCTTACACACATGGCACACTTTTTGGCTCAAGAAATGAGCCAAGGATGCTTGAGGTGTAGCCAACGAACAAATATTAATTTGACATAAGAATTAATCTCCAAGGGAAATACCAACTATCGATGGTGAAATAATGAGGCATTCACAATAGGTTAATATATCATTCCCAAAGCTTTCATAATTTATATTACGTAAACAATCATATATATGTGTGTGGGGGTTTGTGTGTAGATTGAATGAAGTATCGAAGTATGAGTCTACCACATGGTTCATTGCAACCTAGTATGGTTCATTTTTACTTCCAAGGGGTGTCAATTTGATTTCACACATTAAAAAATGCATAACACTTCAATAACACTTGAAGGGAAATTAGTCATTTCTACTTGCTCCACTGTTGGCACCATTGTGGAGATCACCATTCACAGAAAATCCATGATTCAATCCACAATAATGTTCGTTGGGGTGATTTCACTATAAAGTTCTTTAGTTGTGAGGGATAATGAAATGTTCAGAACCAAACAGTCCCTCGACATCCAGAATACACCTAGACAACTTGATTGGTTGGGTGCTTGCAGCTTAAGCATAATAATTGCACGTAAAAAGAGATCGTGCAATTATTTGACATAAATTTTAAATAAGATGAGGTTTCATCCATGAGTTTTTATTTTTTTCCTATACATTACAATTCCTTCAAATGTGTATTTAAATTCCTTTAAACATTCAATCAAGTTTCATTGTGTGAATTTCTCTTTTTCTTTTGGTATAAGTTACAATTATTTCAAACTTTTGATTTAAATATCTTTAAACATTTGATTTGCAGTGAAATCATTGTGAATTGAACACCTCACTAATTTGAAGTTTGATAAAGGCAATTCATGCATGGTCTCCCATTGTCTCTCCTTCTCTATCTCTTTATCTCAGCCCCTAAACATACAAACTCTCTCTCCATATATATCTATCTCGCTCTCTCTCTCCCTCCCTTTCCCCTCCCTCTCTCTCTCTTCCCCTTCTCTCGCTCTCTAACATTTCTCTCTCCATATCGATATCTCTTCCTCCTTCCCTGTCTTTGCCTCTCTCTTCTTATCTCTCCCCCCATTTGTATCTCTATCTTCCCTTGTCTTTCCTTCTCACCCCCAAAACATGCACACTCTGTCTGAGTGTAAGCACATAAAAATTATTCAACCGTACATACAATACTTTAATTTTCATCCTAAATAAAATGTTTTCTTACTTGAATTTATAATTGGGTACATTCTTATTATTTCCATTTTCCATCATTCAACATTGTTAATTGCTTTGCATTCAAAAGTGGTAATAGAAAATAACTACCATTGAAAATTATTTGGGGTTTAATACTCCATTAGTCACAATGATTGACTTTGGCGAAAACTACTATTAATGACAGAGACAAGGTATGTTGTTTACTACAGTAGCTCAAGTTAAATATTTGAATGGTTTATGATTCCATCTACTCTTTTCATATAATCGATATGAGAAAATGGAAAAAAATATTTTCACATTGATTGCAATGAAGATTGTTTGTAATTTACTATATTCTTAGTATTCACATCTTCTATCTATCAAAATTGTTACATTGACATTTTGCACTCAAAATTTGTATTTCATAATTTTTCATCATTCAAGTTACTAACATTCTCTCTCATCTCAAC
Source organism: Pinus tabuliformis (assembly GCA_031772625.1). Taxonomy (NCBI): domain Eukaryota; kingdom Viridiplantae; phylum Streptophyta; class Pinopsida; order Pinales; family Pinaceae; genus Pinus; species Pinus tabuliformis. The sequence continues at coordinate 826,788,813 of CM062808.1, forward strand.
AAACTGAGGTAACTAAGAAAATTTGAAATTAAATTGACCAAATTAATCTTAGACATATTTAGCATATTTAAAAATATCAAAATTATTAGATGTTCACCAGATTTTGTATGACCGCACATGACTGAAACCAGCATAGATCCATCTTAACACCAGATCTATCAGGCGCTGAGTGGAATCAAATCTCTTGAGGCACAAACATTTCCTCAGGTTTTTTACTCAAAAAATAGGTTTGCACCCCGAGAAATTTGATCTCTCTCAGTGCTTCATAGATCTGGTGTTAAGATGAATCTTGGCTGGTAATAGTGTTTTAAAGATCTGAAAATCGTAGTAATTAAATTTTAAAAAAGAAATATATTTTAATAATATAATAGCAATAATAATTAATATTAATATTTTATTAATATTTAATATTAATAATAATTAATATTAATAAGCAATAGTAATAGTAATAGTAATTACTAATTACTAATTATTATTAATATTATTTACCAAGTTTAATATTAAAAATTAAACTTAAACTTAAAGTTACACTTATTAGGGTTATTTAAGTTTAAGTTTAATTTTCACAAGTAATAAAGTTTAATTTTTCATGATAAAGTTTAATTTAATTTTTAAATTTTACCTTTTAATAATAATTATTAATTTAATTGGAAGGGTTTTAAAATTAATCCCTTGGCCATTTTGAAATTAGTAGTAATTAAATTAAATAAATAATTACCTATTATTAGTTTGTTAAAGATTTGTTTAATTATTAATTTGATTTAAGAATTAATTTATTAATACTTATTAGTTTAATTTATTTATTGACAATAAGGTTTTGAAATTTCAATACTAGGGTTGATGTGGGGCTATGGGATTTTTATCTACAGTAATATATAGAAAATTCATTATCTATTATTCTTTTGTTTTTAAGATTTAACCCTATATATATTTTTTTCATTAAAAAATATTAATTTATAAACCAATTGAATTTGAAATAATAATTTATAAACAATTTACTTCTTGCATTGCCTAAATGTTAGCATTCATGATGTATGTGAGATTTGTAATGAAACAATTCGAAGGGATTTGAGTATGACGTTTTTAGTGGCATGTTCTTGCGCAAAAATGAATTCAATGTCGCATTATAACAAACAATATCACAACATGACAATTTATCTAATACTCATTGTCGTAATATTACATTGCATTGCAATTTATTCAATGTTGCCTCTCAAACTTAATAAACCAAAGGGATTGATATTATAAACCCAAGGGTTTTAGAATTAATCCATTAGGTTTATGATATCAATCCCTTGGGTTTATTAATCTAAGAGTTGATATTCCTAGGGTATAATATTATTCATAGGGTTTGTAATATTACTCCTAAGGTTTAATATAAATCCCTTGGGTTTACAATCATAATCATCTGTAACAACCCTGGTGAAAATTCCATGTAATAAAGGAGAAAAACAATAACTACAGATGAATGGGACACTTATTCTAAGTTGAATGTTGGGTGGGATATCCTAATGTGTGTTCATTTGGTTGATTATGGCTAAGGAAATTGGCAAAGGCAATGGCTAAGGCATTAAAATGAATTTTAGCACATTTATTTATGAAAATAATGGAAATTAGGAGAAACAGTAGGTGAAAGGTGATAGGTTATATGTGAGAAGGAAAATGAAGAGAATAATGGAAAAGGAAGAAAATAAAGGCCTCATCCATAAAAAGGCTTATGAGGATCAGTGGGTAACATTTTATGAGTCTAGGTTTGGAACTCTCTCATTATTCTCTCTCTCTCTCTCTCATACTCTTTGACACTTAGAGTTTTCTTGGAGCAATTTGGCATTGGAGCAACAAAGGAAAAGAAGGCAAGAGGAAGAAAATATCAAGTAGGGAAAGGCATGATCAAGCAACTAGAATAGGCTTCATTGCAGGTATCAACTTGCATGTGTATTTTCCTTACCAAATTTGGCATGCATGGAATGTGTTCCTTTTCTACCATGGCATGGGTTTTGCTATGTGTGATAATATTTTCAACCTAGCCTTGTCATTTCCTAATAGCTTTGATGAGTTGGGTTCTCTCATGCGGTTTATGTGGGATGGTCGAATTGGATTTGGAGTTGAGTGGGGTGGATCTCCGAATTGAAAAACACATGGTGGTAGTGGTCCTTGAACCGAACAGAGCATGCACGAAGCCACTGGCCTAGTAACCCCTAAACCAGACTATGGGTTGTGATAAAGCCAGATTATGTGCCATGGTGGGCCTAGGAATCCTTGCCGATGAATGTCAGGATATATGGTAAAGCCAATAGGTGGATTTTCTCTTCGTTGGGATTGGTGATTCCGGGATGGAATGCACGGTAAAGCTTGGAGAGTATGTAATGACATAGGGTGTAGTGATCCCTGGATCAGATTGTGGATACATGGTAAAGCCTGAGAGACTAGGAGGCACTCAAATTCCTCACGGTCTAGGGAGAGAACTTCGGTGGCATCCACATTGATTTCTATTTTTGACATGTTCTATGAGTCCCACATTCATGCTTGGATAATGGCATGGGGGTGATTGGATGAAGAGAGACTCAGCTCAGCCAATCTATGGTCAGGTGGAACATGGTAGTCCCATCTCTTGTTACTTCATTGCATTGATTAATGAGAAATTCATTCCATTGATTTTCATGTGTAAATGTACTAGTGTATATATAGATTTTGATGGCTAATATGTTTATTTTAATTTTGTTCCTATTATGTTGGTTATATGTTCATTTTATGGTAGCAGCTATGTTTGGCTCTCAACATGTTTTTACTTGTATTTGAATGGATACTATATCTATGAACTAATAAGTGATAAGGAATCAAATGACATGAGGAAACAATGGTTCATAGAAATTCTCAGAGAAGTAAGAGATCCCTACACTTAACTCTATTATTTACACCTATAGGTTACATGTTGATGACATGTTTGATGAAATACTTGTCACGGCTAGTAGGGGTCTCGTTAAGGCCTTGATCAACTATTTACTTTTACATCATTTTTTTCCCTATACTTTACTAAATTCTGAGCTTTCATTCCACTCTGGTAGTGTCCTGGGCTCTTGGGCTAAAAACATAGCTCAAATCCTGGAGTCGCTGGCACAAAAATAACAAGTTTTGTCCATAGTCACTGGCATGTAGGCTTATGAGAGCGGCTTTAGGTCTCTAGTCAGGCCCTTGCCGTAAGCATGATAGCGATTGAGCCTAAAGTTGTCCAAAATAGGAGTGGGACCTAGGGATAGGCTCTCTCAATGGCTGACATGTCTCCTGAGGGTTCTGTTGATGATGTTGAGTGGTTGTGTGTGATGTTCCGTTGATTCCACTTCCTTAAGGTCACCTAGAAGGTCGAATCAGATCATAGTAACCTCTCGTCTCATGTTTATCTGAGTTGGCATTGTTGATTGGGTGGGTGTGGGAGGAGGGTGTTACATAGTTATATCAGAGCATGGCTCAAATATTAGACTTAATGGGTTGAATGTTTGTTGGTCATGCATGCATGTTAGTTACATGTGTGTCTCTTACACTTATATACTTGCTGCATTTACTTGATGATGGATTAGGGTTGTAGTATGGTTATCATGGAGAATTTGGTGTTGATTTTGTGAAGAGTATTTGATATGAGTATGTGACTGACAGTATATGGTTATTTGTCGCTTACATGTTTATTTTATGTCACCTACTTATATCCTTGTATGTTAGGTTATATTTTAAGTATTTTGATTACATGCATTAGTCTCGTAGTTTGATTATGAGAACTAATTGATCATGTTCGACTACATGCGGTTATGCATATTTGTAGTTGGTTAGGAGTTCTTATGCATATTGTCAGTTGCATGTTTCAATGTGTACAATGGAGCAATGGTTGTTGTCATGCATGAGGTTATATCATGCACTATTGATATGGCCTTGCATTAATGATTGGATCCTAGCCAGAGTGATTTTTATGTGTTGATTCATTTATTTGTGCATGTTTATACATTGATATGATTATGTTATACATGTATCATGTTGATTTGGTGATCTTGTAGACAAGGTATCTGATGAGCCTCATGATTGGGTAATTATATGGGCCTTAATTCACCTCCTAGCTAGTCAAATCAACTCTTCTCACAATTTATTACATGTTTTGATTATATTTTGTTTTATGAGATGAGTTAAAGTGAGATATTATGCCTAGTGGACTAATATGCATTGAATAGAAGTTTGGAAGAGAAAATCAAGGAATCTTGGCAAGACTAAGGTTTGAAACTCGAATGGGACATGGGAGAAAGATTTTAGGAAGTAAATCCTCCTCATTTACTCCCCCCCCATTCGAATATTCCTCCATTAATTAGACCAAATCGGAGTGCAATCAACCAAGTCATGAAGATCAAAAAGTAGCCAAGTGATAGACAAAGAGTTATTTCATCTCGAGTTTGGTAGCCGAGCCTCCCTAGATTTAAGGAAGTCATTGGAGACTTCAATTGTATAAGTAGAGAAACCTAGAGCCTCATTAGGATTCGAATTTTTGTTGTAAAAACAATAGTTATTTTTGAGCTCCAGACTTGTGGATGACATTGATGTAATTTTCTGTTTCATAACAAAAATGAGCTTTTTCTTATTCCAACACTGAGTTAGCTCAGAGGGCTAAAGCTCTTGGGTTAGGCCCTAACCCTAGCAGCAAAGGCTCCTCTTCTTGTATCTGTATGATTGGCTTAGTTTCGCAGATTCATGGTTAAATTGTCTTTAGAAATATTTCATTGCAAGTAATGTGGATTTGATTAGTTGTTTATTAGTTTGCTTCCATTTGTGATTTACTTCAGCAGCATGCTAGAAGGGATAAAAGGAGCACCACAAAGCTATCAATAGGTGTCTTGGCCTCACCACTTCCCTAAGGGATCATGATTTGAGGAAAAGACCCTTATGCAGCCCCAAAAAGATAGATTTCCATTTTCTCATAAGATTTAGAGTTTACTGTACTTGAACCAGCATTTGATCAGTTTTGTGAGTGTAGGATCTAATCACCATCTCTTCCATCTTCAGTCTTATAGTAGATCTCGTCCACGATTCCATTTTATTCAAAAATTTTCCTCATGCACGAAGTAAACATCTAGTTCATTAAATTCTACTTTTTCTAACTTGTTAGAATTCTTCTTGTTTACATGACTTTTTGAAAATTATAAATGTTTGATGAAAAGCAGGTGCTTAAGAAATATAAAGAGATCTCAGATTTGGCAACCACCTTCCAACTTTTTCTATCCATAAGCATTCCTCGCTTTCACCAAGACCTTCACCAATCTCATCATTTTTACATAGAAATTCCTCCAAGCATGTTGAGCGAATCCAACCATCTCCTAACACTGGTTTTGAGTTTTGAGTAATCCTAGGAATTTTCTCACTCCATTCCACCCATCCACCACCTTCCCTAAGCCTTCCATCACCTATAGCAACCATTGTTTTGCTCTCGGCTATATCCTGTAGAAATACAAGGAATCTTGTAGGTTTCTAGTACATGCTATAGGTTTTCGTGTAGTGGCTTCTTTTGATGCCGAATTGAGGGAAAACCTCTAGGAAGCCACACCAGTTCACCCAAGGGTCTCCCAAACCTTCCAACCATATCCTAAACCTCCAAACCATCCACCAACATCACTAAGTCACCTTCCACATCACCAAAAGTGATTGGGGTTTACACTTGATTTTCCATAAAAAGAATGAAAAGAACAAAATAGATTTATTTTAGTCCTTTACATGCACAGTAGCGATGTTTGATGTCTTGAACTTCCATGCTTTAGACAGTATAATTTCATACATGTTAGCTTGGCACTCTTGTAAAGCATAGTTTCTCAGTAGTTAGTTAGAGAATGGTGTGTTTTTAGCATAGGATTTCAGTCATTTTCGTTATTTACAGTAGACAAGTTTTCTCTTAGAGTAGATTTCTCTTTCTTTCATCATCAATCAACCTTCGTCTGAATCCAAAGAAGTGTGGCTTGAAAACCCAAGTGGTCTCTTGCGAGCTGAACAGTGACAAAATGCATAACCATCACTTTTCCTTGTGTATACAACACTGTCATCTCCAAGTTTGCATGAACCCTGGGTTGATAAAGTAAAGCTGGTAGCTTCAGGAGTTGCGAAATTCTTGCTGCAATACTAGTGCTCATCACTTTTTGGCATCGTTTCCAGGGAGGTGTCTGAGTAATATGTGATTACTACTTTCTTTCTTCTATTTCTTGTTTATAATATTCTGCTATTAGTTTCATTTCTGCGAAGGTAATTTATTTGCTTACTTTTTCATTCTCCATTCTTTTCTTTCCTTTCCATTCTGCATGTAACATTTCAATTATGTAGTTAATTTTTTTATTCAATCAATAGTTTTCATTCAGTCGGCAATTCCAATTCTGTAATTACTTTCAAATTTTGAAAAAATACAAAACAAAACAAAACAAAAAATTATTTTCATTCCTCGTAGCAATAGGGATAGATTAGGGAAATTTTTTCCAACTACCCCCACTGCTTCAAACAACCAACCTTCCCTCTTCTTTGGTGGTTGTGAACTGGAGGAACTCTTAGGTGAGCAACCTACACTAGTACAAAATGGCTAATTACTTACTAAAACAACGACTAAAATTTGCATATAAATAACCATTTTTCATTCAATGACCAGTAGTAGCTAATTTACAGTATCTTAGAACGCAACCAACTTTTAGTCATTTTTAGCTTAGTCATTAATTGATTGTAATACTAATTTCTTGAATATCGTGTAATATTACTTTCATCTTCAATCTTTGGTTATTGTTTAAATGGACATAATACCAAGTATTTTCAATTTCATAGTTAAAATACAAAGAAAATCAAAATAAACATTCAAAATACAATCAAACAATAAAGACAAGATATCATGGAATGGACATTGCAATTATAAAAAAATTGTTTACCTATGCATTGATATCTTATCAGGAATTCCTAAAATATTTTCCTGCCCAAAATAACCATGAGGTGAAATAATCACAACATTAAAAACCATAGGAATACTTACTAGAAACATTTCCAAAGTCAATGGTTGAAGTGCCTGAAGGATCTCCAACAACAAATGAATCATATCCAATATGTGATCTCTATATTGTTTTTCCCATCCTATTTCCAATCACATTTAATTTAACATGTCCCCACGAGAGTCAAGTAACAATCAAATCAAGGTATTGACATTTGTTTTTATCTTTTATATGTATAAACTTAGAATATAATTTGTTTTGGGAACATATTAATTCATATTTAAATCCTTTCTGTCATGAGAATGTCACAATCAAGTTGGACATTAGAAAAATTGACCTCAATGAGGTCCTCTAACAAGTTCTACAATATCAATATTTGTCTTGTTGTGATATCTTGGATAGAAAAAAGAACATATCTGCAAAAGAAAAAAATCATATATTACTTATGTTCAAACTATGCATATGGTGTATGCTTAGGTAACTTTTTAAGATGTCGCTCTGCCTTTACCAAGGCGAATTGTAGCTTCGTTAAACTCTACATCCTTTCATTCTGCATCAATTTCTACAAGATAAATGTCACACGTTATTTTTTCCCATTTCTCAACATGCTAGATATGATAAATTGAAAGTCACGTAAAAACAAGAACAAACCATTTTCTAACCATAACAAAAAAACAAATAGTGCCTCTAATAACAATTCACACCTCATAAATTACTCTACCACATGCTCATACTAAAGGTGATATTATTTGAATCATATTTAGGTCATATTTAATGGGATATTTGTATGTTTACCATGATGTCAATTTGATGCTAAAAGAAATATATACATCCAGGTTATTATCAATGAAATTCAAGTATATTCAAAAAAATAATGGAATACAAGGTATGGAGAGAGAAACATCTCATAACTAGGATTATCTGTTTTAGTTTGGTTTGAGTTTAGTTGGTATTTGAATATATAGTTTTCTCTAAAGACATGAAATAGAAATATGAGAATCGAAATAACCCTGTGAATTTTTAATTAATTCATATTATATATGTCTAAAACAACCGGTTCATCCTTCTCTGATATTTGATAGAGATTTATTGGCATAGAATAATAATGAATTAACTATCAAACACAATGATTTAATATATTAACCAAGGAATGAAAAATGACATGGCTTTAGTATTTGTGTGATCGAAGCAAATCCAACAATAGTTATATAATTTCTTTATCATGAAATAGTATTGAATACAAACGTTAGTTCATAAATTGAACTCCATCACCAATACGAGATGGTCATGTTGGGTAAAGAAAAGATGAATTGCAAGGCTCAAGGTCTAGCTTCAATACATAGCTATCCTTGTCACTACAAAATACAAAGCTGATGTCATTTTCTTATCTACGTAAAAAGAAAAGTGAGTTTGTATTTGTGTAGTTATCCTTGTCACTACAAAAAACAAATTTGTCGTAATTTTATTATCCACGTAAGAAGAAAAGTGAGTTTGTATTTGTGAACTTGTGATGGTATATGAAAAAGAGAGCACTAGTGGAAATCAAAGTGTGTCATCCCATCATCCAACCTAAAAAAAACCATATATATTCAGTTGTTGACTACAATGGAAATCAAATGTGAAACCCACTCAACTTGATCTTTACATGACATATCTGTAATGAATTGGTACAATAGAAGTATGCTAACTCATAAACAAGAGATTATTAAAAAGAATAATGGAACATTGTTTCCTGCCACATAATTGGCATGAATAAAATTTCCACAAAATCCATCCAAAAAATGATAATAACTTATGGAAAAAGAACATATCATTAGTGTTTTGTACCCTATTTAACACATGTAACCTTGGGAGGTAGAGGAGGCCAAATGTAGTAGGATTCCAATTGTGTGGGATATAAAAATAGAAATGTGGGAAAACACGCCTACCAATTCATGAAATATCACTCTAAATAATAGAACAGGTTGAGGATAGTAATGATGAAAAAAATCATGTATGAAGATTAAGGGCCTTATTGGTCATCAATTAACAAGGCGACTCGGTAATTTTTACTTGTAAAAAAATATCATAATTAGTGTAATGACTGTGTGGATAATTTTGTGAATTTTTTCACATTTATATTATGGCATCCTTGGAAGAGAGAGTGATGAAAGTTCTCTACGTTTGGTCAGATTGGTTTCTCTTTTCAGATGCTTATGTGAATGGACTAAGATCTACCTTTCTTTGGTCTGGGAATTCCGATGTCCCTCCTTCTCATTCAATATGTGGAGATGCCCTGCCATTAAAGGACCTTGATAGATCTGAAGCCAATCTTACAGACATAATAGACAGATCTGGTCCAAATCAAGATGTTGCTCTAGTGATTAGAGAGGGAGTAGCAACTCGAGAATTGTTTAGTATTCCTCTTGTGGAGCTTGAAATATAGTGTAGGAAAAATGGTTTAATGATTTTTTGTGGTAGGGAGGTAATGGTTTATCGACTGCTTAGCTCAGAATAAGCAAAGAAGCATAAGAACCAAGCTTAAGGCGAGGATGTCAGGTATGGGTATAACTTTTCAATTAGAGGGAAGCATGCAAGAGAAACTAATGCTTATTTAAAATTGGGAGGGGGAAGGTGGAGCACAGGTGAAGAAATAAAATCCATACCTGATGATGATAAGGGCTGTATATCCTTATCATCATCTAGGAAAAATGTTTAGGAAGAATAATCTTTATGGTCATGGGTTGAGGAACGTGAATGTTTGGATGCCTCTTGCAGTGGAACTTTAACAAAAAAAGCTGGTGTGGTGATGGTAGCATCATGTGATATGACCCTAAAGGTTCAAAATATTCTAGGAAATGTCAAGGAAAAACACTTTCTCCTCTACTCCTTAGCTAATATTTCACCCCATCAACGTTTTGGTAAACCAATTATCAATATCATAGAATGATATTATCTTTAATGATGGACTCCAAGGGCTAAGCGTTTAAGCATATGATCAATTTTTTTAAAATGGATAGTCTTGTCTGGCTTGCAAGGACTTTGGTGTCAAACATGCTGCCGAAACAATGTTATTTACATGTCAAAATTTTGAGTATGACCTGGGGCTGAGCTTGACTGAGAGGAGTTTTCTTAATATTACTTAGTCAAGGAAAAGAATCAAATTAATAGTCCACATAATAATAGAGTTGGTGAGCTTAATAGGGCTCATCCTTGTCATGATGTGTTACATTCAAATGGCATGAAGGCATGAGTTTAAAAAGGTTGAGATATGATATAAATCTTGGGAAATTTTGACCAATTAAATAACCAAAACCTGACAGTTGAGATATGATATAAATTTTGGTAAAATTTAACCAAATACATAACCCAAACCTTTAACATGGTAGTGTGAAATCCATTGTTTGAAGCGTGGCTACTGAAGACAAATTTCTTAAATACTTTAAAAAATTAACATACAAATAACTTATAAAAGAAAGGCATTTCATTGTGAATCAAATGTCAAACTAGATAACAATTCAAGTGATAACCCGCAATGACAATCCAAAATAGATAGGGCATATTAGACAAATGTTGAAATCTTATTGGGAACATCCTAATCCTGTAGATTTTTCGTCTAAAGCAATAGAAATTGTTAGTCGGAACCAATGTAAACAATGTATGATAAACAAAATTAAAATGGGGAAAAATGTCACATACCCACTCCATGAGACTGTCATCCACTTCCATACTCGATGGTTCCCAAGACTAATCAGGTCATTCATGTTGTGGGGAAAAATGCCTATGCAGGACGATCCTATCCACCTAAGGTGTGACAGAGCCTTAGCAACAAACAGATACAGCTATTCTGGTTTCTTCCTTTATGAAATGTGAAAGAGGGGAGATTAATGGACTTACTGGTGTCTTCCATTTGTCCCTCGATCTAGATCTCTTCTCTTTGGATGTTCACAGCTACTTGCCTCCTCGCTCGCCCAAGAGAACAGCTACTTGATTCTGTGAGATCACAAGAGAACAACTACTTGCGACAGAGAGAACACAACACAAAGGCAAATATTCATATTCATAAATGATTCAGGATTAGAAGTAAATCAAATACACTAATGCAATCATACAAATACACCAGTATATAGGAGAAACAAAGATAGCTTTATTGATAAATAATAAGGTTCACGAAGAGATAAACCAGAGGGCTCCAATCCAGCATCTCCTTCCCAGCAGAATGGAATTTATCTTCACCTCCCTTCAAAGCATTAAGCACCCAATGATTCCAGTCTCAACCAATTGCAATTCTTTGCAATAACAAATTCCAGCTCTAGATCTCATGGAGGAGAGATCCATATATAGATGTTTGGAGAGAGGATGAGTCAGCTTGAGATCTGACTAGTGTCCTCTCCCTCTCTCAGTTCTTGAGTCCACTTGGAGGTCTTGCTTCCACTTGGAGATTTGGAACCTTTACTCATCACAGTCGAATTCCTGAGGCAAGTGTCATTTTGGAAGCTTCCTGGCTTTTGACACCTTGAGCAATGAGTCTGCCACATGTCCAAACTCGCTCAGCGCAGGTAGCTAGTGTTGGAGTTGACATTCAACGCAGGTAGACAGTGGAGCCACTGACATTCAGCGAGATGGTCAATGGAGCAGTTGACATGATCTGAATTGACTTGTTTTTGAGCAGTTTCAGGTGGAGAGAACTTCTGTGAATTGATGTGGTTTGTTAGCTTGTTCCTCTAGGGGTAGGAACAACATGTTTAGGGACTTTGGATCCCTTAGATTATGGAAATTTCATGCTCAACGTTGTAAGCACAAAAATGTCTATAAAATTCAATTGGTGTCCACATCCTCGTATCCATAGTAGAATTCATCCTCATATCCACATACAACCTTCATTGATAATAACCTTCCGTAAAGAAAAAAATAAAAGAAAATCAGAAGCCAGAAAGCCATTTTACTCGTCAATGGTTTAAAGATTTTGAAGCTTGTATTTAAAAAGAAGATTCCCATACCAATATCCTTACTTGCTTTGAAACTCTGTTCAAATAAATCACTTCCTCCAAAAACTTTACATATCATGGATCATCATAATTCAAGTCATCAGTTAAATGGAGTTCCATCGTCTCTAGAGTAGGGGTGCTCTAAAGAAAGTAACCTAATACACTAAGGTATGGGATATTTTGGAAGTTCATGCATTGCATTTCAAAACTAGAATAAGCCAAGTCTGCACTCATTTACGAGGTAAAAGACACAAATATTCATTATGAGAATCATCGAAAAAAACTATGGAAGAATTTTAGGTCTTTTCAAAACTTATAGCACGTTAAATTTTTTTATTTAGGTAGTGTAGATTTGCATTAAGTAATGGATATGAAACAAACTCACTACTTGATTGTGTTTCATATCTATTAGATATATTGAATCTGTAAACATGACATAATAATGAAACAAAACACAATAGTCAACCTAAGCTAGATCAATATATGTTTCGTATAAAAAAAATGATGTTATACCTTGAAAACTAGGTAGCAAATGCAAACATTCTTAAACATTGAAACATTTTGTTCACTACACATGTAAAAGAAAATCTAAAATTCTATTCTTACCAAGATAAAGTTGTCACCGATTAAAAAACACTGGAGATTAGGAATCTTGTTGAATAACAAATTGAGAAGACACATACTTCTTTAAGCAAAGGCCCAACACATATGACCAATCCTTTAATGATTTAAACTCTCCATCACCTCAATCAATATGTCCACAAAGAAATTGTACGCATTATTAGGACAAGAGTCCATTTCCAGTACAGTAAAATTACTTCCACACTATATATTGAGTCTCAAGATAGAGCATGAAATCTCTTGAAACAATATCCCATTCACTCTCAAATATTTTATCATGTATGGCCCTGCATACACATAGAAGACAACCTACATTTATAGTGGTTTATCTTTTATCCACATACAACCTGCATTTACAATTGTTTCACTATAAAGCGTTCAAAGTAATAATAAAATCCAGACTTACATGGTCGCAATTTGAAGCAATGCGATTGAATAGGTTTTGACACTATATAGCATTTGTTTGACACAAATTCTATGATTCCTCTAAACACAGGGAGTGCACAGAAGGTCCAATACTAATGATCTGATATTCTGGATGGTTTGGCTAGTCGAGTGGGGTGTTTGATCAAATTGGATGAGCCACCTAAGCTTTAAAAGGGGTCCTATGCAAAATGATTTTAAATTATATCACTTGGAAGCTTCAATATGGTACTAAGTATCATCATACAAAGGGCCACCCAAAAACAATCCATTTGATCATGTCGAATTTTGAAGAACCAAGTCACCCTTTTTTCAAAAGGCCATTGCTACTGACATTTTGAGCAATTATTTTAATGTCAAAACATGGGATTTTTGGTAGCACTGACCATGAATGTAATTTCCTGTGCACCCAACAAAAGCAAGAATAGTAGGTTGGCACCCATCAGTTTTAATAGCAACCTGTTGACTTCCTGGATAAAACAATATCTTTTCGAACTTGTTTTTCTCACTAGCATTCCTTTTATCTCTCGAAACGAAGACCAATTCATCTTCAAGATTGGCCCAATGAGTGTACTGATATACAACAATGTTGCTTGGTCCATTAGCACTTGAAACAAGTTTGACATCATTGATCATATCTATTTATGCACCCTCCTTTTTCCATATGTCTACAATAATTCTTCCAGAAACTCATTTGCTTCGAGATAAGAACTTGGATCAACATGTATTTCACTACTGACTAGATATTTTTCATGAGTCAAATATATAGGCTTGTGGTTCAATACATTGAATTCTAATGAATACATTCGAAATAAAATGTACGAGTTCAAGAAATGGAGTATGTGCACACCAGGAGCTTCTAAGAAGATTTACTATCATCCTCTCTCAATCAACAAATTCATGGGTTCTTTGTTTGGTTTTACGATATAAGAAGCCACATGATGAGTAGACATAATACACAACCAACAACCTTTGTGGATAAAAACTATCTTTGAATGATCAGAAACACCATCATTGACACCAATAACCTTTTTCTCCCAACACCAATCATCATCCCAGTATAACAACTCAGAAGTAAGTCTGTGTTTTACCTCAAGACACCATGGACCAAGTATGATTTTCTCAAATATGAAGTCACTTCTCTCATTTGTTAAACTTAAAGAGTTCAACTTCTCTGAACCCAAAGTTCAATGGCTAGAGAAGTAAGTGATATAGAAACCGAGGACTCATGTCCTTCCTTGTGTATCACCGATCCACGGATATCAGCGAGGGCCTTTATAAATTCAGTGCCAAGCATTGGTCCAGTTATTGTCACATTAATATGTGATGGTGAAAATTGAAGACCAGAATCACGTTATGCTATTGTTGTTACTAGGGATATTTGATATTCACCTGGTTGAACCTCAGAGAAGACGTTTCCCATATCATAAATCCTCTTTAGTTGAGCTTAACACTCTTTGGCCCCTATATCAAGCCAACCTGACACTTTCCAGAATAGCCATTTGTTACTAATTTTAGGCAACCATAAATATTATAATGTGTCGCTTCTATATCTGTGATTGAAGCCATGTTTCACAGAACCATGAAATTCTCCAAACTACTAAAATCAAACTGATCCTTCTCAGCCTTCATTGTGTAGCATGTTGATGTTACTTGATCAAGTTTGTAATATCCCTAGACATATGTTATATCTCTTTATCATACATCAAATAATATCTTAACACCTTCAACACCAACTCCTTCAGAAGTCACGACACATCCTCCAACTGAGAAACCTGTGACCTAAAATGGCTGAGATATATTAACATTACTGTACTCAACTAGAACCTCTATAGATGGAGGTGAAACATCAAATATTGTATTCTCATCCTTGTAGAATGGTAAAAACCTATATTTTCCACATGGAATAAAAATAAAAATTAAATTTCCCATTTGCATCAGATATTCCATGACAAAGCACTTGATTTGGCTAAGGAGCTACCCCGAAACCCTTAGGGCACTTCACCTCATGGAAATCATCTAAATAAAGGTATATGTGAACACGTTAAATAGGGTTACCCTGGGAAACAACCAAACCATCCATATCATAACCAGGGACAAAAAAGATGTCATCTACTACCAGATTTCCAAAGCCCAACTCCATCTCTGGAGAGCCCTTTTCACAATTGTTAAGAGAAAATTAGAATCATGTATTTGAAAGAGAATATTATAGAAAATATACTCTATAAACATCAATCATTTTACCTCATGCGTAGTGCCATCCTGGCTAGGATCGACATTATGTATGATGTTGTATCTTCTTCCTCTGTTTAACAATTGGCTCGTAGAGCCTGCTCTTTCCACTTCTTCAATTTTGATTTCATGGAGGGCTACTTTTTTGTCTGGACACTCATCCTTAAGGAATAACTATGAAATATTTACATGGGCAGAGTCAGTGTTGGGAATATTTAGTGGCTAGGACTTTAGTTTCGATGGTTTATCCAAGCCCTTTTCATGACGCACAAACAAATAGAAGTGCATGTTAAAACTTTATACATTTTATTTCCTAATGTCTTCACAGTGTAATATTTTAGGTTGAAAAAATTAGGTTGTTATACCTAATTGAAATTATCAGGCTCCTTCTTGAGAGATATTTGGTCACCGAACTTTAAGTAAAGGATGGTTTTTCCAAACTTATTCTGCGTATTAAACAAAGGAAAAGAGTGAGAAAAATATCACAGCCTTTCCTTTTTGAAAAAAAATGTAGTGGGATTTCATATGAATTGATATTTGTATATTGCCCGAGGATTAACTAAATTTAGGTATTCATGATGGGAAGCAATCAACCTATATTTACCTAGAGTAATATTTGTAAATGTGTAACTACCTCCCTGTTTAAACCAAGCATTAATGAAGTCATTGCTGATGGAAGTTAATTCAACCTTCACAATGGCAGGACCTCCATATATCTCTGGACAACTTTCTGCTTCAATAACCCCAGCACTCTCCCAAAATAGCGAACTGAGTGAAGTGAAAATTGATGTCTTCATTGCCATTGCAACCATTGTGATCCAATGATACATATTCACCCTTTTAAGACATATTCACAAAGTCCGAGAATATGAATATATATTCTTAACTTCAAATCCAAAGCTATCTTGTTCATCTCCAGAGATCTCTTAAAATAGTTTTTCACAATTAGCGATATTGAATCTGCACAAATATATTAAAAAAATTATTAATGTATGCTGCATGATTACCAATCAAAATTTAAAAAAAAAATACAACAGCAACAAATTTGTATTTCATCTCCATTTCACATAATTCACCTTCCTTTGTAGAATGCATATGGCTCATAGATCTTTGCCAGATGCTTCAATTGTTGTAAGATATATTTTGTAAATGATCTTGATAACCCCGCTAATGAATCTAGATTAAGTAAAGAATCTACTCCTTGAGCAAAGATTATATGAGACTATATGCAAAGTAAAATTTACATGAGTAAATTTTTAGCTTTTCATATTCCACTTATATTCATCAAATTTCTAGTAAGAAACATAGAGTATCGTTACAACTTAGATTGTTTGGTGAACTAATAGTTGTGTCCAGAGTGTGCCCATAATTCTCCATAGTATTAACGCAGATCAATTGCTTCAGCAATTTTACTGGGTTTCCTTTGGGATCAATGTATGGACTACATTTAAAATGTTCAAATATTATTTTTTTCATTTTTCGAATTGTTACAAGATTTGCCACCGAAGAAGCAATATGATAAACCTTTATGCTGCACTTTCTTGCATGTTTGGCCATGGCTACTAAAGTTGCATTTGCAACCATGTCTACTGATATCTGTAATTTCAATTCAAAAAAAATAATAACAAATTTAATAGAAAAAGGATAATGGTTTTTTTTTATTATCAAAAACGGTAAAGTGCTACATTTAAGAGAAAAGGGATAAGTAGATAATGGTTTTTTTTGGGTAGAATTTTTTAATTATTCATGGTAATCTTCAAGACATAGATGGAAGATCTGATCTCCAAAGAGAAATAAATAATGTAGAGAAGCTCAAGAAAATTCAAATCAATATGATTTAAATAATTAAGAAATGTAAAATATAAATTTGGAACACTCCACTGTCCTCCTCAAAACATAGATCAAAAACCTAATCTAATAAAAAAAAAATAATAAGAGGGAAGGACTCAGTAAAAATCTAAAATTAATTACGAAATACTTTTTCACACTTTGTTAAGAGTTACTCACCAGATCAAGCACAATATCTAGATCAGCCAAGAAGCAAATAGTTGACCTTTGCAATAGCCCATAATGATTGGATCAATCATTTTTCAAGTTGAATATTTGATTTAGCTCAACAACAATGTGAGATTAGTCGAGCAGATCAGAAAGCTTCCTCATCTTTGTCAAAGATGGAATTGCCTCGATGAAACCTTCGCATCCATTGATCTTGTCGACAGCAATTCGAACTTCTAGCAATGTAACCAACAGGGGAAGAACACACCCCACACCACGTGTCCATTACAAGGACCTTCGAATATAAAATCCTACTCACTTTTCTCCCTGTTTCAGTAGCTCACTGCATCTCTCTTCCTCTAGTTACCAACTAGTTTTCTCTAGTTCAATGCCGATAGAATTTGAAATCACTAGGATGGTTGAGATGTTGGGCTTTATGTGAACCAAACATGCAGATCCACTAAAAATCCAGCCCCACCATAGAGATTTGGATCAGTTTTACCCTCCGAGAGATCTGGATAGGTGCTACCTTCGGTGAAACAGTGGACACTACGAGGTTGTAAAACAATAACTTTAGATTGCCCATTATCAAGCAAGGATGATCTATAACCCCTAGTGTTCACCACTAAATCACCCAAAACCACAAATTTAATACAGTTTAAATTATTAAATTATTAAGTTATTTGTAATGCAACGTTTAAATAAAATAATTACAAATCTCTTTACTCTCTTTGAAAATAGAAAGGTCAAATAATATTATTTTAACTTTCAATTAATTGAAATTTATTTTATTTTAATTAATATAAAATTGTTTTTTTGCTACTTATATGTACTTTTCAAAGTTATTTGTAGTTTTCGATTAAAAATAAAATAATTATTTTATTTTAAAATTGAGAAAATTACAAATATTTTTGGAAGTAGCTTTTCATTCAAATAATAATTCTTTACTTTCAATTACATAAATTGATATAAAACTAGCTTGGACCTATCTTAATTTTTGATTCACCAAGGGCAGAGGGGATCAAATCTCTTTTTACTTTTAAAAATGTTTGTATATAAAGAGATTTCATCCCTCTGGCACTTGGTAAATTAGGAGTAAGGTGATTTAATTATTGATTATAATTATAATTATTGATTTTATATTTCACTTTACTTATTTTATTTTTATAATTTACCCTAGCTTTATTTTGCTTAATATTTTTCACATTAAATTTTATTTTATGGATTTTCTCTAATTAGATATTAAAATTGATTTTTAAATAACATAAATTGGCTATATTTTTTAATATTAAACATTAGTTTTAATTTGCCCCATGGTGTAGATTAGCTGATGATAGACTGGGTTGTTTTTTTTTTCTACGTAGAAATATATCTATTATATTAACAGGGAGATAGTAAATTTACATCATGACCGAAGTCAAGCACTCTGCTCCTGTAGGAGGCAGTTCTGTCCAAAACAAGCACATTTGAAAATTGTCTAATTTTGTTTTCCACACAGGGGAACGATCTCTGAAACATAAGACAATTCAAAAACTCAAAAAGAACTGAGGGATACCAAAAATCCCAGAACCAAGTCGCCTTACAACTGTGCCCAGTGGTGAGGGGCATCCTACCAGAAAAAGAAGCGTGGGTGGAATTGCTATTCATCAATGGGCTCTTCAATGATTTGACACCAGCCCATATCAGGTAGTTCCTCTGTCTGAGTCGCATTCTGAGCTTCAGGACCCTGATCTACCATCATCGCCTCCTATGCTCTGCCCCCGAGTTTGTTTGTTTCCTGCTTTGGGGCATTTTCCGCAGCCAGCTGAAATGATGAAGAGGGGTCCGACATTGCCCTTGAATTTCTTGCCCCAGTCCTTAAATCATCAACTTGACTTTCCTCCTGAAAAACCACTGTAAAATAGGCTATGATCCTGGGCCTGTTTAAAGCGCTGTCAAAGGTAAATATGGCAGAGCCAGAGGTAGGGAAAGGTTTGGGCCAAGAGCTAGAGGCACGAGATCTTCCTCTTCTGCTGCGAGAAGAGAGCCCACGCCTCCCAGATAAATCGTTGGAGGATGAGTCAGTTGGGGCTCTTCTCGGCTGCCCCCTGTGGCTACCCATTCTTGGTCTCAGTCAAGGCATCATGCAATTGACGGTGGCCCATGTCCGGGATTGTAGCTGCAGAGCAATATCTTGGCTACGATGCTGCCTGCTAGTTGAGCCTCCTCTGCCGAGTTTGGACCTCTCCTTTTGGTGTGCCAAATCCCTGCGCGTGTGCGAGACTCAAGACCAAACAAAGAGATCAGTTGCCAAGAAATGCGAATGAGAGGGCCAATTTGCAATACTTGAGCGATACTCGGGGAGGAAAATAACCAACCTGATACTTGGGGAGGAAAATAACCAGCCTCGCAGGGATGGCCAAGACCATCAGCGCCAGGATCCAATTTCCCTCATTCTCCCTGAAGTTCTTCGCCTGATCGAAGGTGTGCTGGCGGAGCGACAGAGCCAGCGGATGACCATCTCCCTCAGCCTTTCTCTGGCTTTAACATTCCCTGCCATGTCTCAGGAGTCTCCTCCCATTACTGCACCGTTAATGGCTCGTGCTCTCGCTGCATGCTGGTGCGTGTGAGGCTTAACTCCTTCACTGCAGACCTGGTGTTCCAGCTGATCTGATGGCCTTGCGTATCCTGATAACCATTCATGTGATTTTGTTGTGTGCCAAATGTCATAACCACTCCACTGTTCTTGTACTGGTCGGGCAAGTGGCATCATGCCCTGCCCAGCCCCTGTCCCGTCAACTTATATCTCATTGCAATCACCCGCATCCGGGGGAGCAGCTTCCTTTTGAACCAGAAGTTTGCATTCCTGTGCATGATCATGGTTTTGGATTATGTCGAGCGTCCCTGTGATAAGAGTGTGATTAGAATCCACCCCCAGGTTGGCTAGGAGGTCCGCAACCTTGTTTCCTTCCCGTTTAACATGAGTGAAGATGATGGCTCGATTATTGTGAAGCCATTGTTCTAAGGCCTCCAATCTAGCTTCGAGTCTCCAGCTTTTGGCAATTTTCCTAGCATGAGTCCCATTGAGAATTTGCTTGGCCATGTTGATGAGGACAAGGGAGTCACCTTCAATTTCGAGGGGGTGAAAGTTGTGGAGTCTGGAAAGGAGAAGTCCTTGCCATAGTCCCTCCAGTTCTGCTGAGTTATTAGTGTCCCATCCTATGTTACCATAGTAAATGAGGAGGGGCGAACCTTCATGATTTCTGAATATTCCCCCATATCCAGCATTTCTGGGATTGCCCTTTGATGCTCCATCAAAGTTGAGCTTGAGAGTGTGCTTAGGAGGTGGAGTCCAGGTATCCTTCTTTTCTTTGCTGCTTTCTGAGTGGGCTTGAGATGGTTTTCCTTGTTGGAGTGGCAAATTCAAATTTGCCCAAATGGCCTTCTCATTTGCCAAAGTAGGAAAATCATCTGGCATCCATGTGTGGAGCGCTAATGTCTCCTTGAGGTTCAAACAGAAGTTGCTCCATATGATTTCTATGGGGGTGGTTTGGTCTTTGAATATGCGCTTGTTCCTTTCCTTCCAGATACACCAAGTGAGGAGCCTTCGTATTAATCTCCATAGTTGATTGAGAACTTCACTTTTGTATGGATTCTAGTGCCATTGGCGAATTGAGTCGGTGATATCTTCTGATACCCTACATCTTCTTTGGCATCGAAAGCTGGCTTTCTCCCACATTTGGTTAGCCAGGGTACAGGAATCCAGAAGGTGCTGAAGGGTTTCCTCCTCCGATTTACAATTTACACACATTGATGGTCCATGGTAATTTCTTCGCCTGAGTTTGTCCCATCTTAGTATTTTCCAGTGCCCCACCAGCCATAGGAAAAGTGAGACATTGGGCCAGTTACCAGCTGACCAAATTCTCCCCCATATTGGATCTAGGGGCGATGTATTCGAACTCATGATCTTGTAGGCTTCTATGGTGGTGAAAGTTCCTTTTGGCAAGTATCCCCAGCATGTCTTTGCCCTCAGAGTATCTCACCTAACGTTTTTGGAGCTCCCCTTCCAGTTCCTTGATGGTCCGATGATCAGCTCTACTGATTATCGATTCGCTTTGCTGCCACTTCCTGTATCCTCGATCTGTTTCCTGAGTCCAATAGTGCCATATTTCTTCTTGATGCTACTCTTCCCCAGAGTGGCCTGGGAGTTGACTGAGAAGGCTACTGAGCTTTGGTAGCTGGTTCCAGGCATCCATCCAAAAACGTGTTGTTCTACCATTTCAGACTTCCCAAAAACTATGTTGTTGTATCATTAGAAAGTGTTGTTTAGCTGCATTCCAAATGAGTGAGCCTTTTGCATTGGGCGTTAGTCTAATGAGCTCCTCCTGTGGCCTGTGATTGGCATATTTAGCTGTCCATATGGCTGCCCATGGTTTGTTGGGTGTGGATAACCATTGCCACCAGATTTTTGTGCACATTATAGCATTGCTGTGACTAGGGTCTCTCAGTCCAATGCCCCCTTGCTCCTTAGGCTTGCATACAGTAATCCATTTAACCAGAGCCCATTTGCGGTTTGTGCCAATCACTCCCCAGAGAAAGTTGCGCTGTAAATTCCTTATTCTTTTAATCACCCATTTAGGAGCTGCAAGGATTGAAAAAAGATAGAGCGGCATTGCCTGTAGAACAGCCTTGATTAGTACTAGTCTGTTGGCTATATTCAGAGATCTATGAGTCCATGAGTTGAGCCGGTGGTCAAGCTTCTCAAGAAGCAAGCGCCAAGAGGTATGCTTGATAGCCGAGTCAATGAGGGGGGCTCCAAGGTATTTGGATGGGAGGGAGTCAATGGAGAAACCCAGAATACGAGCAATGGCCCTCTGAACAACAGGAGGAGTGTGGAAGAAAAAAATATGAGATTTGGATTTATTAATACTGGTTCCTGAAGCCTCGGTAAAGTCATTCAACAAGGATTTGTACATTGAAGCTTCTTGAACAGATGGGTACCCGAACAGCATGTTGTCATTGACAAACTGCTGATGGGTTATAGCAGGGGAGTTATGGATGGAAAGGCCTTTAATTTGCTGGGAAGATAGACTGGGTTGTTAAGGAATTTCTTATGATGTTATTGGTTTAAACTTTGATTACCTCAGTGTGTGAGGTGTGAGGCAATGTGGGTACACTTGGAGGTGATTGTGGTAGTCGATAGAATCGATCCTTAAGTATAAACTAGCTATATTTGTCTACTCTCTCATATACAAAAAATAGAAATAATAATAATCATCTTATTTTTTTAATTTTATTGAATTAATTATTTATCAAAATTAGATGTTATTAAAAGAAAATGATTTTATTGGAAGTAGTTTAGGTGATGGAAATAAAGGAAACAAATTTTCTTGTAAGAATTTTCTAAATTGTATCTCCACTCAAACACTCTCATAGAAAAAAACAGTCTTGACACCACACAAAATTCTTAAAAGGAAACTCTCAAGCAAGCCACCCAATGTGACCTTGGTGGCCTTCTCTCACTCTTTAGACTACAAGAAGGATATCCTTGTCTAGGGGGGAATCCTTAAAGATCAGGCTAAGCTACATCATTGATGATTGCGTTATGGTGGTAGATCCAGAGGGGCTTCACTGGCAGAGCAATATCATACCACGTGCATTCATATTGGGGGATATATATTGAGGAAAAAATGACATAATATATTAAGCATATAATAGGGGGTAAAGGGTTTTTATATTGGCAGGTAAAAAAATGGAGCTCAAAATTAATGAAAAACTATAAAGGGGTGTAAAAAAATGTTAACAAAAAAATGGATACCTACAATATCTAGTGAAAGTAGGGATTTTTTTAATTGGGAAGGTGTATTGGGTTCATATTGGTAGGGGGTTAGATAATGTGATTTTTAGAAGTATTTTCTAATATGTAGTCAAATTAAGGGTATTTTTTAGTATGCCATGAATGTAAGAACTATCTCATAGGTTCATTTAGTGAAACCCCCGTGAGTAGATCTCACATAAACACGTAAAAATGTAAATGTAAATGTAAACATGTAATGTTTAACATTTAACATTTTTAATCTGATCTCACGTAAACATGTAAATGTAAATGTAAACATGTAATGTTTAAAATTTAACATTTTTAATCTAATATCCGTCGGATCAATCTATCAATCTAATTACTATTATATATAAACAAAATATTAATGTAAAATATAAAGAGGTTTACACAAACACTCGAAAAAGAAGAATGGAAAATAAATAAAATCTTTTTTTATATTTACTCCGTAAACCTTTTTTCATTTAACAAAACCCAAAAAGGGGTTTTATTTAAGTGAAGCCTAGGGGCCAAATACCATATTTATAAAAGAGGTATGGTAAATAAATAAATATAAAAGAGGTATAAAGAGGTATGGTAAATAAATAAGAATATATCAAATAGGATTAAAAATCAACATCTAATTATATACCAAGCTTATGGGCCAAATACCATGGTAAGTAAAATATATATGATAAATAAATTAAAATATAAATAAACTAGAGGTATGGTAAATAAATAAAACCTCTTTTTATATTTACTCCATAAATCTATTTATACTTACTAACATTCAAAAAAGAGGTTTTATTTAGGTGAAGCCTATGTGCCAAATTATTATTAATACCATGCAAAAATATCATTATTAATCCTAATATTAATATTAAAAGATTATTATTATTACTAAATCTAATATTCATATTAATATATTGTAATATTAATATTATTAAATTTAATAACTTTGGGTTAATACAATATTAAATTTGTTATATTATAATATATATAAATATATTTTGATCTATATTAACTCTAGATATATATGGGAGGGAAGAACAAGAAATAGAGTGTGTCACAAGGGAGATATGGAGATAAACTGAAGGAGAGGGGAGAGGAGGAATGAAGAGACAGAGAGAGGGAGAGGAGTGAGAGAGGTAGAGAAGGCAAAGATAGGGAAAGGGAGACAGAAATATGGATGGGGGGGAGAGAAAGAGAGATGCGGGAAGAGAGAGGGAGGTAGGAAAGAACGGGAGAGAGAGGAAGGATGAGAGAGAGGAGGAGACATGGAGGGATAGAGAGATTGAGTTGGAGGGGAAGAGAGGGAGGGAAGAAGAAATACATAGAGAGTGAAAAGTGGAGACAGAGAGGGAGTGGCAAGGGAGATATAGAGAGAGTGTGTGTATGTTTAGGGGTGAGATAAAGAGACAAAGAATAAGGGACATAGATAAGGGGGTAGAGAATGAGAGAGACTGAGAGATGAAGGGGTATAGTAACATAGTTGGAGAGAGAAAGAGAGAGAGAGAGTGATTGGGGGAGAGAGAGGATTGGATGGAAAATAGAGAGAGAGAGAGAGAGAGAGTGATGGGGGAAGAGAGAGGGACGTAGGAGAGAAATGGGGAGATAGGAAGTACGAGAGAGAAAACTTGAGAGAGAGGGAGTGATAGGGAGATGGATTTGGAGGGGGAGAGAGGGGGGAGAATAAATACATAGAAAGTGAGATTTGGAAAGAGAGAGGGAGTTACAAGGGAGAGATGGAGAGAGTGTGTTTATGTTTGGGGGTGAGATAAAGAGACAAAGAAGGAGAGATGGAGCGAATGGAGGATAGAAGGAGAGAGGAGAGAGGGAGGGAAATAGTAACAGAGACAGAGAGAGAGAAAGAGGGAAAAAGAGATGGAGATGGAGGGGGAGATAGGGGGAGGTAAGATAAAATAAATAGAGAGATAAAGGTGGAGAGAGAGAGGGAGTGATAAGGAAGATGGAGAGATAGGGAGAGAGGACAATAGGAGGGAAGAGAGATAGAATTGAGGGAGAGGGAGAGAAGGGGAGAGAGAGATGGAGAGAGGGAGGGAGGGACATATATAGTGATAGATATGGAGTGAGAGAGCATGTGTGTTTGGGGCGGTGAGATAGAGGGAAATATAAGGATATATGGAGGGAGATATAGATATAGATGGAGGGGTAGAGAGGAAAGAATATTTCTTGCACTAGATGCATTGATTTTAGGGTAGATGGTGATTTCTAATCCTATATGATTGCTTTCACTAGATACACTTTTAGTGTAGATGTTGATTTCTAATCATATTTTATTGCTTTCACTAGATGCATTGATTTCAATGTAGATGATTTCTAATCCTATTTGATTTGTTGCACTAAATGCACTAATTTCAGTGTAGATGTTGATTTCTAATCCTATCTGATTGCTTGCAATAAATGCATTGATTTCAGTGTAGATGATGATTTATAACCCTATTTTATTTCTTGCACTAGATGCCTTGATTTCAGTGTACATGTTGGTTTATAATCCTATTTTTTATTTGCACTCGATGCATTGATTTGAATGTAAATGTTGATTTCTAATCCTATTTGATTTCTTACATTAGATGCATTGATTTTAGTGTAAATTTTGTTTTCTAATCTTATTTGATTTCTTGCATTAGATGCATTGATTTCAGTGTAGATGTTGATTTCTAATTTGATGTAATTGGATGTATGATGATACATTAATTTTAAAGTGATTGGATTAACACTGTGCATTGATTTCAATGTAAGCACACAAAATTATTAGCAATGTACATTGAATTTTGTGTTATAGTAATTCAACCTATTAATATTGGAGAGAAAGAGAGACAAGTTAGGATGTTTACTACAATAGCCTGAGCTAAATATTTAAATGGTTTACGATTTAACCTATACTTTTCATATAATCGATATAAAAAAGATGAAAAAAGTAACAAGGGTGACAATAAGAATAGTAGAAGAAAATAGTTTGAGATTAATCACAATGAATACTATTTGTAATTGACTATATTCTTATTATTCACATTTTCTATCATTAAGCACTATTACATTGTCACTTTACATTCAAATATTTTATTTCATCATTTCTCATCATTAAAATTATTAACAATATTTATCATCTCAACAAACTGAGGTAACTAAGAAAATTTAAAATTAAAATGACGAGATTAATCTCATACATATTTAGCATATTTAAAATGATTATGTTAATATCATATGAACTTACATAATTGATAAAATTAATCATATGTTGTTAGATTTTCTTTGGCTGCACATGACTAAAACTAGCCTAGATCCATCTTAACATTAGATCTATCAAGCGTTGAGAGGGATAAAATCCTCGAGGTGCAAACCTTTCCTCAAATTTTGCACTCAAAAAATAGGTTTGCACTTCGAGATATTTGATCCCTCTCAACACTTGATAGATCCAGAGTTAAGATGGATCTTGTTGAGTAATGAAGGGAAGTTCCTTAACGAAGACTAGTGATTTGATATTACTCACTCTCAAAGTATAAGGTCAGGGATAAGTGTGTGAATAGTGAAAAAAAACCATGAATTATTAACAAAGTTTGAATGATTTTAATTAGACAACTATGCTTATTCATGCAACGAAATTATACTTGAAAAATGAAAGGTAAATCTTGCTCAATTAACCATATAACATGAGATGCTAGTGAAGCATATATACAATGGCACAATAAAAATAGAAAATGAGTCATAAATTGTCTATATAGGTAAGGCATTAGATCATTCATTCATCGTATTCATGAGCATTGGAGATTGAAATTTTGTTATCATCATCAAGATACCACTCCAAAATTAAGAGATCATACACCAATAGTATTAACTATGTTTGGGACAACAAAGAGTTATGTGTTTGCGATGATGAATAAAGGAAATATTCAAATTTGTGGTTCTTACTAAGGACAATGAAGACAACAAAGTTGAATGTGGACTACTTACAAATTTGTAACATTCAAATGTCATCCATTTATCATCAATTTAACACCATTTATAGTTTGTCAGTTTGTAAACATAGAAGCGTGACCTAAACGATGTATTTGTAAAATTCCAAAGTGTGTAATTACAACTAATGAACCATGAGCAATACCATTAGTGTGTGAGCACAATAAACACTATGTATTTAGAAAAAATTACCATTAATACTAGAGATCAATGTGTTATCACCTGGATTGAACCTCAGGCTGAAGGAAGGCAATGTCAGCGTAACCACAAAACAAGCTTCGCCAAGTAGTTAGCCCTACTAGGCGAGGAGAGGGCTCTCTCCGTAAGGATCTTAGTCAAAATGACTAGATTAGGTAAAGGATTTTAGGCTAGGTATAGTAGCACGAAAGTTTTGATTGGATTTTGTAGGGGTTTTTTTCGAATCAGCAGGAGTTGGGCACTTTAGGTCTGGGAAATTATATTAGAAATGCAGGGTGTTCTATGGGACAAGGTAGGCATAGGATTTAGCACTCTTGGGCTTGATGGGGTGAGATGTTTTAGACTGGTGAGAAGCTAAGAAGGGCATGTGACAATCATGGATCCTTCTTGGACTGTAGAAAATATGAAATGGTGAATGGTTTCCCAAGGCAGAGCACTGATGCAATGGATTCTACCTATCAAACTTCAAAACATTCAACTAGAAACAATGAAATGATTAATGGCATAAACAGAACATGTAAACATATAATCACAGAAGAAGAAACTGTACTAGAACTCCATACCACAGGGATCCCATAAAAATAGTTGCAATTCTTATTAATCTCCTACCAAACTTCTTACAAAGGTGTACAATCAAGCTCTGAGCATCCAACTAAGTCCAACCTATAAAATGACTAAGAAGCTACATGTAATAGGCCTCAAAACAACTAATCCTAGCATCAGGGGTTGAATCCATGAGAGGAGGAGTAGTTGCACAAAAGACTAAACTGATAGCTAAAGACTAGGGTGGTCAAACTGAATCATCCCTAATAGGAAGCAAACTAATTCATTACATGCCACTTAGGCCATTCATCTGATGTATCTACCCTAGGTAACAAAAAAAAACTTTAATTACATCATCATTATGAATTACATCAGTGAAAAATCAAATCCCACAAGTGAAATGTATTTTCTGAGAGAAACAGTGAAAATTTGGTTTCCTATCAAATGTGTAGCACTAGTGTCAAATGCGCAGTGCCTGAAGGAAGTGCGCATTTCCATCTTCAGGGTGAGTTTTGACTGCCTTCCTGGTGTCCAAATTTAGCTCAGGATAACTCATTCGAAAGCCTGCCTAGTTTCCAAAAATTCCCCTAGTTTCTAAATTGAGCTTGATTTTCCCCTCGAAAATTGCAATCTCTCAAGACTTCTCAAACACGCAATGCCTAGCTCAGAAAATAGGCAAAAACATGATTTTTAGGTGGTTTTTTGCCTTTTTCACCTAGTAGTTTTGACTTTCAAATCTGGAAACATGGTTTTCTTGAGTGTAAATGGTCTTCTGAATCCAATGGTGGTGACCATTCCTCCAAAATATGCCCCAAAAATGTGCGCAACACCCTAGGCGTTGCACGTTTGACCAAGGGATTGATACAAAAATTACCTCAAGAAAACTAGAAATGCTAAAAACCAAAAGCCTGAGTTTAGGGTCTTCAAAAATGGTTGACATAGCTGATGTTAAAGGTTACTAAGCATGGAGTGAAGCCTCCACCAATAGGTCAAGATTTTCCTTCTCCTTCTACCTTCTATGATAAAACCACTTATGGACTTGTTGTTCTGATAACATTAATTCTACTTCATGTTTGCCTTTCATAGCTTTTGTCGGATATTTTTCCTCCTCAGTAGCTACAACTTTCTCTTGAGTGGATTTGATCTTGGAACACTCGAAAGATAATGACATCTGTGTCCACATGGATGCAAGCTCATCATTCTCATCTTCATCACTTTCACTCTGCACATTTCTCTGTCATGGTAAATCCATTTGGGAATCATCAGCAAAATCAGGTTCCAACACCATACCCTCTACAACCTTTACAAGTTTCCCCATTTTACTCTCAACTGATATCTCCATATTCCATCAATATTATAACAACAAATACAACAGATACTGCAAAAAGGAAGCCAACCTCCATGTGAAATTTTAGTGAGCTCGGAAGAAATATGTAAATTTTGCCTTTGCATCTTTCATCATCAACATCTACCCCAAGATTCATACTTATAAATCTCCAAGTAATTCCTCTCTAGAACCATGAGACTAGCAGTTGTAAACCTTTCACCAGCAATATCACTGTCAGCAATGTACAGTGTCCTCTACACAGATTCATGGATATCTCTTTCAATCAAAGCAGAACGAGCTCGCCATATGTTGAGATGAGGATTAGCAGCATGGCAATAGACCTCAAATGCTATGTTCTCTCCTTCTCTATCTGATCCCTCTTTTTCACTGTGTGGTCTATATTCTTCATCAGCCATGGTGTCTTTGTTATGAAACCTTGAAAAACCGTAAAGACCTAATGAGACCTTGAAGGACTAAATTTCTAGATGACATAATGACCTCATGACTAGTACAAATGGCATGATAAAAATAACTTTATGGACGATGCATAGTCAACAATATATGAAACTATGCTAGCAAGTAATCACATTTAGGGAAGAGTGACGTTTTGGACTAGGACTACCATCAATGACTAAAATTTTTTCGCATGACCTAGTGGAATGATAAAAAAATTCTGAATCGGACCCTTAAAATGATAAGAAAAGAGGATTTTTGATCATTGATGGCAGGATGAAAATAATAACACTAACATCGGCCTTATTGGGGATGGCAGCTCCTTGGAGGTGCCAATAACACCGTAGACGAAGTGCCTAACCATGTGGGCCAATACGGTCAAAAACGTAAATTGAAATGCATGACTAGAAACTGACGACTTGATGACACAAAATGAATTTTACTCAACTAAAAACAAAATCAATACTAAAACACAACTGAAAAACTAGAAAAAATGTTCAAAATGGAGCTTATTCAATAAAACATACTCTAACTGTTCCTTTCATCACCCGATCAAGTGAAATGGAACAACCAATACAACCGAGTAAGCATTCTGGCTTCTGTTCAAATTCTCCGCAAGTGCTTCTTTATGAGAAACAAGAGAAAAATACTAAAATGCAACTCCCATGAAAACTTCTGAACAGATCCAAATTTTCCCAGATTGAATAATATGGATTATCTATCTGACTCCAAAAATACTGCATAACGATCTTGAAATTCATGTGCACTGGGACTTAGCTCATCCAATGGATTACTTTGCTTCTCCTCATACCATGAATGCAAACCTTCATTTGAGCTTTATGACGAGACTCCTACTGAAAATGACAAAGAAACCGACTGCCGAATCAAGTTTGTATCGATACTTTTTCCAATCTCACAGTTAGCTAATGGATAAGGACATTGACAGTAGACATCATCCAACACATCAGCTATTGGATTATGAAAAACTTGAAAATACTGTTGCAACCCATCTTCTATTGGTTCCAATGAGATTGCATGATTTTCTACAAGCTGTTCATTTGAGGATATACTATGTAAAATTCCCTTCAATAACTGAAATGATTCAAAACATAATTGTATGGAATCATCTTGCATCATTTGATCATATGTTCTAGCTTCCATGTCTTCATTTGCAACCTGACATTTAATGGCATTTGGGGGTAACAAATCTATATATGAGAAGTCTTGAACAAGGATTTCATTGCCCTCTAGATGATCCAAATCAAAACTTATCGACAGTTGATTTATGATTGCATGAAAGTGGTCTCTGATGAATTGAAATGAAGTAAAACAAAGAGGCAAAGATCATTCACTTCAAAATTGTCTGCACCTTCCTCCTTACTTCCATAGCTGGTATGCAATGGCTGATCACTGTATTCGAGTTGCTGAAAGTGAACTTCCTCCTTCCACAAACCAGCTGTTGATTTGTCTGCAAGACTAGCTTTTGTTTGGAGAACATAATCATCATCATAATGATAAAACTTAGGAAAATCATCAGTATAAAACACGTCATCAAGAATACATGTCAAATCAATAGATCTCTCTCTTCAAGTTGATCTATAAAACAATCATTATCAAATCTATGACAACTGGGATAAGAAAGAAAATATTTTTGATTAGCCACTTGTTATTCTTCAATTAGCGAGCCATGGTCTTGAACATCATACTCATTCCTTGTGGTGATATTTTGCATCATCTCTTCCACTGCACTTACCAAAATGTCAAGCTTTACCTCTAAAGATGTCGATTCCTCTAGATCTACGTTCTTCCTCTCTTCTTCCTTCAACTTTGCCTTTCTGATCAGCAAATTAGCCTCTACATCTACTACACTATTTTGCATCTCTTCAAGTGTTGCAAGGTTCCTTTCTCTCAGCTAAAAATCCATTTCTGGATCAAAGGCATTCAGGTAGTGCAAGAGAGCGGATCCAAGAGGAGGCCTTATATTAGCAGGCATCAAAAAATAGACTTGCTTAAACCTGGCAGAAAACTATTGTACTGTCTCCCCTGGCAGTCTTTTTGGCTAGTTATACTCGTCTAGAATTAAGAAAGGGTTCTTTTTGACCACTGGCCTGTTGAGGAAAACTTTGACGAACTGATGGAAATCAGAGATGCTCACATCAGGCAGGGTTTTGAACCAACTCTTAACTTTTCCTTGCAAAGAAAGTGCAAAAAGCCTAATACTGACATCCTCTTCATCAAATTCAAAAAGGTCAAGAAAAGACTCAAAATTCAGTACATGTGTCTCAGCAGTGATGTTATCACATTCACCATCAAATCTTGGTAGATATAGGTAATGATTTTTAACGAAAGCATGGGATATAGGAGGTAAAATTAGAGGCTTGTATCTATCTGAAATTTTACAAGGTATAGGAGTATATACAAAAGCTGTAAAATCAGTCTTGGTATCTTTAGGCTCATCAATTTGAAGATGGTCACCATAAAATTCAAACGAAGGGTCTTGATCAAGATCAAAGGCATGCGAATATTTTGTATTCACAATCTTCAAAGGGAAAGAATCACATGCAGGTCTAGGATATTTTCTCAGATACAATATACTTTGTAAAGCCTTCTTGACATTCTCGGGAAAAGAGAAGAAATAATTTACAACAAAGAACGTAATGTCTTAGATGAAATTCCAACTTGAATACTTGATCATTCCATATTGTCCTTTCATGTTTTTGTTGGTTAGGTTTATCGTCCAGTGGAGTCCTTGGATCTGATCTCGAAACTGACTTGGAGTTGCCAAGTGAATGATTTCAGCCTTCTAGTGTCTGATCGTTGTCCACCATCAACAATAAGATCTGAACTTGATACATTTTGCTGAGGAACATAAGACTACGTGCCCCAGTATGGTCGCCACTATGTTATCACCTAGATTGAACCTCAGGCTGAAGGAAGGCAATGCCAGGGTAACCACAAACCAAGCTTCACCAAGTAGCTAGCCCTACTCGGCAGGGAGAGGGCTCTCTCCGTAAGGATCTCAGTCAAGATGATTGGATCAGGTAAAGGATTTTAGGCTAGGTATAGTAGCACGAAAGTTTTGATTGGATTTTGTAGGGGTTTTTCCGGATGAAGAGGAGTTGGGTAGTTTAGGTCTGGGAAATTAGGTCAGAAATGTAGGGTGTTCTATGGGGAAAGGTATGCATAGATGTAGAAGAACTCTTTGGGTTGATGGGGTGAGATGTTCTAGACTAGTGAGAATCTAAGAACGGCATGTTACAATCATGGATCCTTCCTGGACTGCAGAAAACATGAAATGATGAATGGTTTCCCAAGGCAGAGCACTGATGCAATGGATTCTACCTATCAAACTTGAAAACATTCAACTAGAAAAAATGAAATCATTGATGGCATACATAAAACATATAAACATATAATCATAGAAGAAGAAACTATACTAGAACTCCATACCATAGGGATCCCATAAAAATAGCTGCAATTCTTATTAATCTCCTGCCAAACTTCTTACAAAGGTGTACAATCAAGATCTGAGCATCCAACTGAGTCCAACCTGTAAAATGGCTGAGAAACTACATGATATAGGCATCAAAACAACTAATCCTAGCCTCAGGGGTCGAATCCGTGAGAGGAGGAGTAGTTGCACAAAACACTGAACTAATAGCTAAAGACTAGGGTGGTCAAACTGACTCATCCCTAATATGAAGCAAACTAATTCATTACATGCACTTATGCCATTCATCTGATGTATCTACCCTAGGTAACAAAAAAACACATTAATTACAACATCATTATGAATTACATCAGTGAAAAGTCAAAATCCCAAAGGTGAAAAGTATTTTCTGAGAGAATCAGTGAAAAATTTGGCTGCTTATCAAATGCGCATCGCAGGTGTCAAACGCCCAACACTTGAAGGAAGTGCACAGCGCCATCTTCAGGGTGAGTTTTGACTACCTTCCTGGTGTCCAAATCTAGCTCGGGATAGCTCATTGGAAACCTTATGCTGTCTAGTTTCCAAAATATTCCCATAGTTTCCAAATTAAGCTTGATTTGCCCCTCCAAAACTGCAATCTCCCAAGACTGCTCAAATACGTAGTGCCTGGCTCAGAAAATAGGCAAAAACATGATTTTTAAGTGTTTTTTTGCCTTTTCCACCTAGTAGTCTTGACTTTCAAATATGGAAACATGGTTTTATTGAGTGCAAATGGTCTTATGAATCCAATGGCGGTGGTCATTCCTCCAAAATATGCCCCAAAGAAGTGCGCAATACCCTAGCTGTTGTGCATTTGACTAAGGGACTGATACAAAAATTACCTGAAAGAAAACATGAAATGCTAAAAAGCAAAAAACTGAGTTTAGGGTCCTTGAAAATGGCTGACATAGCTGATGTTAAAGGTGACTAAGCATGGAGTGAAGCCTCCACCAATAGATCAAGCTTGTCCTTCTCCTTCTGCCTTCTATGACAAAACCACTTGTGGACTTGTTGTTCCAATAACATTAATTCTACCTCAACTTTGCCTTTCATAGCTTCTGTGAGATATTTTTCCTCCTGAGTGGCTACAACATTTTCTTGAGTGAATTTGATCTTGGAACACTCGAAAGATAATGACATCTGTGTCCACATGGATGCAAGCTCATCCTTCTCATCTTCATCAGTTTCACTCTGCACATTTCTCTGTCATGGTAAATCCATTTGGGAATCATCAGCAAAATCAGGTTCCAACACCATACCCTCTACAACCTTTACAAGTTTCTCCATTTTACTCTCAACTAATTTCTCCGTATTCCATCAATATCATAACAACAAATACAACAGATGCTGCAAAAAGGAAGCCAACCTCCATGTGAAATTTTAGTGAGCCCAGAAGATATATATAAATTTTCCTTTGCATCTTTCGTCATCAACATCTACCCCAAGATTCATACTTATAAATCTCCAAGTAATTCCTCTCTAGAACCATGAGACTAGTAGTTTTAAACCTTTCACCAGCAATATCATTGTGAATAATGTACAATGTCCTCTGCACAGATTCATGGATATCTCTTTCAATCAAAGCAGAACGAGCTCGCCATATGTTGAGATGAGGATTAGCGGCACAACAATAGACCTCAAATGCTATGTTCTCTCCTTCTCTATCTGATCCCTCTTCTTCACTGTGTGGCCTATATTCTTCATCATCCATGGTGTCTTTGTTATGAAACCTTGAAAAACCGTAAAGACCTAATGAGACCTTGAAGGACTAAATTTCCAAATGGCATAATGACCTCATGACTGATACAAATGGAATGATAAAAATAACTTTATGGATGATGTACAGTCAAAAAGATATGAAACCATGACAGTAAGTAATCACATTTAGGGAAAAGTGATGTTTCTGGACTAGGACTACCATCAGTGACTAAATTTTTTTCACATGACCTAGTGGAATGATAAAAATTTCTAAATCGGACCCTTAAAATGATATGAAAAGAGAATTTCTTATCACTGATGGTAGGATGCAAATATTGACACTAACACAATGGAAGTTTTAAAGCACCCCTAAACAATAAGCAAATCCATATGTCAACATCAAATATTTAAGAATTGTGTGCATTGTCTAAATTGTGTGCAAAGTGCACCAATAGTGGCACTATTTGGCTTTGATTACTATCTCGTTATGTGTGTTAGGATGTGCCATTTAAAATTAGAAAGTGATCATACGTCTACAAAAAGGCAGGCAAGTAAACCATCAAGACAATCTTAATAATAATAAATTGTTAGCCTTATGAACCAAGTAAACCCTTTTCACAATTATTTATAAAGAGCTTAAATATCATGGTGTTTCATGCATTCATGTACTCATGCAAAGCTTAAGAGTGTTTACTATGCCATAGATATGTTACCTAGATCTATCAAATCTGATATGAACAAGTAAAAATATGATATTGCGTCCTTACAAGTAAAGCGCTAATCATTTTCAATTTACGTTAATCATTTTTAATTTTGTCACTTATTATCTAGTCATATATTTTAGTCCTAGACTAAATTAGTCATTTAAGTTAGTCACTTTTAGTTGAGTCACTTAATATCTAGTCATATATTTTATCCCTAGAATAAATTAGTCGTTTAAGTTAGCCATTTTTAGTTTGGTGAGTTAAAATTGCTCAAATTTAGTAGTAATTCACTTGAAATAATTGTGGTGAATAACGTTTTTAGTCAGGTAGTCACTAATATCTCATTTTGTACTAGTGCACACATATTTGAAGAACCTATAGGGGAAGAATAAGAAGGAGAACCCATTCCTACTGAACCTATGGTTGAATACAGAAATAACAGAGGAAATAGAGAAAGAGTTGAGGGTGCCTCCCCAACCAATTGGGATACTAAGATGAAAAATATAAGCCCTTCTGCCCTTCCTCATTTCCATGGCCTGACCATAGAAGACCCAAACACTTTCTTGTTTTAGTTTTCTGTCATATGCCGAACCTATGACTATACAAATGATGAGCAGAAGTTGAAATTGTTTCCATCCACACTTAAGGATGCAGCTTTGCCTTAGTTCGTGGGTTTACCTAGAGATAACGTCAAAACTTGGGCTTAGATGCAGTAAGCCTTGAACAAAAAGTATCAGGACTAATGTAGGTCTAAAGACACTAAACAAAAAAAATTAGGATGACCTTAGGCAATGAGGAATCCCTAGAGGATTATGAAGAAATATTCTAGCTTAGCTACAAAAGGGCCAGGTTCACACTTGAGCTTGAGTCACTAAAGCTGGTCCTGCTTAGAGGAGTAAGGGAAGATCTTCTGGATACCCTACACTTGTTAGCAAGAGGGGATATCTACCAGTTAACCTATGAGGATATAAAGACTATCTTTAGAAACCATTCTAGAGCATCCAGGAAAGAGGGTAGGGGTAGTCAACCTATGGTTAGTCCATCATCTTCTAATTCATCCTTCAGGGGTGAAATTGGAAATATGCTGGAGGATTTCAAAAGTGAGATGTTGCAAACCCTTCCCCTACAGATGGACATTATGCACATTAAGAGAAAGCAGGAGGAAGTAGAGAGAGCCTTGGCCATTTTTTGACCTAGATGCACCAGGAGGCACCCTAGGAACAAATGTCCGTTGACTTCTATTGAAATTTTCTTAGTCTGTGAAGAAACCCACTCCATAGACAAGTGGTCCTCTTTACCTGGACTCGAAGCTATCTATCAAGGAGCTGAAGGGGTCATTGAGTAGTACTGCTACATAAACAAAAGGAGACCTCATGGGCCTAGGCCATACCAGCAGGGCATGCAAGTGTCATCTCATCCATATTACAACCCCAACCAGACCACATCCATACCTTCTTGGGTACCCCCTACTCATCCTTCCTGGTCTACAACTCCTCCTTAGTCCTTTGCACCTTAGTATCATTCCCAGCTAGCCAACCAGTCATTTCAACCATATGATCCACCACAAGCTCAGTGGAATGCACTGCCCCAAGGGTGGAGGCCCGCATACAACAATGTTCCAACTTTATTGCCTTCACCACCTTCCCAGCCACAACTTTTACACTATTCTCCACCTAAACAACCCCAGATGCTTGACCAACCAAATCCGAACCTGAACAATAGATAGGCACAACAATTATACAGTGGAGAAACATCATACCCAGCTTATGATATGGAGATTCAGGAAATCAACCTAAGATCTGGGAGAGTACTCCTAGACAACCAACCTCTACCTCCACCTAGGGAGGTTGAGGAATAAAGAGAGGAAAGCATGCTTAAAGTAAATCCACCACCCTTTCCTGAGAGATTAACCCAACCACTCCAGCCTACCCCAAAAGAGACTGAACTTCTCGGAGAATTGAAAAACCTATGTGCCAAAATTCCACTTCTCCGAGCTATGAAGGATGTATCTATTTACAAAAGGTTGATTAAGAAGAAGTGCTTCAAGAATCTAGGGAGGCGAAGAAGAGATGCCCCTACCATTAATGTCACTGGAAAACTACCAACTTATTCCTGGGGCAGGTAATCTATCCAAAGTATTTGGACCCTGGAAGCCCTGTAGTAGATGTTCACATCAATGGCACCATTGTCCCTGACACTTTGATCGATCTTGGGGCTGCCATTAATGTGATGACAAAGGACACCATGCTCAAGATCAA
The DNA here is from genome assembly GCA_031772625.1 of Pinus tabuliformis. Taxonomy (NCBI): domain Eukaryota; kingdom Viridiplantae; phylum Streptophyta; class Pinopsida; order Pinales; family Pinaceae; genus Pinus; species Pinus tabuliformis. The sequence continues at coordinate 826,826,456 of CM062808.1, forward strand.
CCTCCAAGGTTCATTGAGGAAGACCACAACAGTTCTGCCACTTGCAGATCGCTCCACAGTGACCCCTCAGGGGATTGTGGAGGATGTGATGGTCTCCATTGATTCTTGGGAATACCCTGCATATTTCCTAGTTTTCCAGCCTAAGGCTAAGCTTACTGGTTACCCTCTCATCCTTGGGAGACCCTTGTTAGCCACTGCAAATGATTACATTAGCTACAGAGCTAGAAATATGACCATCAAGAATGGGCGTACATCCGAGCAGTTGGTCCTATACCCCCCTACTTAGCCATCTCTAAACCATGACTTAACTTTGTGGTTGGAAGAGGAGGAGGAATATGAAGTTTATTCCACCCAACTCTATACTTTAGAAACAACCATGGGAGGGGGAAAATATGATGAATATGATTTGATAAAATAAATATTCCAAATTCCAACTCCCAGTACATTGTTCTTAGAAGAAGTAGTAAAGAAAACCCAAAACAACCATAAAATTGATCTATGCTTAGCTGATTCCAACCCTATCTATGTCAAAACCATAGAATTTTTCCTTGAGAGAACTTTGAATATCAATCCATATCTTTCTGTTCTCCAAGAAGAGAAGTTGTGCAACATGCTAAAGGAACATCTGGATTCCTTTTCTTGGAGTTACAAAGAAATGAAGGGAGTGCGCCCCTTGGTGTGTACTCAACATATTTACATCAAGGAAGGTTGCAAGCTTATCTGACAACCCCAAAGGAGGATGAATCTAGCTCTTAAAGATATAGTCAAAGAAGAACTGCAAAAGCTACTAGATGCAGGATTCATTTACCCTATCTCCGATAGTGAGCAAGTCTCTCCTTTGGTGTTGTTTCCAAAGAGAAATGGTAAGTGGAGGATTTGTGTCGATTATAGTGAGTTAAACAAAGCCACAAAGAAGGACCATTTCCCTCTACCTTTCATTGACCAAGTGCTAGATGGCCTAGCAAGGAAAAAGTTTTCTCTCTTTCCTAGATGGATTCAGTGGGTACAATCAAATCCAGATCAGCCCAGAAGACCAGGATAAAACCACCTTCATTTGTCCTTAGGGTACTTTCGCCTATAGGGTCCTTCCTTTTGGCCTGTGCAATGCTCCTGCCACTTTTCAAAGAGTAGTCTTGAGTATCTTTGTTGAGTTAGTCCATGATGCAGTAGAAATCTATATGGATGATTTCACACCTTATGGAGGTGATTTCGAGGAGGCTCTATCCAACTTACAAGGTTCTGCACAAATGCATTGAAATGAACCTATCTCTCAGTCCCGATAAATGTGTTACACTAAAAAATGTCACCATGACTATTTACAGTTAGTATGGCTCCATCCACTGTCATACTATCCTCCTTGGCAAGTCTCATGCCTCTGCTCTTCATGTCAAACTTCCAGAAAAAGAGAAAAGTCATTAAAAGTCAATTATCTCTGGTACGCAGTTTCTCTTAGCCTTACCTGCGTGTACGCAACCCAAGTTCACAATACCTGCGTACTTGTACACTCTGTATGTAAAGGGGTGGGTGCGTACTCTTGTAAAGGTCAAAAGGAGCAAGTTTCACTCCAAAAAAGTTACTTGTGGTCATTTCTAGAGTCTTCTAGAAGCTTGTTTGACGTGTATGAAGCACCTCCAGATGGTTCATGTATCCCTACCAAAGAGGAACTTGTCCCATCAATAGGGGAGATATCCCATCCAAAGATGGGCTTATCCCATTGATGGTGGACCTGAATAACTTCCTCTAGAACACTATAAATACAGGCATTGGGCCAAAGGGGGGGAGGTTGAAAGCTAAACATTCCTAAGGGTAGATGCTGCTGGAATTAGGACTTCCTTGTAGAAGCTTGTGAGGAGAGATTACCATCTTTACTTGTTTCCATTGGGAGGTGGGTGAGCTGATCAGAGTAAGGGAGAACTCTTGTGGACCCTGGGAGGAGATTGCACAACACCAAGGCTCAGGTTGTAATGGTTCCTTTTGTTACCTTTTAATACAAATTAGTCCATTCTTCTCAACAATTTGTTATTTATGAGTTGTTTCATATACTCCTTGGTCTATATGTTAAATATGTTTTATTTTATGTGATATTCAGGTGCTATTTAATCGTTTGATTGTTGGTGAATGCAGGTTTCGAAGTGAAGGAGGAGCTCATCCGGATAAACGGAGCTAGACTACTACAACAACGTTGGATTACAACTAGGATCTAAACACTTGATTTCACATATTGTAAAAGCATATTTAGAGAAGGATTGCTCTTATTTGTCTTGTTTGTCATTAGAAATTCTTAGGCTTCTAGGAAGGTCGGTTGTGTCCGCACTAACGACTCTTTCCGCGTGACAAAATGGCGACTCCACTGGGGACTCCATGAATGTGTTTGAGTTCTTTTTGATTTGATATTTTGATCTGAGAAAAAATTGCTTGTTTTCTGATTTTTGGTTGTTTAGCTGTGTATTTGGGTGGGTTAGCTTAGAGTCAATTTAGTTTTTTATTTTTCTTAGCTTTGCCAGCAGTACGCAGTCTTTGAGTTTGACACAGTGCGTACTTGTACGCACTGCGTCTTTGTGCACAGTGCGTACCCGCGCTTGTGTGAACAGATGACCTGCGTACCCCTGTCAATTTTGAGAAAATTTCAATTTTTACTTTTTTGCTCTTTAGATTTTGTTTTCAATTTATTTTTACTGCCCATATCCATCAGTTTACTGTCAAAGATCTTCACCTGAACTTGTCCCGTTAGTGGCGAGGGTTTTGGTGGAATTCATAGGGATTTTGCCTTAGGGTTTGATTTTTAACTGGTCCTGTAGTGACTTTGGCGTTAGAGGTTGTCAAACGTTGGATCTCCCTAGTTTTGATCAGTCCTCTTCGGAGTCGGGCCTGTCATAGAAGTCACCTTTGTGAGAGACCTACCTTTGTGTCTCCTCTTTGCGAATCTCGAAAAGTTTGTGTGTTAAAACTTTGAATTCCATTCTTGAGAAAAAAGAACAAAAAGATTTCGATTTTGTTTTTTGGTTAGTTTATGATTCTGCATGAACTGATCCTTAGTTGCATTTTGACTGAGTAAAACATCCGGGAATCATCTTTGTAGGCTTTTGTCCTCATTATTTTTTACTTTTAGGTAAATTTACTTTTAATTTGCTTTTGAGTGAATTTGATTTGATTGTATTAGATTTGCTAAATTTGATTTGATAAAATAGTTTTTATATGCCTTATTAATATAGGAAAAACACAAAAAATTTCTTTGGAGAAAGTTCGCTTTGGTAGCATTTGTAGACTTTTGGGAGAAAAAGGAAATTTTGTAGAGTAATTAGTGGTCATGAGTTGTGTGTTTTGAAAAGATAAAGAGAATTGTTTCTTTGATTGTCTTTACTAATAAAGTTGTTTTCTATAAAATTTGCATTTTCCAACTCTCTTAGTTAGGAGATTCATTGAAAAAGGAAAGTAGTGTAAATCATCTTAGGTGCATCTTTGTAGTGGTTGCGAGTCGAGTCTACACACCACCAGTTTCATCTCCACTACCTTTTGTCTTTAAGAAAAACCATAAAATTAACGCTTAAAGTAAAATCAACTTAGTAACTTTTATTTACTAGGGCTCTGAAACACCAATTTAGATCGGGCTAGTGTCTTGGAGTAGGAGAGTAATTAACTCTCCAAGACAACAAAACCAAACAAGTAGCTTATCTTGTGATAGAATAAATCCAATTGTCTCATTTGTACTCTGGGAAAGCTCCTCTTAAAGGAGAAGCACGAGCTCGTGTCCGAACCAGTGAGGCGATCAATCCTCCTCGTTGGGAACGACGCCAGACACGCACGTATTACAAATGGTAAACCTCGGATTAACCATTGTCGAGGAGCCAGGGGTCACTTGTCGGTAAACCTTGGATTATTGTCAAGGAGCCGGCAAGGGGATTGAGCTTGATACTCTGCCCTTGCGTGCTGTCGACGTGTAGACTGTTCCCCCAGGTGCATTTGTTGCGGTTGGTAACCTTAGTGACCATTATCTTTAGGATTCTACCGAGGTGACGGTGGAGGGAAGATCCCACTGTACCTAGAGCAGACGTCGGCTAGACTCACTTGGATTTTCGGGGGGGCTCACTTCACTCGAGACGGTTAAAGTGGAGGAACTTGTGCCGGTCTATTCATTAAGCAAGTTGTCGGGGTAACTGTTCCACCCGCCACTTCTGTACTGAATCCGGCGATGTTGGGTTTCATCTCCAACTAGCGTTTTCGGTCTGGAAGGTTACTGTTTATGCTTGGTTTGACACCCTAGATTCTTTAGGCGTATGATTCAAATTTTTTTGGTTCTTTAGAGACTTTAGGTGGTTTGCTTTGAGATTTTACTTTGTTTGCATGTGCAGCAGTTAAAAGTTTTTAACTGTGGCAGAATTACCGAGACAGTCCCGTAGACTTCGGGGCAAGTCTCCTGAGGTTGTTTCTGTGGCCGAACTGTTGAGGAAATCCCGTAGACTTCGGGGTGAACCTCCTCAAGACGTCCCAAGTCATTACGAAGGTTTAAAAGTCCTTGTAACTCCTCCTAGCGGCAGTAGAGTAGGTTCACCAGAAGAAGGATAGTCTTCGTTGGTAGTCCATCAAGATTACCAAAGTCTAGAAACAGGTTATAATCCCGAAGTAGTTGAAGTTTCTGAGCTTGCTGGTAGTTTTTCATCTACTAGTGATATAGGTGAAGAACCTGAAATATCTGAACCTGTTACTCCAACTTCTAGTGTACCAGATTCACCTAGGGTTGAAAGAGTCATCACCGAAAATCTTCCTACTGGTTTGATAGCTATTGAAGAACTTGCTCCAGAGGAAGAATTAGGCGTATCTATCCTTGAAGATTAACCTACTATTGATCTAAGGGAGCGTGAATCTATCTTTTACAGTCCTCCTAGAAGTACTACTTGGTACCTTTCGTTAACCAATTATTTAGACAACTCAGGGGTAGGTTTTTCTCCACCTCGTACTCCTTTTCCACCTGGAGGTATTTATACTCTTGTAAATATGTCTAGTAAGTCGTCCGTTTTCACTCAATCTCCTGAATCTTTCTTACACGGCGGTCCTTCTGTTCCCACCGGGTATCAATCACTTTCTGGTACCTTTGCGGGGGCATCTCCTCAACCCATTGATCATGGGTTATTAGTTGGAAACAATGGTAATAAACCGTTGGGTGTAGGGGACATTTACATGATGTCAGGTTCAGTTCCCGTTTCTCAACCTCAAGGTGGCCAATTACCGCCTGGGGGGCAGCCTCAATTAATGCCTGGGGGCAACCTCAAGGTACACAAATTGTGTCTGGGGGGCAGCCTCAAGGTCAGTATGTACCTATGGTACAATACATGCCTCAAGGTCAACCCCAGCCTCAATATGTACCCCAGGGTCAACCTCAGTATCAATATTTACCTCAAGGGTATCAACCCCAAGGGTATCAACCTCAAGGGTATCAACCTCAAGGTCAAGGTCAACCCCAGTATCAGTATTTACCCCAAGGTTATCAACCTCAAGGTAAATACTCGGGTCAAGGTTATCAACCACCTCAAGGTCAGTCATATGTTCAAGGTATGGGAACTGTACCTTTCAGTTATCAATCCTATCCTCAATCCGGTTATGGATCTCAGTATCCTCAACCTGTTACGGGTCAATACCCCGGAATGATAGTGTGGGATCCATCAAAAGGTCAACAGGTGTTGCAGCCAAGTATACAGTTGTTACCTCAAACTGGACAACCCGTAGTTTCTGGTTCGCCACAGCAACTGCAACCTGTCCAGTCAAACATTCAAACTTCTGTAACTTCGGTAGTTACTCAGCCGCCAATTGCACCTAGTACTCCATCTCAAACGGCTGCTGCAACTACCACAACATCTACCGCACTTACTTCTGGAGTATCGACAACTCCGGTTTCTATTGTCTCTGCAACTACTCCCCAGACATCTTTACCGTTGTCCGGATCTACGATTGAAACCACGGTCCAGATGCCTGTACGGCAGCCTGGTTTAAGTACTGTTGTAACAAGTCAACCTCAATTTACCTAACAACAGTACCAGGGACAGTACCAATTCGGTCCTGCTGTCCAACAACGGTTTACCAGTATCAACCGTATCCTGGGTACACTTATCAGCAACCTCAAGAACCCCAGTATGGTCCGGTTAATCCTAGTTTTCCAGGAGGATATAATATCCCGAATGCGATTCCTGTTCCAAGTTATCCTGGATATCCTCCTCCTGGGACTGGTCTTGTGACCCAGAGTTTTAGAGATCCTAATCGGCAATTACCATTTATCGCAACTTTGGATTTACCCGACTTGACGCGCCTAACGAACGATCCAATTCAATATCTTCCGTTCTGGCCGCCAATGCCAAATAAGTTGCCCAGTGATATACCCAAGTTCGAAGGTAAGTATGGAGAGGATCCGTCCAATCACGTGATGACTTACCACCTCTGGTGTGCTTCAAATTCTATCTTGGATGATTCGATCCGCTTACGTCTTTTCAAGCGTACGCTCATTGGTCTCGTGGCCAAGTGGTACATTGAGTTACCACGGGCCTCTTTTTACAATTTTAGCCAGTTAGCTACCTCGTTCCTAACTCATTTTCAGTTGCCGGTCAGATACGATAACGACACGGAGCTATTAACTTCATTAAAACAGTCGACCTCCACCTATATTTCCGATCATATTCATGAATGGAGACGTCGAAGACGTTTAGTGAAAGTTTTTATCCCGGACCAAATCTTAGCTGAATGGTTTGTAAAATCATTATTACCGAAGATTACTGAAGATGTAGCTAAGGCCGGAGTAGTTACTGAGGAGCAAGTCATTGCTCAAGCCCAGTACCTTGAATTAGTTTACACTCAGTCGGGTACGTTGCACGAGAAGATCCCAGATCTTCCTAAGTCGAATCAAATTGCTGCTGCTCCTTCGGGGTCTCATGCTGCTGATGGCATGATTGGTACGGTGAATACGAAAAGTAAGAAGAAATCCTCAAAGAATTCTTCTCCAATAATAACCTTACCAGACTCCCCGACAGGAGAGTCTTCTCCTGAAATTACTGCCGACATTCATGCTGTAGAGACATCTACAGCTAAATCAAAAAATGGTGGTAAGAAGAAAGGCAAGAAGAAGGATAAAGCGAACAAGGCTTCAAAGGAGAAAAAAGAGAAGTCGGAATCTAACGACGAAAAGCGCAAACCTCGCTATCCTTGTTTAATTTGTGAAGAAGATCATTTCACCAGAGATTGCCCTCATCGGGCAGAGGTTGTGAAAATCGTTAAAGGTTCCCCAACTCCTGTTGTTTTGAAAGATCCATTTCCGAAGCAGGAGAGTAAAATGATAGGTTCTTCCTCGAGTGCCAGTGAAGAACCCATATTGATGATGTCTCATGTACAGATTGCGACTCGATCGCAAGATTATGGTAATAAGAATCCTGTTGATGGTAAAGAAGCAGAATCTTCTCATTCTAATCCATCAACCTCAGCTCCCGGTTCCGATCCACTACAGATCGAGAAACCTAACCCGGACTTGGTAATTAAACTGCCCGCCAAGGGTATACTTCGAAAGTCTGCTTTCAATCCACATGCGAGAGCAGCTCAGAATTATAACATTGTTGAGGATTTAGCTGTTTCACCCTCAGCAATGTCGGCTTTGGAAGTGTTGCAATCATGCCCAGCACAAAGAAAATTACTCTTGTCGGCTATAGGAGCTGTTGATATTCAGGACCCGAACCTGATAATCTTTGATCTAGAAAATAGTACACCGCGTCTCCCTCATCAAATGGCTTTCCAGATTCCAGTGATAGTCAAAAACAGTCCTATTCATCGGACTGTAATTGATGAAGGAGATTCTACGTGTATTATGTCGATTCAGTGCTGGAGATCGCTTGGTTCTCCTTCACTGAACTAATCCCCGATGATTCTTAAGGCCTTTGATGGCCGTGGGTTCCATCCGTTTGGCATTCTACAGGATTTTCCTATAGGGGTTGAAGGAAAAACCGTTAGCCTGGATGTGGAGTTGGTTGATGCCCCTCTAGACTACAACCTTCTTCTGGGTCGCAGTTGGTCTTACGCTATGACAGCGGTCGTGTCATCGGTCTTCAGAGTTATAAAGTTTCCACATAATGGTAAGATCGTGACGATAGACCAGCTGGCTTACTTTTCATCCGACCCAGCCTCTTCAGAGAGTATCCATCATGTCGGTAAAATGACTATCCCTTACAAGGATGTTGGTGTAGGATTAGTTAAAGATTCTGGTTTACTGGGAACTTTTCCTTTTCCTTCGATCAATGCAGAACCTTCATTCGCATCCATTCATATGATTACGTCAGACACTATTATTTACGATGATCCTTGGATTGTCCCATCTGAATCTGAGATAGACTCATTCGGTAATGCAATGCCTTTGAGTCCATATGAAATTTCTTATGAGGCTGTGCAGTCTTTTTCCGACTCCAGTTCAACCCAATTCGACCAAATGAATGTGGTCCGTGAAGAATCACTTTTCGCATCAACCTCAGAACGGATAACGTTTCCTGAAGTTGTGTCATCTGATGAACAACTTCGCGAAATCCTAAGTGTAGACGATCTACCATGGGAAGATCTTCATCATAGATCTTCGTTTTTACCTGAGGATGATGACTTTGAAAATGATTTTTCATCAATTTTTACCGCTGAATATGTCAAGGACGCTCAGAATCCCATGAAACATCCTGATTCAGAGTTGAATTTGGGAAACATTTCCCAAACTATTGCCATTGACATTTCAGTCAAAACCGGAGTTATTGAAAACATTCATATAGGTGCCTTGTGTACAGATAACGAAATTCAAACATACAAGGTCGTATTTCAAGAATTCCGCGACGTGTTTGCCTGGTCCTATGAGGAAATGCCAGGAATTGATCCCTCCATTGTTGTTCATGAAATCAAGACTTACCCGGACGCTAAACCCGTTCGGCAACGTCTGCGTCAGATACACACTAGGAAAGCGGCTGCGATTAAAGCAGGTTTCATTTATCCGATCCCGTTAACGGATTGAGTATCGAATATTGTTCCGGTTAACAAGAAACAAGGAATAATAAGAATATGCATCGACTATAGGGATATAAATCGTGCTTGTCCAAAAGACAACTATCCCACGCCCTATATCGATCAAATAATTGATGATTGTGCCGGCAGTGAAATATTTTCCTTTATGGACGGTTTTTTCGGTTACAACCAAATTAATATTCTACCTGCCGATCAACCAAAAACGGCTTTCATTTGTCCTTGGGGGACATTTGCTTATTGCAAATTACCTTTCAGACTTAAGAATGCCGGAGCCACTTTCCAACGGGCAATGTCTTACCCGTTTCATGACATCAAGCACATTGTGCAACCGTATCTCGATGATTTGCCTGCTCATTCTTTACATCGAGCTGATCACCTTGTCCACTTACGCGCTATTTTTATGAGGTGTCGGCATTATCGAATTCGGTTGAACCCACACAAATGTGTCTTCTGCATAGAAGTGGGACGATTGCTAGGATTTGTCGTTTCAAAAGCCAGTATCCGCGTCGATCCCTCGAAGGTCGAATCCATCACCAAATTGCCTCCTCCTTCGAGTTTGCGCCAACTCCAAAGTTTGCAGGGGAAAGCAAACTTTTTACGTCAATTCATTCCTAACTACGCTGAGGTTACAAAGGGCTTCACCCGATTGTTGAAACAAAATGCTCAATTTTCTTGGGATGAGATAGCTCAGAAATCTTTTGATGCGCTTAAGCACGCGTTGACCCATGCACCGTTGCTGCATCCTCCCAACTACAACCAGGACTACTTTTTGTATCTCGCCGCCTCCCACTCCACCATTGGAATGGTCTTAGTTCAGGAAGAAGAATTCAGAACGGAACATGTGATATATTATCTTAGTAGGACGTTAAATCCCACTGAGCTAAAATATTCGCATGTGGAGAAATTGGCCCTGACAGCTGTTCAGGCTATCCAGCGTTTTCGTCATTACATTCTCCTCCGTAAAACTACAGTGATTTCGGATTGCAACCCTATGATCTATATTTTGACTAAACAATTGCTAGGGGGCAAGTACTCCAAATGGATTGTTATCCTGCAGGAGTTCGATTTGGAGTTCGAAAAGTCCAAGTCTAAGAAATCCTTAGTTTTTGCGGAATTGATGTGTGACTTCCCGCGTGCTGACACGGAAACTGTGGCAGAGGAACCCATTGCGGACGAATCTCTGTTTCTTATCAGCACTTTAGATCCGTGGTATGGGGATATAATCGTCTATCTCCAAACCCAATCCTTTCGGCCCGAATCTTCAAAGTCGGAACGCTGGAAAATTCGATTCCAGTCCCAACAATACAGAATTATTGGAGATACTCTTTATCGTCGTGGGGCGGACTTGGTTTTTCGTCGTTGCTTAACTCATGAAGAGGCATAAATGGTTTTGAATGACTGTCATTCTGGAGCATGTGGCGGTCATATGTCTGGGTATGCCACAGCTCAGAAGGTGTTGCGTGCTGGCTATTTCTGGCCGTCCATGTTTAAAGATTGTATCATTGCGGTCCGAAAATGCCACAACTGTCAAGTGTTTGATCGCAAGATGCGCGCACCACCTGCTCCTCTCCACCCTATAATTGCCGTTGGTCCTTTTGCTAAATGGGGTATCAACTTTATTACATGTAACCCTCACTCAGCTGGGGGGCATGCGTATATCATCCTTGCGGTTGATTATTTTACTAAGTGGGTCGAGGCGATGCCTACATTCGAGGCAAGCGGCAAAACAGCAGCGATTTTCGTATTCAATCATATTATTGCTAGGTTTGGTGTCCCACAAGCGATAATCACTGACCATGGGCGCCATTTTCGAAACATTATGATGACCGAACTTACAAGCCAGCTTGGTTTACGTCATGATAGTTCTACTCCTTATTATCCTCAAGCAAATGGTTTGGTTGAATCCATCAACAAAGTTCTAGTTATCATGATCCAACGAATCATTGGTATTCATCGGTCGAATTGGCACAACATGTTATTTTCAGCGCTTTGGGCGTATCAAACCTCAGTAAAAACATCAACAGGGTTCACTCCTTTCCAACTAGTTTATGGTTTGGAAGCAGTGTTGCCCATTGAATGCGAAATCCCATCACTTCAAATGGCAATCGAATTACTCCCAGCTACTTCCGAAGAGGAGAAGCGTCTGTTATACTTAGCTAAATTAGATGAGACTCGACGAGATGTTGCTTTAGCAATCGAGACTCACGCAAAAAGGATGAAAGCTCAGTATGATCATAACGTGACCCCTCGTAATTTTTCGGAAGGAGACCTAGTGCTATTATATGATCAAGCTAACGATAAATTAGGCGTTGGAAAATTCGTTCCCATGTGGCATGGGCCCTACATTGTCAAGCGAAAGCTAGCAAAAGGGCCTATGAGCTGGTAGATTTTGATGGGGACTCTTTGGGTAAGCCCAGAAATGGACTCTACCTAAAGAGGTATTATGCTTAAATGGTGGGTATGGAGATTTAGTTAGTTTAGTTAGGTTAATTTTTATTTCTAGCTGGTATGTTTGTTTAGCTTAGACAGTTTGCTTAGCTTAGAGAGTGTGTTTTCGTCGTTATTCTGGCTTATCTTGGTTTTACTCTTGATATTGCAGATGTCGACGCCTCTCCAAACGTACATTGGATTTGCTGATGGTGCTTGTTGTAGTACACAGAATATCTCTTCTGCAGCTTGGGTTATCTATTCGCCCTCTGATGAGTTAGTTTCTATGCATGGGGTGAGCCTCGGTCAAACAACAAACAACATTGCAGAATACAGCGCAGTGATTGAACTATTATCTGAATCTATTTCATTTGGGATTCGGAGTTTGATAGTGAGGTTAGATTCTGAACTCGTTGTATTATAGCTTAATAGAGTCTATGCCATTAGAAATCCAGTGTTATTAAGATTGTTTTTGAGGGTGCGTCTCTTGGAACGTGAATTTGACTACATTGAATATCAGCATATTCCAAGGTCTTTAAATACATTAGCAGATGCAATGGCGTCTCGAATGTTAAATAGACATTTGTAACAATCATAAATGTAAATTTATAAACATTTCATCACACATGTTTAACAAAATAAGCCGGTAATAATGACATATATATATATATAGATAGGAGTGTGTCAAAAATATACATCGTCTTCGATCATAGGTCGAAAAACACCTTATGATAGGAAAAAACGATAAGTACAAAAAACCAAAAATGACGCATGTGTCTACAAAAGTGACTAGCCAATCACTGGTGGTGCTCTTATATGAGACCACTGCCCGCACTACCCTACACAGGAACCTCCTGAAAGGTCCTGGGACTGTGACCACGTAGCGCTGAAGTCGGATAGGAATGTCATCTATAGTGGTCTCTGGTATACCCGCCGTCAGACGCTCTAGATCCTGTTCCAGCTCAGCTAAGGTCTCTGCGGCCGCATCCTGTGGGGCTGGTGCTGGTACAGCTGGTACTCTTCTCTCAAAAGCCCGGAGATTGGCCGGACGCCGTGGACCAACATCTGCATTTTGAAAATTTGTGTTGTCAGTTTTGAGACGATATATAAAAAACAAAAAAATAGATAATTTAAAAAACTTGTGAAAAATGAAATACCTCTGTCGACCCATTGTTCTCCCTGTGGAAGAACCAAGTCCGGATCATTGCGAAAATCCATTCCGGCATACGGAAAATCCTGAATCGCAAAGACCTGGCCCTCCAGCCAGTGAAAGTAACCATTAGGAAATCGAACAACTACTGCTCCCTCATCAGGATTCCGGGCCATTACCGCAACCCATCTCGTCAACTTAGGCTCCCGAGGAGCCCCAACTGGAACTGTAAGATGCTGGGGGATCAGCATTGGAACTCTCTCTAGGGCAAAGCTCACAACTAAAGGCCCATATCCAAAAGTCTTCAGTTGTCCGTTCTTTGCCCTGGTTAGTTGGCCCTTCATATTGGCCAACACAGCATCGCACCAGTTGAAAATGGTGCCTCAGAAGCAATCTATAGCCATCCGCATTTGGGAACCAGTAGCTATGTACAAAGAGGCAGCGCCGCAAAGTCTGGTAACTGTAAAGGCAATTACCATAAGTTCAGGATGGGATATGTACTTGATTTCTATCCCCTTCTCCTGGTTTTGATTGTTGCACCACTCTAGCCGGAGACTAGCAAGGGATTGGCCACCAGGCCTAGTCCCGAATAGATAAAGTTGCTCGCCCCTGTTAGGCAAGCCAGTGAGAAAGTATATGTCGGAGGACTCTATCTCGAGCTGGTTTTCTCCGATGTAAAAACATTGATCCTGAATATTCCACCTTTCAACCAGCCACTCTAAGAATGGCACCTGGGCCTTCATGCCAGGTATGGCCCAGTACTTGTAAAGACCGCATGCCTTTAACGCATCAATAGAAGGTTGATGACCTATTGCGGCCAAATCAACGTCTTCGCGTTCTCTTTCACGCTAATCTAGCATGGTGAGTGACCTACACACCAAAAAACAATGATTAGAATTAATTAAACAAAATTTGGTTGGTTAAGTTTGGGGTTTGGGGTTTCAAAATCCGCGTTTCATGGGGTACACACCCTGCATTCAAGAAATAGAGCGGTGGTACGCAGCTGTTCTGAAGGTGGGCTGCGTACTCCGACCTTTTTCCCATATACGAAAAAGTCGGGGTACGCAGGTCGCGCATGGGGCACCTGCGTCCCCCAAGAAACGGACCCTAAAACCTAAAACCCTCTAAAAAATCAAACTAGAACTTGAAATGAATTTCTAAATGGATGAAATTGAAGAGGAGGATGTTGTGAAATACCTGAAAGAGACGGCGCTCGATTCTGACGGTCGGATTCTCCGCAAGCTCCACAGGAAGTTTCTTGTCAAAAGCCCTTTTCTCAACCTCAACAGTAAAATGGTAAAAATGACATGGTAAAAAGTCTTTTTATAGGTTTTTTGGATGAATGAATGTTAATTTTGTTTATTTTTCACCATGAAAGGATATTTTTCAATGTATTTTTGCCAATCTTAAACAGGTATGAGTAATGTGTTGTTTTTGTGCAGGACAAAAGGACTTTAGGGTAAAATCATCATTTTTTACGAACCAAGACATCAGAGTCATATTTTAAGCCCTTTTCTGACTCCTAAAACATGAAAAGATTGTCGAGCGTTTCTTTTACACTCGTTAAAACGGAATTAAAAGACGGTCCCCTTATAGCCCTTTTCTGACCGTAAAAACAGGAAAAGATTGTCGGGTTTTTGTCGTTTCAAACTCGATATTGGAAATAAAACGACATGCCTCTTATCGCTTTTTACTTTTCAGGTCAAACGCATTAATCATGAAAGTACTCCTTGGTCGCAAGATCAAGGGGTTCTCTCAGGTATTATTTTATACTTTTTCGGGCTTGGGAGACACAAATTTACGAAAAAGTTCACCTTGGAGTCTTCTTTAGTTTTTTCAGACTCTCTAAAAATGAAAAACGCCGAGTTTCTCCTATACTGGACTCGTTAAAATTTCACAGTAGAGGACCTGTTCGATTACAAACAGGAATGGACCACTCCTTCTTAGGGTCTGAATCTAAACTAAGTTGGACTCATCCGAAGGATGAGCTTATAATCAAGCATATGTTATCCTCCTCAAGCTTGTAAAAAATAAAGAGGTACTTGCCAGAAATGGTGGGGGAAAAGAGAGAATAATGAACCTATTTTTCATCCTTTGTTACAAAAGAACCTTATCACCACGCTTGAACACGACACTTTTCATTCACCTGGGTTGGGAAATCCTTTGCCTTAAATTTGATCAAACCATTTTGAAAGTCTTCAACCGTTTCTGGGTATTAACTTTGGGTCAATCGTCACCAAGCCATCTGTCGTGTCGTTATGTGTTCAAGAGGTCTCTGCAAATAAACCATTCATATGCAAAATACTTGTCATCCATTTGACCATCCCTGAGTCACTCCTTACAGCAACATTTCTTCAACTTGAACAATGATTTCGTGTTGTGGGCTTGCCTGCAACGGGTTGCTTTCTATCGACATCAGCACATTATCTAGAAAGATGACTTAGAAATCGTCAGTACCTTGAAGTCTGCATGCATCAATGGCAGGTTTCTCGCCTTTGACGACAGTTTACATCATTGACTTTCGATCAAAGGATTCTGTGACGTGTTCGACGTCAACTCATTCATTCACATTTCATGGATTGTACTGGGTACTTTGAGAACCATTGACATTACTGATGGTCTCTCTCACACTTGTTAACGGTTTACATCATTGACCGGTAATCAAGTGGTTTCTACCATACACGACATCAATTCATTTATTCGCATGGATAGAATCGTACCAATTCGGGAAGTAGAAATGAAGACCCTGGATCTAGTTTCCACCATCCAGGCTGCGAGGATTTTTGTATTCATTATATAGTAGACTAATCATAAACAGATGGCTGCGTCCATACTGTGTCTACAAAAGTCTATGATTGTGATGTACTGCAAAATCATTCTTGTATCAGAGCAGTAGTTAGATTGTTAGTTAAAGTTTTCAATCTGAGTATGGGAATGCCTACCTCAGCGATGATATCATCTTATATATGTATTTTGTGTTGAATATTTGCAGGTTCTGACTAGGTCCTCCGCAAGATACTCCTTGAAATGATAAAGTACTTCACCCTTCCTAGATCATAAAAACCCTAATCTACTACAGGCTTCGCACTTTAGGGGGCAATGTGTTACACTAAAAAATGTCACCATGACTATTTACAGTTAGTATGGCTCCATCCACTGTCATACTATCCTCCTTGGCAAGTCTCATGCCTCTGCTCTTCATGTCAAACTTCAAGAAAAAGAGAAAAGTCATTAAAAGTCAATTATCTCTGGTACGCAGTTTCTCTTAGCCTTACCTGCGTGTACGCAACCCAAGTTCACAATACCTGCGTACTTGTACGCTCTGTATGTAAAGGGGTGGGTGCGTACTCCTGTAAAGGTCAAAAGGCACAAGTTTCACTCCAAAAAAGTTACTTGTGGTCATTTCTAGAGTCTTCTAGAAGCTTGTTTGACGTGTATGAAGCGCCTCCAGATGGTTCATGTATCCCTACCAAAGAGGAACTTATCCCATCAATAGGGGAGCTATCCCATCCAAAGAGGGGCTTATCCCATTGGTGGTGGACCTGAATAACTTCCTCTAGAACACTATAAATACAGGCATTGGGCCAAAGGGGGGGAGGTTGAAAGCTGAACATTCCTAAGGGTAGATGCTGCTAGAATTAGGACTTCCTTGTAGAAGCTTGTGAGGAGAGATTACCATCTTTACTTGTTTCCATTGGGAGGTGGGTGAGCTGATCAGAGTAAGGGAGAACTCTTGTGGACCCTGTGAGGAGCTTGCACACCACCAAGGCTCAGGTTGTAATGGTTCCTTTTGTTACCTTTTAATACAAATTAGTCCATTCTTCTCAACAATTTGTTATTTATGAGTTGTTTCATATACTCCTTGGTCTATATGTTAAATATGTTTTATTTTATGTGATATTCAGGTGCTATTTAATCGTTTGATTGTTGGTGAATGCAGGTTTCGAAGTGAAGGAGGAGCTCATCTGGATCAACGGAGCTGGACTACTACAACAGCGTTGGATTACAGGTAGGATCTAAACACTTGATTTCACATATTGTAAAAGCATATTTAGAGAAGGATTGCTCTTATTTGTCTTGTTTGTTATTAGAAAGTCTTAGGCTTCTAGGAAGGTCGGTTGTGTCCACACTAACGAATCTTTCCGCGTGACAAAATGTGAATTCTTGATGACTGCAGGTACCATGCTAGGTCATTCGATATCTCATCAGGGACTACAGGTGGACCCAAACAAAATAGCTATCATCTAAAGGGTCCCACCTCCACAAAAGGAGAGAGATGTCAGAAGTTTTCTAGGGCTAGCTGGATAATACCAAAGGTTTATAAAAGACTTTAGAAAGTTGTCTTCTCCTTTATTTGGGTTTTTGGCCAAAGACTCTGAGTTTTTATGGTCAAAAAGCTGTCAAGAGGCCCTGGACACCCTGTAGGACAAGTTAACCACTGCTCTGATTCTCTGAGGCCCAAATTGGGCCCTTCCTTTTCATATTCATGCTGATGCCTCACACAAAGCCATAGGAGCAGCCCTAGGCCAAATAGATGAAAAATTGCCTTATGCCATTTACTTTATCAGTAAGAATCTGTCAAAGGCCGAACTAAACTACACAGTGACCGAAAAGGAGCTCCTGGCTATTGTGCATTCATTGAACAAATTTAGGAATTATATTATAGGCTATCAAACATTTGTACATACTGACCATGCTGCAATCAAATATTTAATGAATAAACCTGATGTGAATACCCATATAATTATATGTTTACTTTTACTATAGCAGTTTGATCTAACTATTGTTGATAAGCTTGGTGAGGAAAAAGTTGTTGTAGAGTTTTTTTCCAGATTAACGTTTCCTGTAGGTGAAGAGGGAATGGTTGAAGATCAGTTACCGGATGAGGACTTATTCGCCATTTTATTTCTCTCCATGGTTTGTTGACATAGAAAACTATTTGGTATCTGCACAGTTCCCACTGAAGTTTTCCTCCAAAGAGGAAAGTAAGATTGTGAGGAAGAGAGCCCCCTTCACCTAGATTGGGGCAACCTCTTCAAGCTTGGCCCAGATCGAATTCTGAGAAGATGTATCAGGGAGGAGGAAGTCTTTGACATCCTTCTGACCTGTCATGATGGGCCTTATGGAGGTCACTTTGCAGCAAAGAGGACAACATTTAAAGTTTTACAAGCTAGGTATTATAGGTCCACTCTTCATCGGGATGTGAAAATATATAGTAGTCTATGTGATCGATGTGAAAGGATGGGAAAGCCTACTCCAAGAGATGAAATGCCTCTGCAACATCAAGTGACTTTTGAGCCATTTGACAGGTGGAGCATGGACTTCCTTGGACCTATTGACCCTCCTTCCAAGAAAAAGCAGTATATCATTGTGTGCACTGACTATGTGACTAAGTGGGCTGAAACCAAGGCAATTAAGGCAGCAACAGAGGAGAAGGTGTCTAAGTTCTTAAGGGAGAATGTATTTTACAAATTTGGGTATCGTAGAGAACTGGTCATTGATCAAGACAACTAATTTACCTCCAACATGATTGAAGATTTTCTCAGCCAGCACAAGATCAAGCATAGGACCTCCACCCCCTATCACCCACAAGCTAATGGGAAAGTGAAGATAACCAATAGAGTGATGGAGGACATCTTGTCCAAAGTGATTAGCAGTAGCAGGAGAGATTGGGCAGATAGACTAGATGAGGCCACTTGGGACTATAATACCACCTGGAAGAGCACCACTGGATTCACACCCTATGAGCTGGTCCATGGGAAAAAGGTCCTGTTGTCCATTGAATTTGAGTATAACACATTGAGGTTGGAAGCTAAACTAGATCTAGATCTCAATAGTGCACAAAAAGAGAGGTTACTCCATTTGAATGGTTTAGATGACGTCAGAATGCAGGCCTTCCTAGAAGCAGAGGTAACTCGACTTCAGAGGAAGATCTGGCATGATAAGAACATCAAGGATAAGTAATTTCAAGAAGGTGATTGGGCTTTGTTATATGATTTCAGATATAAATACTTTAATGGGAAGTTAAGGACAATATGGTTAGGGCCTTATGTTATAGAGAGATGTCATGATAATGGTTCAGTGAAGATTAGAACCATAGATGGAGAGGTCATTCCTTTACTTGTTAATGGGAATAGAATGAAATTTTACAAGAGCTCATTGTCAAAGAAAGAGTTCATTGATGGTATCAATAAAACAGTGATGGCTGTGGAGCATGTTTCAGCTCCTGCCTCATCAAGTCACTGAGAAAAGAAAAAATAAAAATAAGGACTCAGGTGAAAACATCCATGAGGCACCTGAGTCCCACTATTGGGCTGAAAACCTCTTGGGGTGACCCAATGGTGTAAAAAAAAAAAAAAAGAGAAATAAAAAGATATCTGGGTGAAAACCTCTCTTGAGGCGCCCAGGGCAAGCAGCTAGAACGAAAACCTCTTGGAGGTAGGTTAGTTGTTTTCAAAAAAAAAAAAGAGAGAGAGAGAAAAGAAAAAATCCATGAAAAAATTGTTTGCAGGTCAGCCGAAGGACCATCAGAGAGAAAAGGGGAATAAAAAAGGGACTTATTTCACTCATATTTTGTTTCCCCATCCATTATCCTTCATCATTCCACCATTACTTTCATCCTCTTCACTCATTTTCCTCGGTTTTCAAGGGTACTGTGCTTTCTACAGGATTCCCTGTAAACCTATAGGATCCCCTCAAAACCTACAGGATGATCTTGTAGGAATTACAGTGGCCTCGGAATCCTAAAATGAGTAAGCCTAGGGCAAGGAAATGACTTGCCCATGTTAAAAAGTAAAAAACCCTACATCAAAACTTCATTACCATACCTCTCTCCACCATGATCACCCCTGCATCCATCATAAACAAAATCATTTTTCAAAAAAAATTCACAGTCTTCGAGAGAAAACATAGAGGAAAGTGAAATAGGCAGCAGAAGGGAACAACACCTGCATGTACTTCTCATTGTTCACACTCCTATACCTCCTCTCTATCCATGTCATCATCCTCAAAATACCAGCAAAAGAAATGATTAAAAATTCTGAGGGAGAAGTAGCTACCAGACAACTTGTAGGAAATCCTGTAGTAGCATATCCCACAGAATAAAAATTATGAGTTGTAGCAAGCTTCCAACATGGAGATCCACGGGTAGAAGAAGTTCTACAGCAATAGTAGCACATTCATCTTCAAAACCAAGTACCTTCAAATCAAAGGAATCATCAAAGGGCAATAAAAAAGGAAGGAAAAATAACATGCATCCAACACACAAGCAACACATCATGTCTTCAACAAACTCCAGTAAGGTATTATCACCACAGGTAAGTATCTCACTTCACTCTCTCATTTTCATAATGTATTCAAAAGATGTAAACATTGTAAGTGAGTTTGCTTATAAGTGAAAGGTGGTCAGTTAACTTGGCCACCTTCGTTTACTCAACAAAGAAAAAACAGTTGGACCTCCCACATGTGGTGGCAGTTAAGTCAAAGAAAAAGAGGAGGAGGATGAAAGCAGTTAAGGCTATGGAATCCCAAAGTGGGATTTGATTACGAGGAAAGGGAATGATGAGGTGGTAGTGGGGACCAACGTTCCAAAAGTAGAAAAAAAAAATTACCTCAGCTGCCAGCACACCAACTCACTCAACTCGACCATAAGAGTAAGTAATCGTTGATCCCCATGCACCCATGCACTCATCTCCTCGAGGCTCACTCTAGAAAAATCTCTCTCATACCCAAGAAACCTACATAAGAGAAAAATTCCATCTTTCTCCTGTGCAGGACTTCCTATAGGATCACACAGGACTTCCTACAGGATTACATAGGAATCCTACAAGATATAGTTAGACAGTCTACAGGATTGGCCAAGAGTAGTTTCAGAAGGGAAAAAATAGGGGTTGGCTACAACAAACACCATGAGGAGGTAGGTTCTGCATTTCCTTCCATTTTTCCAAGTGAATAGAACAGAAAAATCTCCTAGTTTAAGTGAATTTGATAGATGTGTAAAGGAATTGTCTCCTCAAGTATTTCAATCACATTTCCTCCTGCATTAAAAGTTGTATCAACCATCTTTGCTCAAAATTCACTAGACAAAATGATAGGGGGGTTTAATAAAAGGGAGCCCATTAACACTGTGAGGATTCACTAACACTGTCCTGTGTTATAAATCTTCACAAGGCATAATTGGATGGGGTATTTTAAGAAATTGAGACAGTATGATGACGAAGTGGCCTGATATTTTTCTCTCTCTCCGTCATTCCACTAACTAGAACCCATGCCACTGTTGTGGTGAGAGGAATCTCCATAGAGCTCACCCCTAAGCTCATAAGCATAATTACCACACTTCCCCTAGCAGTGCCTTGGAGAAAGGAGAAAGGAAGACAAAGGAGATAACCAGACTGCCAAGAAGAAATTCTTTGTAGAGGGAGAGGAGCCCATTGACTACAAGAATGGAGTAAGGAGGAGAAGCCTACCATACTCATGGAATGAGGTAAGCTACCACCTTATAAAATACATATCATGTGAAGGTAGGTATAGTGTGGTTTACGGTTATCACTTTAGGCTCCTTAAAGAATTGATATCTGGAGAAGAAACACCTCCTAACCACAAGCTCAACATACCATACTTCCTTATGAAATCACTAATATATACAAGAATAAAGGTGCAAGAGGGGAACCCCCAACAGTTAACCCACGATGGGTTAATTAGAATCATCATAGAAGATGCCCTCCAAAACCTCAAAATTCTTATCCAATGCGATATTTTTAGAGACGTGTAGAAAGATGAGGATATCAAAGCCCTCACATATGATATTATCCCTATTGTCTGTGAAAAGGATGAAGAGGAGACCAAAATAGATGGAGAAGAAGGAGAGAAGGATGAAGAGGAAGAGACATAGTAAGAAGGTGATGAAGAAATAGAGGAAGATGTCAAGGAGGACATTGATAAAAAAGATTAGGATCTAAAGGGGGAAGAAGAGGGGAAAGGCATAGGTAAAAATGGAAATGGTGAAGAGGGGGCAGAAGATAAGGAGGAGTCACCTAGGGTGTCTCCATAACCCACTGAGAGAGAGGAAGTAGTTTCCATCACTACCCTTAGCACCCCTATCAAACAAAAAGGGAAAATACAGAGGCAAACCCCCTTATACTTCAGAACAAGGAAAAGTACAAGGACAAGGTAGGGAAAACCCCAAACTCCAACCAGGGTTCCCATTGATATTGAGGACTCACCTAAATATTTGGAGAAGATGACTCCTCTTATAAAAGCTCAAGGAGAAGGATCCTCAGCAAAAACCTCCCCTAAGTCTCCCATCACATATGTGAGAAGGCCTGTAACCAGGTCTACCTCATCCAAACGAAAAGACATCCTATAGGATACACAGCAGGACCTACAGGAATCAGAGGTAGTCCTACAAGAAACTCTTCTAAAACTATAGGAAACTCAAAATTTGGATGAGGAAAGAAGTAAGAAGGCAGACACAAAGAGAGAGGACACAGAGCTAAGGGAACCTAGTCCTCAACCTAACCTTGAATCCTACTATAGATCTATTGAGGGGTGTAGGGTCATCTCACAAAAATTTTCCATTACATTATTCTTTGAGCTTGAGAAAGAAAGAGTCAGAACTCATAGATGGATGCAAATTGCCACGTCCAAGGGAGTGGAGGACATTGGTCACATGGGGGAGAAGCTCGAAGAGATCTTTCTCCTCACCCTTCTTAGGTCGGGTGAGCGGCAGAAGGGAACTAAGTAGCTTGAGGGACATAGAGGCATGGTTGAAAGGACAACTACAACAAAGAGAGAATCAATTGGAATCCATGGCCAATCTATCTTTGGAAGCAATCTAGTACAGGATGCCAGCTAAGTCCTATGCATTATACCTTAAGGAACAGTGGTTCTAGTTCCAAATCAAGACCCTAGCATAGAGAGGAAGTATGCCATTCTAGGATTATAGACAGTTCATTGATCTTTGCGATCAAAGAAAATTGGAATATAGGGCTAAGATGTCTGAGTTCTACTTGTACAACATGGATTTAACAGATATGAATGTATGGGACCCTAATGCAAAGCTAGGGGATTTACAGTTGATGACTTTGGCATCATGGATGAACCATGAGGAAGAAGAGGCTACAAAAATGAAGAGGATATTGGAAAGGGAACAAACAGAGCCTCTTATGATCAAAGCTAAGTAGTCCAATCCAACGGCTCTCTTCAGTACACATAATTTAATTGCAAATGATCCTCAACTTGCACCCAGGTATCTTTCTTTCCAAGAGCAAGCAAATACACATTTTGAGGACATCATCATATTGTTACGGGATGACAGCATGCAAGCTTGCCTAAGGATGTGGAATACTTTTCCATACAGTTTGAAGATTAGAGAGTACCACTCTCCTCAAAGGATGAGAGAAGCACTGAATAGGACACCCATGTACAAGAAATCCATTGAAAGGCTCAAAGTCAATTCGATTGGATTGAAACTCAATCCACCACCGCTCTTGGGGATGTTAGATGGAAGGAAGGAAGAAGAAGAAAGAAAGAAGTGGGAGGAGGTAGAAAAGAAGGCAGGATTCTATGCACAATAAGAGGAAGCCATAACAGAAGCATGGGATGTGAGGGAGGCCAGTAGAGCTATGAAAGACATGGATATTGATTGAGTTGCTTAGAGGATGAGCAACACTTTCAGTAGGCGGTGATGAGGAGCCTTATCATTGGGTAATTATATGGGTTTTAATTCACCTCCTAGCTAGTCAAATCAACTCTTCTCACAATTTATTACATGCTTTGATTATAATTTGTTTAATGAGATGAGTTAAAGTGAGATATTATGCCTAGTGGGATAATATGCATTGAATGGAGGTTTGGAAGAGAAAATCAATGAATTTTGGCAAGACTAAGGTTTGAAACTCGAATGGGAAAAGGGAGAGAGATTGTAGAAGGTAATTCCTCCTCATTTAATCCTCCCCCATTCAAATATTCCTCCATTAATCACACTTTCTTGGAGTGCAATCAACCAAGTCATTAAGATCAAAACACAGTCGAGCAAGTGATAGATAAAGGGTTAGTTCATCTCAAATTTGGGAGCCAAGCGTCCCAAGATTTAAGGAAGTCGCTGGGGACTTTAGTTGTATAAGTAGAGAGGCCTGGAGCCTCATTAGGATTCAAATTTTTGTTGTAAAAACACTAGTTATCTTCGAGCTCCAGACTTGTGGAAGACATTGATGTAGTTTATTGTTTTGATAATGAAAATGAGAATTTTCTTGATCTAGCACTGAGTTAGCTGAGAGGGCTGGAGCTCTTGGGTTAGGGCACAGCACTAGCAGCAAAGGCTCCTCTTCTTGTATCTGTATGCTTGTCTTAGTTTCATAGATTCATGGTTAAATTTTCTTTAGAAGTATTTCATTGCAAGTAATGTGGATTTGATTAGTTTTTTATTAGGTTTCTTCCATTTGTTCTTTACCTCGATAGCAGATTAGAAGGGATAAAAGGAGCAACACAAATCTGTCAGTAGGTATCTTGGCCTCACCTCTTCCCTCAGGGATCATGATTTGAGGAAAAGACCCTTATGCGACCCCTAAAAGACAGATTTCCATTTTCTCATAAGATTTAGAGTTTATTGTATTTGAACCATAATTTGATCAGTTTTACGAGTGTAGGATCTAATCACCATATCTTCCTTATTTGTTCCTACATTAGATCTCATCCATGATTCCATTTTGTTCAGCAATTTTCCTCATGCATGAAGTAGACAACTAGTTCCTTAAATTCTGCTTTTTCTAGCTTATTAGAATTATTCTTGTTTACATGACATTTTGGAAATTATAAATGTTTCATGCAGAGAAGGTGCTTCAGAAAATAAAGAGATCTCAAATCAGGAAAACACCTTCCAACTTCATCCATGCATAATCATTGCTTGCTTTCACCAAGACCTTCACCAATCTCATTATTTTTACATAAAAATTCCTCCAAGCATGTTGAGTGAATCCAACCATCTCCTAACCTTGGTTTTGAGTTTTGAGTGATCCTAGACATTTTCTCTCTCCATTCCACCCATCCAAAACCTTCCATAAGCCTTCCATCACCTCTAGAAACCATCATTTTTCTCTCGGTTGTATCCTGTAGAAATACAACAAATCTTGTAGGTTTCTAGTACATCCTATAGGTTTTCCTATAGTGGCCTGTTTTGAGGCTGAATTGAGGGAAAACCTCTAGGAAGCCCCATTAGGTTTCCCAAACCTTCCAACCATTTCCTAAACCTCCCAACCATCCACCAGCATCACTAAGCCACCTGCCACATCACCAAAAGAGATTAGGGTTTACACTTATTTTCCATAAAAAGAAAAAAAAGAACAAAACAAATTTATTTTAGTCCTTTACATGCACTCTAGTGATGTTTGATGTCTTGAAATTCCATGTTTTAGATAGTAGCATTTCATACATATTATCTTGGAATTATTGTAAAGAATTGTTTCTCATTAGTTACTTAGAGAATGGTGTGTTTTTAGCATAGGAGTTTAGTCATTTTCCTTATTTACAGTAGACAGGCTTTCTACTAGAGTATATTTCTCTTTCTTTCATTAGCAATCAAGCTTCCTATGAATCCATATAAGTCTGGATTGAAAACCCTAGTGGTCTCTCACCAACTGAACAGTGCCAAAAGGACGAACCATCACTTTTACTTGTGTATACAACACTGTCACCTTCATGTTTGTATGAACCCCAGGTTGATAAAGTAAAGTTGGTAGCTCTAGGAGTTGCGACATTCTTGCTGCAATACTGGTGGTCATCAGTATCCTCCCCAAGCTATATGAAGGTACATAAATTTGTTGTGCTTCGGTTTATCTGACATATTATGCATTGCAGGAAGAAAGAGATAAAATGGATAGCAAGGTGGTAGACTACGTAGAATATCCATATGCATAAGATGAGAAAGGTGGTGTGGGGCATAGTTCTCATTTGGCCGATACACTAAGGATATTGAAGGAAGATATAAGGATTTTTAAGGTAGATAATGTCCAAATCATACAGGCACAAGAGAAGCAAGCAGAGGTTAATGAGATACTTCTTCAGAGTTTGTCGGACTTGCAACGACAAGGGTCGCTTCAGATCAGCCATGCACATGAGGATGTCACTAATGGAGGATATGGAAGTTGATCTCATCATAGACATGGGTTAGAGAGATCTGACATGGTGAGAGATGGTAGGTTGTTGGACACTCCAGAAAGGAGGGGAGATGAGTACGGGTATTATTCTAGTTCTAGTTCTGATAAACATCATGATCGTCGCTGTTATCATCCTTATAGGAGGAATTATAGCAGGTACTTTCCAGATGAATTCAAGAAGGAAAAACGACCTACATTTGATGGAGATGTGAAGAAGCCAGAAGATGCAAAGGTTTGGATACATGGTATGAACAAATGCTTTGAGCTGCATGAGTACATAGATAACATGAAGGCCGAGATATAAATCTTGAGCTTGAAAGGTAAAGCTGACATCTGGTGGGAAGATGTTAAGCGGGTTTGAGACATCAGGATATATGACTTGAGTTGGTGGGAATTCAAGAGGACTTTTAGAAAGAAGTACTTGTTAGAAAGTTACTACAACAACAAGGATAAAGGATTCTATGAGTTAAAGATGGGGTCAATGATAGGAAAAGTTTATATGACCAAGTTTGTTGAGTTATTGAGGTATGTATGGTATCTTATTGATGAGAAGGCTAAATTTCAGATATTCATCAATGGTTTTACATGAACATTTAGAGATTGAATTGAGTATGATGAGCCTCGCTCACTTCAGGAAGTCATTGGAAACTAAAACATTTATATGAGAAATTAAAGCATAAGAATAAATCTCAACATTCATAGAAAGGAAAGGACAAAGGTAGAGGTAAATGGTAGTCTAAGAAAATAAGGCCTCAACATGCAGATTGGAAAGAAAATGTGGCACCGCAAAAGATATTTAATGTGGCTAGATAGTGACATGGGCCACAACAGTTGCAACAACATAGAGGTGAGGGAACTGGTTAGTTGGAGTGTTGGAAAAGTGGTGAGGAGAACCTTATGAGATATTTTCCGCAACATCAGGATGGAAGGCCTAATATATACAGTGCATAGGAGGCACAAACTATTGGGGATGTTCGTTAGAGTATTCCATGTATCAATGCAGCAGTGGACAATGGGTAAGCAAAACACCGTGCATCTATCATTAATATGGATGGTAAGCTTTCTGATCGAGTTATTTCTAGTTTGATTGACCCTAGATCTAATGATAGCTATGCCAGTCCTGACTTGGCTGATAAGTGTGGGTTGATAAGGAGTTTCTTACAAATTCTTGGTTATTGCAGTTGGCTACAGGTACGAAGAAGCGAATTCATCATTGGGTAAGAGATTGCACATATGATTTAAATGGGATGCCTACAGTATCACATTTGAATGTATTACCGTTGGGTTCATATAACATGTTATTAGGCATGGATTGGTTGTATCTACATAGAACGAAGGTTTACTGGTATGATAAAGCTATTGATTGTGTTGATGACAATGGAGAACCAAGGGTCTTATAGGGTAAGTATAATGCCACATCAGTTATGATGGTGACAACTATGAAAGCAAAGTTTAGCTACATCAAAGGGTGCAAGCTGTTTGCAGTGCACATTTCTAGTGATAAGGGTAAGGAGGTTGAGGATGCAAATGTGTTAAATAGGTACCCTGTGTTGCAGGAGTTCGTGGAGGTATTTCTTGAGGACATTATAGAGTTCCCACCTCACAGGGCTGTAGAATTTTCGAATGAGTTAGTTCCATGGGTAGCTCCAACATCGAAAGCACCTTATAGGATGAGCACACCTGAGTTGGTTGAGTTGAAGTTGCATTTGAATGAAATTTTGGACAAGGGATAAATTAGGCTAAGTGTATCACCTTGGGGCACACTGGTCTTGTTTATGAGGAAGAAAAATGGTACCCTCATATTATGCATTGAGTACAAGTAGTTGAACAAAGTTACTATAAAGAACATACATCCTTTTCCAAGGGTTGACAACTTATTCGATCAGCTGAAAGGAGTGGCATTGTTCTCGAAGATTGACTTGAGATCCAGATACCATCAAGTATGCATCAAAGAGGAGGACATTTGCAAGACTATGTTCAGGACCAGGTATGGGAATTATGAGTTTGTTGTGGTTCCATTTGTCTTAATTAATGCTCCATCTAAATTCATGTGTTTGATGAATAGTGTGTTGTGTCCATATTTGGATAAGTTTGTTATTGTGTTCATTGATGATATACTCATATATTCTAAAAATGAGGAAGAGCATGCAGAGCACTTAGCAACATTGTTGAGGTTGTTGAGAGAGCATCGGTTGTATGCTAATCTCAACAAATGTAGCTTCTTTCAAACAAATGTACACTACTTGGGACATGTTGTCTCCAAGGAGGGAATTGCAATAGATCCAGAGAAGATAAATGCCATCATGGAGTGGGTAGCTCCTAAAAGTGTGTATGAGGTGAGATATTTCATGGGTTTTGAAGGATACTATAGGAGGTTCATCATGAACTTCTCACAGATTGATTACCCCATCACATCATTACAAAGGAAAGGTAAGAAGTTTGAATGGACCAAAGAGTGTTAGGCTAGATTTGAGTAGATTAAGAAGTTGCTGACACATACACCAGTGCTATAGATTGCAGATCCAGAAAAAGTGTTCATAGTATGTATAGATTCTTGCAAGAGAGGGATTGGTGGAGTCCTTATCCAGGATGGACAGGTGGTATGTTATGAGTCCCAGAAACTGAACGAGCATGATCAAAACTACTCGACAATTGATCTTGATCTAGCAGTAATTATACATGCACTAAAGATGTGAAGGCACTATCTTCTTGGCAGGTGGTTTGTGCTTATGAGTGATTACATTGGGTTGAGGTATTTGTTTGACAATTCGAATCTGAATGTGAGGCAAGCTAGATGGTTGGCCACGATCAGGGAGTTTGACTTCGAGATTAGGTACATCAAGGGTAAATAGAACAGGGTGGAAGATGCTCTCAGTAGATAGGTACAGGTAAAAACTTGTCAGCTATGAGATCTTATGGGACGGACTTACAGGATAGGATCTTGCAAGCAGGACAATAGGATGTCAAGTATATGGAGATTGTGCACAGGTTGTAGTAGGGTGATAATACAGGTACATGTATAGGTCATGGTACTGGTAGAGGCATAGGTACATGTAGAAGTACATGTAGTGGTACATGTGTAGGTGGTAGTATAGGTATAGGTATAGGTGGAAATATAGTTATAGGTACAAGTGCACATGGCATGGACTATTGCCTTACACGAGAGGGATTGGTCAGGTTTCGAGACAAGATATATGTAATGGATAATAATGAACCCACAAAGGTGATCTTGAGGGAATTTCATGTGAAACCTTATTTGGGTCACCCATGTTATAAGAAGACTCTCACAGCGATGAACATATATTACTATTAGCTAAATTTAAACAGGGATGTAGCAGAGTTTGTGTTGAGATGTTTCGACTGTTAACAAATGAAAGTAGAGTGCAAGCATCCAGGTAAACTTCTATAGCCCATTTCTATTCCCAAGTGGAAATGGGAGGTCATTTTTATGGATTTAATCACTAGGTTGCCAAAGATAGTGAAGTAGCATGATTCCATCATGGTCATTGTGGACAAGTTAACAGAGGTTGCACACTTTTTTTTGGTAAAGTCTACATTCTCAGCTAGTGATGTGGCATAGTTATTCATCAAAGTCATGGATAGACTGCATGGTGATCCAAAGAAGATTGTGTCAAATGGGGATGCGAAGTTCACTTCCAAGTTTTGGAAGGAGTTGTTTCTAGGTTTTGGCACCGAGTTTGCCTTTAGCACAACCTATCATCCATAGACAGATGGACAGATAGAGAGGGTCAACATGATATTGGAGGACATGTTGGGGATGTATGTGATGCATTAGCAAAGGAAGTGGGAACAATATCTCCCTTCATTTGAATTTTCATACAACAACGATTATCAGGAGTCACTCAGGATGAGTCTTTTTGAGTCATTATATGGTCGAGTTGTAACACTCCATTAGTTGGAGTGATCCGGTTAGAAGACTATTGACTAGACTAGATATGTTGGCATACATGGAATGGGGGATGTAGGTGATCAAGAAGAATCTCAAGGCAACACAGGATATTGTGAAGATTAATGCATACATGAATAAAGTGTTCAAGGATTTCCAAGTTGGGGAATAGGTGTACTTGCGCATCAAACCAAACAAAAGCTCGTTGCAGATTGGATCATGTCTGAACCTAGCACCATGGTTTTGTTTACCCTTCAGTATCATTGAGAGGATTGGACTAGTATCCTATTGACTTGCACTACCTCCGAGAGTGAAATTCCACGATGTTTTCCATGTACCTTTGCTTATGAAGTATGTTAGGGATGTTGATCGTGTGATTGAATGGTCTGTATTACAAGTGGAATCAGATGGAGAATTCCAACTAAAGTCTCAGTGTATATTACATACAAAGGTGTTCATGCTTTGGAACCAAGCAATAGAGCAAGTTAAAGTGAAATGGAAGCACTTTGGGACAGATGAAGCTACATGGGAGATGGCCGATCAGCCGCAGGCTAAGTATCCTTCCTTGTTTGTTGGTTGAGGCAAGGAAACCTTGATATGGTGGTTTGGTGATTTCTTATGGTGGTTTGGTGATTGCTTATGGTGGTTTGATAATTTGTTATGGTGGTTTTGTAGCTTCTTATGGTGGTTTGGTAGTTGCTTTATCGTGGTTTAGTATTTTCTTATGATGGCTTGGTATATACTTCATGGTGGTTTGGTATTTTCTTTATGTTGGTTTAGTATATGATTCATGGTCATTGATATATGGTTTATGATGGTTGATACATGTTATATGATGTTTTGATATATGATTTATGATGTTTTGATATATCCTATATGATGCTAGTATTTGTTTTATATATGTTTGTTATATGATTCAGCATATGTTTTGGTATATATAATTTTGATGATGTTGCTATATGTACACTTGTGTATGGAAGTAAACACCGTAACGAGCTATGTTATAAAGCTCCACTATGCGGTATGGGTGTCATGCTATTATGATTATGGTTTTAGGTTATTATGCTATCATGTGGTTATGTTATCATTATGTTATGATGTCATATGGATTGGTACTCAGCATGATGATCATTGTAAATATCGTAATGAGTTGTATTATAAAGCTCCACTATGTAGTATGTTGTCATGTTGTGATGATATTCTTCTCTTGAGAGGATATTTCATTGTAAGTATTGCATCGAGCTGTGTTATAAAGATCCATAAGTAGTATGTCTTATTTCACCAGGTTGTTGAGGCATATGTGTGATTGAACACCGAGGACAGTGTTACCCAAGGGGGAGGGTTCTATAACAACTCTGGTGAAAACTCCATGTAATAAAAGTTAAAAACAATAACTGCAGATGAATGGGACACTTATTCCAAGCTGAATGTTGGGAAGGATATCCTAGTGTGTGTTCATTTGGTTGTTTATGGATAAGGAAATTGGAAAAGGTAATGGCTAAGGCATTAAAAGGAATTTTCACACATTTATTTATGAACATAATCGAAACTAGGAGAAAAGGGAGGTGAAAGGTCACAGGTTGCATGTGAGGAGGAAAATGAAATAATGGAAATGAAGAAATAGAGGCCTCATTCATAAAAAAGGCTTATGAGGATCGGTGGGTAACCTTTTGTTAGTTTATATTTGAAGCTTTCTCATTATTCTCTCTCTCTCTCTCTCATACTCTTGGACTCTTATAGTTTTCTTGGAGAACTTTGGAATTGGAGCAAGAAAGGCAAAGAAGGAAAGAGGAAGCAAAGATCAAGCAGGGAAAGGCAAGATCGAGAAGCAACAACCATCTTCATTGCAAGTATCAAATTGGATGTGTAATTTCCTTGCTAGATTTGGCATGCATAGGATTGCATGTGTTTCTTTTCTACCATGGCATGGGCTTTTTTAGGTGTGATAGTATTTTCACCCTACCCTTGCCATTTCCTAGTACTTTCATGAGATGGATTCTCTCATGCAGTTTATGTGGGATGGCCATATTGGATTTGAAGTTGAGTGGGGTGGATCTTTGAATTGACAAACGCATGGTGGTAGCAGTCCCTGAACCAGATTGAGGATGCACAAAGCCACTGGCCTAGTAATCCCTGAACTAGACTGTGGGTTGTGGTAAAGCTAGATTGTGTGCCTCAGTGGTCCTAGGAATCCTTTTGGTGAATGGTGGGATATACGATAAATCCAAGTGGAGGATTTTCTCTTCATTGGGCATAGTGATTCCAGGATGGAATACACGGTAAAGCCTATAGAGTATGTCTCAATGTAGGGCCTAGTGATCCTTGGATCGGACTGCGGATGAATGGTAAATCTTTTGAGACTGGGAGGCACTCAATTCCTCACAGTGTAGGTGGACAACTCTGATGGAATAAACATTGATTAGTGTTTTTAATGTGTTCTACAAGTCCCACATTCATGCTTGGAATATGGAATGGGGGCGATTTGCAGAAGAGAGACTTTGCTCAACCAATCTATGGTCAGGTGGAACGTGATAGTCCCATCTCTGGTTGGTTCATTACATTGATTATTGATAAATTCATTATGTTTCCTTTCATGTGTAAATGTACTGGTGTATATATGGATTTTTATGGTTGATATGTTTATTGTAATTATGTTCCTATTATGTTGGTTATATGCTCATTTTATGGCAACAAATATGTTTGGCTCTCCGCATGTTTTCACTTTTATTTGAATGGATATTATATCTATGACCTAACAAGTGATAAGACAACAAATGATATGAGGAAACAATGGTTCATGGTAATTCTCAGATAAGTAAGAGATCCCTACACTTAACTCTATTATTTACACCTGTAGGTTACATGTTGATGATATGTTTGATGGAATTCCTGTCATGGATAGTAGGGGTCTGGTTAAGGCCTTGATAAACTATTTACTTTTGCATCATTGTTTCCATATACTTTACTTAATTCTGAGCTTTCATTCCATTATGGGCAGTGGCCTAGTCTTTGGGCCTGAAAACATGACTCAAATCCCACATTCATTGGCATAAAACTGGAAAGTTATGTCCATAGTTGCTGGCATGCAAGCGAAAGAAAGTGATTTCAGGTCTCTGGTCACTCCCTTGCCAATAGAATGAGAGCAACTGAGCCTCAAATTGTCCAGAACAATAGTGCGACCTTGGGATAGGCTGGCGTGTCCCCTGAGGGTTTTGTTCATGATGTTGGATGGTTGTGTGTGATTTTCCATCGATTCCACTTCCTTAAGGTCACCTAGGAGGTCGAATATGATCACAATATCCTCTCATCTCATTTTTACCCCAATTGGCATGCGTACTTGTGTGGATGTGGGAGGAGGGTGTTACATCATCCATGGTCAATGACGGTTGAATGTGATAATGTCTTGTTGTGGCAACAACTACCACATGAATTTATAAATCATTCTTCTATCCATTCTGCCTTCCCACTAGAAAGGGATTAGAGTTAATCCTTCTTTTTTTAAGGATCCCGAATGAACTTCAACATTACCATTATGCTACGAAAATGTAGCATAATCTTATCAACATCCCAATCCATCCATTCCGATCCAAAACTAGGATTAATTTATTATTATTTATAAATAAAGAGAACCTATGGAATCACGCATGGGGATGATATTATTTCATTATGGAATTGCTCGTGCATTTCGTAATAGATGCGCGTTATTGCTTTATGGCGAATAATTGCTATTAAAACTTGCCTTGATAGAAATTTCCAATGGGTCCCCTAGAAGTTTGATTTTTCATCTTTCAGAATGACCTGTTTTATCACATCAATGTCAACCTCTTGCCGAGTCAAATTTTCAAGGCATGATGGCTAAGCCGTTAAATATACCTTTGCTACATGGATCATTCATGACACATCCTATCCCTTTATTCTCTCCCTTCATCGGGATCTTTCGGTCCTCACAAACATGCATGGCACATTGGTGCCCACACAAATCATCACCCCTACCCTTATCCTAATCATTTGTTGGTTTAATTCGTAAAACGCTTCATCGCACCATTTTCACGTTATAATCCCTTTACAAAGGAAACCCCTCACATAATCACCTCCATTGTATATATTTTCGAGTCCTGCCCTAATCGCGTATCGCATATCGGCGGAGCCCCGGGCCTTATACATATTATGCGCAGTGATATAGCGTACCTGCCGACCTATCGGATATTATAGACACACACACACACATACATATATATTCGAGTCCGAAGCCCTATCACACATTACGATCGACGGAGCCGCAGGCTTGTGCCTATTGCGATATGTGATAGGGCGGACCTTACAATATTTATAGACTCCATCACATAACTTTTGAGGTCCGACCTAACTGATCGGGGTGGAATTTTTAGTGTTTTCCCATGTTTTTTAAAATTTGCGATATAAGAAAGGTTCGAGTTTTCAATGTAAAATAGGCCTGTGGAGTCCCGATAGTGCAAATGCGCATCAGGGCGGTGGAAGGCATGGGTCCTGTGACCTCAGAAGGGGCCGATACCTGATTGCGATGAAAAGGAGCCCTTGAGAACTGTGCCAAGCCTATGGTTTAAGCGAGAAATTGTATTTTGGCTGTATATCAGGCAAAAATCCATTTCATACTTGTTCCATGGTTTTATAAAATGAACGAAGGCATTGTTTGCGTTTGATCAACCATTTTTGTTTTATTGTCCACAATCATCAAGCTAATGATAGCTATCCTTGTAGCTGAGAAGCAAAGGACGCAGGAGGGATTTGAAGAGCCATTGTATGAAAAAACGTTGCGTTTAAAGGTCTGGCCGCAAGCATTCTAGGTCAGAATCTCATGTGTTGCCTGCACATACAGTAGGTAGAGTTGTCCCAATCTTCATCATGAGAAGGTAACATATAGTCCCCCTTTTTCCAACATCTGTTCTCTTCCTCAGGGAGGGAATCAATCCAACCATTATGCTTTCTACGTGACAGCGGTCATGCTAGCAGTCCTTCTCTATGTATTTCATTTGCAGATCTGAAACGATGAGAAGATGAAGAGGCAAGGTAAACTTAGATTCATGGGGCTTTTGCATATGTATGACCTCTGAATAGGAGAAATGGATTTTGATTTTTGAGAAGAGCAGTGTTACTTAATGGTGAATGAGGAGAACTGTTTTTGAGGGAAGAAGGAGCCTTTAGTTTCAAATTGATGGTATTGTTTGGATCAGAGTGTTGTTACTGGAATCAATGTAAATGTGATTTATATTTATGCATATTGATGCTTACAGTTCACTATTAGTCCTGTTAAATTGAATGTGATTTGGCTTCATGGTTAACTTGTGAATGACCTCTTATTTGAAACTAAATTAAACATCATTTGCAGTTTTAATTCCATAGAAGATTGTGGATTCCTATATAAGTAATTGGATTGCAATTTAGATTTAATACATAGAGGTTAGTTGTTTCATCTTGTTGATTTATTTGAAATCTTCCTCCTAGAAGCAATCTTTTGACAAGTTCAAGAACTTTACGAGGTCCCTTAAAACCCGTCGAAGCTAGCCATTTCAAATGAAAGTAGGTCTAATTGGGGCTTGCGATCGGGTTAGTTCCCCTTGTTGGCATAGCGAATGTTAGCCATGTCAACAAATTGGTGCTAAAAGGAGGGCCTGAACCACCCTCTCCATCTTTTCAAGATTTCATCTATAAGTGCCACGCATGGATTCAAAAGGATTAATGTATGGATCATAGAGGTCAGAGAGATCCTGCTACACATTTGAAAGAGCCTCATTTTGAAGAAACAGAGACCCCTCTAAGTCCTATTTCTGAGTCACCCAAGGAAGAGAGACAATGGGAATATCTTGTCACTAAGGAACAACCTATCAGAACACTTACTCGGGCTTACGCTCGTTCCCTGTCTCAGCTTCCCATCATTCACTCTTTACCTCGACAACTAAGGGAAAACCAAGGATCTTTACCTTGAGCGAAGATACATCTGTAGCCACTTCTCTTGAAGATACTGTGCTAGAATCCTTGCAAATTATCGACACCCCTTGGGAATAAATTTTTGACGATTCCCCTTCTAAAGGTAACTCCTCACTTGATTTTGAGAATCCTAATGGAGAAGCTTCCAACCAAAACTTCCCTGTCCATAGTATGGCCAATGTTCCCCCTCCTAGGTGGGAATCAGCCTCCGCCTCCTCCTCCAGGTCAACCTCCACCTCCTCCTCTAGGTGGGAATCAACCCCCACCTCCTCCAGGAACACTCCGTCCCTGGCTTGCACAAGATTCTGTAGTGGTACCCTGACAACAACATCCCTTACCCAAAAATATAGAAAGAGTGTTACCTAATTTCGACCCTGAGCAAGGAGATACCACTGATAACCATATTCGCCCTTTCCTCTTAGCCTTGCATAGGTTGGGGGTTGCCGATGAAGATGTGGTGTGCCACTTATTCTCTTTTACTTTGACTTGTGCAGCCTCCACATGGTATTTCAATTTAAGAATAGGGTCAATCACCTGTTGGGATGCCTTTCAATAGGCCTTTTGGACAAGTTTGGTGATGACAAAATGCCTACGGCCTTAGTCTTAGAATTATCCCATCTAAAAATTGAAAGGAAGGAGAAAGTTAAGTATTTTAACATCAAGTTCAACACCTTTTTCAACAGAATCCCAGTCACTGCCAGACCTACTGAAGAGGTGCTAATGGAATTCCATATCTCTGCTCTCCCTGTCCCTACATGATGTGGGTTAAAAGGAGTAATGTGCAGTCCATACAAGGTGCTATTGATGAACCAGTGAAAGTTGAAAATGAAATGATCAGCCTCACAACATGCCACACTACAACTAGAGAAAAGAAAGCCCCTCATACATCTAAGAAGAATAATGGAAATGATAACAAAGGGGATGAAACTAAAGGTAAGGACAACGCGAATGTGGAAGGGTTGCATCAGATCATTAAGAAACTTACGAACACAGTCATTGATATGAGAAGTAATCATGGATACAATACTAGTGGTAAGGGAGGAGATTATAATAATAGGAAACCCTTCAAACCTTTCTACTGAAAGAAAATAGAAGGTGGTCATCGTCAGCTTACATTTCCTACTCCACCTAATGAAGGGTCTTTAAACATAGAAGAATTGACTTTGATTGGATTGCTCCTCAACAAAGAAGAACCTATGCTGGAGCTCAAACCAAAACAAGGAGACGAGGAGGAATACTAATTAGAAGAACCCTCGGATGAGGAAACCCAAATCAATGTGTTGTGGGATTTCCATTGTGATGAGAATGATGACGAGGAAGATAACACTACAAAAATCAATGGTAATGAAATCCACATGCGCAGTAAATAGCCGCTCCCAAGTGCGATAAAGACCTCAGAGAAAACGAACTAAGATGTTCGCCCTGTGAAAACATCTGCTCTCAGAGTTCCTGTCGAGAAGAGTGGTCCCAGAGGTCAATCCAAGAATACCTCTATTGCAAGTCACCTAGAGAAAGAAAATGCATCTCCCACTACAGCGAAGGCTACTAAACATGGTAAACTCCCACTTAAAAATGGAAAAACAGGTATGTTAACTCTTCCCTATCCTATTTATAACATTGATTATAATATTATAGATGATCTCAAGAAGTCTAGGGCCAATATCATATATTTTGACTTGTTAAAATTAATGCAGCAGAGAGATTTGCTGCTGAAAGCTATGAATGAGCGAAACTGCAAAAACCCCACCACCTCAAGCAGCCAAACCAAGAAGCCAATGTCCAAACCTATTAGTACCACTAGTGCAGCCCAAATACCATCAGCTATGGAGGCCACATTATCTAAATGAATCAAAAACCCCAAGATTTCAACATAGCCATGATAGGGATGAAACCAAAATCTATGACCCCACCGTTACTCATTACGTTTGAAATTTTCAACATGAACGTCTACAATTGCTTGGTAGAATCTAGTGCCTCATCCACTATCATGCCTTACGCTCTAGCTAAAAGACTTCAGGCCATACCTGAAAAAATGGAACTCGAATCATGCAATTAGATAGGACAAATGTGATAGTAATTGGAGAATTGAAGGATGTGTTGATTCGGATGGTTGTTAAACCAGTACACGTAGGTCATTGATATAGTGGTAGTCGATATATCTAAGGCCTATGGAATGCTGCTTAGTAGGGACTGGTCAGGAAAATTGAATGGACACTTCTCGACTGATTGGTCCCATCTCTTTTTGCCTCAAAAGGGAAAGCGCGATATGCTGAGAGTCGATAGGGAAAGATACATGAATTATGTGGTAATGGAACTAAATGGTCCCAATGAACCTATAATGTTTACCAACTCCATCCCTGGGAACTATAGCTTCAATGTTTATACTATAGAAACCTGTTTTGGAGAGTTCCATGCAAAAACCGTTGAAGAAACTTTGACACACACACAATCTAAAATTCCCTCCCATAATTCACCTAATGAGCTATCCTGTATTATAGTAGATGATAGGACCAATTTCTTAGATAGTAGTTTAATTGATGTAAAATTAGATGCAAATTCTGGACACTCTATTTTGATGGTTCTAACTGCCTTGAAGGTGCAGGTGCTGGAAGTATTCTCATTGACCAGCAAGGGAACCAACATCTAATGGCGAGATGGTTGGAGTTCGCATGCACCAACAACACAGCTGAATATGAAGGCCTGCTACACGGCCTGAAGAAAACCATTGGTATGAATGTGA
Source organism: Pinus tabuliformis (assembly GCA_031772625.1). NCBI lineage: Eukaryota > Viridiplantae > Streptophyta > Pinopsida > Pinales > Pinaceae > Pinus > Pinus tabuliformis. The sequence goes on from CM062808.1 coordinate 826,864,819, forward strand.
AAGATCTTAAAGTTTTTGGTGACTCACAGATAATCGTAGATCAGGTAAGGAAAAGGATACATTGCAATTCTCCACACCTGATGAGGTACCAACATGAGGTATGGGATCTAATTGGTAGTTTTGATTCCTTTAAAATTACATACATACGTCAAGGCCAAAACAAAGATGCTGATTTGATGGCTAATATGGCTGCTAAACTTTTGCCTAATTTTAGACTAAAGAAAAATAAATGTTCTGTTGAATTGATTTTTAGACCATCTGTGCCTGACAACATCTCGAATTAGCATGTTTTTGAAGATGATAAGCAAATCCTTGAGTTCCTACACTGCAAGAAGACATTCAAGAGTGCGGTCATTGACGAAAAGGAGCATGACAAGATTATGAGTGAAAGGGAAGATGAGGAGAAGGATCAACCCAATGTGATTCCAAAATCAGTTGTTAGAATGGAGAATTTGTATGACTTGCATGATAAATTCATGAAACCTACTAACTGCAAAACACACAGCTCATCCGTGAAGTATGAAACGGTCAACCTTGGGACCAAAAAAGACCCAGAAAATGTCAATCTGGGCCTGGGGTGCTCTACGCAGGAAAGGGCTGCATTTTTCAAACTATTCAAAGAATACAAGGATGTCTTTGCATGCACATATGAATACCTAAAGACCTTTGATACCAGTATTATGAAGCATGTGATCCCCTTGGAAAAGGAGGCTAAGCCCTACCAAAAAAAGCTGCGTAACATGCATCCATGCCTAGAACCATTGGTGAAGAAAGAACTGAACAAGATGCTGGATACTAAAATCACATTCCTAGTGAAACACACCCACTGGGTAGCCAATCTCGTGCCAGTGAGAAAGAAAAATGGGTACATCAAGATGTGTATTGATTTTAGAAACTTGAACAGAGCGTCTCAAAAGGATAACTATCCTGTCCCTTCTATGGAACACATCCTTCAGTGCGTTTCTGGGTCTAAAATGTTGTCCTTATTAGATGGGTTTTTAGGATATAATCAAGTACTGGTATCTCATGGGGATCAACTTAAGACAACCTTCAACACCAAATGGGGCAACTATGCATACCGTAAAATGCCTTTTGGGCTCATCAACGAGGGTGCCACATTCTAGAGAGCTATGGACATAGCCTTTTGAGGGCTGATGAACAGATCGGTAGTGGTGTACATGGATGACATCACTGTGTATTCATATCACAGGAGGGATCACATTTATCAACTAAGGCAGATTTTCGAAAGATGTTGAAGGTATGGAATTTCTCTGAATCCCAAGAAGATAATCTTTGTAGCCACAGAGGGGAAACTACTAGGTCATATCCCTTCTAAAGACGGGATTGTGATTGATCTTGAAAGAATACAAACCATCATGAGAATACAACCCCCTGCCAATAAAAAGGCCATGCAATCTTTCTTCTAGAGGATTAATTTCATTAGAAAATTCATCTCAGGCTTCGCAGAAATAGTGCGCCCCTTTCAGTTGATGATGAAGAAAGACTTTGTGTATAAATGGAACAATGAAGCGAAGGAAGCATTACGACGAATCAAGGAGCCATTGTTGAAGCCCCTCCACTGGTTAGCCTTGATTTCAGCAAAGGATTCTTCTTATACACCTTTGCTTCCAACCTTTCATAAGCCGCAATTCTCACTTAAAAGAATGATGATGGCAATGAAGTGCCCATTTCCTACATGAGTTTAAATCTCCAAGGAGCAGAACTGAATTACCCAGACGTGGAGAAATAGGGTTATGCAGTTTTCAAGGCCATTAAATATTTATACCCTTACTTACTAAAGGCCAAGACCAAAGCCATCATGCCCCATCTTGTTGTAAGAGCCCTCTTCGTGCAGAAAGAAATGGGTGAACAAAGAGGGAACTGAATAATCGCCCTTCAAGAGCTGGACCTGGAGATAAAGCCAGCACTGATAGTTTGAGGGCAAGGACTTTGCAAGCTAGCAGCAGAAGCCTTAGTGGACCAAAAGGAGGCATCAAAAAAATCAGGAACGTTGAGCTTGCAATATGCACAAAGGGAACTCAGGGAGGAGCTCTTATGGAGTAACGAAGTACTGATGTATGAGCGAGAAGCATCAGAAACCTTTTTGGACCCCGAGTCATTGTACCACGACATACGCTTCTATCTAGTGCGGGATTCGTGTCCTGAACACATGGATGCATCACATAGGAGAGCTCTCAGATTAAAATTCGATCTATATTATTTGGTTGACAACATCTTGTACAGAAAAAATCATGATGGAATCTGGCTGAGGTGTTTAGAGAAAGATGATGCCAACCATGTATTGAAAGAAATGCATGACGACCCAGCAGGTGGTCATTATGGTGGAGAGACCACTGCCCACAAAATATTGAGAGCCAGATATTATTGGCCCACAGTGTTTAGAGACTCGCATGCCTATGCTCACAAATGCAAGGCATGCCAAACCACCGCGGGATGAGAAAGAAAGCCTGATGTTCCCCTCAGGCCTGTAATGATTTACCAACCATTCCAACAATGAGGCCTAGATGTCATAATCGAGATCACTCCAAACTCCTCAAAGTGTCTGATTACTTCACTAGATGGACCAAAGCCATCCTGCTCTGGAAGGTGAACGAAGATGAGGTAATATCATTCATTGAGAAATTCATTATCAACAAGTATGTCATCCCTGATGCTCTCATATTTGATAATGCTTCTTATTTTCATCTCTGAGACTGACTGAGTTTGCCATTGATAAGTCAATCCACGTAAAATATGCAGTAAACTATTATCCCCGGTGAAACTGAGTTGCAGAGTCTTCCAATAAGAACCTTATCCACATAATCCGCAATACAGTCATTGATAACCAGAGGTACTAGCACAATTCCTTGACAAATGCCCTTTAGGCCAATAGGGTCACCCCTAAAGTGGCCTTGGGAAGCTCTCCATACCTCCTAGTCTATGGACAAGAAGCCATCTTGCCCCCAAATGTTGCCCTTCCATCCTTACAGCTCTCCCAAGCTTCAAGAGGAACCCCTTCAGCCCCGCCTCAAGAAAGAATCGACCAACTGATGAAGCTAGAGGAATTTAGAGATAGAGCTGGAATTAAATTCAAAAATCACCAAATGATTGTAAAAAGATGATTTGATCATCATCTAGTGGGAGATAAATATTTCCAAGTGGGGGAACTAGTTCTGAAATGGGACAAGCTGAGTGAGCCAAAGGGTAAACACACAAAACTCCAACACCTATGGTTGGGCCCATTCCAAGTCATTGAAAAGATTGGCCAAGGGATTTACAGGTTGAAAACACTACAGGGGGAGACTAAAAAGCTCCCAGTTAATGGCCAACATTTGAAAAGACACTTCCAGTAGCCACCGCATTGGTGGTTTCCTCCTAAGTAGGTTATAGTTCATTTCATTTTTGCTGTTAGTTTAGTTGTATCTCTGTCCTTTCCTTTCCTTTCTGCCAAGTCTATTCTCCTACTATTTTGAATTACATTCCTTTTTAACCAGCTAATTGAATTCCTCCAGTTTCATTCTACCTTTAAAATTTTCCCTCATTCGCTACTCTTGGCCTCTCCCTCCCTCATTAGCTTGCTGATGATTCTGTTGTTCCTGAATCCATCATTTCCTCGCAAATCAAACAAACGTTCTATCAGCCCATGAGCACTTGAGAATTAGCAGTGGAATGCAAACCAAAACCCCTCATTGGCCTCTATTTGGAACTGTGTGAGGTCTATTGATAACTTGAACATTTAGAGCATGTAGGGGCATCTTTATAAAACAAAAATGCATAACTAAAACTCGAATAGCATGGAGGAACATTTCATTTAAATAAATCCCACTCAGACCTAGCCTATACTTGCTTGTAAGGTTTACAGTCATTCTCCATTGGTCCCATCCACCACATTAAATGGTCCAATACCTGTTACTCACAAGTAAACCTCCTTTCATGGGCTAAGTTCATTGTCTCATACCTTATGGAAAATCTAATTGTGCTCTAGTCCTTGTGCCTAAAACTAGAAGGACTTATCTAAAAAGAAATGAAATGTCAAGTCCTTGTGCCAATCTGGAAGGACAGGTTGTTTGGGAAGCCGATTAAAGTAAGGATTGTTGTTGGGCTCAGAGTACTGGTTGACACAACAAACCCAACCTTGCTTAAGTTGTTTAAAAATATTGCATGATCCATGACTACGCCCTATTCAATCAATAAATATAGCACTGAAATTCTCATATAAAGTGAAAGAAAAACATGTCTACATCAAGCTTGATGAGCAATAAAATGCTGAGGTACACACCTAAACAGGTATGCATAGACTAGTGACGGCCGCAAAGGGATGTTTGAAAGTGGGAAACAGGTAGAGGAAGGTCAATAAACCCCATAATACTACCATTGGAGAATGCCTCTCAAAATCATATCAGCAAGTAGAAGCTATTTGTCTCTATCCCCTCTGAAGCAATAATGTTTAAGTGGAACCCATGCTTGTCCATCTATATATTTTTCATTTCAACTTTATTTTAACATCCTGATGTTCTATTGATCTGAAGGTTATTTGGAAGCAGAGATAACTGGTTTTCCCAACGGTTTGCCATTTGTTGTGGCCACAACTACCACCCTATTAAAACTTGCCTTGATAGCAATTTCCAATGGGTCCCGTAGAAGTTTGATTTTTCATCTTTCAGAATGACCTGTTTTATCACATGGATGTCAACTTCTTGCCAAGTCAAATTTTCAAGGCCTGATGGCTAAGCCATTAAATATACCTCTACTACATGGATCATTCATGACATAGCCTGTCCCTTTATTCTCTCCCTTCATCGGGATCTTTCGGTCCTCACAAACATGCATGGCACATTGGCACCCGCACAAACCATCACCCCTACCCTTATCATAATCATTTGCTGGTTTAATTCGCAAAACCCTTTATCGCATCATTGTCACATTATAATCCCTTTACAAAGGAAACCCCTCACATCATCACCTCCACCCTCACCTCTATCGCACCTTATTTTCGTTCTAACTCTTTATAATGAAAATCCCTCACAAAACATGCATAAATCCCTTTTTGGGGCTTATCGCAATTAACATAATGCATGCCATAAGGCTCCAAACCTGATGGCGTTATGAATCACAATATATATATTTTCAGGTCCGAAATCCCATTGCATATCGCAATTGGCCTCAGCCCAAGGTTTATGCATATATATGGCGCGCCACTGGCCTCCAGATCCAATGACATCTTGAACCACATTATATATATTTTCGGGTCCGGCCCAAATCACATGTCGCATATCAGCGGAGCCCCGAGCCTTAAACATATTATGTGCAGCGACATAGCAAACCCACTGACCTATCATATATGACATATTTATATATTTATATATATATATATATATATATATTTATATATATATCTATTATTCGGGTCTGAAGGCCTATTGCACATTGCGATCGGTGGAGCCGCAAGCTTGTGCCTATTGCGATATGCGATAGGGAAGACTCAACGATATTTATAGATTCCATCACATAACTTTTGAGGTCTAGCTTAAGTGATCGAGGCAGAATTTTCAATGTTTTCCCTTCTTTTTTTTTAAATTTGCGATATAACAAAGGTTCGGGTTTTGAGTGTAAAACGGGCCTGTGGACTCCTGATAGTGCAAATGTCCATCAGGGCGGTGGAAGGCATGGGTCTTGTGACCTGAGAAGGGGCTGATACCTGATTGCGATGAAGAGAAGCCCTCGAGAACTGTGCCAAGCCTATGGTTTAAGCAAGAAATTGTATTCTAGCTGTCTATCATGCAAAAATCTATTTCATACTGGTTTTATAAAATGAACGAAGGCATCATTTGCATTTGATCAACCATTTTTGTTTTATTGTCCATAATCATCAAGCTAATGATAGCTATCCTTGCAGGTGAGAATCAAAGGACACAGGAGGGGATTTGAAGAGCCATGTTATGCAGAAATGTTGCATTTAAAGGTCTGGCCACAAGCATTTTGGGTCAGAATCCCAAGCGTTGCCTGCACATCCTGTAGGCAAAGCTATCCTAGTCTTCTTCATGAGAAGGCAACATATAGTCCCCCTTCTTCCAACATGTGTTCTCTTCATCAGGGAGGGAATTGATCCAGTCGTTATGCTTTCTACATGCCAGTGGTCGCGTTGGCGATCCTTCTGTGTGTATTTGATTTGCAGATCAGAAACAATGAGAAGATGAAGAGGCAGGGTAAACTTAGAGTCATGGGGCTTTTTCATATGTATGACCGCTGAAGAAGAGAAAGGGCTTTTTTGATTTTCGAGAAGAGCAGTGTTTCTTAACGGTGAATGAGGAGGATTGTTTTTTAGGGAAGAAGGAGCCTTTAATTTCATATTGATTGTATTGTTTGGATCAAAGTGTTATTACTGGCATGAATGTAAATGTGATTTATATTTATGCATATTGATGATTTACAGTTCACTATTAGTCTTATTAAATTGAATGTGATTCAACTTCATGGTTAACTTGTGAATGGTCTCTGATTTGAAACTAAATTAAACATCAGTTGTAGATTTAATTCAATAGAAGAATGTGGATTCCTATATGAGTGATTGGATTGGAATTTATCTTTAATATAGTCTTGTCTAGCTGTGAACTTAGTGATTGATTCATTTGGACTTGAATCTATGCATGATGTTTAACCTTCCTTATCATGCTCCTGCTAAACATATATATGATGATTGAACCTTTGTATTATGCTCTTGCAGGATATATTAGAGTAGCTAGGACTAGATTAGAATAGTTAGTAGCAATGCATATATAAGATTTAATACATAGAGGTTAGCTATTTCATATTGTTGATTTAATTGAAGTCTTCCTCCCAGAAGCAATATTTTGACAAGTTCAAGTGGTTTACGGGGTCCCTTAAAACCCGTTGGAGCTAGCCGTTCCAAATGAAATCAGGTCTAATTTGGGCTTGTGATCGGGTTATTTCCCCTTGCTGGCATAGCGAACATTAGCCACGTCAACATGTCCAAAATATTTTCTCAATATAAAAATAAACCATGGTCAACCATTGTCAACCATGATCCAACATCGCATTGTGACAAAGATCATCTCAGTATGAAAATAAATGATGGTAAATCATTGTCAACCATGTTTATTTTAGGATTTATATTGTTTTTCTTAGGGTTTTTATACCTTGGGTTTATTATATCTATCCCTTAGGTTTAATATTATTCCTTTGAGTTTATAATCTCTTTGGTTTTTAGTATTAATCCCTTGGGTTGATTATTCCCTTGCCTTTCTAATATCAATCTCTTGGGTTTATTAATCTAAGGGTTCATATTCCCAGGGTAGTATTATTTATAGGGTTTATAACATTATTATTTTGGTTTAATATAATTCCATTGGGTTTATAATCATGGTCATCCATGATCCAATGTCACATTGTGATAAATATTATCTCAATATGAAAATCAAGCAATGTTTCATTGTGACAAGGATTGTCTCAATATGAAAATAAATCATGGTTAATCATGTTTCAACATCACATTTTGACAAAGGTTGTCTCAACCATGGTCAACGATGGTAAACCATGGTCAACCTTGGTCACATTGTGACAAAGATTGACTCTTAGTCAAACGTCACATTGTCACAACCACGGTCATTGATGGTAAATCATGGTCCAATGTCACATTGTGAAAAATATTGTCTAAATATGGAGATCAACAATGGTCAATGATAGTCAACCATTTTCCATTTTCATGTCATGACAAACATTATCTCAATATGAAAATTAGTCATGGTCAACTATAGTTCAACGTCGCATTGTGGCAAGGATTGTAAAAGTATAAAAATCAATCGTGGTCAACCATGGTCATCCATGTTTATTTTAGATTTTTTAATATTTATATTAGTTTATATACCTTGGGTTTATAATATTTATCCCTTGGTTTTAATATTATTCCCTTGAGTTTATAATTGCTTGGGTTTTTTGAAGTAATCAGTTGGGTTTTTGGTATTAATCTATTGGGTTTATAATGTTTATCGTAGGCTTTTTATACCTTGGGTTTATAATATTAATCCATTGGGTTTAGTATTATTTCCTTGGGTTTATATTATCAATCCCTTGGGCTTTTAGTATTAATCACTTGGGTTTATAATATCAACCCTTTAGGGTTTATATAACTTCTATTTATAATATTAATCCCTTGGTTTTGCTATTATTCCCTTGGTTTTATAATACTTTTGGGTTTTAGAATTAATTCCTTAGGTTTATTATTCCCTTTGGTTTATCCTATCAATCCCTTGGATTTATTTCGTTCATATTCCTAGGGTATAATATTATTCATAGGTTTTATAATATTAATGGTAGGGTTTAATATAAATCCCTTGGGTTTACAATCACGATCATACATGGTCAACAATTGTCCAATGTCACAATGTATCAAATATTGTCTGGATATGAAAATCAAACATGCTCAACCATGGTCCAACGTCATATTATGACCATCATCGTCTCAGTATGAAAATCAATCATGGTAAACCATAGTCAACCATGTTTATTTTAGGGTTTATAATATTTATCGCTTGGGTTTAATACTACTCCCTTAGTAATAATAGAGTAGTACAATAAAGTATTATTATTAATATAATATTTATAATATAATTATTATTAATATAATAGTTATAATATAATAATTATTATTATTTAATATAATAGTAATAATATAATATTAATTATTATTAATATGGGTCTCTGATATATATATATATATAGATATATATATATATTAATATTATTGGTAATTTATATATGTGCTTCATATGGACCTATCAATGTTTATCAACCACATTTATTAATGTGGTTTTGATAGTTATGTTCAAATTCAATAAGTATAGTGAACTATTATATGAATATTTATGTTAAAAGTCAATAACTCTATCTTACCTGCAACTAAATATATACCTTTTTAAATTAAAAAAATAAAAATAAATAATATTGTTCATGATATTTGATATTTTATAAGAGCAGAAGAAAAAAAAAAGTGTAGTATATTGTAGGACAAAAGCATCCCAAGGTAAAAGAGACTTAATGTATATATATATATATATATATATATATATATATATATATATATATATATATATATATTATATTATATATATATATATATATATATATATATATATAATATATATATTATATATATATATCAATTCTTAATGTCATTAATTATATATAGCAAATTCCTCATCATTTACTATTATAAAATGAAAAATGTAATTATAAGTATTGTTTATACTTATTTTAAAAATAATGAGAAAATGAGATTGAGATGCACAATATGATATATGGGTTCTTAAATCATTTCCCTAATGTATTATGATGGAGTTGTGTAATTCATTTTATCTATTATGGGATTAACTAACGATGTATTTTAAAAACAATATTTAAAAGAATTCAATGTTCACCTTTAATAACATAATTGTTTATTAATTTATTTATAACTTAATGCAAGGGAGAGAGGGAGGCTCCTCCATATTATGCTGCATATGTGTACCTCCCCCACGAGTCTGATCTTGGTAGTAGGTGTCACCCTTATGAACTCGATTGCACCAATGAGGCATGGAGGAGGTGTCAGAATAAATGAAAAAGACAAAAAATAGGTGGGAAAAATAAGGAGGTGCAAAAGGCTAGGGGGAACACCAAGTCATCAATAAAGAAGAAGGAGGTTCAACATAAGAAACTTGAAAGCAAATTATCTCCAATGGAAACATCAAAAATAAGGGAAATGGAAAATTATAAGAGAGCACCAAAAAAGGAATAGTGAATTGAATGCAAGGTGAATATCCACATTGAAGGTCCCTAGCCAAAACAAAAAGCAATGTGTTGGAATGGACAGAGGATAGAAGGATAGGAAGTGCCATGGGGAAAAAGAGAGGATTGAGGAGGGGAAAGAAGGAGGCTTTCCAAAGATGGAGAAAAACATATAAGGAGAGTAGACATACTATGCTTGGAGATTGTGTCCAAGAGTAAGAAGGAAACATTGTGAAAGTGAGAAGGCCCAAGAAAAAGAATTTTTGAAAGGCTATCCAACCTATAAGAGGAACGTGATTTCTTAATAAAATGACATCTACAATGAGAATAGAAGTTACCAACTTCATTTGTTGTTGGGAAAAGTATCCAATACGGAATGACCCTATCCCACTCTAAGGGTGATAGTACCTCAGCAACAATCAAAGCAAAGCTATCTAAGATTTCTTCTTTATGAAAGTAAAATAGGGGGGAAAGGGATCCACTAACCGATGTCTTTCGCTAATGGTTGATCCAATCTTCTCTCCTTGCTGCTTGCTCCCAGCGCCTTGCTCTTTCACTGGCCCAGCTACACCAAGATCTTGCAAAATGGCAAGAGAGGGAAACTACAAGAACCATACATTCATGATTGATTCAAGGATTAGAATAAATCAAATACACAAGTATAACAATACATCATTGAGACACATGCATATAGAAGAACCTCAAATGCTTTATTAATGGAAGAAGTAAAGTTCAGGAAGTGATACAACCATAAGAGGCCCAATCCAGCATCACCTTCCCAGCAGAAAGAAATCTCCTCTTCACCTCCTTCAAAGCAAATCACCCAATAGTTCTAAACTCAAACCAACAGCAATTCTTTACATTCACAAGATTCCATCCCCCCTAGACCTTATGAGAGATATCTATATATAGGAGTTTTGGAGAAAGGATGAGTCAGCTTGAGGTTGGCATGAAGTTGACTAGTGTCCTCTCTCACCTCAGTTATTCTTCAGTTCTTGAGTCCACTTGGAGGTTCTTGCTTCCACTTGGAGATCTAGACCCTCTTACTCATCACTAGTCGAATTCCTTGATCCAAGTGTCATTTTGGAAGCTTCCTGGGCATTGACACCTTGAGGAATGACTGTGCCACATGTCCCAACTCGCCCAGCACAGGTAGCCTTCTTTGCAGTTGACATTCAACGTAGGTAGACAGTGGAGAACTTGACATTCAGCGCAGATGCTCAGTGGAGCAGTTGACATGATCCAGAATTTCCTTGTTTTTGAGTGTTTTCAGGTGGAGAACTGATATTCAGTGCTGTGGTTTGCTGACCTTGTTCCTCTAGGGGTAGGAACAACATGTTTAGGGACTTAGGATCCCTTAGATTATGGACATTTCATGCTTCATGCTGTAAGGCACAAAAATGTCTATAACAGTTGCCCCCTAAAGTATGAGGTCGTTTTATCGGGTGAAATGCTTTATCAGGAGGATCCGAAGTTCATTCAATCGCTGAGAGGTGACCTGTAATAAGATACAATACAATATATTATTTTTCATACTACTTTTCATGATCTAGCTGAGGCTGGCATTCCCATGCTCAACTTTATAAATACATTTTTCTGTACATAGAACAGACGATCATCTGATGGTAGACTGATAATTTTCTGCTGAAATTATCATCCTTTGAGTAGGATGATCATCTGCTGCACATGTCAATGTCTTTATTTCCTGAATATATACCGCAGCCCATATGGATGAAACTAGATCCAGGGTCTTCAAACATGTTCGATGTTCACTCTAAGTACAAGTCGATCCATGTGAGAATTGTGCTGAAGTCGAACATGGAAAGACATCGCTTGATTACCGGCCAATGATGTAAACCGTTAAATAGCGCGAGAGGAATCACCGATAATGATAATGATCCTCAAGGTACTGCAGTACAATTCACGTGGTGTGAATAATGGACTTGACGTCGAACACCACGCAAAATCTTTTGGTCGAAGGTCATTGATGTATACCTGTCACCGGAAGTGAGAAACTTGCCATTGAGGCATGCAAGTTTCAAAGTACTGAGGGGGTTGTTCCTAGATCAACTCCTTGGATAATGAGCTGATGTCGACAAGGAGCGATCCGTCAAAGGAGGGCCTTAATGAATCCCACATCAGTGACACGGAACGGAGCTAATGATTTTAATGGAGGTGAAAACAATCTGTGAAATATGATTCAGGGTGGCGGTCATGAAAGGATGAAAGATGATGTATGGTAGTGGATGGGACACGATTGACTCTTTTTGAACAACATCTCTTGAACATATAACGACACTGATGCGATGGATCGGTAGCATTACCCCAAATGTGGATGTTTTGGCGAGACCATGGTGATGAGACCGGTCAATGAAACAACCCAACCCGATGTGGTACGGAGGAAAAGTGTCATGTTCAAGAGCGACTTGCTACCATTACAGCTTTGAGGTTCTCCCAATTTTTCCCCAGTCATTTCTGACCAGTACCTCTTTATTTTTGTCAAGCTTGAGGAGGATAACATATGCTTGTTCTATAACCTGCCTTCGGGCAAGCCATCGCTATGTTTTAACGAGCCTAGCGATAGGGAAACTCGTTCTCGCTAAAGACAAGTTTGTCGCTATTTAATCATTTTAACGAGTCTAACGACAAGGAAAACTCGGTCCTTTTCATTTTTAGAGAGTCTGAAAAGGTACATAAAGTTAACTCCATAATTCCTTTTTCGTCATCTAATCCCTTAAGTCTGAAAAAGTATAAAACAATACAAAAGGGATGAGTTTTTGATAACTTTAATGAGCCGAATAAAACAAGCGCTCGACCTTTTTGTGCAATAATCCCTCAGGTCCAAAAAGATTAAAATCTAGAGGAGGGATAGCTCTTCCGGTCCTTTTAACGAGCTGGAAGGCCAAAACTCGGCAAACTTTTCATATTTTACGAGTCAGTTGAAAAGAGCTCAAAGAGGACTCGTCTTCTGAGGAACGAGTGATGAACAGGGATAGCAACTGATTCCAGGTACAGGTTGGAATTTTCCAATCACGGCAGTGTCACAAGGATGGCTAGGTGAAATCACTCTTCGCAGCTGTTCCTCAAAATGGGTAAACAATCATATGGAGGTGAACGATCGGCCAAATGAAAGTGAAGGTGGTAGGTGCACATATGACCAAGGCTTTTATGGCTGATAAATTTACGATCACAGAGGTTATTTACCGGTACTGGGTTCATTTTTTAAAGAGCTCGAATGCGCCAAAACACTGCTCAATCTTATGTTTATTTTTTAACGAGCATGAACTATGTGCTAAAACTGCTCGGATCTTCGCTTTTCTATTTTTTAACGAGCATAAATTCCGCGGTAAAACTGCTCGAATATACCAATCATAAGATAAGAAATGTCCCCTGTGAGATCTCTATTTTTGACTGGAGCTTTATCTCACGAAGCTATGCTCCGCTCCTTTCTTTATGCAAGTTCGGAAACGGCTAATCCTAAAAAATAGATAAATAACCGCTCTTAGCTTGCACTCCAAAAGGTTTGCATGCCCCCAGGTATAAAATACAATTTCAAGGCTGCCCCTCCTCCTTCCCACCTCCGCTTTTCTTTGGGTGTTCACAGCTACTTGTCGTCTTGCCAGTCTAATGTTAACGATACTTGTCTTCTCGTTATTTTTAATGGGTCTTATGCGATACTTGTCTTCTCGTCAGCCCAACTTTTAACAGATATTTTGCAAGATCGCAAGAGAACAGCTACTTGCAACAAGAGAGCAGCTACTTGCGACAAGAGAATAACACTACTCAAAGACAAAATATTGGTGTTATTGAGGGAGGCTTACCTCTTTCTAGTTACCCAAAGATTGTCTCGTTAATCTTTCAAACAAAACACTTCCTCGACAATGTCTACCGAAATAGACAAGGGTGAATGACCTTTGTCAAACACGTAACTTTGACAAAAGAATCCTATTCCAGAACAACCCCTCTTCCATCCACAGACGGGGTACAGACTAGTCATATTATCTCGCGGAAATTCTATCTTATACCCAAGGTTTTCTCTGCCTGAAGCAGACCAGGATGCATGCCCCCTGGGTTCCAGTCCCATCTTTCCGAATCACTCGCACTCATCGGGAAGGAGGACTGGGGGTGGAGACATTTCTTGATTGAATAGACCATTCAGGGTTGGTATGTGACTATTTGCGATGTGTGATCCCGGAAATTAAAGTTGGTCTACGAGCTTGACCATTCTTCCTTCGTGTGGAAAACACATTACTCTAAAGAGTGAGGAGACTATTTCTCCCATGCAATATATATAGTCTCGTCCAAGGAGTAGGTTATAATCCAAGGGTCCTTGGACGACCATCACGTTCATTTGAACGACCTTCCCTTTCAATGTAATAGGCACATTGGGGAGGATCTCTAATGGTTGACTGGTTCCTTTATCGAAACCCGAGAGATTTCTTATCTCAGGCAAAAGCTCCAGGGAACCCAGTGCTTTCCAAGCAATAGAGGAAAGGATACTCACAGATGCCCCTTCATCAATGATAGTTCTAGCCATTACCATTCTGTATATTTGGACCATGATTCTGAATGGTATACTGGCTGGCAACCGGGGTCTGCCTAGTTGGTTCCAATCAAAGGACACAACCAGGTTGCTTGGTGGTGGGACGGAATACACGGCCGGATATGACCCTGACGATGTTCCTTCCTACGATAAAGGAATGGGCGCATTGCCCTAACTCTCGTCAGAGTCTGTGTTGATGAAAAGAATCTGGATGGTGTCATCCTTATTCTCTTCAGTGAGGGTGTCATTTGAAGATGAATCTTCAGTGACGGTGCCATTTGAAGATGAAACTTCTGAAGGGAGAACCGGGTCAACTGCCGTATCGACCTTTGGACTTTCGTCCGGTCTGGATTCAGTAGGTTCTTTTTCAATCACTGACGCTTCAGCTGACCACTTGAGCGGGCCAGCTGTATTCTCAACCAACAAAGGACTTGGCACGAGTTTTTTGTATCCAGGAGGAAGTCTCAACGGTGAAACCGGACGATCTTCCAAAACTCTCTTCGCTTCGTCTAAGAAGGGACAACGATGGATGGCGTGATCGCCTTCACACAGTCTGCAGGGGGATCTTGCTCCCCCTCTTTGTCTTGAACCTTCACTTTCGTTGGTTGACGGTAAGCATTCAACATGGCTATCAGAGGTTGATGCTCCCGAATTGTGCAAACGAGGGGACCAGTCCCTTAGTATCCAGGGAATACAGGGACAATCTCTATGGAAGTGGTCTCCTCTACATATGACACATGGCAATTTAGGCCCGGTCTGTGCTGTGAGTGGATTTTTGTCAGATGTCTTTTGCTTGCCCCCAGTCGCCTTAGGCTCCTTCTTCTTCTTCTCTCTCTTCTTCTTCTCCTTCTTCTCCATGGGAGCTTGGCTTTTGTCGGCTCTACCTTGCGAAGATGAAGGATTGGAGGAAGAGTTATAGGAAGTAGAAGGCTGGTGGGCAGCTCTAGACTGATCTAACTGTTGACTCGACTGTTCAGGAACCATGGTGTTCTGAACTACATTGGTTGAGAATAGCCAAATTGGCAGGCCAATTGTCAATCCTAGAAGCGACAATGTGGCCATGTGGGGCACACCAACTTCTCCCCAAGAGGAGAAAGGACTAGGATTTCCATCATGTGGAATTCCTTGGTTGGGGCGTTCCATGTTCTCAACTTACAGATCAACGCAGGAATAGGAGGTGATTATGTTCCGTTTAAAATAAATTTTATAACGACGCTTTAGACACAACTTGCTTTTTCACTTTTTAAGAGTCGAGAAAAAGCTAAAGATGACTCTAGTCTCCTTCGATGTTTTAACGAGCCCGAAGTGACAAATGCTCGGATGGACTTTTTCAGTTATAGAGTTTGAAAAAGGCCAAAAGAAACTACTTTGGAGTTCTAGGCAGAGGGCGTGCTAAACTTTTCGTAAAACCACAGAATACGTTTTACAGTACGGGTGGTCGATCTTCGTGAATGCTGTGTTCACTGCATTGCGATCAGTAGGGCGGTCGACATGGCTTCCTATGGATAAAGGCTTTGTTCCTATAGGGGTCTCCCAATATATACGCGAAGGTACATGGGAGCACAAGTCCGTATTGATATTTATCGCTTCACCATGGAGGAATCACCCAACCACTCAACGCTAAGATATCACGTTTAACGACGCCGGAACACGTCTCTAGCTTAGACCTCTATGTGTTTGCGTTATGTTTCAAAGCGTTGTTATGTAAATTCAATTTATTTTAGGTTGATCTTGTTTAGCAGTTTGCCTTTATGGATCACCACGAGATGTATGGTACAACTCCTAAATGCAGTCTAAGATGATAAGCAAGCTTTTCAATCTTTCAACTTTGAAAATCTTAACTACTGAGGGAAAAGAAAGACATCATCTTTTCACACAGATCATAGAGCACACACTAATGCACTTTTCCTAAATCAACATGCAAGCTGTCAAAATGCACATGCACAATGCAGGTATTTATTTTCTCTTTCCTAATGTTGATGTATTACAAAAAGAAAGCTGTTGTATAACTTTGAATTTGATTTCAAGCGAAAGTAAACAAGCCTTTGTCCAAAATCAAAAGACACCTTAAGATTTACTTGTTTCAACACTAGAAATACATAAATTCAAACCATATGACGAAAGCAAAAGCTCAATCAGCTATGAACAACAAACAAACTAACTGTTAAGATCAGAACGACACTTATCACAGGTCTAGATCTAAGAGGCCATAGCAAGACTAGTTCACTTTCGTTATGGGAAACTGCAAATGATGTAAGAAATACACAAAGAACAAATACAGTTTCTTTATACAACCGAGGCAGAATAGTGGCAAAGAAAGGTGGTTTCAGATAGGTACATTGACTGATAACAGGCTGCAAAAACAAGGATGAAAACAGGGCAACAGAAAGCAAGGAACCCCAGTTGCACAAGGCCTAACTGGTTCAGCGCAGGTAGAACACTGTCAGTTTGACATTCAGCGCAGGTAGCCCCTTCGGGACCTGCGATGAAATGCAGACTGCCTTCACAGTGCCTGCAATGAAGAGAGAAACTCTCGTTTTTCTCAGTTTCCGGGTTACAGATTGCTAAAAAATCAACAGTTTTTGGCCAAATCAAAGCTATCAATCAAGTACACACTAAAGGATGAAAAGGAGGATGAAAAGCTATCACTAAGAGCTGTTCAGAGTCCTTGTGGATCAGCTCTTCAAATCATAAACATGCCCAGAAACTAAGCTAGAGTAGCTGCCTTCTACTTTGCATTTGAAAGATCCAAATGCAGTTCGATTCGGTACTCCCTGTGTTTATGAAATGAATAGCAAAAACACAAACAACCAACAAGATACGATCCCCAGTGGAGTCGCCAATTTGTTGTTGGGAAAAGTATCCAATACAGAATGACCCTATCCCACTCTAAGGGTGATAGTACCTCAGCAACAATCAAAGCAAAGCTATCTAAGATTTCTTCTTTATGAAAGTAAAATAGGGGGGAAAGGGATCCACTAACCGATGTCTTTCGCTAATGGTTGATCCAATCTTCTCTCCTTGCTGCTTGCTCCCAGCTCCTTGCTCTTTCACTGGCCCAGCTACACCAAGATCCTGCAAAATGGCAAGAGAGGGAAACTACAAGAACCATACATTCATAATTGATTCAAGGATTAGAATAAATCAAATACACAAGTATAACAATACATCATTGAGACACATGCATATAGAAGAACCTCAAATGCTTTATTAATGGAAGAAGTAAAGTTCAGGAAGTGATACAACCATAAGAGGCCCAATCCAGCATCACCTTCCCAGCAGAAAGAAATCTCCTCTTCACCTCCTTCAAAGAAAATCACCCAATAGTTCTAAACTCAAACCAACAGCAATTCTTTACATTCACAAGATTCCAGCCCCCCTAGACCTTATGAGAGAGATCTATATATAGGAGTTTTGGAGAAAGGATGAGTCAGCTTGAGGTTGGCATGAAGCTGACTAGTGTCCTCTCTCACTTCAGTTATTCTTCAGTTCTTGAGTCCACTTGGAGGTTCTTGCTTCCACTTGGAGATCTAGACCCTCTTACTCATCACCAGTCGAATTCCTTGATCCAAGTGTCATTTTGGAAGCTTCCTTGGCATTGCCACCTTGAGGAATGACTGTGCCACATGTCCCAACTCGCCCAGCGCAGGTAGCCTTCTTTGCAGTTGACATTCAACGCAGGTAGACAGTGGAGCACTTGACATTCAGCGCAGATGCTCAGTGGAGCGGTTGACATGATCCAGAATTGCCTTGTTTTTGAGTGTTTTCAGGTGGAGAACTGATATTCAGTGCTGTGGTTTGCTGTCCTTGTTCCTCTAGGGGTAGGAACAACATTTTTAGGGACTTAGGATCCCTTAGATTATGGACATTTCATGCTTCATGCTGTAAGGCACAAAAATGTCTATAACATCATTGTGGTACTGTGGAGCTAAGGGTAGAGCTACACCCTTGGATTGGAAATTACCCATATGGGGAGGTTTCATTTTATCTATCCTTAACATGACATAATAAGGCTATGTAGAGAAACATGCAAAGCTATTTCCTATTGCTACTGATTTAATTTGTAGGTCATATTGACCTCTAACTTCTATGGGACAGATATTAGAATGAGATTGGATGCTTGGAGCCATGGGAAAAATCATCCCCAGCAAGAAACTCAAACAGGTGAAGGCCCAAGTGGCATCCATACTGCATGTGTTAGTGTAAAGATTTCATAAAAGTGTACCAAAAATACTTCATTTAAGTCAATGGTGAAAAGTGACGCTAAGAACAAGATGTGGTTGCTTATTATACTTTAGATCTGTAAGAAAAGTGATAAAACCCTACAAGAAAATATTTGAGGTAAACCCAAAACATATAAAAGTAATAACGAGAAGTGGAATGACCTCAACATAATACTTTAAATTAATTATAATTTTACTGAAACACCTGGTGAAGAATATTTACAACATGGGTCTATAAATCCCCCTCCATGCGATGGCTCCTTTTGATGTCCTTATGCTTGAGTGATATAGTTCTTCTCTCTCAATTGTGTAGAAAACCGAAAGCAAAATGGGACTCAAGCGGGAGCTCAAATATTGTGAGATGATAATGGTCACGATGATAATGATCATGGCGAAGAATGAATGGAAAACCTTCTTATTTATAACAAAGTATTGGGTTAAATTAGGAAATGGAAAATAATAAAATATTATTAACCAAAAAAAATCTAACCGTTAGGAATACTTTATTATATTTTTTGGATAGGGAAAATATACTCAAAATGGAAAAATATCTTTATTTAGAAAATGGCTGAAGTAATTAACAAATAAATCACCTTGTGAGGATTAAGAAAAGTGTGAATTGGAAATAATTATTAAATCATAGTTTAAAAATTATTCCAAAAATAAGAATAAAGAATAATCAAGAAATAGTGATTTATTTAATTATTCCAAGGTGATTTAGTCAAATGAGTTAATAAATATTTATCAAACAATGATGTAAAAGTAATTTCTAGAGAAAATTAAATAAATAATGAATTATTTAATTATTGTCATGGTTATTCTTAATTTTAAACAAAAATAATTTAATAAAAATTGCTTACTAAATCATTTCCTATGGTGAAAGTAATTTTACTATGGTAAAATTAATCCTACATGGTGTATTATGATCGACCTAGTTAAAAATGTCTAGGAGATCATTTTTTAGGTGATAAAAACATGAGATACAACTAAGAGTCGAAGATATTTTATTCACGATGTGGTTGGCTGAAATGCGAGTTCACATGTTGGAGGATCACAACATTCAAATTTATAACAAGGGAATGATGCCTTGTCTCCTGATCCTTTGGCCATGTGTAATGACAACAACCCATCCCACCCTCCTTCTATATAAATAGTCAGCCCAGCTAACAATAGAACTTCTTTCTAGATGCATTTCTAGTATATGGCCTTGAGAGGGGAGTCTAGTAGAAGGTTCCACATGGAGGATACAATGGGTGATGATTATAAACATACAAAATTCACTATCAATTCTACTATTTTATTACTTGTCCATAGAACATGTGTTGTAATGATAATCAAGATGTTGTAAATGAGGGAGGAGACCTGGCTAAGGAGTGCTTCCAAACACCAACTCGTCAATAGTTTATGTATCAGTGTACCATTTTAATTTTTTCTAAGCATGTTTATAATGAGTGGGAAGTGTCGTTCTAATAGGAGTTGCATTATGCCTTGGGAATGAAAAGTTTATATCTGAGATAAGAGAGCCATAAGTTTAGTAGCATTGTTCCAACATCTCCATTTGGGCTAAGAGTTTCTTGCATTGCACCATAAAATTTCAGTTCCAGGAAAGAAGGAAAGTGGGAAGGAGAGCCAACTTGAAGGACTAGTTGGGTGGATGGGGGATGGAGGAGAAGAACATGAAATAGGTGGGGTGAGGGAAATCAACAAAAAAGGAGACTAGATTTTTTACCCAAGTGTTGCTAGCCTTATGGCGCCCAGCAAAGAGAAATAATAAATTCTTTGATATGACGTAGCATAGAGCTATAAAGGGAGTCTAAATGGTTAGAAGAGCTATTGAAATTTATAATGTTTCATTCTTTCCATGATTCTAAGAGGAGGAATCCAAGAGAAAGGGTCCAAATTTGATTTAAAATAGGATCAGAGAATGCCCGAGAGTGCAAAATAGAAATAATGTTTAGAATACTCATGTTGTCCTTGCCAAAATAACTAAGGCATTTTTCCAAAATGCTCCATAGAACTTCAGATAAAGAATAACTGATGAATAAATGTTGTATATTTTCATGACGTAGAATACATAGATGGCATTGGGATGGTGCCTGCTAGTTGCACTTTTCAACATTATCCCATGTTAGAGAATTATTCTTCATTAGGAGACATAGAAAAAGGGATATGTTAGGCCACATTTTTCTTTTCCATATTTAGGAACACACCTCTTTTATTTGTAGCACTTTATGACCTACTTCAAAGTGCTAGAATTCATGAACCAAAAACTTTCCTTCAGACATATAACCCCACCAAAGTTTGTTTGATTGGGTTCAATAGAGAATGCATCATTTTTGTATGTTGCTCCAATTTTTTTTCCATTATTTGGTATTTGGTTTGGGATTCCATGTCTCTGGCTGGATCCACTGACACCAATTCAAGATAGGGTTAGCGTTGACCCTCTAGTCTACATGTTTGGTTAGGCCTTGGGTATTCATTTGTAGATTCATCATGTATATGTTTTGTTGATCACCTAGATTAGGAAGTGACTACCATGAATCATCAAAAAACAAGGCAATATGACCATATTTAACTTCCATGAAATAATGTTGTTGAGTCATATGCATACATTTTTTAGAAAGGGTCCATATAGAGGAACCATGGGTCATGGTGTGAATGAATTTGAGGAGTACACTTTCATTTCCAAATACTTTTCTAGAGATCTGGACCTCCTTGGAGCCACCACTACCAAATATATTCTCCCATGATGGTTTTGATGATCAAGGGGTCATGTAACCCAAGTCCTCATTTTACCTTTGGTTGATAGAGTTTGTGCCATGCTACCAAGGACCATTTTTTCTAGGAGAGAGCCATATAAGAGGAATGTTCACTAGATTCGGTGTAGCTCTTGTAGAATGAAGGCTAGATCCATCATTTTTGACCATAAATATATAAGTAAATCCTGAAGAACTTCTTTGAGGAGTACCAATATTTTATCAACATTGAGGGAATGCACGTTATATCCTACCAATTTCCTATGTAATTAGGATAACAATTCCACTCACAGAATTCATCTAAGAGAGCTAGTAACCAATGTGGAACATAAATATTTTGAAGGGAGTTTACATTTTTGAAAACCCAAAATATGCTAATATGTTGTTAGACTACAATGGATGTGTTAAATAATAAGACTTGGGATTTGATTTTTTTATATCCATATTTTAGGAAAATGAGAAATGATAGAGTATATTTGTAAATTCTCAATCTTCATGAGCCATTCGGGTGGCCAAGCTGGTATTTTCATCAACACATTTTTGTTGGGTGAGTAGAAGATCACCCTAAATAAATGAAGGCCCTTGAGCCTTCTCACCATAGCTATGGGTTTGAGTCAACATCCCAATATTTCCACGATGAGTATAAAGAGCAGTGGTGATAATAAGTCCCCTTACTAGATCCCACAAGTTGTGGAAAAGGGTGGAAAGGGTGGACATTTGAAAAGAATGGAGAAGGTGGTTGACGACATAAGATTGTAGATCAATTCTATCCAATCACTGTAGAAAATGAAATCTTTGAGGATGATAAAATATTTTCCAACTTAGCTTTTCATATGCTTTGGAGAGATCACTTTAGCTTTTCATGTGCTACTCTGATTCTATCAAGAATTTGTCAACCTTCCATAAAGGCCTTTTTCTATGGAGAAATGATATTAGGGAGAAAATTCTTGAGCATGTTATCTATTTTAGTGATGATTTTGTAGAAAAGGTTGCATAAGGAAATAATCCTATAGACATTTGGAAAAATGGTGCTAGAAAAAGGCACCAAAGTTAACAAAGTAGCATCAAACAATTTAAGAATGTTTTGAGACTACCAAGATTCATCGATAGCTTGTTAGACTTCATTCCCAATGATTACCAAAAATGATTTCAAGAATTTAATAGTGAAACAATTTGTTCCAGGTGGTTTTTTTCTTGGCATTTTGTTTATTGTAGCTTCTACTTCCTTAAAGGAGATAATTATGAGTAGGGATTGATTTTGTTCATGGGTGATCACTTAAGGGATATACTTGAGTATGAGTTGGATCACCCTTAAATCTATTAATTGAGGGATTTAAGAGAATATTTGGAAGAATGAATACATTTATTGGGAGATCTCCTGAAGCATAGAGTTCTGGAAAAAGGAAGTCTTCTTCTCTCCATCTTTGATCTAGTGAATTTGGGATTTCTATTTCCAAATCTCTTACTTCTTTCATCATTCCTTAATATCATTGTGAGTGGAGACCTATTATTTTATTATTGCCTTAAAATTGACAAATAGGATAGCATCCCTGTAGATCGATTCCATTTTTTGTTTGAGTCTGCACTTTTCCTCTGGTATGTTTCCAAATTTGTCTTTGTTACAGCCTTTAATCCTCCATTTTACATGTTTGATATTCTAATGAAGTGTGAACATTTTTGAACCTATGAATGCTCCTACCTCTCCCCACCATTGTTCCATATTTCCCTAGATGTCTAGGTGGCACAATCAGAATTTTTTGAAACGAAATGGTCAATTATGAGGCTAGGACTTCAAGTCAATACTCAAACACATGGGATAGTGATCTCAGCCATGAATATGGAGGATGGATGCCTCGAAAAAGATGTCCCACCTCATTATATCCTATAATATTAGAAATAGTTCCATTTTTTAATCCATTGATTGAGTTCCTCCATGCTTGTTATTCTAGGTATAAATGAGACTTTTTTCATCGATATGAATAGGTTAAAAAATTGTAATTTTTTCTTTGAAGAAGACGGAGTCTATGTCTAGCCTCCATATTCCTCCTCACTTCTCCTCTACTGATCTAATGAGGTTAAAATAACCGCTAAGGATCCATGGGGAAGGAGAGAGGATATTGTGGGTGTTGACAATAAAGTGAAGGAAGAGGGGTATTTTTGTATGGGTGTTGGGGCCATAAGAATTGGAGAGGTGGCAAGATTTCATGGAGCCAATGGGATGGAAAAATATCATGAGGATTCCCAAGAGAGAACAAATATTAAGAATATTAATGTCTTTCATTTAAAATGATAGAAATATCTCCAAAAAGTCGTTGCACATATACAGTGTTTTCCATTTTCTCCCCCATTTTCTCAACATATTGGCTTGTTCCTCACTAAAAGGTTTGGTTTCTTTAATCATCATTACTACAGGGATTTCGAAGAACCATTTTACTTTAAGGGACCCATCTTTCCTTTACAATTGAGGCCCCTAATATTGCAAGAGATTATTTCCATTATTGGTGAATACTACAGACATGGAAAACTTATGTTATTACGTTGATTCCCTCGTGTTAACCAACATACCCCTAATTCATCCTGGAGCATAATTACTTGAAGAGGTTTCTTAGATGAGGGCATATTAGAGGGTTTATGAGATGAGAGTGGTTCATAATGATTAGACTTTCCAAATTTTTCCATAGGAACACTAAGGAATTCCGACAATCATGTTCTCCTTTGAATTTAACAAGAATGTAAATATTTACAATGTGGCATACTTTATTTGAAGGAATATATAGAAAACAGGTAGCTAACCAGTGAGATATCAAACTAGATTATAGAACTTTGAGCATTGATTGAGACCAGATGGTATATATTCCACTTGAATCTCTCATACACTAATGAAAATAATTTCACTACCTTTCCTCTTTTTCTCTTGGAGCAAGAGAAATAAGGGTCTTTATTTCTTCATCAATAATCTCACTTTCCCCATTTGTTTTGTTGACCCTAATCCCTTGCAATTCCAGGAGAGTAACCTCATTACTTATTTTTTTTATGAGTAGCCCTTGCTGAGGGTATATGTTTCCTTATTATCTGGTATTTATATATCCCTTTAGTTTTGGATATAAGATTTCTTGTGTTCCCATTTCCTTATCCTTTCCTATTTTTTGTGCCTTACCTCTCTATTGGTCCACTAACCAACCTTCCATTGGAGCCTTTAAAATGATTCTTCCTTTTTTTCCTCTCACTTCCCATCTACTAAAATTAGAAAGGAAGGTCCCAATTTATAGCTTTTAGGGGAGGGAAATTTTTCCTCTTTTGAGGAAGATTTCATTATTTTTTACTTTGGTACTAGATCATTTTCTAATGGTGGCATGGATTTATCGTTTTTATCTAGCTCATGCCTTGGTATTGAATTCTGTACCTTCCCTTCTACATTTTTTTCAATAATTTATCCTTCTTTATTCATTAGATTAATAGCCTAGAAGTTGTTATGTTCTCATATTATCCTTTACTATATCCATCCCCTCCCTCGAGAGTGGATCACTTGGCGAAGCTAGTTCTTTCTCCTTGTTCCCATAATGATATGGCTACTTTGGTGGATTGTTTTATTGTTTATCTTGATATCTTATCCTCTTTTTTCTTCTCCATTTTTCTCCTTCATTGCCTTAATTTTGGTACTCCCCCTGCTTGATGTTGTAGCTTCTTACGAAGTAGCCATATTCATGGAAAAAAATTCGTTTAAAAGAAACTTGATGATAGTCATCCTCCTGCATATCGGTCAATCTCTCCAGATTTAGGTTTATTGATACTGTGCGCCCCTTATGTTAGGGTCCCACCCTAACCCGCTTATTTATGTAGTAGGATCGAGTCCTAGTTATAGTTAAGTAAAGAGTCAATAAAGCCCATATTAATAATTGTAAGCAGTTAACCCGCACTTAATGACGGGACCACAGTTAATTGCAAATGGGCCATGGTATTAGATAGATGGTATTAATAAGAACCATGGTATTGCATGTATGAGTCATATATAAAGGATAGAGACTCCCTATAAGGAGCATTGTGTCTTATTTTGTTATTGAGCTCTGCTCTATTGGAGGTTGCCCCCTCGAAAAGGCAATTGAACATTGCTTTCTGAATAATAAAATACTTGCTGTTGATTCTCACTATTCTATTTTCTGGGTATATTTCTTCACATATTCTGTATTCTGGTATCATCTTGCAGGTTAAGAGCATAACAAGTGGTATCAGAGCTCTTTCCAGGGCCGGTGGGATCTCCATTTCTTAGCAAAAAAAAATTTGGCTAGAGACGTGTTCCGGCGTCTTTAAACCATGGGATCTATCGTTGAGCCCATAAACCTGCGGATTTGGGGAGGCATGCATGCAGGAAATAAAAGAGGTGGTCACACTTGTTGAACTCCCTTGTAACCCCTATTGGTACCCCTTCGAGTAGTAGCGCATTAGACGAAACCGCACACGAACTGTCTTCCAAGTACCCTCTGGGTATATCGGAAGCCCCCTAGCTCCTTTGAAACCTCGCCATAGATAAACCATCGGTCGTCTTCCTGCTACAGTACACCGAGAACAACACTCGGAGAGATTACTTGCCCGTACGATAGGGTAGTCGGGTGGCACGGCTAAGGGTACGGTTGATCCTCGTTAGTTAGAGCCCTGAAACATTGGGCCGAGTACTACTGTCAGACCCTTATGTATATTGCGATCTATAGCACACGACACTCCTCCAGACCATAGTTCCATTTTCTATCTTGGGATCATGCATAATCTCTACCAGATCAGAACTCGCAAGTCAGGTTGCAGCAGCAGCAGACATCAGTCCCATAGTTCCGAGTTAACAGAACAGGCATTCCAATCTATTAGATCCATTAGATCTGCAGTAGAAATCTGTTCCATCGTTTAGAGCTATCCGATCAGCCATTCAGATCTCTTAGATCCACCAGATCTGAGTAGTTGTGTGGGGCTCTTATACCGGGCGTCATTTTCGCAGGACTTTTAGCAGCATTGACATTTTGGGGATTCAGCTACTGTAGTATTCCTAAGCAAGGAGTAAAACTCCATTAGGAGTTTTCAGGGGAAGCAAAGTGTCTGCGACCCCCTGGGGCGCTTATTGGTGATCTAGCCCATAAGAATCAGGACGACGAGCTGAGCAAGGTGGTACCATTCAATTGTTAGTGAAAAAAAAATATTTGGACAGTCCCAAATTTTAAGTACATCGCATTGGTGCATGGTAGAAACTAGAGCTCAAGCTATGGCCAATGAGAAGATCGACAAACTGGAACAATCCTTGAAAAACATCCAAGATCAGCTCAACAAACTAACTAACGCACTCTCTAAGGGCAAGGCAGAAGCCCACGAGGAGGTGTATATTAGCCATGAACATAGTGAGGGTGAGTCTAGCCACTCTCTTCACCTCTGGGGCACCCACCAACAATCCCGTCCGCGACCTCCCAAGATGGACATGCATAAATTTGATGGTTCTCACCCAGCAGCATGGGTAGCACAAATGGAGCCGTATTTCAATCTAAATTACATCTTAGATAATGAGACTCAGCTTATGGTGGGGAGCATGTACTTGGAAAATGAATGATGGCAATGGTGGCAATGGCATCAACATTGCAATGGAAGTTTTTTGACTTGGGATGCCTTCAAAAAATCTCTTACAGAGCGCTTTAACCATGACTCTGCTTTTTTGGGTCATCTCACTGAGCTCCGACAAATTGGAACAATGGATGAATATGTTACAGCCTTTCAAGCCTTAGCTTTTTGCACTAGGGGTCTCCCATATGCGTTCTACACGGAATGTTTTATCAGCGGCCTTAAAGAGGCCATACAAGCCCACGTCCGACTACACCACTCTCCCACATGGTCTGAGGCATGCAAGGTAGCTCGTAACGTGGAACGTGCCTTAGCAGCCCAATCCATTCACCCAAATTTCACTGCCAAGGGTTGTCCCCCACAGTCTCACAGCACGACTCAAACACTTAAGGTTCAAAAGGTGTCACCTGCAGAAATGATCGAAAGTAGAAGGCAGGGATTTTGTTACTACTGTGATGAAAAATACTCCCCAAGTCATAAATGCGAGGAGCCCAAATTCTTTCAAATTGATGCCACTGATTACAGCTCATCGGAGGAAGCCCCACCACTCCAGGAACCTAAGGAGGCAGAAGAGGACAACCAAAAGGACAATGTCCCTAATGAACCATTTATTTCGCTGCATGCTTTGGCCGGGATTTCTTTGCCTCAAACTCTCAAAATCAGAGGTTTTATTAAGCATCGCCTGGTAGTAGTTTTGATTGATAGTGGAAGTACACATAATTTCATCCATCAAAGAGTCGCAGAAGCAGTGCATTGTTTTTTACGAGTAGTTTCTAACTTCCAAGTCCAAATTGCGGATGGGGGAACAATGAAATGTGAAGGCCGCTGTGAAAATTTCAAACTTCAAATGGGGGATTATCAATTGAAGACCCACATGTTTGCCATACACATGGGAGGGTGCGACATTGTCCTCGGTGCTGAATGGCTTCGCACTCTTGGGCCAATCACAATGGATTTCCAGGAGTTATATATGAGCTTTAAGCATAACAACTCCACACATACCCTCCGCGGACTCCAAGCGGGAGCTCCCTCTATCATCAGCTCACATAGGATGTAAAAATTGTTAAAAAAGGGCCATCATGGAGTTATAGCTCAACTTAATGCCATCCAGGCCGTCAAACCCAATTCTCTATCGATTCATCCTAAGATGCAACAGATTTTAAATAACCATCTGCCAATCTTTGACAAGCCTCATGAGCTTCCACCCTCGAGAGGGGAACATGATCATAGCATCACCTTAGTTCTAGGGGCCCAACCACCCAATGTGCACCCATACAGATATCCGTTCACCCAAAAGAATGAAATAGAAAAAATAATCAAGGAAATTTTGGAAGCAAGCGTCATTCGTCCCAGCATTAGTCCTTATTCATCACCGGTGGTCATGGTGCTCAAGAAATATGGGGAATGGCGTATGTGTCCAGACTTCAGGGCCCTCAATAAGTTGACAGTCAAAGATAAATTTCCCATCCCGGTTGTTGATGATTTGCTGGATGAACTCAATGGGGCTCAATTCTTCACTAAGCTGGATCTTTGCTCTGGCTACCACCAAATTCACATGAAGGAAGTTGACATTCCAAAGACTGCTTTCAGAACTCATGAAGGCCATTATGAGTTCCTGGTCATGCCATTCGGTCTTTGTAATGCCCCATCTAGCTTTCAGAGCCTTATGGACCACCTTCTCAAACCATATCTCAAGAAATTTGTCCTTGTTTTCTTCGATGACATCCTCATCTACAGTTGCACTTGGGTTGCACATCTTCAGCATGTAGATCTACTCTTGCAACTGCTCTGCAAGCATAAATTATTTGTTAAGATGTCCAAGTGTTCTTTTGGCATGGAAGAAGCTGAGTATCTGGGCCACATTGTGGGGCGTGAAGGTGTCAAGGTGGACCCCAAAAAGATCCAAGCCATGCAGGATTGGCCTCAACCTAAGACCTTGAAGAGCCTGAGAGGATTTTTGGGTCTCACAGGCTACTATAGCAAATTTGTCCGCAATTATGGTCGCATTGCACAGCCCCTCACTCAACTCCTCAAGAAAAATTCATTCTTCTGGAATGAGGAAGCACAACAGGCATTTACAGCTCTCAAAAATGCCATGTGTTCCACTCCAGTCTTAGCACTACCCGACTTCACCAAATATTTTGTCATTGAATGTGATGCTTCAGGTATAGGTATTGGGGTGGTCTTAATGCAGGAAGGTCGACCCTTGGTTTTTACAAGCCAACAACTAAGTGGGAATAATCTGGGACAATCTACTTATGTGAAGGAAATGATGGCCATCTTACATGCCATAGATACCTGGCGACCTTACTTATTGGGGCGACGTTTCCAAATCCGCGTAGACCATCACAATCTTAAATATTTTTTGGAGCAACGCCTATCCTCCCCACAACAAAATAAATGGCTCGCCAAAATGCTGGGCTATGATTATGAGATCATTTACAAGAAAGGGCGCGAAAATATTGTAGCAGATGCATTATCTCGCCAATTTCAGGAGGAAAGTACCCTGCTCGCAATTTCCCTTCCCATTCCAGAATGGATTGAAGAGGCTCGCAGAGAATGGTTTTCACATCCCTAGCTCTCCCAACTCATTACTCAATTGCAGGCGGATCCAAATTCCACCAAGGGCTACTCGTGGCAGGATGAGATTCTTCGCTACAAGGACAGAGTCGTAATATCACCAACATCCACCCTTAAAAGCTACATTTTGGTAGAATTGCACTCATCACCCACTGCAGGACATTCAGGCTTTCAGAAAACATATGCTCGCACTAGAAGATCATTTTTTTGGACAGGCATGAAAAAGGACATCCTTACTTTTGTAGCGGAATGCGATATCTGTCAGTGCCACAAAGGGGAAATAGTCAAAGCACCAGGCACATTACAACCATTGCCCATCCCGGCATCAATATGGACGGAGGTTTCTATGGATTTCATTACAGGTCTTCTAAAGTCAGGAAACAGGTCAGTCATCGTGGTGGTTGTGGACCAACTTTCTAAGTATGCTCATTTTTGCGTCGTATCCCACCCTTTTATACCGACTTTGTTCGCTCAATCTTTCATGGATCAGATCTTCAAATTGCGTGGCATGCCCACTTCTATTGGGTCTAATCGTGACCCGATCTTCACCAGTAATTTTTGGCAGGAACTCTTCAGGCTACAAGGCACCAAACTAAAACTAAGTACTTCATATCATCCAAAAACGGATGGTCAAACTGAAGCCGTCAACAAATGTCTGGAAACCTACCTTAGGTGTTTCACTTCAGAAAAGCAACATCTTTGGATACAGTGGTTACCTATAGCTAAATGGTGGTATAACACCAACTATCATGACACCACCAAAGTGACTCCCTATGAAGCAGTTTATGGTCAACTCCCTCCTTCCCCTACGTCTTATATCAATGGGTGCTCAAAGGTACAAGTAGTGGATCAACTCCTACAAAACCGCACAACCATGCTTTCCCATATAAGAGAGAATCTTCATCAAGCTCAAAACCTCATGAAGCAACAGGTAGATCAACATCACTCAGAGCGCCAATTTCAAGAAGGGGATCAGGTATTTTTGAGGCTGCAACCATATAAGCAAACATCAATCAAAGAAAAGGGTTGTCAGAAACTATCTCCAAAATTCTACGGACCGTATCAAGTACTTCAACGCATTGGAGAAGTGGCCTACAAGCTAGCTTTTCCACCCACTGCAAAAATCCATCCAGTTTTCCATGTCTCATGCCTCAAGAAAGTGATTGGGAACAATTGCAGAATTCAAACCAGTCTACCTGAATTGGATGAAGAAGGGTCAATCTGGCTCCAACCTGAATAGGTCCTAGACACACGAGAACGGCACCTGCATGGCCGCATGATCAAGGAAGTCCTCGTCAAGTGGAAAGACACCTCTCCGGAAGATGCAACCTGGGAACCAGCCATTATTCTTCAGCAGTTTCCGTAGCTTCAACCTTCAGGAAAAGGCTATTCTTAAGGGGGAGGGCATGTTAGGGTCCCACCCTAACCCCCTTATTTATGTAGTAGGATCGAGTCCTAGTTATAGTTAAGTAAAGAGTCAATAAAGCCCATATTAATAATTGTAAGCAGTTAACGCGCACTTAATGATGGGACCACAGTTAATTGCAAATGGGCCATGGTATTAGATAGATGGTATTAATAATAACGATCGTATTGATCTATGGTATTGCATGTAGGAGTCATATATAAAGGATAGAGACTCCCTGCAAGGAACATTTTGTCTTATTTTGTAATCGACCTCTGCTCTATTGGAGGTTGCCCCCTTGAAGAGGCAAGTGAACATTGCTTTCTGAATAATAAAATACTTGCTGTTGATTCTCACTATTCTATGTTCTGCGTATATTTCTTCACATATTCTGTATTATGGTATCGTCTTGCAGGTTAAGAGCATAACACCTTATCTATATCTACCTCCACACATATCCTTTCAGAAGAGAAGATCCCCTCTCATAGATTGACTTGATTAATGCATTTCCTAAGTGCATTGCCGATATTTCCAAAACTAGTATCATTTGAAATATACATGGGCGAAAAGGAAGCTTTAACTAAACATGGATGGTAGATGGGACATCACTTTAAGGGTTAAAATTGGAGCTCCATTGATCTAGATATAACCATTGGACACCCATGAATTAAGGCATGCTACGAAATATCAGGGCTCGATCATCATTTATCTCAAAAAAGAAGGTGAAAAATGTTTTTGGTAAAAATTCAATGTGATAGAACACTTGATTATGGGTTTCCAATTTTTCTCAACCCACAACCTTACTAAATAATGGGTGGGAAAAATCTGAATGAATTAACCTACAAATCCAGACTCAGTCAGTTGTAGGGCTCATTCTCTTGACTGTGGCACATAAACCTTGACCTTTGGAATTACTTCCAGATTCTTGACAAAATTAGAAGGCTTTTCCATTTGGTAGCATGGCCCATTTGCAACCAAAAAGATAAATGTAGTGATGGAGTGGGAGTGGAGA
Organism: Pinus tabuliformis; assembly: GCA_031772625.1. NCBI lineage: Eukaryota > Viridiplantae > Streptophyta > Pinopsida > Pinales > Pinaceae > Pinus > Pinus tabuliformis. Next base: position 826,896,710 of record CM062808.1, read on the forward strand.
CGGAGACCAACCAAATTTGGATATCAAATCATAGAAAAAGTGTTGTATTCACTAAAAATCTCATCTCCAATCTCTTCTAAAATTACCAACAACTTATGTTCATTATCATAATAATTATACTAAAAAAAATAAATTGGTTAATTTTTCAATTACTTAAAATAAATGAAATAAAAAATATTTATGTAAAATAAAATTATTTACATGGTTAATAATATAAATTAAGTGTGTCACCTAAATTGAAAATAAAAAAGTGGAAATATGTAAACAAAGAAAAACACATATTTACTTTGCAAATCAAAAGATGTTAAAGGGAAAATCTCTAATAACGTTATAGTTAAAATGAATCAAATATTTATAGTACCTACTTTCTTTTATATTTTCTAATATTTAAAAATGATTTTAGTTAGGGGAACTTTATCCCTCTCTACACATGACTACTTTATTTATTTGGAATTAATATAAATTTAGGTTGGATATATGAACACATTAGTGTTAAAAAAATAAAATTGTATAAAATTAAAATTAGGAATTTATATAATAATTTTTTTTACCTTTTAATATGAAAAAGGAGAAAAAATGTGTAATTTTTTCTTGACGGAATATAAAGTCAACATGTAACATTTACAAAATATTGAAAAAAAATATTTCAATATTTTGTAGATATTACTTCTTAAATTTATATTGAGTAGGTAAAGAATTACACTTTTTTCATATTAAAATGTAAAAGTCATACTTAATTTTAATTTCATGTAATTTTCTTTTTTTAACACTAATAAGCATGTTTCTAGGACAAAATGATACTATTTTTCATAGTTTTTTTAATTATAAATATTAGAGATTTTTAATCATATAACTGTAACTTCCAAATGTTAACATTTGAATTCTTGTGAAATAATATCACTTATAGTTCCTACTTACACTAATATACTTAACCTATAAATATTCACCAAATACTTAATTCACCCATAAACCTAAGAAGAACTTCCAAAGTTTATATCTTTTTTAAACAAATGATTAGGAAGTTTTTATTGAGCAAATCTTATTCATGGTTGTGGCAAAATAAGATCTGAAATTTAACGAAAACCCTATTCTTGCATGTTACTTTATCATTTACTAAAATAAAATGTAATTTCAAGCTTATGGGTAGGCTTAGATGATGTATCGTCACTAAATTTTCTATATCTTATAAAATCAAAACCTAAAACAACCTTCCAGCTAGTTGGTGGTCCATTTATTGATCTCACTACTCCTTCATTCATTTGACTGAGCAGCTCGTCAAGGCAAAAATGTTGTAGGAGAATATAATTCCAACAACTTACTAGGTGTCATAACCATCCATCCAAGTGTCATATTTTATTGAGTTCAGTCTAGTTCGATTGATTTGTTGTTCAGTCTCACTGTAGTCAGTTATTAATGATGTCTCCAATGTAATCTTATTTAACTATTTCATCATATTGAGAAGATAATTATTCTTCACATTTTTCATTCCTTGTTATAGTATCAGACCATAGCCTACATAATGCTCCTTGAGAGAGAAACAAAGAATGTAAGTGACCATTTGATTCCTTGAGAGAGGTAGAGAGAAAAAGCTTCAAGAGAAGAATGAAGAGGCCAGTGGTAGCCAAGCCAAGAGAGGGAAAATTTTAAAAAGAAAAAGAAAAATTATGCAGTAATGCACCCTTGTAGTTTTTAGCATGCAAATTTTCAAGAGTTGTTTTAAAAAAAAAGAAAGGTTCTTATTTGAAAAATGATCATTTGTTCATTAAACTTTAGGGATCTTTTTTTTTTTAATCTTTAAAAAAATGGTTCATCGTAAAGGATGTTCTTATGAGACTATATCAACACGATTTTTTAATGGCATTAGTTTAAAAAAGAGCCACGTGGTGGCCTGCCACTACTTATTTGTATACATGATTCATGTGCATGCAATTTTTAGTTCATTTAGTTATGATGTTATGTTTGAAGGAGAAGGTAAACTTATAGTTCTAGTTCATATATACAAGGAATGTTTAGACCTAAGTAATTGCTAAAAAAAAATGAAACTAAAAGGAAACTATTCCATTTTAGTTTCTAATCTCAAAGTATTGAATCTTAATTTCTAAGCGTACTTTTATTAATTGTTGTTAATTAGTGAAAAACATGGTGTTTTGATAATATAATTTTTTTATGAGCTCATTCTATTTTTATTGTTGTATATTTACCTTTAGCTATATTTTTACAAAATGATATTTGTGTTGTTGTTTTTTTGGTTTAATTATGTACTGATATTTATACTTATTAGTTTGACATTTTCAATTTTCTAAAACAAATAAGTAAACAACTACAACAATTGGACATTTGCTTCACTTTGCATAATATAAAAAAACAAGAGTAGACAATAGAAAATGATATTTGTTAGTTATTAGTTTCAAAAGTTTTGTTGTCTATGTGATAGTCTCACCAAAGGTTCTAGTATGAGCTACATTGTAAAAATAATGTACATATGTTGTAATATTTGGAATAAAAACAAAGACGCGACTGAGTCTAACAACATGGATTATAGAGCTAATAATGGAGAATTCATGGTAGGGGTGATACAATTTATTATGCAAAGAAGAAATATGAAGTTGACGATAGGCATTAAAAGCTTAGTGGTCCATGAAGTAAAGGAGATGGTTCGTGAAATGAAATGGTCTTAGGAAAATATTCATGCCCGTCCTTTTCTGAAATAATACAAGGAGAAAAAGGTAACATAATTTATGGATTGATTGAAGGATGAAGGATGCAGTTATAAGGGAGGGACAAGAAACTTGCTCCATACGAAAAACCAACATTTGGAAGAGACAATGATCATAGAGGGGAAGATTCAGTTTTACTGTAGACAAAAAAAAAATATTGTATGATTACAATTTTCAATTAATGGGTTATGTTTCGTTGTCATTTTGATAGATATGGATAAATAGCAATTGGAATATGTGTTGTTTTGAATATATCTCCAATGCATCTTTGAACCAATATTTTTATAATTTTTATATTAATTATGGTTATCATTATGTATGGACACATGTGTCCTATGGTTTCATGGGAAAGTAAATAAGTTAATAGAGTAAATAATAGTAGTTGCAGAGTGTTTTAAGTTCATATTGAGAAAGAATCCCATAATAGTTTTTCGTAAATGCTTAATGATATCATAAAAAATTGAATAGATGAAGTTAAGGAACACAATGATCTATTCAAATTACAAAACAAGTTTAGTTAGAATAATTGGGTCTTAATGTACAAAACTATACCAGAGATGCTCTGTTTGACAAACAAACTCAATATGTACATAAAGATATTTGTTTACAAAAAAATGTTCTGAAATATCAAACAAATGTACTTGACCCAATTAGGTCTTGTTGTAGTGCTTCTCCAAGCTTTAGCCTTTATTATTGATGACCCTCCATTCGCGCCACAAGAAGCTTGGGAATCAGGATCATAAGTCCCTGTGAATAGCCAAGTACCTTGGTAACTCATGAGTAGTGTTGAGGAGTTGCTCAAATAATTCATGAGCATTCTAAAATAGTTGGTGTGTGGTAGGTGAGATGGAAGCCCGATGTAAGGTGCATCCAAGCTTCTGTCAGATAAGAACTACTAAAGCACCTATGCCACCATGCCAGGAATTCGTTACCTGAAGGCAAAGAAGTGCCACTTTATAGTAATCCCTAAATTTAGTTGTTACCAAAGCTCAAAAAGGGTAACTCCATGGAACATATTAATATGGATTTGATAGAGTGGTGAGCTACTCATTTTAGATCTACAAGCAGAATGAATGGCTGGGAGTAGCCCCCAATCTAGAGAATTAGTTGTAGGTAGTTCATGAAATAGAAGACCTGGTCTTTGAGGATAGTGCATAAATATCGACTAAAGACTATGTGTGGTGTAGTGCCAAAGGGCCATGGTACAATCATTGTTGAAAATTAATAAAGGATGCTCAGTGTGGAGAAAATGGGAAAAATGTTGAATTTATAGAAAGAATTTGATAAGGCTTATCCTGTTGCAGTTAGGACTGTGGGTGGGAAAACTTGTGATTTGTCCTCCATGATTCTCTTATTGTATGATTTAAGATCACACATGGATTATGTGAACAATTCAATCAATGATGTGGGTAACAAAGAGTTGGGCTACTAGTTGCGTGTTCAGGAGGTTTGGTTGTTAGGAGGGTATATTTATTTTTAAATATTTTTGGATTTGATGTCCAACTTAATATTGGCCCGATTGCACATTCGGGAGGTCGTACATGTGGGAGGTCGTACAATCGATTGCTTTCTTGTTTTATAACACTTATTCTATGGTGATCATGACTATACCATAATCAGTCAATTTCATTCAGTTGGGTATGTTAGTGCCTAGATTTACCTCAGGCTGAAAAGGTAAGATCCAGGGCCAACATCAAACCACACTCAGCCTCGTAGCTAGCCCTATGAAGACAGGAGAGGGCTCTCTCCCGGTCAATCTAGGCGAAAGATAATCAATGGGGCTTGAGATGACTGAAATAAAACTAATTTTAGGCTAGGTATAAAGTACAAGGATTTGATTTGATTTTTGGGGGGTTTTGTTGGAATCAAGGGAAAAGCAAATTTTGTGGTGTGGGGATTGAGGCTCAGTTCTGCAGAGATCTCGATGGGGCAAGGTAGGCTATCATTTTGGCACTTACGTTTTAATGATATGGAGTGGAAAGACATGTGAGGTGTTGAAGAGGGTAAGGGAAATCATGAATCCTCCTCAAACAGCTGAAAACATCAAACAACTAAAGCAAACTTCAAGTAGAGCATTGCATTTTCAATGAATTCTACTTACACTCTTGTTTGTTTAGTTCAGAAGAAATAAGATAGATGATGGCATACATAAACAAAATTCACAATTACAAAGAGAAGCACTGTACCAATACAAATTGCCACATGAATCCCAAAGAGTGTTGCAAATCCTGGTCTCAATTCCTTAGCCAAAACACTGAAAATGAATGTACAATGAAGCCCAAGGCTTTCTCAAGAGTCCAACCTTCTACCAAAATCCAACCCCTACACTATGAAATTCATAAAATATATACATTTTCTCATCCTTGTACTAAGGGATTAAGCTCAACCATTTTCTTCAAAATAGAATTAGTTACATTAAACTTGGGCCAAATTTCTGAAAATAGGTGTTGAAGATGAACTCGTATCTCCTAAACCATAGCGCCTGCTACAAAACTGAAAGCGTTTTTTGTAGATAAGGTCATATCGGAGAAAAACCTCTCTCAAATTTGGGAAATTCGTTTCCAGTAGCTCGCAATCTATTCCACAAAATCATCTCTAAAACAGAAAAGCATTAAAAATTTAAATCTGTGAAAATGAGCTGTAAATATCTAGTCACATATCCCAATCCATGATACGTGTGAATAAAATGAAAGAGGTTTTTGTTTTATGGCTCATTCTTAACCAAAAACTCCTTGGGGTTTCCAAAATTACTTTCCATCTGTTGTAAAATGGCCCCGCACTAAAATCACTAAAACAATAAAAAATATGAAAAATTTGCTTTGTTTTAATATAGGCTCCAAACATCACTGTATATCTCCCACATAGTATCACCTGTACATCAACTGAAGGTTTTTTTTATTTGGTATGTGATGAACATAAACCTCTTTCACTTTTGAAAAATTCCTTACCATTATTTCAGAAACTGATTTTGTACTAAACTTGTCATTGTGTGCAACAACTAACCTCAAAACATGCATAACCAAGAATCACTCATTCATTTCTTTTAATCTAGGAACGGGTTATGGGAGTGTAATATACCATTGGAAAGATTTTTCTAAGCTTATTCTGATGGACACACTTGTGACATGTTTTGTGCTGAACATCATGTGCAAAACATCTAACAAAACCAGACATAGTAAGAGCTCATGTTGATCCCTGGTGACAGGCTGCGGAGACTGGAACTAACAGGGTAGTTTAATAGTCAAAAAATGTTGAGGTTAGAAATTATAGTAGCTTGATAGCCAGGCAATACTGAGGTCTAGAGTTTGGGTAGTTTGACAATCGAGAAATACTCACGGCGGGAGTTCGAGTGATTATTTATAAAAATTGTAGTCACTAACGGTTATAAGTCGGCTGGTCGGAAGGTCGAGTTATTTGATAGGCTATTCATATCATTAGGTTGGTCATTTCACAATTGGACACTGTTCAAATCAGGAAGGTAGTTTGAGAGTCTGCAACGTTGAATTCAAAGGTCCGATCATTTATTGATAAAAAAAAATCATAGTCACTCTCTATTGGTAGTTAGGTGGTCAGAAGGTTGGGTAGTCATAAGGTCATCTTTGTTTCCTAGAAAATGTTTTTGTATCAGAGTTGCGACTTAATTTACAGAAAAAAAAAGTAAGGCTTTTGGTTTATGCATTTTGTGATGAACAAAAGAAAAAATTGCAAAGCAAACAAATAAAGGTGACTTTAATTTCAGTAACTAGATATGAATGTATGAAAAGCATAATTTTAATATTGGGATTGTCATGGGGAATTTTATTGTTTTTGTGACCCAAATGTACATTCGAGAGGCTGTACAGGTGTACATTTTTATTTCATTTTAGGTTCATTTATTCTATCATTACTTAAACTAGACCATAGTCCGGAGAACTCATCTGGTCAAGTAGCTTGACAATCCAAAAATGCAGAGGTCGGTAGGTCAACCCGATTATTTATCAAAACAATCATGGTAAATTCAAGTTCCTTGTCGTGTGGTCGAAAGGTTGGGTGGTTGAGTGCTTGTATTTTGTTTACAAATTGTTTCTAAAAATGACCTATGACTTAAGTGTTGAGAAAAAAATATATCTATATATATATATATATATATATATATATATATATATATATATATATATATATATATATATATAAGGATTTAGTTTTTATTGATTTTGTGACACACGAAGGGAAAAAAATCTTGTTGTAAACATGAGAACAAAAATGCAAATTATTCGGTGAATATTTAGATTATAAGTTTCATACCGAATAATCACGGAACAAAGAAATATGGAAGACTGGATTTACCTTTGTCCAATAGGATGTGGAAAGAGCTTACTGTGTGCATAGTGGCAATTATTTTCTTGACTCTTAGTTCAGTTATTGATATCATAAATCTATGTGCTATATGACACGACAAAGTTTTACTAGAATTTCAGTGATTGGTTCTCAAAGTCTATATTCCCTCCATGTTTGTTTTTGTTTACATTTATATCTAGTAATAAATTTATATCTAGTTAGAATTATATTCAAAGTAGAATACTTGAGACAGTTGTATACAAGAACATAATGTAGCAAGGGAACACATATGTTGAATCTATTTCAGATGCCTATTTTGCATAAACATATTGCAACTCTTATATGAAAAAAATAGATTGCTCCATTACAATTGCATTTAAACAAATTGGGCCAAAAATCGTATATCTTGTCGATACAACAAAATTGAAGTTATTTGTAGACTTGGAAACACATTGCTAAGTATACAAAAAATGTCAAGTAGACAAGAAATGCACATTGTTTTGTGTTTGTCTTTGTATTCAGCTGCTAGAAGAACAATTTTCAAGAAGAGTGATTGAGCTAGAGAAATAACATCTGTTCAGAAAATGCCTACTTTGTCAAAACAATAATCTGATAACTCTTAGTTCTCTAGTTGTAGTTGTACTCAATGCTAAATACTTGACACAAATGAATACAAGAACATAGTAATTGGCAAAGAAGTTTTTGAGAAAATGTGGAATTATTTGGCCAGCTCCTTGTGCTAGCTTTGTGTATAATAATTTTTCTACTTGGACCCTAGGCATACTCAGTCTATAATCAAGGTTCAACATAGAATCTATTGTCATGGTGTGCTTCATCTTATAGGCATATCGGTTTTCATGGAGATAATGACACACATACATAAGAAGAGACAACAATGCAATGAGGACTAGTACAATGTATCTTTATTGAGAAAACTTGTACAACAATGCTCAAAATAATAGTAAGTTTAATGTTCCATATAAAACGATAAACATTTTAAAAATAAATAAATGAGTATTCTATATTATATATATTATGAATGTGAATAGGGATCAAGGCACAATTATGACTACAACAATTAATTTCCTTGCATTCAATTCAAATAAGCAATTGTTGACAGATGGAAAAAAATCCTCTTGGAAGAAGTCAATATGTGCTTGATCAAAGTTCCAAATTTTTTTTTTTGTCTCATATTCCTTTATAGAACATGTAAAAAAGGTCTCGTTGTTTATCTAAAACTAAAATTAAAATAAAATCTATAGTTCAATCGAGCCATTGATGGCCATGAATATAATATTTTGCAAGATAATCAAAATTTTATATCTTGAAAATTTGGCCCACTTCTGTTACGTAACAAAATAGATATTCTCGCTTCAATAATTGAAGCAACTGACCCTTGCAAATGTGAATACAAGTTCTCACCTGGACACTTTGACATATTGTTCAAAAGTCGTGTACATTATGCATGTACCAATATTAATTACAAATGCTCATTTAATTTATGATTTAATCAATCTAAATACCAACAATTAAACAATTTAAATGATCATAAAACTACGCATAATATCATGAAATTTAAATTCCTAATTGGAATTGAATTCAAAATATTGAACACATAAGTTTTGGTTGAACATTTAAATAAAAAATTCAAAATTATTTTTATATTTTGATACTACTCAGCGAGTTTTTTTTAATATTTTCTGAAATATTGACACGTGCATGATTTAATGTTAATCAATAACAATTTCTATGTCATATAAAAGAGAAAAATTTCTTAATTTTGCTATTGTATTACAATGATCAGCTAGGAATAAGTGAATCTACAACTATTTGATTTATGTTTATAAAAAAAATGTAAATTGCAAAATTTTCACAAGGAATCTTAAATACAATTATCGAACACTCTCTCAGAATCAAATAACGCAAGTCATAGAGTAAATCAAGGGGAATTTATTAAGTAATTAAAATCATGTATTGACATAAATTCCACAATTCATTACACATGAGCACTCAAAATGGTATTGAGAAAAGTTGGCATTTCAAAATTGACTAAAAACATTCAAGTCTCATGTCCTCACTAATTCTGGAAACTTTGCATGAATGCATAGAGGTATATAAATATTAAAATGAAATAAAATAAAATAGGTCTTGGCATAAAAACCAATAGTTTTTTTTTAAATAGGGACTCAATTCTAAAATGTTGTATGTTCAATTAAAATGTGGCATGGAAGAAGGGATATACTCCTCATCCTCAAAGTCTTTGTAATTGATACTAGGCAGTAGATCACATGCATGTACTTCCATATAAGTTGTCCATTGTGAATATAAGTCATATAGTGCAGAGAAATAATTTGTAGGAAACTAATTGATGTTGATCTGGAAGATGGAAATCCTTGTGCCTCTTTCTTCTTCCTTTGATATTTGACCTTAAACTTGACAATACGTCTCATTTGCTCAAAAGGTAGTTGCGAAAATTTTTGGAAACTTTGTTTTGTCAAAACTGTAATGTTTTACCTATTTCTTCACAAGAAAATCTTATGTTGGTTGTTTTAATTCTCATGGAATTATTTCCTTTAATGACATGCTACTTGATAAGTCAAATTATTCTATAAAGTATGTTCCTTATTCCAAAATTGATAAACATTTCTCATATGCCATTTTTATGCATGCTCTGATTTCTTTTTCCTCTCTCCCATTGCAACTTAGCAAAGAAAGCATCAATCTTTTGTCTCTCTTAGAAAGTCTTGGAATTTTAGTAGAATGAAATTTGTTTTCCTAGTCAAGGATAGAGATAAACTTTCTTTAAATTTATTTGTCTTCTTCTGCCAATGAATCAATTATTTCACTTAAATATTTAATTTCTTGATAAACCATTTTGATTTTATCCATTTTCTATAGAACTTTCATTGATTATTCCTTAAAATTAGACAAATTTGTAAAGCTTGATGTTTGAAAATATCGAGACTTTGTGTTGCCTCTTGATTCTTATTCACTTGATATTTAAGATATTCAGTTTCCTATTGCAAAGTTGTGAAAAGAATACAAAAAATTGTTTTTTTGTTTCTTTCTTCTAGATACCAGTTTGATCTTCATGTAACTTTCTCAATTCTTGAATCTCTTGTCCATGTTTTGCATTCAGTTGTTGCAATTGTTTCAGAAAATATTTTTGTATGATTTTTTTTCTACAATAAATCCTTGAATTAAAATAGCGGAATGTTGCTACCAAATTTCTTTATTGAACAATTCATTTTTTTTTTTTCCCTCCAAAACATTAATTTTATGTAAACTTTTGTCATATGAAGTTGTGAGCTCATTCAGATGATACTAACTGTAAGTAACAAAATCTCATAAAGATTGGTAAGTTGCCTGATCTTTTTCCTTCATGTCACCCTGAACCTATAAACTTAATTCAGATACATTTTTCAGAGTATCATGTTTTCTTTTCTTTGTTCTTTAGAAAAATTATTTTGCTTGACTATTAAAATAATAATATATCATAGATGGAATAGTATCTGCAATTGGCTCTAATTTAGAAACAGGTTTAAACAACAATGATTCCTAAGGAATTTTATTACAAATCAATGTCACTGATGTCTGAGGAGATACAATAGTTATAGTATCCAATTTGCAATTGGCTGTAATTTAGAAACAGGTTTAAACAACAATGATTCCTAAGGAATTTTATTACAAATCAATGTCACTGATGTCTGAGGAGATACAATAGTTATAGTATCCAATCTGTTATATGATTCCATTTTTTTTCATTTTCCATGGTAATGGTTTTAATAGATACCTATTTTTTTTTCCTTAGGTACTTCCATTTATTTGACTTCTACACTCTCTAGTTTCTCTTTCTCTGTTTTCTTAGGAGAATTAATGATAATCATCTCATGTTCATGTGTTTCTTCTTTTACTTGAGTGTTTGCTCTTCCTATAGTTTCATGTTCCCCTTTCAGATTTTGTATTTATGTGGATTCAAATTCTTCACCTATGATAACAAAACCATCTAATTTTTCGATTTCTACTACTTTTCCCTTCTGAGAAATAAAAGAAGCCTTTGAAGTGATTTTGTTGAAAATAAATTGGAAAAATTCAATAGACTTTAACTCTTGGAATGAAATGTTGAGGTGTAGAGCCTTTTCATTTAATTTTTTTTTGTACATTACCTCTCTAAATTCTTGCAATTGTCGTCTTGATTCACTATGTAGGACTTTGATTCTTTAGACATATTGTTGAAAATCATCAATGCATACAAAAACCTCATCGAAATGTGGTTCCAAATGAATACAATTTTTAATATAACTGATCGCTATATAATGATTGCCAATGAAACCTCGAGGATCATATTTATAATTATGTAGAGTAAATAACCAAATTTTCTCAAGTTCTTTGGCTTCTATGATTCCGTGCCCTTTGCCTCCAATATTAATATCACAAAAATTTATTGGGAAATCAGGCAAAAGTTTCTTTTGCACCTTACTCAACTTTTCGGCTTGTCCACAGAAAACAACTTAATTAGCCACTTCTCTCAAAGAAAGTCTTTCTTGAATAGATCGGGGCAAAAGATGGAGAACAACTTCAGTGCCAAAAACTTTGATGTAGGAAAATAATTCTTCAACAAGCCAAGTTACTATTGATTCTACGCCTTCTTTTAGATTATCACTTATTCTAGGAGGTATTGTTCCAAACAGGACTTGATGGAAAGGAATCAAAACATAGTGGGAAATATCATAAAAATTGTATTTAAAATTAGATTATGATATAATAGGAGCATAATTTTGAATTGGTAGTTGATGGTTAGACATGTAATTCCATTTCATGAGCAGAAAAGGGATCGAGGCAATAACAACATCTAACAAATAGGAAAACAAACGAAAAATATAATTGAACTCGAGGTGAGATGACACTGAAAACCTCACTGTATTTCTGATATTGTGTGACAATAGGGTAGCCCAGTTTAGGCATTCCCCCTCATTGAAAATGTTATGGATTATTGGGATCCATTCAATTTTACAATGCTCAAGATCTTGTTCGCCATATAATCTGCTTAGCATTTTAATAAGAAATCTAACATGCTTTTTCAAAATAGCTATTGGGCAGTCCTTTTTTCCTTTGAGCTTGAAACCTTCTACTCCTCTCAACTATCCTCTAATTACTATATCATATTTCTCTTGAAATTTATTCAATACAGTACTTCGAAACTTCTAAAGGAACTCAAAATTGAGTATTATTTGTGGGTAGGGAAAATCTTAACGATGGATATCTATTTGAAATTTTAGAAACCTTGGTGAATCTTCATAATCTCTAATATAAAATTGTAAAATGTTCAATTATATTTCTGTAAAAATATCTAAATTTATTATTATATTATATTAGTATATATAAGGTCTTGGAGATTTTTAAGGTAAAATAATTTCATTGTATAAAACTTGAGTGAATTATTTTTAGGAAAAATGGAAATTTGCAATTTTTTTTTTGGAAAAAGTATAGAAAATTAGCCCACCTGTGAACATTAGCCACTAAAATTTTCCTAGTTTGCAAGGGATTGAGCTTATATATGGCCAGTAAGACTTCATACTTCCAGGATCCTATCACAATCTCTTGATGGTCAGATATTGTTTGGGTTTTAATTTCAACGCGAGAGAGAATCCACGAAATCATGTCATAATAGGGAAACATTATGGGCCTAGTTGCTACTTTATGTAGCTCTATTTCTCTAATTGCATCAAATCGTTAACTCTTTGTTTCAGTAGCTCGTAGGCTTCTTAACCATTCTCTTTGCTCAAAGAATTCAAACATATCCCGCCAAGTCATCGTACCTTCTTTTTACGTCGCTTAGGTTGAATAAGAGATGAGTAATGTGCCGAAGTTCAGTTGTTATGATGCATTAGAGGAAATTTCAACCTAAAGTGGCCTCCTAAAGAAGAATTTTAAAATAATATTTAAAATAATAAAATAAGAGTTAACAATTTTGGAGGGAAACAAAGAAAACTACGTTTTTTAATTGTATTTTTGGCTTGTGTCCTTACAGGTTTACTCAAATTTGAAGTGTAGCCACTTGTTCGATGCAGAATTAAATTCTGTATCCAATGATTACCCATGATGTATAATTATGAGAAGACCCACATTGATAAAAATTGAAGATACATAAAAAAGCGTGTTGAACACACATTTTTAATGTATCTTCAATTTTTATCAACGTGGGTCTTCCCAAAAGTATGCATACTAGATACTCATTGGATGCGGAATTTAATTCCACATCCAACATGTGTCTACTCTTCAAATTTGAGTCAACCTATAAGGAGACAAGCCAAAAATACAATTAAAAAAAAATAGTTTTCCTTATTTTCCTTCCAAAATATTTACATGTACCTCTTTTTAAATTTAAAGGATTTTGATTGGTTAACATATTATAACATGTAAATTACGTGAAATTTTCATGAACACTTATAGGCTAAAATTTACTCTAATGGGTCTAACATCCATGCTCTTAATCTTTTCTTTAATTTTCTCTGTTTATTGCTTTGCCACTACAAATTTTCATTTTTTTTCCCATTATATAACTAGTAAATAGTAACACAGGATATAGAATTTTTTCTTATTTAAAATTTGAAATTGAATTCAAGATTTTGTAGAATAAATAACGTTATGCTTACACAATTTCTTTTGGAATTGGTACTCAGTTTACTTAATTCAAAATTTCTCTGAAGAATAAGCCAGAAGAGAGCATGCAAGAACAATGCCCTGAAATATTAAAATCCAATCTAGAAAAACATGAAAAACACAAATAAATGTGTGTATAAATTCCATGTAAACATGCCAACTTTTTTTGTTTCCAGGAATCGAGAAGGCATTAAAAAAATTATTATTGATTTAACAAATAATCAATTGAACATGAAACACAAAATTTCAACAAATCAACAAAAAATAGGAAGCGCACTACACATAAAAAAACAAAAATAGTATTGTATTCACATGATCAAAAGGACATGAAGTCAGACAATCGGCGGGTCGGGCGCTTTCTTATTTTATGATCAATTTATTATATCTCGATTCTGACTACACTATAGTCAACATTTGTCTTTATCGCACCATTCGTACATTCAGGAGGTCTGACAGTCGAGCATTCTTTTTGTTTGGTAATTCACCCATTCTATACCTACCCTAACCATAACATAATCGAGTGGTTTCTTTAGGCTGGATAGTTTGGAGGGCAGGAAATGTTGGGGTTCATAGGTTGCTTAGATTATTTACAATAAAATTCCTAGTCATCCCAACTTTCTAGTCACATTGTCGGAAAGTCGGGTAGTCCGGAGGTTAAATTTTTTTACAAAATGTTTATTGATCGATTTTGCAACTTAAGTCTTCAGAAAAAAAAAAAATTTGTTTATTTCTTTTGTTTCTTTTAATTATTGTGATGCATGAAAGAAAAAATGTTTCTTGTAAACTTGATAATAGGAATGCAAATGGTTTACCAAAATTTTATATTATATATTGCGTATCAAAAAATTATAGAACATGTATCATGGAACGAGTGAGTATTTTTTTTTGATTTCGAATCACAAAGAACATTAGCAGTAACACACAAGATTTTTATTCCTCTTGTGTTGAAATAATTCATGCTCTTGTGTTACCTACAATTCATAATGAAAAATAGCTGACATATGAAATTATACCTTTAGTTCTTATGTGTTATTTACTTAATATTATCAATAAAGACTCAACTAGTAAATTTGTAAATAAATTTTTGGATTCTAGGTACTTGAAGCTAGTGATCAAAACTAGATTCGGTAATTTCTAAATAGTTGTCTACATGTGTCATAGTTAACGTTGCTAATGTAAAGTATGTTTTGTAACCACGAAGCAAACTATTCAAGAAGTCGAAAGAATTTTATATACTTTCTATACATAGAACTATTCCTTCAACTAAAATACAAGGTTGTTTTGATTTTTTTTCCAAAGCATTCAAAAATAATTTTGTGAAAAAATTATTTGAAGACACTTGTATCATGTGTAGCAATATTATAGTGAAAGCAATGAATAAGAACAATATCAAAATAACAGGGAAATGAGTAACAATTTTTTTGGATTCTGAATGTCTGAACAAAGGGAAGTATATCTAAGATCACCAAAAATATCAATATTTTTCACTGGTTTCCTCTCTGGTGGCTCAAAATTATGATTATCTTGCACAATGCATAACTGCAAATTCAGCAAGAAAAAATCTATGAACATTGATCAGGGACATGAAAGGTAATAGCATTGATAACATTTGTCTTTATTTCAATTAGAATCCTGGAAAAGAAGCAAGAAACTGGAATATTGGTCAATGATTGGAAGATATACGTTGTGCCCTTTGTTAACAAAAATTTAATAATTAACATTTTGATTAGGATTTCATAGAGACTCTTTGTATGTACAAGGATTCTTAGATTGACTTAATGTTAATCAATATTTATTTTTTATTCATAGCTCATTTATGAAATACCATTTCTATACCTCTAGTTAAATTTGTTGAGAAAATACGAAGAGAGATATGAAAAACAAGGCAAACCTGCAAATTTTCTTATGTTAACAACAAGGACAATAGAATAATATCCAAAACACATCATGGTTCTAGGGTTCAAGAACCATGAAATTTCCTGCAAGGTTGGAAATGGAGACAACATTCATAGATCAAACATAACCATGCATACATTGGTTAATATGTGAAAAAGAGAATATTTTCCATTGTAAATGGGGGAATTTTTTTTATTTTTTTTTATTACAATAACAATAGTTAGGTTTTACTAGATATCAATATCGACCTGAAGCACATAGGGAGACCTTGCAGAGGCCTAGTGAAAAAATCAATATATCATAATTCGTCTTGTGAAAGAAATAACTTAGTATCATTGCAAAGAAAAACAGTTCAAAAGGGACAAGAGTAAAACATGTTATTTATGACTTTCCGGTTTACCTAGAAATCAATTTTACATTATTATTGTTTTTCTAGATTTTGGATTCAGTGAGCGAGTGTAGCAACTTGTACCATCCTACAAGCAAAAGAACAATATAATATGAAACCCATAATAAAGGAAGAAAAATGAATTATTTTCAATACCATAGGATAAAACAAATACTAAGACTAAAAATAACAAAACTATCGGTAAAATTATGCATTGTGAGATTAATTATAATATTAACATTAAAATATTAAAATGTGCAATACATGAAGATTAGTTTGAGTTCTAGAAATGAGTGCATTATTAACTGTATCATGATTATGTGGATGCATAATACTTCTATACTGAGTACATCAAATGGAAAATAAGTGTACTCAAAGAGTATTTCATAAAATTTTCCAACAATATCATATAATAGGTAATAAGTACCTAAAAACACATAGCTCTTGCATATATATATATATATGCCTTATCAGTATTGAGTATGATTCAACCTGTGTAATTGCTTCAACTGTCATTTTGTCTTGTAACACTATGCAACATTTTATGTACCCTCGTTCATAAATATCCTTGTTTGTTATCGCAAAATCTATAATTCGAGCGTCATTTCCAACAATAAACATGTTTTCAAAATGATCTATAAGAGTGTTTCCCATGTTCATTGTGATAGTGAGTTAGGCATGTCTATCAACCAAATCAGTGAGTAGCCACAACTTTGAAGGAGAATTAGTAATTTTAGTTTGTCATGGCCCATAAATAACCAATATATCGCCTTCAAAAGTTTTTTCATATGATCCTAAGAATATTTTGCTGTTGAACAGGATGTTAGTTCCATTGTTTTTTCTCTTCTTATATGCAAAGTCAAAACAAAACAACATGATTCAAAAAACATTGACATTGATTTAATTCAGACAAGTCATTTGACTATACAAACATTCAATTCCACACAAAGCTAACCTTTCTGGATTCTAATATTCCACCATTTGTTGTTCCAATATATGTTTTTAAGAGCTAGATGTTCCCATGATATTGTTCCAAATGAATGGACCAATCTTTTCCAGAAAACAAAAATGAAAGCCCTCAAACAAGAGACAAGTTTATAAAGAACATTTAAAACAATGTATAATTTACAATGATAAATTATATATACATGAATTTTGTTTTTAATTTACTATTAGCCATTTTTGGTGGCTATGTAGTAGCCATGCATAAGTTACAATAAAGAAAATATTTTATAGATTTAATTCACAAATATACATATACTTAACTATTGGAAATGTGCCATTAAGAATTACGATGGGCACCTCCTTTTTTGTTTTTAACCAAAAGAAGGTGTACAAGAAATAATGAAATATGAACTACAAGGTAAAGTAAATAATACTATTTAGTATATGGAGAAAAAAGCAACAAGGTTAGAATGAAAACGCATAAATTGCATACCAAGCATCGCATAAACAATTATAGTTACATGATACAAATAAAACAAATTTATGTTAATGGTTCAAAGACTTACTGGAATTTTATATTTCCATGATTTTGTTGTTTTATTAGTTTTTGTAGTGTAGAATTTCTTTGTTTTTGAATATTTGCAAATCAAGGCATATCTCAAAGGTGTAAATTTGTAAACATTGCGACAAACCAACAATGAACTTGTAAAATACAAAATACAAACATTGGAAAATTGTCTCAACGTGACAACAAAGATATAGCAAGAAAAATTGTATGATGATATATCCAATAAGAATCAAAGATATGGAAATAAATAGTACTAGCTGCAAGATTTTTCCAAAAGTGATCTAGCATTGAGCTATAGTTAGTTGTTTTTTTTGTATGAAAATTGAAGCCTTTATTTTGCATAAATGAAAGTAGTTCTTTTTGTTGATGGTTAGTTTGCAACATGTCCAAATTTAAATCACCAAAAAGAATAATTGGGTAGTTGTTACATGTGTTCTCTAAAGTGAATTTGATGAAATTAATTATTTCTTCAATGTTTTGATTTGGTGCAATGTATACATTTGAAACTATAATGGTTTTTTTTTAACATGGAATGTTGCAATTGTTGAGTCAATTTGGTCATTTGTATAACTGAAATGATTGTCAAACACACTATTTTTTCTATAGTATGTGAGAATTCCATGTCAATGGTATAAATGTATGTAGTCATATTTGCTACAAAATGATGGATTTGATGGAGGCGATTTTTCTTTTGTTTCTTACAAAAAAAGAATATCGACACTCATTAGATCACATCACACAAAATTATCTTTGAAATGCAAGGAAAAACTACGAGTGTTCAATGAACATATTTTCAAATCGTCAATTGTGTTATTTTGATATATACTATATTCAATCTCACAGGAGGCATTTTGTGTAAGTCTATTTAGCTCAATATAAACTTTGTCATTGAGGGAAAATCTACTATGTTCCAAATTGATTAATAAATACAAGGACTTAATATCTTTGACACGAGAAAGTGTAGTATAAACAAGTCCATGTTGCCTAACTTCTTTTGTGTCAAAAGCCAATTTGTCTATTGTTAATCCTTGTGATCAATGTATAGTTCGTGCACATGCTATTTGAATAGGAAATTGTTATCATGTAAAACTAATTTTGTTATTTGATTCATTATTCCTACAAACGGTAGTAACAGGTGTTCACATAGACATTACTCTGTCTTTTATACAAGTGTGTCATTTTTTCCCATTGAATAGTCCCAAGAGCTGCAACAACAAATTTGATCCAAATTGCACCATTTTCAAATGTTGTTGATACTCTAAAAATTCCTTCAACATCATTCACCAAGCCATCATAAATATTGTAATTTCTTCCAATTAGTTCAACAATTGATTCGTATTTAAACAGGAATGCAACAAATTACAGAGATAACCATAAACATAGAGATGCAATAGAAATAATACTTCATTTCATTAATGTAAAATACTGAAATATGCTTATAAACAACAATGGAAATAAACCAGCTAGGGCGATGGTAGCTTATCTGTGAGAAGAGATGTGTCGGCTACATGCCCCTGAACTGTGTTACAATGAGGCTCAAAGGCCTCTTTATTGTTGAGAAACAATGGAAAACCCTAAACATCCAAAAACCTAACCCTAGAAGATGAAACGCCAAACTGTGGGCCCCGTTTGGGTAAATTGGCACATCAACTTCTGGGGTTGTAACATTGGCATACGATCTTCATTTGGCGCACACAACATCTCGTTAGAAAGATCTATTTGAGAACTAAAACTTTGGGAAGAGAAACATGTCCATGGACCCATGTTGCTTGTAGTTTTCCCAAAAAATGTTGTTTAGAGCCTCAAAACGCCTCCGAAAGTTTAGGACCCAAAAAACTGCTAAAAATAGTAAACTGTGCTACAATTAAGGAAACTGAAAAGCTGAAAGAAACAATGGTGGGGGTCCAGGTGGACTTGGTAGGTGGCCACCAATATCCACCTAGATCATTCCTCTACCCTTAGGAAGCAATGGTCCCCATTGCGTTGAGTTCCTCCATGAGATGAGGAAACTTCTGCTGAACTTGGTCCCTGGTGAGCCACTTGCCCTGGTGAAGGAGTTGGCCTACTTTGACAACTCGATACAGTTGGATATTCTACTAGTGAGTGTGCTTGATCTGTGTGTCCATGATCTGATCAGTTGCAACTTGTTCCATGCAATCTGGATTTAACTCTGTGGGTGTGAGCTGTTCTACAATGTCAGATGTGTCTAGTAATGGTGGAAAGTATGGCTGAAGGCAGTCCACAATGAACATTGGATGCAAGCCAAGGAATGGGGGAATGCTGAGCTCAAATGAATTGTCTCTCATAGCCTTGGTAATGGTGTAAGGACCATATTGGAGTGGTGTAAGTTTCCTATAGGCTCCGGTAAGGTGTTCCTTTTGCAAATGCAACTAGACTTTGTCTCCCACCTGAAACTTGTGTGGCACCCGATGTTGATCATGTCGCTGCTTGTACTTGGCATTTGATTTCTCCAAAATGTCATGGAATTGCTAGAAAATATGTTGGATGTGCTCAATGAAGCTGTTTGCCTTATTTTTTCGGACTACACATGAGCCGAATCTGCGTGAGTAGCTACAAATGGCATGGCCACATCAATGGGACATAGTGGCTGGAATCCCAAGCCCACCTGAAAAGGTCTGTGGCCAGTTGAGCTGTGGAGAGCCCGACTATAGCTATGTTGAACATAGGGGAGGCTCTCGTCCCATGTGTGTGGATGCTTTGAGTTGTACATGTGCAGAATGTGTACGATCATCCTATTGACAATCTCTGTCTGGCCATCAGTTTGAGGATGGAAGGTTGTGGACTTAGTGAGTTTAGTGTCTAGCATCGACTAGAGACTAGACCAAAATGTATTGAGGAACCTGCTATCCCGATCTGGGATGATAGACTGTGGGATCCCAAAGTGTACCCACACTCGTTCAGAGAAGAGTTTAGCAATGGCTTCTGTTGTGATATTCTTCTTACAGGCCACCATAATGGCCATCTTCGATAACATGTCAACGACCACAAAAACACAGTCGTTTCCATGCTTAGTGGAAGGAAGGCATAACATGTAATCCAGGGAGATAGATTCCCAAGGTCGACTAGGGGTAGGCAGCGGGGTATAGAGCACTTGCTTCTTGATGGTCGTCTTGGCAATGGCGCAAGCAGTGCATGATCTGATGTACTTCCCGACATCCTGTCGAAGATTCGGCCAATAAAAATACTTTTGTAGTACTGCCACCATTTTCTCGACCCTGAAATGCCTAGCAACCTGACTGTAATGTGCTTCCCAAATCATCTTGGCATGCTCGCTTGAAGGAACACAAAGGTGACCCAAGTGGCATAATAGGGCATCCTAGAGGTGAAAATCTGGAACATGCTAACCCTCTAAGAGTGTTTGGTATGTGTGGCTGAATTCTAGGTCACTCTTGTAGAGAAGTGGCCAATCAGAAGTCTCGTGCCCACAAGAGTTGAGCACGATGGTTAACGCCATGACCAATGGTCGACTGAGGAAATCTGCAACATTATTGGTGTTGCCCTTCTTATACTTGATATTCAAATGGAATTGTTGCAGGTATGTGGACCACTTCTGATGGCGATCATTTTACAATTTCCCTTGGTTTGTATGAAATACAGGGGTCGTTGGTCTGTGTGGATGACCGTTTCCTTCCCCAAAATGTAATGCTTCCATTGTTAGCAAGCCTTCACAATGGAATACATCTCTTTTTCATAAGTGGGGTACTTCTGGATTGTTTCTGAAAGTGTCTCACTGTGATATGCCATTGGATACCCATGTTGAGTAAGGACTGCCCCAATAGCATAGTCAGAGGAATCTATCTAGACCTCAAATGGTTGTTGCAAGTCAGGTAATGCGAACACTGGTGCGATGTAGAGGAGATCTTTCAACTCTATGAATTCCTTCTGTTGAGATTTAGACCAAAAGAATTTTTCTTTCACTCCTCCCTTGGTGACTTGACTTAAGGGCCAAGTGATATGAGAAAATCCCAACATGAACCTATGGTAGAAGTTGGCAAGACCTAGAAAGTTGCAAAGCTCTGTAAGAGTGGTTGGAGATTGCAAATCCGGAATGACTTGGATCTTGGCTGGATCCACATGCACCCCCTGTTCATCAATAATGTATCCCAGATACTGAACCTGGGTCATGCCAAAAGTTCATTTCTCCAAATTGGCACATAACTTGTGTTGCCGCAGTGATTAGAGAACCTATCGGATGTGGTGGAGGTGCTCTTCCCAACTCTGGATGAAGATCAAGATGTCATCCAGGTATACCACTACAAATGAGTTGGCGAATGGCTGCAAGATGTCATCCATTAGCCTCATGAAGGTTGTAGGAGCATTCTTCAATATGAAGAGCATAACCAACCATTCGAAAAGGCCCTCCTTAGCTTTGAAGGTAGTCTTCCACACGTCGAAGGGTTTGATTGGTACCTGGTGATATCCTGACTTCAAGTTGATCTTGTGAAATATTTTGCCCCAATCAGTTGGTCCAGGAGGTCATCAATCTGTGGCATTGAGTACCTATTACAGAAAATGATCTTGTTTAGCGCCCAGTAGTCAATACAGAGTCTCCAAGTCCCATCCTTCTTTTGTACCAACACAATCAGGCTTCCACAGGGTGATGAAATCAGCCGGATGTGCCCTTTCTGCAGCATCTCCTAGATCTGCCTCGTGATTTCATCGTTCTCTAGAATGGAGCATCAATAGATTGGTCCATTAGGTGGTAGCGCACCTGGGTCAGATCGATGGATTTCTTGACCTGATAGTGCAGAGGAACCCCTGCAGGGGAGGTGAAGATGTCCTCGTACTCCTCCACGACCTTGTCCATCTGTAGTTGTCATGCGGAGGGGCCCTGTATGGAGATCTTGGCCACCGTCTTCTTCTTTCCTTGAGGGCGTATCATCAGGAAAACAAATTTCACAGTTTTGGAAATGAGCTTACTACATTGTTTTGCAATAACCAAAGAGATGGCGATAGGCAGTGCTACCTCTAGTATCTTGTACAACTTATTTCCCAAAGTAACAATAACAGCATAGGGCCTTGATTCATACACAACAAGTCACTTCCACAAGTATGGTTGTCCTAATAATACATAAAAAACTTCAAGGGGAGAAATGTCACACAATACCTCATCCGTGAAGGGCTTGATGTTGTATGGAAGGTGACACTATTGGCTCACGCGAAGATCCCATCCTTGGTGAAGCCACCCAATGGTGTATGGTTTTGGATGTGTTGTGGTTGGTAAGCCTAACCGCTTCACGACCTCTACCAAAATGGTGTTCTTTTGGCTCCCGCTACCGACAATGAACTGTATCGGGGAGCCCTTTACCCACATCCAGGAGTGGAAGAGACGCTCCTCCTCCTCTGGATCTTCGGGTTCCTCCTTATGGATCTTCATGGTGGCAATGGTGGCGTTGGTGTTATGAAACCAGCTTACAAAAAGATAGAAAATATAGATCAACGCCTTAGAATTCAGCCTCTTTTTAGGGGGAAACCTCCTTTACTTTACACATATGAATGGTTCTTTGATGATTCAAATGAAAAAACCTCCTTTCTATATATAGGAGTCTAAGGAGTCACAATATAACCCAGCCGACCTAACAATAATAATATAAAGACACAAAAATAATAATAGAGGGATTCTATGGGGCACAGTAATAACAATATGGGGACAATAGGGGCACAACAATATTAATAAGGGATATAACTACAATAGTAATGGGGTTATCACTAGTATAATAGGGACCTAACAGTTGGGCTCTGCATCAATAATCTGCTTCCCTTTGTCATTCCCCTTGTCAGTTCTGACTCAGAGTTGGAACATGCATCTGATTCTGAAACCTTTAGCTCGGCCACGAGTGACTGCTTGGCCCAACACTCACTTGTGTTGTGAGTGGAGCTCTTATGGAACTCACACCACTTTTCCATGTCCTTTTCCGGCTTCACGACGTTGTTCTTTTCTTGCAGCTTTGGTGGGTTGTCCTGGGTCGCCTCGCCTTGGCTTTGTCTTTTGTTCTGCGGTTTAGGGGCACCTTTCCCTTGCTTTGGATTCGCAGATCCAAAGTCTCACTTCTTCTGTTTAAACTTTTGCTCAACCTTGACGGAATAATGGTATGTCGTTCTGAGAGAGGGGATGTTCAAGAATTCTATTTCTTCCTGGATGTACTTGTGTAGGTAGTCATGGTATTTGAGTACGAAATGCTGCTTCGAATCCTTGATACCCAACTTTGTGCAAAGGATCTAGAAAATATTGGTAAACTACGGCACGTCTTGAGCATGGTCCACTTTATGTATTGATCCTCATATCTTCCAACAGGGTAGTACTGCTCCTTGATGGCATCCCGGAATGAATCCCAAGTGGGTGCAGCTGAAAATAGTGAGCTTGTACTTTCATCCTTCTACTCGTAGTAGGTTTCCCACTAGTCCTTGACATGGGGGGTTGCTCTGAGAAGAGCGAAAACAATCTTTTCCCGAATCGAAAATTCATGAACAGAAAAATAACCCTCTATTAGATTTAACCATTTATCTATGGCATCTGCATCTATCTGACCCTCGAATATGGGGATTTCAAAATTAACTTGTACCTTAAATGGTGTGCCATTTCCAGAGTAGTTGTTGGAAGCCGATGCATCACCTCTGGGTAGCTGCTGAAGGATTTGGGCAAAGCTATCCATCATCGCGTTCCTTTGTCACTCGAGGGCTTCTTCGAGCAAGATTTTGATTAGATCTCCTACCCCATCATCTTTCTTTTCATCCGCCAAGGGAGGCTGCCGGGATTTGCAAGGTTGGTGTTGTAAAGGTTTGACCAGTTCAATCCCTAACTCCTT
The DNA here is from genome assembly GCA_031772625.1 of Pinus tabuliformis. Taxonomy (NCBI): domain Eukaryota; kingdom Viridiplantae; phylum Streptophyta; class Pinopsida; order Pinales; family Pinaceae; genus Pinus; species Pinus tabuliformis. The sequence goes on from CM062808.1 coordinate 826,921,031, forward strand.
ATATCCCGACCTCGTTGGGGACATGCAAATAAAAATAGAGAAAAAGAAGACCGCTCTGATACCATTGATCTGGATTTAAACAGGGATGCAACAAATTACAAAGATAACCATAACCACAGAGATGCAGCGGAAATAATACTTCATTTCATTAATGTAAAATACTGAATTATGTTTATAAACAACAATGGAAATAAACCAGCTAGGGCGATGGTAGCTTATCTCTAAGAATAGATGTGTTGGCTACATGCCCCTGAACTGTGTTACAATGAGGCTCGAAGGCCTCTTTATTGTTGAGAAACAATGGAAAACCCTAAACATCCAAAAACCTAATCCTAGAAGATGAAACGCCAAACTATGGGCCCCATTTGGGTAAATTGGTACATCCACTTCCCAGGGTCATAACTTTGGCATATGATCTCCGTTTGACACACACAATATCTCGTTAGAAAGATCTATCCGAGAATTAAAACTTTGGGAATAGCAACGTGTCCATGGACCCATGTTTCTCCTAGTTTTCCCAAAAAACGTCGTTTAGGGCCTCAAAACGGCTCTGGAAGTTCAGGACCTGAAAAACTGCTAAAAATAGTAAACTGTGCTACAATTAAGGAAACTGAAAAGTTGAAAGAAACAATGGTGGGAGTCCAAGTGGACTTTGTAGGTGGCCACCAATATCCACCTGGATCAACAATCATATTTTCTTTCAACAATATAGAATATGGGAATTGCAACTTGATTGGGTTATTACAACTTATATTTGTTGAGTCAATTGTCCTATCATATGCATTTAATATAATTGCTTGCTATTTCAATGAGAGACAATATTCTTTCATTATGTTCATGTACATTCTTGTTTAAATAAAAAAAGTATGGAAAAGTTGGATCATTTGGTGCCTCTCTATAAAAATGTTTGTTCAAGAATGAAACATCATTACCAGTATGTGAACATGTCCTAATTATGTTTCAGATGGATACAAATTGTTTATTTTCCTGCCAAATTACCTTTTTAAGTTCATAAGTTTTCACATTTTCTTTCCAAAAATTGTAAGGAGCATTAGTTCCTTTAAGATGAAATTGTTCAAATATCCAACAATCATGTACACGGTATGCTTCACATAAGTGAGCACAGAATATTATGTCAAGGTTCCCAAATGGGGAAGCTAGAGTATGCATAATTTCTCAGAGTCGCTTGTCAATGCTATAAAGCAATTGAGACCCAATTAATGAAACCTCATCTATCAATAGAAAATTAAGTTGTTCGTATTATTTTCTCAATACATTGAGTATGTTAGAAGCCAACGAAACCATGTGACATGGTGAAAGTGGTAAAGCTAAATACAATATAACACAATATGAAATTTATGCATCTTTTCCAGTAAATGCAACTATTAGACCTTTTTTTTTGAAAGGGTCACTTTGTAAATATTTGTTATGAAGTGGTACAAGTGCATGGTAAAGTGCATGTGTAGTGAATGTTTTTCCTATACATATACCTGCACCTACAGTGATAAACAAATATAAATTCCTACCAAGATTATTCTTTTTCCATAGAACTGTTTATTTTACTATTTATTTTATTATTTATTTTTTTAATCTTGATTTATGGAAATGTGTCTAAAACAAACGAATGCTTAATCTATTCAATGATTTTTCTATACTTAGCTTGAGTATTTTTTAATTGCATTTTCTCTTGCAAATATTGTTGAATGTCATAATTTTCATTAGAACAAGCCCTATTATCAGTTTCTAATGGAAAGTGAAGCTTAAATATCTCATCACTTTGGGATGCAATTGTAGTGGAAGCAGTTTCAATATCACTCCATTGTGCGACTAAATGAGAAAATTATTTTTTCGTGACATAGGTAATGTGTTTATGAGAAAAGTATGCTTGAGCCATGTTTCTTGATATTTCTTTAATGTGTATTCAGACTCCCTGTATGGGATGTAAAGCATCATTTTTTCTCTATAATGGTTTTTTGCATCCATGTGTTCATGGTATCGAATGAATCTTATGACACATCAAAGTTTTCATTTTTTGATGTTGTTTTCGTGATTGATTAAGAAGAAACATATTTTGCCAAGAAAACCCACTCAAGGGAAATGGGACATGCAACATATCTATCAATGATTATCATGCAAATAATATATTCAGGATTATCGGGTTCTTGTTCTAACAAAATAGGTATTTTTAGAACAAATGTTTCTTTTTCAGTTGGAGCTGTGTTAATGAAATTTGTTTTTCTAGAAGTTGAATACAAAGGAAATGATAGAGCAATGTGGATTGCTTTTCGACTTGACATTTGTTGCATATGTAGCAATATGTTTCCAAGCTTACGAATACTTTCGACTTTGTTTTCTCCATAGGATATGAACTTTTCTCGATTTTTTTTTAATACAGTTGTCATGGAGCAATCCATTTTTGTCATATAAGAGTTGCAATATGCTATTGCATCATATGCATCTAAAATAAATTGAGCATATTTTTTTTCCTTCCACAATGAAGGGATTTTTTTTTCTAGTGCATTTATCCACACATCGCAAGGATTTATTTTGAGAAGTACAATGGCCAAGTAATACAAAATCGTAAGAGCATGACGTATTATTTTTTTGTACTTCGAAACTCGACTAAAAATATGGAAAATGTTATCTTCTTTGAATATGATTTTTCCTATAAGAAATGAAAGTTTCTTTTGCATTGTTTGCATATCAATGTTTTCATTGCACAAAGGATACAAGATACAAGTTTCATCAATTGGTGGGATAGGGAAACCAAATCTACAACTTGATTTTTTATGTTTTTTGCAAGTTTTTGTGTGGTGATGAGTCTGAAATTGAATCATTTGATACAACAAATTTGTTGAATCACAAGTCAAATGCTGACCAATGAAATATATGACATCTACATCTTGGGATTGTTTATATATTGGCACATTTTTTAATCCAAAGCAATCCATGGTCATTCTCTGTTCCTCTACTTAGGAATTCTATAATAAAAAATAATATTTCACTTGACCAAATAATTCAATAGTTTTCGTTATCAAGGAACGTAGTGACAAGATTCTATGCCTATAATATCGACTACATATGACCGACTGACGTTTGATCAACGTGTCAATGCATTCATCATTGAAGTTCTTTGCCTCATTTCTTATGGAGTTAGTACTTTGTATTTTTAATGCATTTATCAATGGTTCCCAAAGATGCTCAGCGCTAGTGAATGTCACAAAGAAATTAGGTGGACCAACTTGTCGTATCATTACAAATATATCTTTTCGTAAATTTTAAATATAGTCAAGAAATGTGTGGATGCTTCTTAAACATTGATATGAAATTGGTGACTTTAATACTTTCTGAAGATTTCTTTTATTTTTAACGTCTTTAGCAACTAGTTTTTGTCCTTTTCGCTCTCCTTTGCAAATAGAAATCGACGCTGAATTAGAAAATTGGTTTATCAAAATATGAATTGCTTTAAAAAATATTTTGTACTATGTGTTGAAAAGTCACCAGAGTTATGGAACAATTCCCACTGTGCAATTTTTTGATACAAAAAGTGATTAATAACAACATTAGGGAAACTTGATCATAAGAACAGTGTCAGAAAGTTTAGTTCTTTAGAGAATTTGTCTTGAAAAAATCCTAGGGGACGAAATCCTTTAGAAGGTGAAATCTGTATTATTCTTCTATCAAGATCATGGATAAGGTGGGCCTCTGAATAACAATGTACAAGTGTTTCAGTTTCTTTTTCTACATCATTATCTACATTTGGTGAGTCTAGTTCCTTCATTTTTGGACTATCGTTCTGATGATCTTTCCTACTTTGATAAAAATGTTTTCTTCATTCATAGTTGATGAATATTTGTTCTCTCTTGTAGAGAAATGGGTTTCACAAGTCATGTAATGCACACATCACTTTCTTGGGTGGAATATTTCCAGAAAAATAGGCATTGTTATATTCCAAATTTCTTTTTACGTTTATTCCCACTGTCATATTTTCATCAATATCTCTAGGCAATGCTCTCTGACTTCTATCTAGACTAGAAGGAACATTTATGATTGTTCTAGTTAATCCAATTTGTGATCTTTTGTAGCCAAGTTGTATTATTTGTGAAAAATCCAACTTAACTAACCTCTCTTCCAAATATTTCAATTGTGCAACGAACATCAATTTTTCATTTCATCTAATATAAAGAGGTGATGCAAATGTAGGAACTTTTGCATTGAGTATTGCATTGCTACAAGATTTGGTCATTTTGGAAATTAAATATTGTGTTTAGAAATTTGTTAAAATGATAATAATGCCAAAAAAGTAAAATCTATGTATAAAACCCTTATAATTATATTTAAGTGTTTAGACATTAAATACTATTAAACACCACAATTGCAAATAACAAAGGTTGTAACACTCTTTAATGCCTTCTAGCCCCCATTTTTATTTTTATTCCTTTGGAATTGTGTTGAAAAACAAAACACATAGTTATTACATAAAATATGAATATCATTTCATAACTCAAAAATTATTTAAAAGCTTAACTTGCAATCTAGCCATAAATAACATGTAATTTAGTCCCAAATTAATGCAGAACAATAAAGTTCATCTAAAATTTCTAAAAAAATTGTCAAGTTTTAGATATTGCCCCATCTAGATAAAAATATTTAGCACTTTAAAACTTAGAGAAAATTCAAAACTGCACAAATGTCAAACATCCTAATCATTCCAATCTCATACCTATAAAATTAAAAGCTCATGCAAAGTGAAATATTTCTCAACTAATATGAAAATTACTTTATTGAATCCTAAAAATATCTATTTCAGAGGTCTATTAGCAAAATTATGAAAGCATTAAACAAATGCATGATCTATATAGATAAAACACATAGGTAGAATAATTTATATTAGCAATCTGTATCCATCACTCTATATTTTTTTTTTTTTCAAATCGATCTTTAATTTTATTTTTTTTTCCAATAAAATATCCTCATTGAATACCAAACAATGCATCATGACTCACAAACCACTGATGAAAATAATAACATTTTTCAAGCTTTACATCACTAAATAATAATAATTACAATACAAAATAATTTTAGCTAAGAGTACTAGCTAAATAAGTGATTCCAACCTCCATGGAATTTAAAATAAGCAAATACAAAACAACATAATATAATAACTTAATACTCTATTTAATTATATATTAAAATAATAAAATTTGATAATAAAGTATTTCAGCATTATGTAAACAATTAAAAGAATACAACATTATTGAAATTTAAATATATATTTTTTTAAATGGAAAAATAAAATAAATTAAATATATATATATGAAATTTATCCTATCGTAAATTTACTTTTACGTAATATTCCAAATACTTCATGTACAAAACGTATGAATAAAATAAAATTTAAATTCACATTGACATCATTTTAAACAAAGTCCCTTTTACTTTTATAAACGTTAGTCAAAATAATCAAAACACTCTGAAAGTTCAATTTATTTTGCAACCATCCACAATTTTAACTAAAACCAATAAAAATTAACAATTTAGTCACTTGCAACAATTAAAAATAGTTAGGATCCAAAAAGCCAAGGAAAAAAAAGAAAAGAAAGACATGTTGAAAAAACTGAGTAAAAAAATATTTTCATATAAAATGTACTATAAAATTGTAATTTAAATAATAATTTCCAAACACAAAACAAAATTGATTTAGCATGCTTCCATGTAGTATTGTAAATGTAGCCAATTTGGTTGGGCACTGTCAATAGTTGAGAGTGCCCACAGATACCATTCAATTGACAAATACGACTTTCGACCTCATAGTCGGACGTGTCTTTTGAATTGTTTTTAATAGGGACCACAAAAAAAATATGTATATATAGTTGTGTATGTTTACAAGGACACCAATTATTCACAGAATGTCATAGCACCATCCAAAAGACAATGTTGACATCTGATCACATAGCTAGCCTGACCTACAGACAATGTTGACATCTGATCACATAGCTAGCCTGACTACCGACTTTCTTCAGAGAAGGCTCACAAAAGAAACATATATGTATAATTGACCTTTTTATAATTTATAATTTTGTTTTTTTTAATTAATTCAAATTAGTTTTTTTTTATGAATAAAAAAATAAATTGAATAAATTGTACTTATAAAATAAAATATTTAAAATACAGAAACTCGTTATCCAAATCTTTAAAGAAAAAAATGAAGTATTGAAGCTTGAGATGAATAGGCTTTGAAGTGTCAGTACTCGGGAGTGTCTACAGAGACCATTCAATGGACAATTCTGTCAGTACTCGGGTGTGTCTACAGAGACCATTCAATCCACAATTCCCACTACCGATCTCATAGTCTGGATTGACCTTCGACTTTCTTTCACCACGAGCTAAAAAATAAATATGTGTGTATACTTATGTGTAACATCATAGTCAGTCCAACCTTTGACTTGCCTTTACAAACAAAATAAACATACATATCTATAATTTTTTATTTGTTTTCTCACATAAAATATTATTGAATAAATGTATTTTAAAATACTTTATCCTTTTATCAATAAATAAATAAATTCAAGAATTCATTTTTTTGGACTTTAAGAATTAATTTATAACATATTAAATCAAGAAAAAGTTTATGATCCACCTCATTTAAGTAATTTATAAGAAATAATTATGATAACAACTGTTAACATAGATTCTAATCCAAATTGGTCGGGGAATGTCAATAGTCGACACGGTCTAGAGAGACCCTTCAAACATCAATTCCGGCCTTTGACTTGATATCAGTAGGGGCCACAATATAAATAAATGTGTATAGTTATACTTTCTTATAGCAACCACCTTTGACCTCATAGTCATCCACCTCCGAATATCTTCTACCAATGCCCACAAAATAAACATAGCTGTCTATAATTTATTATTTTGTTTTTCACATAAAATATTATTTAATAAATGTAATTTAAAATGACGTAGTCTTTAACGCGACTTTTTGAAAGCCTTTCCGGCGATTTTTTCCGGTGAAAATCCGGCAGTAATTTATTGAAATCGAAGTTTGATAACTAGTTTCTGCACAATGAAAGCGTCCCAGGGGTTTTTCAGGGTGCTGAATCCGAATATGCAGTTAAAAAACCATTTTAACTGCAACAAATCATGATTTCAGCTCAATTTCTTCCGCCGGATTCCGTCACCGGAATCTCAAAAAGTCGCATTATAGACAACTCCATTTAAAATACTTTATTCTTTTATCAACAAATAAATACATTCAAAAGCTTATTTTTATAATACATTTAAGATTTAATTTATAACATATCAACTCATTATAAACTTTATCATAAACCTCATTTAAGCCGTTAATAACAGATAATAATATTAACCACAATGAACCTAATATTAACTACAATGAACCTAGATTCTGAGCCACATTGGCCGAGGAGTGTCAGTAGTGAGGATGTCTAGAGAGAACATTCAAATGATAATGACGACCTCTAATCTCATAATCGGGGCTGACCTCTTACTTGCTTTCAGTACAAGAAAGAGACAAAATATATGCTTATAGTTACGTGTGTTTACAACAACCACTTCCAATTTCATACTCAGCCTCACCTTCGACTTGCTTCTACGAAGGTCAACAAAAAAATATGTGTCTATAATTTATTATTTTGTTTTCGCATATAAAATAATATTAATAAATGTAATTTAAAAATACGTTATTCTTTTATCAACAAAGAAATAAATTTGAAAAATGATTTTGAATGGACATTTATCTAAAGCAATTTAATAGAAAGATTATTATTTTTCTGTCCAATAGTCTAAGATAACAAATCCAAAAATTATGTAAAAATTAAAATAAAATTAGGATTAAAATGCCGAAAAGATATGAACCTTTCAACCCTCAATCAAAGAATAAAATAATTTGAATATGGTTCATAAATCACAACAGCCGAAAACAACAAATTTAAATGCCAGTTTCAATTTAAACAGCACCTGAACCTCAGCCTTTGCGAAGATGAATCGCAACTGGACCTTTTCCTTATGATTCTTCTCCAAATAGACGCCAACTTCCTGACTATGAATTCGATCCCGACCTCAACTATGGGTTTCCTCTGATTCCAAACAAATCAAAAAAATTCAAATGGAGACAGATGCCCCTGTTCTAAATTTTATATTTTTGAAACATGCACTCACAACTCTCGCCCAAACATGTTTGCTTATGCATAAAATTTACAAATAACATACATTACAACATCCCTTCCTTGCAAACTCAGAATACTGGTAACATTAGCCTCAAAAGTTCTCGAATACTTCAAACTTTAATTTTGCCATCAATTCTTTTATATTTTGCATTTTCTATTTGACAACTATATGAGACTGTGATCTCACGTCATTTAAAGTATAAATTTTATACCAACAAATTTAGTAATTTGAAAAATAAATTAATAAAACCTATGTGCCCTGTGACAATCAACTAAACTTAAAACATATAAAAACTCACATACATGAGTGTGCAAAAACATAAACATGTGTCAACTTCCGATATCACAATCCATCGCGCCCGATTGGGCTCAGATTTATCTTCTTCCTGAGCTAGTTGTTCATGTCAATAGAACTCCGATCCCCTCACTATCTAAAACAAAACGATGTGCAGTCGAAATCACTGCTTTTCTCACGAGCCTTCTGAAAATGCAAAGATCCCTATACTCCTGACTTCAAAAGTTTCAGAATAAATTTAAGGAAATTTTCGTGGTAACCGCTACAGTAAATCGTAGAAACGGAGTCGGCAGAGAATTTAAAACATAGACATATGGAATCGGGGTCAGCACGTTGCCTGTAGGACATCCACAAACGCAAAGGTAGGCCAACCTTGGACCTAGCTTTGGTTCCCAAACCATCAAAACTTGAGCCAACAATATATTTAAAACTTTTGACCCAATAAACCAGAGTTTGGTGATACAGAGAATTTGAAAAATTATCAAGTTTCCGCCACTAGAATCCAACAATCAGCTTACTTGAACAACTCTTATTCTCTAAATTCTAAAGCCTCACCTGCAAATTCTACGAAACAACAAACTATTAAAACTCCAAATTATGCATTACGACCATTAAACAAGAAAATAACGTTGATATGTTTACCTATCAAATCGTTGTCGAGGAGGTTGGCAAGGCTGTGTCCTGCAACATAGTCGAAAAACATTAGCATTCCACACAAAAATCTTGTTGCAGGCACCCGCCGAAGTAAAAAAAAAAAAACTCACTTGGTAAAAAGGAAAACCTGACAACAAGAAGTAAAGCCACATAGAAAGCACATGCATAAAAATAAGATATTCAGCCTTAATGAGGATCACAATGCCAAGAAAATAATCAAATAACCACTTTGAACAATAAAAATAGCTAAATCAGTTTTTTAATAATCCATCAACCATAATAATAAAGTCTCCACCAACACCCTTAAAATGAAATTAACACCACCAAAGCTCAAAACAACCTAAGTTAATTCCCAATTATATAAAAAATCACCCTGATTTCCGGAAAATGCAGCAGTCGCATAATGTTAACTGTAGAGATTTGAAAATTTGGCTAACACGGATTAAAAAAACAAAAAATTAAATTTGAAGTGGCTTAATTGGATGAAACGAATATGTTCATAATATCCACGAGCATTTTTTAATTTAAACAAAAGCTTCCAAATGATCTCCTTGACTCTTGCTGACCCTCGGTTCGGTTGAAATTTGAGATTCAAAAATCGTCTTGAGAGTTAATGACGACTTTCCCTCAGTGAACATTCGTCCATGATCTAATGGGTCTAATAACTTTTTGTAGTTGTTCGTTGTTCGTGCCATGTTTTACAGTTAGAGTTTATAAGGACAGATTGCTTGGAGTGCAGTGATCCCTGAGCGAAGCCACGCGGCTTTTTTATTTTATTTGCAGCAGTCCATCACACAATCACAAAGAGATCAATTACGTTGAATACCAAAAAGTTTCCAAATTAAAAAATTCAGTGATACAGCTCATCATTTATGTGTCGATAGGTGCCGTGGAGAGAGATTCCTCCAAGTCACGGCACGAAGCTCCATCGCTAAAGGATGATTGAGGTCAACGTCACATTTGCGGTGGTAATTCGAGCTGGTGGTCAATTTTTAACTGGAGCACGAAGCCTGTAGCATGCAAAGGCAAGCCAAGAACGTTGTATTCTCGTCCATCGTTCATTCCTCTCGTGTGAAAAGTGAATTGAAGGCCTAAGGTGAAAAGTCAATAATATTTTTTTAGAAAAGGCTTCCGTCGTATTAAGATGTTGTTGGGTAAAAAACCTTATTTGTTATTTATATTGGGAAGTTTTATATAAAACTTTAAAACGGCATTAGATTTTTTTTAAAAGGAAGACATATAAAAAAAATTTCGGAAAAATGGAAACATGCTTAGATTTTAGATAGTTTAGAAAAATGGAAATGGAAGACTTGCATCAGAAAATCAAGAACTCTAGAGTTGAAGCATATAACAGAAAGGAAAGTTAAGTAATTTCAAGTTTATAGGGTATGGAAGAAAAAGAAAAGAAAAAAAAAATTGGTTGCTGTCATTTTTTTTAAATGGTAAGAGACCTAGACCAGCAAACATTTTAATTTAAATTTTATGTGGTTGTAATAAAGAGAGAGTGTTGGAGAATCTAATTCCAACCATGATATTGTAATTATCCATAAAAGTGTCAATTTGATTGAGTTATAGTTCAGTTACTTATTATTAATGTCTCCAATATAATTTTATTTAATTGTTTCATCATATTCAGAATAACATTCAATTCCATGTTTTTCATTCCTTGTCCAATGCTGACCAACTTCACATGATGTACAAGTGTCATTAAATGCATTTACCAAGCCACATCTTCCGCAAAATGAAATGCCATCCGAATCTTTTAAAATCCTCAACTGTTGTAGGTTTAACAACTATTGTAACTTTTGTTAAGTGAATCTGATATTTATAGGATATTATATTAACAAGCATCTCAGTTATAGCATACTATATTAACAAGCATCTCAGAAGTTGGAATCACAGAGAATGCATTTTTTTTTTATTAATAGACGGGGAAGTTGTAGTATTTCATTTTTCCACCTTTCCTTTTTATAGATTTTCTCATTCCACTTACATACAATTGATGATTCCGAACTGTCGATTTTTAGAAATCCAGATTTTTAAGAATTTTTTATTTTTATTTTTTAACATGCACATTATATTATATTATATTATAAAAATTAAATTAATTATTTCTTAAAAAATAGAAAATGAACACTATTTTTTTCTTTAAAAACATGAAAAATTAGCTTAATTTTTGAGAAGATAAAAACATAACCAAGAACATTAACTCCTAAAGTTTTCCTTATAACCCTATCAAATATCATGTACACCAATATAACTATACTAGTTGATTAGAGAGTTTTCCTTATAACCCTATCAAATATCATGTACACCAATATAATTATACTAGTTGATTAGATATTCTCTGGGCCAAACTACTATAAAAAAAATTATATTATACTATAAAAATTAAATTAATTATTACTTGAAAAAATAGAAAATGAACACTATTTTTTCTTTAAAAACATGAAAAATTAGCTCAATCTTTTGGAAGTTAAAAACATAACCAAGGATATTAACTCCTAAAGTTTTCCTTATAACCCTATCAAATATGTACACCAATATAACTATACTAGTTGATTGGGTATTCTCTGCACCAAACTACTATAAAAAAAGATTTATGTGGCCCTGCGCCGGACATTGTAACAGTGGAAAGTGAGCTTATTCTTTCCAATCTGGCCATCCACCATCCCAAAAGGATTTTCCGTTTTCCTTGAATCGCATTCAAGATCTCATGAATACAGTTTCTGCCTCTCATCCAAGATAAAGAAGACTATATACAGGCAATTGTTAATGTGTTTTGTCTGACTAAACCCAACCATCTGATAAAGCACTCTGTCTCTTATATTTTACGGAATCGGTTGAAGTTTTTTTTGACTAATTATAGCCACCCGCTAAAGCATATATATATATATATTCCGACTAGTTACAACCACCCATTAAAGCGCCTTGTTTCTTATCTTTTCCGCTCCTACTTTTAGGATTCATCTAGTTTTGAGGACGATCCATTTCCCATACCTTTTTCGACTCCATGATTTGACATGTCTAATTCTACACAGATCATTCTTATCTTTTAACAATGATCTGGCACATTCTCACCAAAATAGGCTGTCAGGGTCCTAGCTGGTGTCGGCTTTGTGGATCAACCTCTGAGGACGTAGAACACCTGTTCTTACACTACTCGTTTGCGTTAGCTATTTAGCAAAAAATCACTCACTCACCCAATGTTGATTCAGTTGTAGATCGATCGTACCTTCCTGCTTGGTTGTCCAATTGGAAAGATGTTCAGAAGGCACTAAGAGACCTTACATTATATTTCCTCTTCGTCTAGGGTACCTGGGTAAGGCGGAACAAGTACATTTTCGAAAACCACATTCCTCATGTTCATTCCACCACCCTGGCCATTTTTAATTACTTTCTAGACGTGGGTCCTTGGAAGCCCTGTGCTCGCAGCAGAGTGGTCTCTTTCACTCAGCTCGACTACTCCTCCCTTGTCGGCTTCTTTGACGGTGCTTGCTTACAGGGCGCATGTGGCTCTGCTTCTTACATTGTGGTGGACCATTCTATAGCTTACAGGTTCTACTGGTCGGGTAGCACAGTCACTTGCTGTTGGGCGGAGGTCCTGCCTCTTTGGGGGTGTTGAAGCTTGACGGGTGGCTTTGCTGCTGGGCGGGTCCTGGCTCTTTGGGGGTGTTGAAGCTTGAGGGGTGGCTCTTTGGCGGTGTTGAAGCTTGAGGGGTGGTGAGCATTGGAAGAGATTGCAATTGTTGAAGATTTGAAGTCAACCATTGATTGGGTGTGGGGTATTTCTTCACTAGATGTCCCTTTCGTATAACACTGGATTCGACAGATCATGGGGCTTAAACTCTCTTTCAATACTATCTCCTTGTCCCACATATATCGGGAACATAACATAGTGGCTAATGCGTTGTCTAACCGTGGTGTTTCATTGGCTCTAGGTTTCAACTTTCACCCACTACCGCCTCTAGATCTAGGGCGGGGTCCAGGCATCTGGTTTTTTTCTCTTTGTTTTACTGAATCGTGCGTTTCATTTTGGCTTTCCTGTAGCTTCGGTTGGATCTGGGACGTTGCTTGGTTTTTGCTGAAGTCCTCTCATGCCTCCTTGGAGGTTGATTTCTCTGGGTTAGTGGCGATTTTGCTTTTTGAGGTGTCCTTTGCTCTCATCTACCCATGGTTTATGTTTTTCGCCAGTCTTATTTTGTATTAGGTGGTGTGTTGTCTTATGAACCACATGTCACCTAACATCTTTTATTCAATAAAAGTTGTTTGTTTTTTCGTGAAAAAATAAAATAAAATATTTTAGTGCTCCTGGTTTTAACATACCAGTTTTGAGAACGAATCCAATACCCACAGATGTGGATTATGCGATGTCATACAAATCTAATTCCACATGGATAACAATCAAACCCACAGAAATTAAATTGTTTCCCTTCTAATAATTATGTTATCACAGTAATCCGCGAATTCAAAATCGTCAATTTGAAACTAAGCAGATTTAAATAGCATGTTCGCAAGCTAATAACAATATATAGTATACTGTAGTTAGGTCGACTTTTATGTAGTGAATGTAATTTCACAGTGGATTAGGTTATCCTTTCAACTAGAATTGTAGTAAGAGGCGCGTGGAACTTTGATAGTTCGAAGGTTTCTTGAGATAATATCTTAAATCGTAAGTATATCTATAAAACATGAAGACAAACACTCAGTTAATTATAAATATATTATCATTTACAATAAATATATAACTGTTAGACTATTTATAGATGTTGGAATAATCTAAGGAGGCCACATTTCGGTGTAAAGCAGCAAAAATTCTCTTAATATTTTTATAAAATTTAATAATAATTTTGAGAAATCTAGGTTACAACTTTAAGCTTGATGATTTTGAGTTGTATTTTTTTATGTTGTTTAGTCCATTTACATGATAAAAAAATGATGATTTTGTCAAATATTAATCACAAATGGTGTCGCTCACTGTTTAGATGGTGCCGATCTGTTCAATAGTTGGCTAGTGTCAATGTCATTCGGTGCAGTTATTATTCATCCGTAGCTAGAAATGTGTATAAATTGCCATGTTTAGTAATGAACCAATCAAGCTTTTAATGTGGATTTTGTTCTCAGATATGGCATCAGAGCTGAGGGTTTCGGCTGTGGCTACTGAAGATCGAGAGCTGTGTTTGGCCATAGTCGAGTAAGCTCAGGTGGAGTGTTGTTTGAAGCCACAGTTTGGTAGGTACTGTGTTTTTTGGTGACCCAGTATTGTGTTGTTTGTGTGACTTGTCGAGACTGTTGAGCGCAACATGGACAAGCGTGGTGGTGGCTGCTGGTGAGTGGCTGGCGATGGTTGGTGCGTGCTGCGGATGCCATAAGTTTCTGTAAGCGTGTGTTTGGGGCTGAAGAAAGTGCAAAGTCTCATTCTTGGAGAGTAGCAACCGTGTGCATTTGAAGACGCAGAGGAGGTCACAGCGATAGCGTGGAAGATTAGTGCAACAGATGCTAATCCACTGGAGTTTTGCTCTCTGAGGTGCTGCAACATTGAAGCAAAGAATTTTCATGTTGCTTGAAAATAGTGAAAGTGATTTGAGTTAAAGGGTTTCAACTATTTTTTTACCTATTTTAAAACAAAGCAAATCAAGTTTGGTTTGTTTTTTTGTTGGGAAAAGTTTTTAAAAGATTTGCTTTATTTTAAGTGTTGAGACTAAATTTAAAAAGGGGTGTTTGTTTTTAATGAGAATATTATCATGGAGTGATAAGGTTTTTAGTATTTGTTTAATGTGGTGAAAAGTAAAAATAAAAAAATAAAAAAAATTGGAAATTTTTTAATAGTGAAAAGGAGTTAGTAAAGATTTTTATGGTGTATGTCTGGTGAAAGTTTTCTAGGATTTAGTGAAATTTGGTGCATTTGGATTTAGATTTGGTGGCATTTTGGTGATTGGAAAAAGTTTTTTTTTTCCATCATGTCAAATTTGTTGCCTGATACTTATTTGAATGAATCCACCAAACTTGATGGAGGAAATTATGTGAATTGGAAATTCAAGTTGCCGACTATTTTAGAAGGTTATAATTTGTGGTCCATTGTGAGTGGGGATGAGCCCAAACCCACTATTGTAGCTTCTATTCCAGATTGGGAGAGAAGGGAGACTAAAGCAAAGGCGTTGTTGTGTATGGCCATAAAGGAAGACATTATTCCTCATATCAGTTATTGCAACACATCAAAGGAAATATGGGATATGCTGAAGGGTTTGTGTGAAACAACAAATACAAACCGATCTTGTTTTTGAAGACTAATCTTTTATCTCTAAAAATGGAAGAAAATGAAAATATAAGCAATTTCATATCTCGTGTCAAAGATTTAAGTGATAAGTTAGGAGATATTGGTGAAAAGGTGTCTAGTACTGACTTAGTCACCATCAAATTAAATGGCCTAGTGCAAGATTATCAAATTTTTGTTTCAAGTCTTTCAGCTAGAGAGAAGCCTCCTACATTTGATGAATTGACATGAATTCTTCTACAAGAGGAGGAGAGGATGAAGAGCTTTAAGTTGGGCTCTAGTAGTTCAGATTTGGCATTGGTAGCCAAGGGCAAATATCCATACAGAGGCAAGCCATGGGACAAGAACAAAGGAGGCAAGTTTCAAGCAAAACAGAAAGGTATGACACAGTCTAAATTTCCAATCCATGATAAGAGAAATGATGATTGTTATTATTGTGGCAAACCTGGGCATCATTTTAAAGATTGCTATAAAAGGAAATATAATGAGTCTAGGCAAAGAAACAGAAGGCATAATGGAAATTTTGTCGACAAAGACACCTCAATCAATGATGGATTTAAAAATCTTAAATTTTTTGTTCTAATGCTGCATTGTCTATGGAAAATGATGATGTGAATGCTTGGTTCATTGATTTTGGTGCATCACTCCATATGTCTTGTAATAAGGAGTGGTTTTATGAATATTATGAAAATATTGATGGAACATAACTTTATCTAGGAGATAAGAGATCACTTAAAGTTCAAGGTTATGGAGTAATAGGTGTGAATTTGCCTTTGGACAAGAGAGACAGATCCATAATGTGATGTATGTTCTTGGTATTAAAAGGAATTTAATTTCTATTTCTACTATTGCTAACCAAGATTTGAAGGTGGAATTTGTTAAATCACAGTGTGTAGTGAAAGACATTCAAGATCAGTACAAGGTTATTGCCACATGTACCAGATTTGGAGGCTTGTATAAGTTGGATGTGACCAGGAAAAGTCATCAAGTGTTGGCATCTAAAACAATATCAACAATAGAGTTATGGCACCAAAGCTATGGACATCTAAATGACAAAGATTTAATGCTACTTCAAAAGAACACAATGGTTGAAGGTCTTCCTGTCTTGAAGAATGATCATGTTGAATGTGAAGCATGTGTACTTGGCAAGCAACATAGGGAGGAATTTCCTATACATAAAGAAAAAAGGCAAAGGGAATGCTTGAATTAATTCATACTCATGTATGTGGACCTATGAAAACTAGATCTATTGGTGGAGCATGGTATTTTCTTATTTTTGTGGATGATAGTTCTAGGTATACATGGGTTTATTTCATAAGAAAGAAGAGTGATTTGAGTACCTTAAAGAGTTTAAGAGTACGGTGGAAAAAGGAACGGGTAATTACATCAAAATTTTGAGATCTGATCAGGGGGGAGAATACAAATCAAGACAATTTAATCAATATTGTAAAAGCAATGGGATTTTGCAACAATTTGTGGTGCCACATACAACTCAACAAAATGAAGTTACTGAGAGGAAAAACAGAACACTAGCTGAATGTGCACGTAGTATGCTTCAAGGTAAAAATATTTGTAATGGTTTTTGGGCTGAAGCTATTAATACTGTTGTTTATTTGAAAAATAGGAGTCCAACCAGAAGTTTAGAGCTTAAAACACCTTTTGAAGCATTTTATGGGTACAAACCAAAAGTGATTCATTTAAGAGTTTTTGGTTGCAAGGCATTTGCTCATATTCCAAAAGATGAAAGAAGAAAAATTGATGCAAAGTCCATTAAGTGCATATTTATTGGTTATTGTGATGATCAGAAAGCATACAAGTTGTTTGATCCCAGTACTCATAGACTTCTTGCAAGTAGGGATGTTTTGTTTAATGAGAATGCAAATGCAGGTGATAAAATGAATAATAATGGTGTATGGCATGATATTGATGATTATGTCAAATTAGATACAAGTGTTGAACAAGAACAGGAACAAGCACATGAACATGTACAAGTTCAAGAGCAAGGAGCATCAAGCAGTCATGACACTCCAAGAAGAGGAGAGGAGACTCCGCAAAGCAGAAAGAAAGATGAAAGTAGTAAAACTCCAAGAAGGTCATCACATCAAAGTCAAGTACCTGTAAGGTATAAAGATTATGCATTAATGTCTCTTGTTATGAATGTTGTAGAACCTTCAAGCTATGATGAAGCTAAAGAATATGAAGAATGGAGAGATGCAATGAATGAAGAATATAACTCCATAATGAAGAACGACACATGAGAATTAACATAATTGCCTAAAACAAAAGTTCCCATAGGATGCAAATGGCTTTATAAATCCAAGTTTAATGTTGATGGAAGTATTGATAAACATAAAGCTATATTGGTTGCAAAAGGATATTCACAAAAGGAGGGAATTGATTATGAAGATACTTTTGCACCTGTAGCTAAGTTGAACACAATTAGAATCATGATTGCATTAGCTACAAAATATAATTGGAAAATGCATCAGTTAGATGTCAAATCTGGGTTTTTGAATGGTGAGTTAAAAGAAGAAGTTTATTTGGTTCAGCCGGAAGGGTTTGTAAAACAGGGACAGAAGCATCTAGTTTGTAGGTTAAAGAAAGCTTTATATGGTTTGAAACAAGCACCAAGATCATGGTATGTGAAAATTGATTCTTTCTTTTATGATAAAGGTTTTATGAGAAGCAAAAATGATCCTAACTTATACATCAAGGAAGATGCAGGCAAGAATGTTGCTTTAATATCTGTATATGTTGATGATCTTATCATAACAGGAAATCCATGCAACTTGATTGAAGAAATTAAAAATCAATTGTCACATGTATTTGAGATGAAGGATCTTGGTGAATTGCATTATTGTTTAGGTCTTGAAGTTTGGAGGGAATTTGGTAAGACAATAATCACACAAAGCAAATATACAAGGGAAATCCTTAAAAGCTTCAATTTGACTGAATGCAAGGCAACATCTACTCCTTTAGAATAGAATGTCAAATTCTGCAGTGATGATGGAACCAAAGAGGTGAATGGAACTATGTACCATCAACTGGTGGGAAGTCTGAACTATATCACCACTACCAGGCCAGATATAGCATATTCTGTCAGCATACTTAGTCAGTTCATGGCTAAGCCTTGTGAAAGCCATTGGAAAGCAGCAAATAAAGTCCTTCAATATCTGAAAGGAACACTTAATTTTGGTATTATGTATACTGATGAATTTGATGTTGAATTGGCAGGTTATTCTGATTCTAACTGGGCTGGAAATCTAGATGATAGGAAATCTACTACTGGATATGTGTTCAATATTGGTTCAAGACCAATATCATGGAGTAGTAAGAAACAACCAATTGTTTCATTGTCATCCACTGAAGCTGAGTATAAAGCATTATGCAGTGCTACCTGTGAAGCAATATGGCTTAGAAGGATACTTGAAGATGTTGGAGAAACACAACAAGCACCTACAGTAATCAGATGTGATAATCAAAGCACTATCAAATTGGCAAACAATCCTATATATCATGCAAGGAAAAAACACATTGACACACAACATCATTTTGTAAGAGAAAAATTGCAATCAAAAGAAATTGACTTATCATATTGTAATACAAATGAAAATGTGGCTGACATATTCACCAAGCCTCTTGGAAAGGCTAAATTTGAAATGTGTAGAAGTAAGTTGTGCGTTGTAGAAAATCCAAATTATGTTGTAAGCCTAGCTGAGACTTAGACCAGCAAGAAAGTTAACATGTAGATCTTGATTAAGGGGAGGTGTCATATATTAATCACAAACGGCATCGCTCACTGTTCAGATGGCGCCAATAACTATTCAATAGTCGACTAGTATCAATGTCCTGACACAGTTATTATTCATCCATCGCTAGAAATGTGTATAAATTGCCATGTTTAGTAATGAACTCATCAAGCTACCAGTGTGGATTTTATTCTCTGATAGATTTTGAGTTTGCTTGGTATTTTTTTATGTTGTTTAGTCCATTTACATAATAAAAAAATGATTAAATACTAATGGATTGGAGATTTCTGTGGTGTGGTTTTTGACATAGTGAGGTCTAATATTCCACAGTCTCCATTTTTATGTCTATGTTTCGCGTCTAGAACAAGACTAATCCTCGAGACTAATCTACAAAGAAGAGAAATAAGGCTATATATGATATGTTGTGCTGCTAAGATTTTTTAATTAATGTAGATCTTAATTTAACATTACTAAACTTATGTTTTTAAACAGAATATTATTGTAATAAATAAATATATCCTATCTTTTTTCCAATGAATTTATTTTTAATTAAATTATAAATCTTATTAGAATTTTCATTTTAGTATTAATTGTTACTAATATTTTAATTTTTATTTCTTATAGCCCTATGTTATTGGTTAATTGATAATATGTTTTAATATAAATTTTAACTATACCTAACTTCTACCTATGTTAAAATATATTAATTAAAACATATTTGAAGCATTCATTTATTACTTAACTTTTATTTAATTTATTTTTTAGAGACCCATGTTGATAGTTAATTGATAATATGTTTCAATATATTTTTTTACTGTACCTAAATTACACTTATGTTATATAAGCAATATTAGTTAATGTTATTATTAGGGGTAATAGAGAGGTAGGGGTAGGTTAACAAAGGAATGGGACAAAGAAGGGGAGGTCAAAAAGAATTTGTGAGGCGCAGGGGCAGAGGTGCAGAAATGATGAAGAATGGTAAGGAATGTTATGAAGGGAACATCATTTATTTTATTGCGGGGTAGAAGGGAAATCCAATTTCTTCTAACTTCCAAGCCTCCATCCCTATTTATGTTGTGTGGGTTCTTGATGATTTCATGTGCCTCCTGCACTTTACGTTTAAAATTATGTTTTTCATTGGCAATGACCTTTGTATTTTCCAAGCAGATATGGTGGCTTGTCTTTCTTGCATGCTTTGCTAAAGTTGAAGAATCAATTCTTTCATTTCAGATATCTGCACTATGCTCGTTAAGCCTGATCTTAACCAACCTACCTATTTCCCCAATATAGTATTCCCCACAAGAACAATTGATCATATAAACGCCTTTCTGCTAGAGGTGCTCTGGGTTGTCCTTGATAGATATCATTCTTTATTTAATAGTCATCATGGGTTTGAACGAAGTCCTGGTATCTTTCTTGATGATAACTTTACATATCTTGTCAGTTACTCCACGAATATATGGAAAGTAGGCTTTAGTAGTTGGGGGATTTTCAGATTTATCTTTTCTGCTTCCAGATCTTGCTTTCTGGATGGCTTTGATGATGTCTTTATTGTTATATCCTAAGCTTGTAAATACTTTTCTTAAGTAAGTAATTTCTTCTTCAGTGTGAATCTCATTTGATATTCTACAGGCTCTAGTAAAGAGGGTTTGAAGAACACCCATCTTTTGAGCTGGGTGGTGGTGTGAATCTGCCTGAAGGTAATTATCGGTGTGTTCCTTCTTTCTGAAAACCTTGTGCCCTAGGGTTCCATCTTTGTTTCTTATGATGAGGATATCAAGGAAAGGGATGCAATTATTCTCTTCGAGCTCCATTGTAAACTTGATGTCATCGGATATGCTATTGCGATGGTTCAAAAAAAAATTTAGATCATCATTCCCATGAGGCCAATCATCACTGGTGTCGTCGACGAATCTGATCCAAAACTTAGGTTTGAATGGGTAGGTGTCAAGAGCTTTCTTTTCAAAATTTTCCATGAAGATATTGGCTACAATAGGTGATAGCAGGGATCCCATAGAAACTCCCGATGTTTGCTCGAATATTTCCCCTTGGAAGGTAAATAAAGTAGAACGAAGACAGATTTCAACCAACTTTGCAGTTTGGGGGTCTGCTAAATACTCCTATAATTAGATTTTAAAAAAAGATTCATGCGCAAAGTATTTTTTGAGCTAAATTATAACTTCTATAAACAACACCATATAATTTTATTACATTTAAACGTAATATTTATTTAAAAAAAAATTATATAATTTTCTATGTTATAATATATTTATGTAAGATGAAAGAAGTTTATGTTTATAATTTTTAAAAGTGAAACAAATTGCACATATATTTTAAATTAGCACATTGCAATTATATTAATATAATTAAAATACTACATATGCAAACTCTAATACGGGTGAACGATATGATGGCTAGGGTTACACAGGGCAAGCAATATGCCACCGCCGCACAGGAAACCAGGGAACAGAGTAGTCATGGATCAGCGCCGCAAGGGATAAACGATGCAAAGGATAGCTCGGACCCTTTCCTTACTCGATCCGCAGTTCACATCGACGCAGGAGGCGCAGTCAAACAGAGCAGGGCTGCTCGCAATGGAGGGAAGGCTACGCGGCCGGATGAACCACTGCTCCCAATCCGACCTTCTCGTTCTGATCAATCTAGTTTTCTCAAGCGAAATAATAAGGGAGAGAGCGAATACGTTGAACCGAGGATTAATGAGATTTCCCAAACGCTGCTCTGCTTAAAGGCTCTTCATCTGCGCAGAATGATCGTTATGGATGAAGATCTCAGGGCTCTGACCCGCGCCCGCAGCCACATACTGCAGGCTCCTA
Source organism: Pinus tabuliformis (assembly GCA_031772625.1). Classification (NCBI taxonomy): domain Eukaryota; kingdom Viridiplantae; phylum Streptophyta; class Pinopsida; order Pinales; family Pinaceae; genus Pinus; species Pinus tabuliformis. The sequence goes on from CM062808.1 coordinate 826,943,026, forward strand.
AACTGGAGAAGTGCTCGGGGTTTTCGACTCTCAGGCTTCTCGAAGTTGAACGGTCCGGCAGATCTGCCATTGATCAATCAGATAGGGCCCGGATGGAAAATCGCCATGGCAGATCTGCTCTAGGAAGCACTAGAAGCCCTGGAACTGGGTCTAGGTCCTTCTTTGACTCTTTTCAGGTTCAAATTTCTCAGCCTACAGGCAGAACCATCCTGCAATGGGTCAGCTCTTCAGATCTGGTGCTGAATCTTAAACTGGAGCTAGAACGGCGGATTGGGATCCCTTCAGACCTTCAGAGACTTCTCTTTCAAGGTAAACAACTTGAAGATCTTCTTCCCCTCTCTTCTTACAGCATTACTAGGAACAACTCAATGGTGGTAACCCTTCGTTTGAGAGGGGGAGCTGTCGGACAGCCATCTTCAGCTGCGGCTTTTTCATACAAAGATGTCGTCCATGCTCAGATGCCCAAGAAAACAGCTCCACCAGCTCAGGCTCCCAAACCTTTTTTGGTGGACAAACTAGAGGAAACCCCTTCCATTGAAATAATGCATCTAACGCTGGATGAGCAAATCCAAAAGTATGAAAAGCATAACATTATTTGCAAGTTTAATGGGCTATGGCCACGTACAACAGATCTCTATCAATGGATTCACTCTCACTGGACCAACAACTGCAAGGTTCTTCTCTGCTCAAAGGGTTTCTTCATTATAGTGTTTTCTTTCAGTGAGGACTACCAAAAAGCATTAACAGAAGGCCCATGGTTTTGGGGCTCAGCAGGTTTATTCCTCACCCCTTGGTTCCCAGATTTCGATCCCTCTACAACAATCATTACCAAGCTCCCCATCTGGGTCAGACTTCCTAATCTCCCAGCGCATCTATGGCACTTTGTTGTATTCCAAGGGATCGGCAATACTCTAGGCCGCTTTCTAACTACAGACACCTCTAGAGGGGAAAAGGGCATATACACCTTCGCCAGAATCTGTGCAGAAATAGACATGAGCAAAGGTTTACCTGATCAGATTATTCTCAAAATTGGAGACTTCCATTGGACTCAGACCCTGGATTACGAGAACACAGCCTTCCGCTGCCGAACTTGCCATCACACAGGGCACCTTCAAAGCTCTTGTCCCTCGAAGCCTGCCCAAAAGAAGAAAGCCAATCCTAAGCCGAAATCCAAAAGCTGGAAACCTCATGATCCTCCCCCCATGGATGATGTTGATGATTTTGATTCCAGCTCAGATGAAGAGGAAGGGGATGCGGAAGGAATGGACGCAACGCTGGCATAGGACCCACCCTCGACTGGTCCTGAGGATTCTACTGTCCCTCCAAACTCACAGAAAAGAACTCTGGAGTCCTCTCCCTCGGATTCAGAAAAAGAAACTTCTCCATCAGCCCAGCTCAGTTTGAAAATCATACCAGCACAGCAGAGTCATCTTGGATGGGTCAAAGTTGGTAAACAGAAAGGGAAAAAATGTCGAATAGTTGGGTAGAATCCTTTGTACTGCTCTTGTTACTTTGTTCCTCTTGTCACTTCTTGCTTAGCATTGCTCTCTTCCTGTTCTCTCTTAGGGGCCGAGGTGGATAGTCTATCCTTTCCGGCTGCCCGTTTTCTTGCTTCTCTTGGTTGTAACTTCATACTGTACCATTCGTACTCTTAATAGAATTAGTTTTACGGAGAAAAAAAAAATATAATTAAAATACTACAATTATATTAGATTTATTTTTGATTTTATAAAAAATATTTATATTAATTATCTTTAATAATTTATCATATAATTGTATCATGTATTTATAAACCTTTCTTGAAATAAATAATTTGACATGGTATAATTTAACATTTAATATATATTTTTAAATATATATAAATTTATATTCATATACAAAACATAGAGTACATCATAAGTGTTGGCTCACGCACAATAACACTGATTTCCTTGTAAACCAAACCCAAAGACTATCATGCATGATTACAGATCTTAGTCTACATAACAGTGATGTACTGATATTTCTTACAAAACTCAACATACTTAAGGAACCTATGGATACAAACAATTTTTACACGATTCACCAAAGTCACATTCAACCATACTTCCACTCATTAGATTAAAACTCTAGTAGCCTTGGGGACTAGCAATTAAAATCAACCAAGAATCTAAGATCGGCAGACCTCATTACAAACATAGTATAATCTTTTTCCACTGTTGAAACAAAAACTTTGAGCCAAAACACTGCTTTGATATGCTTCCACTGAATTCAGGACCACCACATTTTTTCCAGATATGCATCAACATTTATGAAAATATTTGGAACATTGCAAATATTAAAAACGCCAAAGTACCAAACATCTTAATTCGAAAAAGCATTGTAGCATTGCACCCAATACAAATTCCAACTCGACTAGCATGAGGACTACACCATGAACTCCAAAAAAAGAGACAATAACCATTGTTTCCCAACAGTTATGGATACACATGACATGCAATTTCCATAGAAGGTTGTCCCGAAAGACCGAAGAAAGTACCAAAACAAAAAGAAAGACAAATGTACCTGCCATCACCACATTAATCGTTATGTGAAGAGCTCAATGTACGGGTTTGCAAGTTATCTCTGGGAAGTGAGATATCCCAATCCAAAATGATGCACAAAAAATCTATCCACCTTTGCCAAACGAGAATCAATGTTGTGCAGCGAGAAACATAGATTGCATAATATTATTTTGACATCTTCTGTTTATCTTGAAAGAAGATGCAGAAAAGTTGTGTTTTGTTGGTTTAATGCCAACGAAATCATAAAATACATATTTCATCTTAGAAATCTACCAAGATTAGGAAACCATTTAGCTTTTCCAATTTATAGTCAATATAATAGGGGTGGTCCCCTACCTCCACACTTTCTAAGGCCAAGATATCCTTCCAGACATGGAGAGTAACATAATCGAATGTTGTGGCCACTAAATCATAGGAAAAATGGTGGACCCTCTTACCCTCAACGTTTCCTCTGCCACCACATTGACTACTCATTCGCTGCCTCATAGCCATGAGCAGAGCTATATATAAACAATTAGGACAACCACTAACAAGACCTCTGTTAATAAATGATGAGGAAGGAAAATGTGGAGTGCCCTGAATCCCATAGTGATTAATAAACAGGTCATTAACATAAAACCACTCCACATACCAAAGACCCAATAAGTTATGAAGCTCAACACACTATAGTTTCATAACTAGACTCTAACCAATATGACTAGACACCAAGACAACCAAGCTCTAAAATGAAGATGAAGACTTAGACTTCTGCAACGACTCAATGAAATTTGAAAATCCTAGACAATTTACCACTCACAATAGACTAGGGAACAAAAATGCCTGAATAACAATCTTCAACACCACACCACCAAAAAAACCAATAACTAGTATTCCCAATAATCAAAATTAGCCTCCATAAAAAAGAATAAGTCACCCAAAAAGTACTATAAAAGAGAAATAGAACAAATGCCTTCCGAAAAGAAACAAATTAGGATGAAAGACAGTTACCAAAAATTTAGACCTCGCGTGGACCAAAAGGATCCTAAGGGAGATGAAAGTCAGTTACCAAAAAATTATACCTCTCCTCGACCAAAAGGATCTTAAGGGGTTTGAGAAAACAATGCCACCAATCAACTCGATTAACACATGCCCAAGACACAAAAGATAGAGCCGAAGACCCCAGATAGAGAGAAGTTGAAGCCATAGTAACGAAAATGTCGGACTGAAAAATGACCACGATGCACTAATTATCCAAAAGAAGCGACCAGATATGGAGGTCGAGGTGAAAACCTTACTTCCTTGCACAAAATTCCTATCCATCACCCTGAGCCTGAATTTAAAACTCCAAAATGGCACATTGACTAACGTTCTAGCATTAATTCATCCCTACCACTTTAAACTCTGTAATACGAGTGTTACGGTGGTGCCCTCCTAAAGGCCTCTGTAACCTCCATTTCTAAACCCCCATCGAGGATTAACATTTAATATTTAGAATCTATGTTTAATAATCTAATTCACTATAGGAATTCATAATATCTAATGCTTTCCACTAAAATAACTAATTCATATGCATAATCAATAGATCATTACCATATCCCATAATTAGATATAAAATTACTTAAAGATACACATCAAAATATAATTATATTTTTAAATGTGTTCAATTTTTTATTTTTTTTTGTTTGGAATGATAGACCTAGGATGACTTTCACATGTAACCTATGGCTTGAGTAACCGTGATCCACGGGAATCTAACCCATCAAAAATCATCTGGGGATTGCACCGAGCCATGGCCACACCAACGCTTAGCATGGCTAGATTTTCGCTAACAAAGTTTTGAACTAGTGACCTTTATATCACGAAGAGCCTTAATAGAACATGATATCACCATCTACTCTAAGCCCCATGGAAAAAATTATTTAACTTATAATCTGACACTGGACACTAATTAAATTCTGAATTATTCCAATGTTCAAAATAGCATGTATAAAGAACTCCAATTCTGAAAACCATGCAAAAAAATTCATTTCATTAAGATCTCAATGTCATAATATTAATACAATAATTAAGAAATGGGCAATAGTTTGTAGTAAATGCCATTAGATACATGTGATTATTGAAAAAATTTGAACTCAATTTTCTCCCACTATATAGACATTCATTAGTAAACTATTCACTCACATACACGATCACCATCAAACTAATGACTCAGCTACACCACATTTGGTTGCATGTAACTCAGTGATCACCTACACCCAAAGGAAAACTTGCTTACACTCTCACTTGGAAGTAGCATGAATAAAATGGTGCCTTTGTTTAAGTATATGTAGAAATTAACACTTGCTATAGGAGTGAAACCCTATCCGTGATTTGAACCTTGGAAAACATAGTCTAGCATTGTACTCCACTTTTATATTAAATATTTAAATAGTCAACCATTTTCGGCTTTAGTGAATCATATGTTAACCATAGTAAACCATAGTTGACCTTAGCAATCTTATTTTTTTATAGTAAACTTCAATCAACCTTAGTTGACAATATTTAGCTATAGTTAATAATGGTTTATTATAGTCAATGATTGTCAACCATAATCCACCATAGCCGACGTTTAATAATAATATTGATATTAATATTAATACTTTTATAATTTTTTTCAATAGTGTAGCTATATCCCAACATAGTTAAACTATCTCATCTATTGTCAACCATGGTCATCATAGTCATCCATGATTAACATGGTCAACCATATTTATCTATAATCAAACAATGACAACCATGACTACCAATGTTCACTCTTACTCAACCATATTTACAATATTCAAAAAATAACATTACAATATCATAAATAAATATCAACATTAAAATATATTAAACAAAAATCAATATCACAATCTAATAAACAAAATCAACATTAAAATATATTAAACAAAAATCAATATTACAATCTAATGAATTTGACGATATATATATAATTCTACATGGATAACAGCCAAACCCACGCAAACCAAACTCTTTCCCTTCTATTAATTTTGCAATCATAGTAATGCGCGACTTCAAAATAGTTTATTTGAAACCAAGCAGATTTAAATAGCATGTTTGGATGCTACCAGCAATATTACAGTATACTGTAGTTCGGTCGGTTTTTATGTTGTGAATGTAATTTCACAGTTGATTAGGTTAGTAAGAGGCACGTAGAACTTCTATAGTTGGAATGTTTCTTCAACTAATTATATTAGTTCCTAAATATATCTATAAAGCGTGAAGACAAACATTCATTTAATTATGAATATATTATCATTAACATGAAATATATGTATGTATTATAAGATATCTATTAAAAAAAACTAATATATAATTTTCAATGTTATAAGATATTTATGGGAGATCGAAAGAAGATTTGGGTTTATAATCGTAAAAGAATGAAATAAATTGCACATATAATATATTACAATTATATGATTATAATTAGCGCGGATTTATTTCTTAATTTATCAGATTTTTTTTTAATATATTAAATAATTTTATAAAAGTATGTAATTTTTTTTTTTTAATTTCATAATCAAGATTTTCAAATTCAAGAATTTAAAATTTAACTTTTAGAGTCTGTTTAAAAATTTAAATCACTATATCTAAATATTTTCATTTAAAGAACTAATTATTTCTATTTAAAAAACTAATATGTATAATGAACATATCCTAGCATATACTATTATTATAAAATATGTCACTTTAAAGATATACATTAAAATAGAATTATATCTTTAAATTTGTTTAATTTCCTTTTTCATTTTTGTTAGGTATTGTGAGTCCTAAGATGGCCGATACATATAGCATGTGGCTTGAATAACATGGATTGCCTTAGCATAAAACTATATGACCTTATGCTCTATGCCCCATGGCAAAAAATGTTTATGTTTTAATTATACATTACAGCCTAATTAAATTTTGAACTATTACAATTTTCAAAATAAAATGTACAAAGAACTCCAAATGTATCAACCATGCATAAATTTTCTTTTCATTATGATCCCAATGTTATAATATTATTGCGAGAATAAGAAAAGGGAAATAGTTTGTAGTAAATGCCACTAGATCCAAATGATTATTGCAAATGTTTTAGCTCAATTTGCCTCCACTACATTCACATTATTAAGTGAACTATTCACCCAACTACACTTTCACCATTAAGCTAACTGTTGAACTACACTACATTTGATTACATGTAGCTCACTCACCTAGACTCAAAGGAAAACATACCAAATGGTGCCTTTGTTCAATTATATGCACAATTTAACACGTATGATAGGAGTGATGCCCTACCCATCATTTGAAACCCTAGTAAACATAGTTCACCTTTGTAGTTCACCTTTATAATAAATGTTTAAATAGTCAACCATGGTAGACCTTAGAAAACCATATGTTAAGCATTGTCAACCATAGTTGACCATAGAAATATTATTCAACCTTAGTCGACCATATTCAACTACAGTTAACTATGATTGACTTTAGTCAACCATAATCGACCATAGTGGATGTTTAATAATAATATTGATATTAATATTAATATTTTTATAAAATAATTCAACAATGAAACCATATTCAGCGATGGTCACTCTACCCACTTATTTTCAACGATGGTCACCATAGTCATCAATGGTTAACGTGGTCAACAATAGTAAACACGGTCAACCATATTCAAATATAGTCAAATATTGATAACCATGGTTAGCAATGTTCACCCTTAGTCAACGACATTTGACCATAGACAGGAATGTTCAAAAATTAACATTGCAATAACAAATAAATGTCCACATCAATCTAATGAAAAAAAATCAACATCATAATATGTTGAACAAATATTGGCGTTACATGTGATGAGCAAAAAATTCACATTGCATTATCAGGAACATAAACTAATGTCACAACATGCCAAGCAAAAAAATAGCATTGCACTATGCTGAACAAAAATAAATGTTGCAATATGAAAAACAAAATCAACATCATAATATGACAAGAAAAAATCAGCATCACGAATATCACAAACAAAAAATCAGCATCACAATATGAAAAACTAAAATAAGAATTGGAACATAAAAATAAAAAAATTATGTCGCTGTATTGTAAAAAAATAACAATGTCACAATGTAATGACATATCAAATCATAGTCAACCATTGTAGTACACATTTACAGTTAGCATTTAAATAGTCCACCATGGTTAGCCTTATTCAAACATAGTTGACCATCATCAACCTTATTTAACCATAGTTAGCCTGAACTAACCTTAACTGACCATATTCAACTATAGTCTACCATGTTCTACCATAGTCAACCATATTCGATCGCAGTCAACCTTATTCAATTATACTCTATCTAAACCAACCTTATTTGACAATATTAACCTCTAGTCAATCATGCTTTACCATAGTCAACCATACTCAATTGTAGTAAACTATAGTAAGTGATGGACAACCATGGTCATTCATTTTCACCTATATGTTAACCATCATAAGCCATTCATAACAATAAATTTGACATATATATACATATTTAATAAAGTTCAACCATGGTCTACTAATCCTCCCCACACAAACCATCCCTCAACTATCACAATCACATTAACAAACATGGTTGATGTAAGATAATTGGTATATTTAAGGTGGAAAGTTCTGTTACTGGGTGTATATCAATCACATTTATTAATGTGCGTATTTAGTAGGTTAAGATAGGTTTACTAGGTTGACCTAGGGAGGTTTACGAGGTTGACCTAAGTTTATAAGGTTTATTAGCCTTTCTACGTTTAATAACTTGACCTAGTTTTACTAGCTTAACATAGGTTTACTATGTTGAAAAAGGTTAACTAGATTGACCTAGGTTTACTAGATTAGATTAGGTTTATTAGGTTGGCCCAAGTATACTAGGTTTACAAAGTTGACCTAGGTTTACTAGGTTGACTACATTGACATAAGTTTACTATGTTGAGTAGGACTCCTTGGATTATTATGTTGACCTAACATTACTTGGTTGACTTATGTTTACAAAATTAACTAGGATGACTAGTTTGACCAATGATTATTATGTTTATTAAGTTTACTATGTTTACTAGATTAGCATGTATTATTTAAGTTGCCATACATTTACAAGGTTTACTAAATTTACAAGGTTAATCTAGATTAGATAGGTTAACCTAGGTTTTGTAGATCTACTAGCTTGAACTAAATTTACTGGATTTCGTAGGTCGATCTATGTTTACTAAGTTGACCAAGGTTTATTAACTTTACAATGTTTACTAGATTAACCTAGGATTATTAGGTTGAACAAATTTAGTAGGTTTACTAGATTCACTAGGTTTTATACATTTATTAGATTTACTAGATTTACTAATTTATTAGGTTTATTATATTTATTAGCTTGACCTAGGTTTACTTGGTCGACCTACGCTAAGTAGGTTGAGTTAGGTTAACAAGGATTATTAGGTTAACTAGGTTTACTAGATTTACTATATTTTCCTAAGTTTATTAGGTTTACCTAGGTTTACTACGCAGACCTAGGTTAACCTAGGTTTACTAGGTTTATTAGGTTTGCAATGTTTACGAGGTTGACCTACATTAACTATGTTGACCTCATGTTACTAGGTTAACCTAGGTTTAATATATTTATTGGGTTTCCTAGGTTGGCCTATGTTTCCTAGGTTAGTCAACCAAGGTCAACCAAAGTGAACTAGGGTATTATAGGTTTATTAAGTTAATATTGGTTCACTAAGTTTACCTAATTTTATTTGGTTTAATAGGTTTAGTAGCTTTACAATGTCAATGATAGCCAGCTAGGGTAAACCATAGTCAGCTATGTTTATCGATGGTTGACTATGGAAAACCATAGTTGACTATCGTTAACCATCGATAACCATGCTCCACCATGATCACGCATAAAAAAAGCAATGATGAGACATAATCACCCATAATCAAACATAACCTTATTATAGTTAGATGTGGAAAACCATGGTCATGCATAGTCAACTACATGTTGGCCATAATAATCCCTCCTCAACCATCAATTGAACATATTTAGCCATGCTAAAACATGGCCAATTAATCTTCATCGTGGACATTGGTTATCATCTAACACAATTACATTAATAAAATGGTGGAATTACACTGTACCACATCATTTTGCATCTTCCATACACTACTCAACAAGCTTAAAATATAGAAGATAATGCCTGTCAATGTCTGCCAACAACTTTATTACAGTGATTATAGTAATTTATATAACTAAACTAGTATATGTAAAGGAAAAGATAGAAAATAAAATAATATAAAAATATTTAATTAATTAAATAAATAACAAATTACTATTTTATTTTTTTCGGTTTTCATAATAATTTTAAATGTTAGTTGTCATATAGCAGATCTATGGGTGTAGAATAAATAGTGATGGACTATACTGTTAAGTCTCTCCTTGATGTCAAGGTCACTGGTTTGAATCTCTGTTGGCAAAAATATAGCCATGTTAATGGTTGGTGTGGTTGGGGTGATTTTGGTGGCTTAGATACCTTGGGTCATGATTTATCATACCAAAAGTTTGGCCTACAGTCATTTAAGGTCTCAAACAACTTGAAAAAAAAAAGAGAATTAGTTGTATCAGAAGAACTACAACTTGAAAAAAAAAGAGAATTAGTTGTCATATCAAAAGAACTAGATGGTCCCTTGGTACAAAAAAAAGAGATAAACACTTATTTTTAATGTGAAGATTTAACAAATGTATATCCCAATGTTGAGGACCAATATGGAAGTCATTATTATTGAAAATTTTATGTTTAATACACACTAAGAAATTTTAACGAGACTTAATAATATTGCCCATTGTAGGGAAACGTTGATGAGACTTAATAATGTTGACCATTGTAGAGAAATGTGATGTAGTGTAACTTCTCCAATTTTCATATAAAAAAATAAAAAATAAAATCATAATTATGTCCCCTATCAATGATTTTTGTAATTGTAACTCAAGGTTAAGACTAAAGACTAATAATTATTCTTTACTTATTCATAAAAAAAAATCTCAAGGTTAAGACTAAAGACTAATAATTATTCTTTACTTATTCATTAAAAAAAATCTTACTATATACTTTGTAGCTATCCAGAACTTCTTATTCCCTTCTTACACACCAGTATATCTCTTAAAATTTACGTTTAGAATCTATCATTCAATCATTTTTGTTCACTTATCCTTCCAAAAGGAAATACATATGTGTTTGTATATATATGACTATGGCATTTATGTTATACAACTCTATTGGTACTACAAAATATATTCGAACCATCAAAACTATGATTGAGCCCATTATCCCATGGTATAAATGTCATCAACTTTATAAATAGGTTCAAGTATCATTCCTTTTGTAATTGTAACTCAAGGTTAAGAGTAAAGACTAATAATTATTCTTTACTTATTCATAAAAAAATCTTACTATTACTGTACTTTGTAGCTATCCAGAACTTCTTATTCCCTTCTTACACACCTGTATATCTCTTAAAATTTATGTGTAGAATCTATCATGCAATCATTTTTGTTCACTTATCGTTCCAAAAGAAATACGTATGTGTTTGTATATAGAGACTATGGCATTTAGGCTATACAACTCTATTAGTACTAAAAAATATATTCCAACAATCAAAACTATGATTGAGCCCATTATCCCATGGTATAAATGTCATCAAGTTTATAAATAGGTTCAAGCATCATTCCTTAGAACAAGAGCTGTCGGCAGCAGTAGTTCCTGCCGGGTTTGAAATGAAAACTCTATGCCAGGCCTGAAATGAAAAGTCAAGTTAATGAAAACTCTATGCCCGAGTGTGAAATAAAAAATCAAGATAATTTCAACAGTTGCAAAGCTGTAAGTTTATAAGAATTTATAGCAAAGAAGTTCCTTAATCTACAATAGCATCAAAAGTTGAGACGCAAAATGCTATAGTCAAATTTTCCTAAAAATTCCAGAATAAAAAATAGCAGCACAACCTCCTGTGGATAACAGAGGTTCCGTAATCTACAATAGCATCAAAACTTCCGACCCAGAACGTTATAGTCAGATGTTCCTAAAAGTTCCTGAATCAAGAATAACAGCACAACCTTCAGAATCAGGAATAGCACCACAACCTCCAATGCAGACCCTTCAGTTAAATGTTCATAGATGTTATCAATATTTTTGTTATATGTCCAAAATCAGGAATAGCAGCACAACCTACCTCGGGTGCAGAACATGTGGTTAAATGTTCATAAATGCTATCAATAATTTTGTTATATGGAAAAGGAGAGAGAACGTAGACGTTGATGTCCTTACATAGGCTTCTTCGTGATGCGCGTATACAAAATGAGATCAATGTCTAATAATCTCAACCAAAGATATTCCTCTCATGCAATTATCGTTGGGAATTTGGGAATTAACTTTTCAGAATATTAAATGAACGGATATATAGATATAATTTGTGTTACTCATGTTGCTTGCACTTTGTTATTTAAAAGTTTGGAATGTAAAAAGAATTTGTTATTTAAAGATTAGGAATGACATAGGAATTATATGTTTTATTTTAGGTTATTATAAATAAATTTAGATTTAAGATGAAATTATATGTTTTATTTTAGATTATTATAAATAAACTTAGATTTGAGGAAATAATTTATTCTTGGAGTTTTCTAGTTTTGTTAGAAATATAATTTGTGTCATACATGTTTTTTTATCATTTATTGGACTTCCTTATTTAAATATGTAAAAAATATTATATATTTTCTTCCAGATTATTATCGTCATAAACTTAGATCTGAGGAAAGGGGTTTACTATTTGGACTGCCCAACTCTCATACTGACGGAGGAGTAATAGCACACCTGCCTGCCACGAGAAAATACATTTTAGGGTCCATGTCAGAATCTTCAACAGAATAGCTTAGATCCATGCTCTTGTGTGCCCTCCAGAATGATAGTGTTCTGTCCATCAGAACCTTATTCACATGAAAAAATTTGAAGTTATGAGGTTACCCTTCAACCGAACTAGACATAGGTATTACTACTATAAGAACACTGGATTCTTAAAGGTCATCGGTTAAAGATATTTTTAAGTTTATCATCACTAAAATAAGTAGGCAATATTGAGTGGACATGAAGCTGTTTTTAAATTTATCATTACTAGAATAAGTAAGTAGGCAATATTAAGCAGACATGAAACTGAAATTAGAATCGTTTTTTTGGGAAATAGAAAATATGTAGCACCTCATATGTAGTGTTATAGGTTATTTGGCAGGCTACTATAATAGAGAGAAGCATCCATTGAAATTAAAACCAAGGTGAAATCACCATCAAATAAGATGGAAGGAAAATAAGGTGATTTTAAATTTATCATTATTAAAACGAGTAAGTAGGCAATATTAAGCAGACATGAAACTGAAATTAGAATTTTTTTTGGGGAAATAGAAAAAATGTAGCACCTCATATGTAGTGTTATATGTTATTTGGCAGGCTACTATAATAGAGAGACGCATCCATTGAAATTAAAACCAAGGTGAAATCACCGTCAAATAAGACGCAAGGAAAATAAGGTGATACTAAGATGAATGGAAAATAAGGTGAAATCACCGTTAAATAAGATCGAAGGAAAATCACTGTCAAATAAGATAGAAGGAAAATAAGGTGGAATCACCATTAAATAAGATGGAAGGAAAATAACTGTATAGAAGAACGTGAAGCCAAATGCACAATAAGACATGAAAGTATATATGCTGATTGCAAACGCCAATATTCTCTAATGAAAAATATTCAGTAGACAAGAAAATGATATAAAAAACCAAAAAACATTATTTTACAGGTGTCAAAAAGAATTATCTCCTCAAGACAAAACAAATGTACATGTACGGAACATTCAATTCTATTTTGTTATAAGATGACATAAGGGAGATGTTTCTAATTTAAAACAAATAGAATCACTAAAAACGTCTCTTATAAACATAAATGTAGGCCATCTGGACGAATTGGCCTGTAAAAATATAGCGCAATATGTGCATGTGTTACCCGTTCTCGTCTATTCGCACATCTCTTCTGAAACCTTCCGGTATTCGCAGATCTCTTCTGAAACCTTCCGATCTCTTCTCGTCTATTCGCAGAGATCTCTTCTCTTCTCGTCTATTCGCAGATCTCTTCTCGTCTGCGAAGATACTGTATTCGAAGATCTCTTCTGGGTATCCGCAGATCTCTTCTCGTAGATCTTAGTATCTCGCAGTATCTTCTGGTTTTCTGGGTATTCACCATACGGTTTTCGCGGATCTCGCAGTATTCACCATACGGTATTCGCAGATCTCTTCTGGGTATTCGCAGATCTCTCTTAGTATCTCGCAGTATCTTCTCGTTTTCGCGGATCTCGCAGTATTCACCATACAATCTCGTGGATGTTCGTGTGGAGGACACAGCTGCTGTTGCAGCATTCTTAGGGTCTGCGTTCAAATATTTGCTGCTGTTCCAGCATTCTCAGATCTGCGGTTTGGCTTTCGATCTGCGTAAAATATGGCTCCGAGCTTCACAAAAATAACTGGTGGCTCATCCGTCTCTGGAGGGCAATCTCCTGCCCATATCGTGAGTGAAGCCCCAGCTCCCACTATCCAAGTGGTCCAGGACTCACTCGATGAAGCTTTGAAGTTCTCCGAAAGTGCCCTAATTTGCCGGTTCAATGGTTTTTGGCCGCGGCTGATAGCACTCCACAATTGGATCTCGGAGGTATGGAAGCCTATCATTTCTGATGAAATTAATATCTACCCCTGTGCTAGAGGTTTCTTTATAGTAGATTTTGAAAATCCTGAAAGCAGACAATGTATTCTAGATTCCGGCCCTTGGTTTTGGGAAAAATCAGGCCTATTCATGAAGCCATGGAACCCATCATTCGATCCCTCTACAGCAGTGATAACCTCAGCACCAGTTTGGGTGAGATTGCCAAGCCTACCCTTGCATCTCTGGAATCTCTCCTCGCTAAAAGCCATCGGAAATGCAATTGGGAAATTTTACTGCAGGTGCCCAGAAACAGAGGAATATGCCAGAACCACCTATGCACGCATCTGTGTGGAAATGGATTTCAGCGCCGGATTCCCAGCTGAAATAAACCTAACAAGTAAAGACTATGTGTGGAACCAGAAGCTTGATTATGAAAGTGTCCTCTTCAGATGTCGATCGTGCTTTGAGACGGGGCATCTAGCCAAAAACTGCCAAAAGCCTCTGAGAAAAATTTTGCTAGAAAAAACCACCACAGATCTACATGGTGGGAAGGAGCACAAAAAGAACACTACACTGTCATCAAAGAAGAATATTGTGAGTCACAAGAAATCAAGGAAGAAGGAAACAACTCTCAAAGCAAGCAAGGAGAAAGCCCGCCCCAACAAATCAACAGTTATGAGGATCTGAATACCGCAGAAAATAAATCTTCATTTAACAGCAAAGCAGATCTCCTAAACCAAACTTCTCCGACTATAGATCGCGAAGCTAAGACACCAATGTCCCAAGAGCCAGAAGAGATAAAGGAGATGCAAGACAAAGGAAGTTGGAAGACCGTAGAGAAAAGAAAGAAAGCTACAACACCAATCTCGCCAAGAAAGACGAGGAGCCAGACAAGTAAAAATTAAGAAAATTGTAGGTCCGATAGACCAATTTGGTCTCAGTGGACGTTAACCATCATCATCATCATCATCATCATCAATTTTATGGTCATAAGATTTCTTGGTGACTAGAGTGATATAAAATGACATGTGGATAAAGCTGCAAATTTTATCTACCCTAAACCACTTGAAATTTCATTATTAGTTATTTCTGTGATGTTAATGGCCTCTAGCCTCTTGGATTAGAATTTTAGCGAGCAAGCTTGCAGTGGGCTTCCGACATATGTTTGGGCTTCTGGCATATGTTTGAAGATGGCATTCGAGACGAAGGAATATTTCAGAAGGTTCACGGAACCATTTAATCAGAAGGTTCATGGCACTGGTACATGACCCCATGATTTAGCCCAAACAAATCCCCATGGCACCTTATCCAGGTTAATGTTAATCTCCTTGTAAACTTTTTTTTTCTTTTCAGAACACCGTTTATTTCAAATAGCTTAGCGTTTTCTCAAAAATATTAAAGAGACACTTTGTGTTCCTGAATGTAATATAACTCTAATCCATAGAATTTATGGTTGAAAATTTGGTGAAAATATGGGCTTTCTACCCCGCGCCAATTTCTATTTGCAATATTACGAATGATTGTATTGGTGAGGACAATATTGTAGTATACTCAATTTTAAAAGGAAAAAAAAAGTTGAAAGGATTTGGGACCTGCGATTGTTCCTTTAGTCTCTTAATTTCTAAGTTTTTTTCACTGATTGTTTTGCTAGTATTCTTCTTCTTCTGTTCTGCTTTAGCCTCTTCTTCTGCTCCTCTTTAGCCTTTGCATGCAATGAGTCAGATACTATTCACCAACAAAATTTATGTGATTACTGCCATCACCAAATATTCTTACAATCTACGAGTATACCACATAGACGAGGACTATGAATACCCAAGTGGGAAAATGAACTGAAGAAATGAATTTCCGCATGAACAATGGGGATTGTACAAACTTTCATCCTCCTTATTAGCTGCCTTCATAATTTTTTCTCATCTTTTCAAGTTAGCATTCCATAACCCCAAGGTTAGGGTTCCATAACCGAACTAGAGGATTTGGATAGCATGGCAAAGATGAAAACATTGTACGTGTTGAGGTAGATAGAAATCATATGTTTGGGAAAGACATCAATTTTTCCATCATGGAAGATCATGGCGGTGGTGAATGCTGGTATTTCCTTGCCTCCTTCTTTTCTTACTGTGGTGAATGTTGGTCTTTCCTTGTCACCTTATTTTCTTGCCTTTTTATTGCCTGCAACAATATTACAATTATAAATATACTGCAACAATATTATATTTATAAATATATTTAACACGATCAGTCATATAAAAAACTCCTATTCAATCAATAATAATTATTTCCAATAGATAATGATATCCAGAGCCCAAGCCCATAAGCTGTGTAAGTTTATTCAAAACTTTCTTTGGAAATGTTTGTCTAGTGAACTAACCCAACGTGTTTAACATAGTAGCAAAACTGAAAAAACGAGGTGGCAACTTGCCCAAAAAATTGAAACAAGTGGCACTCACAAGTATGCATGTCGAGTATGTGTATCATTTGCTATTACAATTAAAAAATTAATTAGAAGAAATAATATGTTTTGAAATCCCATTTCCAGTCTCATGAATTATTTCATAAAAATGCAGTGCTCAGAAAATTCATAAAGGTGCAATGGTCAAAAGCTAATATTCATGACTAGCATATGAAATAGGATATGCAATATGAAATCACTTACAAGGTTTAAATATCACAATTTTTTTGTCTTTTAGATTTTATTTTCTTTCTTCTGCAGTTGGTGATTGCAGCCTATGGCCAGTTCTTCTCTAGTCAGCGACTGCAACACACAATCAATAACACACACAAGTTTGGAGTTGCGCAGAAGTCCAGAAAATCACATAGAAGTTGAAACTGGCAAATCATATGATTTTGTTCATCACTGAGAAGTTATTGTTCATGAATAACATATAAATGGGCTATGTAATATGGAATGACTTACATGATTTGAATAGCACAATCACTCTTTTCGTTACATTTTCTTTCTGATGATTTTCTCTTTCTTTTGATTTTCTTTTTTCTGCAATTGGTGATTGCAGCGTCTAACTAGTTCTTTTGTTCATAGCCTTTGGTCAATTAATGCAACAAACTTTTGTAACACACATTTTTGGTGATTGCAACTTCTAACTAGTTCTTTTGTTCATAGCCTTTGGTCAGTTAATGTAACACACTTTTCAAGTTAAATCTAGAAGGAGAGTTGTTAAGGACACGATGAACCTATTAAGGACGAGCCAGAAGCCAAAAGGATGTAGCTTTTCAGGTTAAATCTAGCCAGAGCATTGCTAAGGATAGGATGAACCTGTTAATGATGAGCAAGAAGCCAAAAGGAATGTAGCTTTGATTGACACCATGCAAATCTTTGCATGGTGACTTAGGTGGAAATTTAGGAGTAGTAGGTGGCAATTCAAAATAGAAGTTTTAGATATCTTAATTTTTTAGGTTAGATCCAAAAAAATATGTTTAACTTTGTAAATAAGCATTTAATGTTTTGAGAATAATGCTAACTTTAAATTTAACATTAGTTCAAATTCATATGTATAATATCTACCGATTTTGGATAAAAATGAAATGTTTGGCTGAGTTTCATTTCATACTGTTGGAGTTACGATTGTTGTTACACCAAAACCCGCAGGTGTTAGTAAACATACACATCGCTAGATTTAAGCACATGCCACGAAACACACGGGAAGCGTTGACCTTCTAACAACTGGTATCAGAGCTAGGGTCAAATATCCATTGTGCAAGCGGCTTAGTGGCATCGCCTTGCTCTGGCAGCATTCATTAAAACGTATTGCTGGAGTATGAGATGTGGAGATCCATACGTGTTGCTGGAGTTTGAAAAGTGGATATCCGTGGAGATTGGAGTTGAAACGTGGTGTTCGTAAGTTTTTTTTAACATCAAGCTTGCAGTATACGTCAAGTTTTTTCTCAAGCCAACATATGTATGTGTGAAATGTGAAAAGGTTAAAACATTATATATGTTTTTATATTTATTATGAAACATATATAATTATATGTTGGAATTTTGAAAATTATATTTTAAAAAGGAGCAGGAATTTTGAAAAGGGTATTTTAAAAGTAGGAAGGTCATTATTACTAAATTTTAAAGAGTACTAATTAAAGTTTTATTTTTAAGTGGAGTTTTTTGTGTTTTGGGGTGTGAATTGATTGAAAATGGAGACAATAGTTACAGATATGGAGAGGTTGAGCGGGGCTAATTTTGCCCTATGGAAATCACAGATGCAGGATATACTAATTTTAAAGGATCAATGTTTTTCGATTGATGGCATAACAAAGAAAACCTTATCAATGACAAATGAAGAGTGGAATAATCTAGATAGAAAGGCGATTGCAACAATCCACCAATATTTAGCAAAGAATGTTTATTTCGATGTGTCTGGAGAAAAGATGACAAAAGGATTATGGAAGAAGCTCCATGATATATATGAGAAGAGCACAGCATCAAACAAATTCTTCTTGATGAAGAAGCTTTATAATCTCAAAATGAAGGAGGGTGCCTCAGTTGCTGAGCACTTGAATGCATTTAATATTATTACTAATCAACTTGCCTATGTTAAAATCATTTTAGATGATGAAATTAGAGCCATATTGCTGATGTGTTCTATGCCAGATAGTTGGGAAAATTTAATTGTAGCTATGAGCACTTCAGCAACTATAGGGGCCCTAAAGTTTGATGATGTCAGTAGTAGTTTAATGAATGAGAAGCTGCGATGCAATTTAATTGTGAAAAATCAAGGAGGAGAGGCTCTAGCTCTAGCTGATCGTGGTAGGATAATGGATCGAGGCTAGCAAGGGCGATCAAGATCGAGAGGCCGATCAAAATCAAGGAGAGGCAGAATCATCTAATTTCATTGTGGCAAACTCGCGCACATGAATAAAGAATGTCGATTCTGGAAGAAAGGACAAAAGGATCAGAGATCATCCAGTACAAATCAGAAATCATTCATTACAAATAAAGGTGAGACCACTGCTGTAGCCACAAATGGTGATCTGTTGTTTACTATTTTAGTAGAGGATGTATGTGTATATACATCTAGCAGTAGCTTTGATTGGATCCTTGACTCTGGGGCATCTCACCATGTAACCCCATGCAAAGATAGTTTTGTTTCATATAATCCTGGTGAGTATGGTAGAGTGCATTTGGGGAATAATAATTTTTGTAGCATTGTTGGAGTGGGAGATGTTCATATCAAGATGAAAGATGGACAAGATATATTTTTGAAACAGGTCAGGCATGTACCAGAAATGCACATGAGTTTAATTTCTATGGGACAGCTGGATGATGAAGGCTATTCGAAAAGCTTTGGAAAAGGAGGATGGAAAATTAGCAAAGGTGCATTGGTTGTGGCCAAAGGACCCAAGACAGGAACATTATACATATTGAAGACACTGATAGGAAAATCAGATTTGGCTGTTGTCACAAAAGAAGGAAATTCAGCAGATCTGTGGCATAAGCATTTGGGTCACATGAGCAAGAAGGGTTTAAAAATCCTTGTTGATAAAAATTTGTTGCCAGGTTTGAAATCCTACAATATTGATCTTTGTGAGCATTGTATATATGGTAAACAAAGAAGGGTTTCATTCCTTAGAGGTGGCCATGACAGAAAGAAAATGTGTTAGAATTGGTACATTCATATGTGTTTGGGCCTGTTAACATCAAATCATTACAAGGTGCATCATATTTTGTAACATTTATAGATGATGCATCCAAGAAGGTTTGGGCATATCCTATGAAAAATAAAAGTGAAGTGTTTGGAATATTTCGAAAATTCCATGTTGCTGTTGAAAGAGAGACTAACAAATTGTTGAAGTGTTTAAGAACAGATAATGGTGGAGAATATTGCTCAAATGCATTTAAGGAATATTGTAACAAGTTTGGCATAAAGCATGAGAAGACTATGCCTGGTACTCCTCAACAAAATGGTGTCGCAGAAAGGATGAATCGCACCATTATGGAAAAGGTGTGAAGTATGTTGTCCAATTCCGTTTTGGAGAACAATTTTTGGGCTGAAGCAGTCAAGACTGCTTGCTACCTCATAAATAGATCTCCAATTACAGCCTTGGATGGTGGTACCCGTGAAGAAGTTTGGATTGGTAAGAATTTGAATTATTCTCACTTGAAAATCTTTGGATGTGAAGCATTTGTATATATTCCCAAATAAAAGAGAACTAAGCTAGATGATAAATCTATGAAATGCATTTTTTTGGGATATGCGGATGAAGATTTTGGTTATCGTCTATGGAATCCAGTCAAACATAAAATTATTAGAAGCAGGGATGTTATATTTAATGAGTCATAAATGTTCAAGAGGATTGTAGGTGAGTTGGAGGTCAAGAAGGTTATTGACAAGTTTGGAGAGCAGCAGGAAAACATACCACCAATACAAGAAAATGAACAGCAAATTCAGGAGCATGAAGAACAACAAGAGGAAAATGATGAACAACAAGAAGAAGGAATCTTGCAGGAACCTTTACAGGAGATTCAACTTGATAATGCACCACCACAGTTGGTTCGCAAATCTTCTAGGCCTCATAAGCCTTCACAAAGGTATCCTCCTTCAAACTATATTTTGTTGACTGATGAAGGTGAACCTAATTGTTTTCAAGAAGCTTGTAAAGTCGAGCACAGTAAAGAATGGAAGAAGAAATGCACTCTTTGTAGGAAAATAAAACTTGGGAGTTGGTAAACCTCGCAAAAGGTAGAAAGGCTATACAAAACAAATGGGTGTACAGGATTAAACATGAAGGTGACGAAAAGAATGAGAGGTATAAAGCAAGGATGGTGGTGAAAGGTTTTGCCCAAAATAAAAGTATTGACTTCACTGAAATTTTCTCACCTGTTGTTAAAATGTCATCCAATAGAGTCATTCTTGGTCTAGTTGCTACTTTAGACCTAGAATGTGAATAGTTAGATGTAAAAACTACATTCCTTCATGGTGAATTGGAGGAAGAAATTTATATGGAGCAGCTAGAAGGCTTCATAGAAAAAGGCAAAGAAGGCCTTGTTTGTAGGTTGAAGAAGAGTCTTTATGGGTTGAAACAGGTACCTCGACAATGGTACAAGAAATTTGATTCATTCATGTTGGAACATGGCTTTCAGAGGTTGGAAGCTAACCATTGTGTCTATATAAAGAGCATGATCAAGGAAAGTATATCATATTATTGTTATATGTGGATGACATGTTGATTGTTGGGCATGATAAGAATAAGATCAATA
The DNA here is from genome assembly GCA_031772625.1 of Pinus tabuliformis. Taxonomy (NCBI): domain Eukaryota; kingdom Viridiplantae; phylum Streptophyta; class Pinopsida; order Pinales; family Pinaceae; genus Pinus; species Pinus tabuliformis. The sequence goes on from CM062808.1 coordinate 826,964,509, forward strand.
GGTTGAAGAAAGATTTGGGTAGAAAATATGCAATGAAGGATTTGGGACCAGCGCAACAGATATTGGGTATGCGAATTATGTGTGAGAGGAAAAACAAAAGGTTGTGGCTGTCACAAGAAAAATATATCAAGAAGGTGCTTGACAGGTTTAATATGAAAGATGCCAAGCCAGTTGGTACACCCCTTGCAGTGTACTTCAAGCTGAGTACTGAATTATGTCCTAGTGATGACAAGTAGAAGAAAGAGATGAGCAAAATTCCTTATGCTTTAGAAGTTGGCAGTTTGATGTATGCCGTGGTATGCACAAAACCAGATATTGCATATTCAGTGGAAGTAGTGAGTAGGTTCCTTGCCAATCCACGCAAACAACATTGGCAAGCAATAAAATGGATTTTGAGGTATCTCAAGGGTACTAGTCATTATTGTTTATGTTTTGGTCATGATGAGACTGTGCTTGAAGGATTTACAAATGCGGATATGGCTGGAGATATGGATATTAGAAAGTCCACTATAGGTTATTTGTATACATTTGCAGGTGCAACAGTATCTTGAGTGTCAAGGCTGCAAAGAATAGTAGCCCTCTCTACAATAGAAGTAGTGTACATAGCGACAACAGAAGCTTGTAAAGAGATGTTGTGGATGCAACGATTCCTAGGAGAGATAGGAATAAAGCAAGTCAAGTATGTGTTATATTGTGATAGTCAGAGTGCCATTCACTTGGCGAAAAACCCAGCATTTCATTCAAAAACCAAGCACATTGACTTAAGGTACCATTGGATCTGGCATGTGTTAGAGGAAGAACAGTGATCCTTGGAAAAGATCCATACAAATAGGAACCCTGCTGATATGCTCACTAAGATTTTGCCACGAAATAAACATGAGTTATGTAGAGGCATGGTACGATTCGATGTGACTTGATTCATATTTGGCTTCAAGTGGGAGAATGTTAAATGTGAAGCCAAAATTCATGCAAGATTCTAAATCCTTCTAGATCAGATCTTTCTATATCTCCAGGATTCTAGATCTTTCTACATCACCATTAGCTTCTAGATCATTCCAGATCTCCATCTGAATCACATACAGGATTCTAGATCCTTCTTCTGCCTCTATAAATTTGTACTTTCTCTGGCCAAGGAATGTAAATAAGCTAAGGCCCAAGCTTGTTATGTAATGCAAAGTGATTTCTGTTCTCCAGTGATTGTTTTATCTATTTCGCTATTTTTTACTGAGTAATCTTGTTGTTTCTCATTTGTCTGTCTGTGTGAATTATTCTCTGCTATTGTCGTCTAAGTCTCTGAATATGAATCCACTATGTGTTATGTATGCTCTGGTCTAATACATACTTTGGATAAAAAGAAATTTGGATATCTAAAGTTCCTCGAAAAACACGTGAAGGTACCAATAAGAGGTCAAATTGAAAACTTTGACTAAATTTTTGATGAAGTGAAATTGCCTTTAAAAACTTTCGTTAAATTGGGAAAATCTTAAATTGAATAACATAATAATGCTTAGAGACGATGGAGCAATCAGCAGAGTCCGTGCGTGCCGAAAGCAGGGACTAATAAGGATGAAATCCACCATATAGGATTGCACCTTCATATTTTTTTATACATCATCAAAATTCATTTATTTAAGGAGTTATAAATATGTTACGTAACTATGAATAAAGTTCTATTTAACTTTAGTATTTTTTTTAACTGTTAACAAATGTCGAATAGATTTGGTCTCATGTAAGATTTATTCTCCACTTGGGATTGTGGAGTAATGCCACGTCAAAATGATCAGGTGACCTTCACGTGCGTTCTGACTATCTCACTTTCAACGGTTTTGATTTACCATTTCCATCGAACAGTTGAGGGGCTTACGGTAGTTGAATGACCAACCCTACCCTTTTGCATATGCCTCATTGTTTCTATGTTTTTTTCTTTTGCGACTAGAGCGACACTCTGGCTACCTGGCATTTTGTTGGAGCTCCTATGTCATTTTGTGTTCAATGTAGCCAGCATTATCTGAGTCAGTATCGCGCTGGCGAGCCATGCTTCTCAGGTAATTATTCCTTTGTTTTTTTTCTCCTTTTATTAGGAGGGTTTTTGCCGGAATTTATTTATTTGTTCTTCCTTTATACGCATCATCCGACTTACTGTTCTTATTTTCACCAAATTTTGGGTTTCTTTTATAGATTTTCTGCCTAGTGTGCCCGTTGGTAAAACCAGACCCTTTTAGCTTTCAACTTACTTCTTCACCATTTGCTGAGGTATACTAAAATATTACCATCCTGTACATTATTTTTAATTTAACATTTTGACCTTTAATCCCTTGGGTTGAGGATTCAAACCGTTGTTATGGTTTTCGTGTAGTGGGTTACAAAGTATGAACCTAGTTCTTCATTCGGTGCCACAAAGTTAAAATCCACTCCTAAGTAAAATTATTTCTTGATTTTCTATACCATATATATTTTTTTTGTGAAACTCAAAGTGCCCCAGTAGATTTGGGGATTTTGTCCCTTCTATTGCTTCATATGACCTTTGATGTTTAGAGTATTAGTTTTATTTTATTTATCTTTGTTGTTGTTGTTTAATTTCCTTTATTGTGGTGAGATGCAATTGGCCATGTTCCTTTCCAGGTAACAATTTTTAGCAGAGACCCTCTTTCCTATACCCATATAGTTATTTTTATTTTATTTTTTTATTCTATTATCCTATCTGATTCCTTTCATATTTTTCATGCATACATGTATAATTCTAGCTGTCAGTGTAATTGATAAGGGATTCGTTAGGTTGTTATTTACTTTGATATCAGCTTTGTTTTCTACAGCTGCGGTTCTATACCGATTCCTCCTACTCCCTATGATGATGTCGAAACGTGTGGCATATAATCTTGGCTTACGCGTTCCAAAACCCAATATAGGGCGTTCTTGAATTTCCCTATTTATTTGGAATTAGACCTCACTAGGGTTTAACATAACTTCTTTGGATGCTAGCTTTAATTGATGTTGGAATGTTATGACATTGAGCCTCCACTGTCGTTACTTTATATGAAGTCACCTTGGGCATTAACCATTGGTGCATTTTCCCAATAGGGTGCATTTCCAATGAAAGTTGTCTTATTTATGAAAAGATCCGTTTTTACTAATTTTGAATGACCATATATAATCTTTACTTTGTATTGGTCATGGATTTCATCTTTATCATGGGGTTTACTGTTGAAAATATAATTTCAACTGCGATCGCCGATATCGCATCGGCAAAATGAAGTGAAGGAATTATAAAGGAGCCTTTGTGTTTGCGATAAGCGATCGCCGATATCGCATCGGCAAAATGAAGTGAAGGAATTATAAAGGAGCCTTTGTGTTTGCGATAAGCGATCGCCGATATCGCATCGGCAAAGTCGAAGTGAAGAAATCATAAAGAAGCTTTTGTGTTTCCGTCGAGCGATCGCCGATATCGCATATCGGCAAATCGGCATATCGGCAGGTTGGAGCATCGGAGGCAGGTAGTGGCAGCAATGTAAAACATCGCCGATGAGCGATCCCCGATATCGCATCGGCACATCGCTATCGGCAATGTCATAGGGTCGGCATCTTTGACATGAGTAAAGTTGCGATGCGATGCAAATAAAGTCAATGGTTAAAGTACAAGTCTGCAGCAAATAAATTTGACGTGAAGTAAAAGTTCCTTTACCGCCAGTAAATGTCAGTAAAACAGTAAATGCAATTTACTGTGGGTTGGTAAGTGTTGGTGAAGTTTTTAATTTTATTTCAGCGGGAGTATGGGCAAATTTAAAGAATGGTATGGGCAAGTCATCGCCCGATCTTTAATGTTTTTGATATATGTTTTCATATATGGCTATGTAAGCCTGTGCGTGGTATTTTTTTATTATGTAGTTTTGTTCTTATGTGTATTGTGGCTGCGACAGTGCACAATGGTGTGGGCTGTAGTTGACATTGTGGTATTGTCTCTGCGCACGATGTGTGGGAGATTTATATATGGAGAATGCACAGCAGTGCAAGGGAAAAAAAACTAGAATAGGACTGTAATTTTTTTTATGGAAATGTATTGAACGCACAGGAGTGCGAGATTTCCAAAAGACACAGGGGTTGTAATGTTTTGTTTTTAGCCATTGAAGAACAGAGGACAATATATGTAATATTCACAGCAGTGGAAAATCTGTGAGAGTTTTTTTTTTGTGATTCCCTTTTTGCACAGAGGAAGAAATATGCAACAGAGTTTTGTCTTGTAAATCCCTCTCTGCGTAGAGGATGAAAGTTGTAACAGTTTTTTTTTAAATCAATAGAAAATGTTGTGACTGTGTAATACTCTGTTATGAGTAGATTTGTTTTAAAAGCTTCCCTGTGCACAAAGGTCCTGGAACAGTGGAAACAGAGCATTGGCTCTGTGGTGTTAGAATGTTTGGTTTTGGTATTTTCCCATTTAAAAATACCCAACAGTGGTATCAGAGCTAGTCCAGGCTCTTTGAAGACTCAAAGAAGCTAAAGGAAGGTGTGGTTGCAGCAGTTAAAACTTCTCCAGCAGTGTGAAGACTCAGCCAAAAGGATTAAGGTATTTCTCAAGTTCTTCTGTGTCGCTGTTGAAGAAACAGTCAGTGATTTTAAAATACACAGTCAAGAAATTGAAGCATAGTTGAGGATGCAAGGAATGGCTAGCACCAGCACTAGCATGGGTATGTTTAACACCCAGCTCTCACAGCTTAATGAAAAGAACTATGACTATTGGGCAATAGTTATGAAAGCTTTTCTTTTCTCAGAAGATTTATGGGAACTTGTTGAGGATGGTTTTGAAAAACCAGCAAATAATGATGAGTTTAATAGCTTAACTCACGCAGAGAAAGAGCTGTTGAAGAACTATAAGAAGGAGGATGCTAAGGCCCTCTACTTTTTGTATCGAGCAGTGGATGAGAGTGTGTTTCCAAGGATAGCAGCAGCTAAGACATCCAGAGAAGCATGGGAAACTCTCAAGGCAGCCTATCAAGGCATGGAGAAAGTGAAGACAACAAAACCTCAGTTCATTGAGGAAGAAGCTTGTGATGAAAGCTTAGAGAAAACAGTGAATGATAAAAACTGTTTGTCTCATAATGAAGATGATGAGGAGATGGCTGAAGTACATCCCCAAACAGCAGTGCCAACGCAAGGGCACCAAGAGACACCCTTGAGGAGAAATGAACAAGAGGCAACAAATGAAGGTATGAATTCTTTGTTTGCTTTATCCAGTCATGTTGATGACCCTGTTTATTTAAAAGATGGAGTTAAAGATAGGAAATGGGCAGAACCCATGAATGGGAGAAAGGAATTAAAGTTTCTTGAAGATCTGTTTAAAGAATATAGAGTTCGATATGTAACTCTTGCCAAGATGGCTGAGATGGGCTTCACAGCCAAAACCCTTGTCAATATGACAGAGGAAGAAATTGAAGATTTGATGAAGACCCTGGTAGAACTCTATCGAATGAATCTTCTTATAGGGGAGAGATATGAAATTAAATCTCCCATGAGAGCAGAGAAAGAGCAGGTTGCTGATATTCTGACCAAACCATTGGATCAGAAAAGTTTCGAATTTTTTATGAAGTGTCTGGGTATGACTGATAACCCAACAGTTGAAATGTGAAGTGCAGCAGCACGATAAGGAAAATGAGAAGCAGTAGAATGCACAACAGTGTGTGAGTGAAGATGAAGATGAATTAGATGTGAATCATATGCATTGTATATGCATTGTAATGCAAAGCAAGGAGACCCGCACAGCAGTGTGAAGGCAGAACATAAAACAGGGGCAACATGGAAATTTTTTTTGTGGAACACATGCATTGAAATGCATAGCAATGGAAGGTAGTTTCCTTTTATGTAGTGTGAGAGAATATACTCACAGCAGAGTGAGTATAATACACAGCAGATGAAATGTTTTGTAGAGGGGATGAAAATGGAAAGCAGTGAGAAGAAAATGAGAAGGCAAAACGCAGCAGAGCGTAAATGCCCAGTGGCTGAGAATGCAATGAAATTTTTCACACAGTAGTGAAAAATGTAATATTTTTTTTGTATGCAATGCAACATGCACAGAAATGGCTAAAGAAAAACAGGGACAGCAGATTTTTAATGCACACTGGATGTATAAGAATGTGTGTGGCAGCAAAAAAAATGAAAGGGTGTAAAAGGAAAAGGCAGCAGCCCGTGTTATTTTCTGTTGTGTGGAGAATACAGCGCAAAACAGCGTGAGGATGATTTCTCTCTATGTGCAAGTAATGGAGAGTAAAGAGTTAGTGTATGGGCACAGCAGTATGATGAAACAAAAGGCAGCCACAGTGCAAATTGCAGAGGCAACGCAACAGCAAATAAAAACCCAGGGATGACAGTCCATGGTTATGGGTATGGACAACAGTGAATATGAAAAAAATGCAGCAGCAAGAAGTTTTGAACAACAGCACATGCAAAAGAAATTTTCCTTACAGCAGTAAAGGTAAATGTAATGAATTGAATTGAAATGCAATATATGCAACAGCAGTGAGTGCAAGCAATGTTTACACACAACAGTGTAAATTTGTAAGTTGGGACAGAGTAATTGTTCCAGAAAAGACAGATTATTTTGTCTTTGAAAAGTGCACAAGCAGTGCAAGTGCAGACACAGCAGTGTGGGGTAGACGCAGTAAAGAAGATGGCACAACAGTGTAGCAGAGAATATGCAGCAGCATAAAAGAACATTGTAATGAGTTTGCACACACAGCAGTGCAATGATTGTTTGTTTTTTGAAACTGCATGCAAAGCAGTGTCTGTTTGTAATCCCTCTGTCATGAGGAAGGTGCTCTTAAGCACAGTCACATGGTGAATCCCTCTGTCATGAGGAAGGTGCTCTTAAGCACAGTCTCAAGTAAATCCCTCTATTAAGAGGAAGACAACCTTGTTTGTGAAACTGCATCAGAAGCAGTTGGTGAATCCCTCTATGCGAGGAAGATTGGTGAACCCCTCTATGTGAGGAAGATATTCTTGTAACAGCAGTTAGTGAATCCCTCCATGTGAGGAAGTGTTTGGGTATGATTGAATGCCCGACAGTTGAAATTAAAGGGGAGTGTTGAAAATATAATTTCAACTGCGATCGCCGATATCGCATCGGCAAAATGAAGTGAAGGAATTATAAAGGAGCCTTTGTGTTTGCGATAAGCGATCGCCGATATCGCATCGGCAAAATGAAGTGAAGGAATTATAAAGGAGCCTTTGTGTTTGCGATAAGCGATCGCCGATATCGCATCGGCAAAGTCGAAGTGAAGAAATCATAAAGAAGCTTTTGTGCTTCCGACGAGCGATCGCCGATATCGCATATCGGCAAATCGGCATATCGGCAGGTTGGAGCATCGGAGGCAGGTAGTGGCAGCAATGTAAAACATCGCCGATGAGCGATCGCCGATATCGCATCGGCACATCGCTATCGGCAATGTCATAGGGTCGGCATCTTTGACATGAGTAAAGTTGCGATGCGATGCAAATAAAGTCAATGGTTAAAGTACAAGTCTGCAGCAAATAAATTTGACGTGAAGTAAAAGTTCCTTTACCGCCAGTAAATGTCAGTAAAACAGTAAATGCAATTTACTGTGGGTTGGTAAGTTTTGGTGAAGTTTTTAATTTTATTTCAGCGGAGTATGGGAAAATTTAAAGAATGGTATGGGCAAGTCATCGCCCGATCTTTAATGTTTTTGATATATGTTTTCATATATGGCTATGTAAGCCCGCGTGTGGTATTTTTTTATTATGTAGTTTTGTTTTTATGTGTATTGTGGCTGCGGCAGTGCACAATGGTGTGGGCTGTAGTTGACATTGTGGTATTGTGTCTGCGCACGATGTGTGCGAGATTTTTATATGGAGAATGCACAGCAGTGCAAGGGAAAAACTAGAATAGGACTGTAATTTTTTTTATGGAAATGTATTGAACGCACAGCAGTGCGAGATTTCCAAAAGACACAGGGGTTGTAATGTTTTGTTTTTAGCCATTGAAGAACAGAGGACAATTTATGTAATATCCACAGCAGTGGAAAATCTGTGAGAGTTTTTTTTTGTGATTCCCTCTTTGCACAGAGGAAGAAATATGCAACAGAGTTTTGTCTTGTAAATCCGTCTCTGCGTAGAGGATGAAAGTTGTAACAGTTTTTTTTTAAATCAATAGAAAATGTTGTGACTGTGTAATACTCTGTTATGAGTAGATTTGTTTTAAAAGCTTCCCTGTGCACAAAGGTCCTGGAACAGTGGAAACAGAGCATTGGCTCTGTGGTGTTAGAATGTCTGGTTTTGGTATTTTCCCATTTAAAAATACCCAACATTTACAGTTTTTGTTTAATCATATCAAATATTTTATCTACTAGATTTTCTCATTTAGTTTTCATATGTAATCAACATTTTATCTTATTCCCATGAGACAAAATGTCTAAATACGCCTAGACAGTCCCAATGCTATATAATAAATAGCAATTCCATTAGTCCCAATGCTATATAATAAATAGCAATTCCATTAGTCACTGTTGTAATCACTATGCACTTTCTTCTGAGGTTTACTCATATTTTTCAGCCATGAGTATAAGGCTCCTTTATTTTATATAAATAAGTAATTTATTCCTCTTCCTATTTTTCTCCTAACTTGAAAATCAATGTTTACGAGATTAGATTTGCTATCTCCTTTGTATTAAAATTCCAGAATATATTTACAAGAATAAATATATATTGTCCAGTTTCTTAACTAATTGCTCAGATTAAGATTGTACCATTCTTTATTATTTCTATTTAATTTTTTTTTAATCCCCCTTCTTTAAGCTAAATTCATAGACAAAAACATTTGTTTCCATATTCCATTTTTGTCGGGGAGAATCAAATGTGTAGTATGCGGGGTTTAGTTCTTATCTACTCTACAAGATAATGTAGTTTTGAATTGCCTAATCCACCTTTTACTTAAGTTTAACTTTTTAACTTCCTTCCTCTATATCGTATGCTTGGAATTTTGGATACTAATGTTGTACAATAGTTGTTAATACCCGGATAGCATTTATAGAATATCTCTTCTTCGCTTTACTAAACACCAATTCCAATTATAGATTGAAATCCTTTGTTGTTTATGTAAATATGATTTATTTTCTTGCCTATTGTCTAACAGATATATGATGTAAATATTTATTAAACCTTTCATCTTTAAATTTTGTAGACTAATACTTGTAATAGTGTCGGTTTATGTTTCTTATTTATCAAGATGAATAATTTCCAGAATAATGCTCGATTAGACATTATTTATTAATAAATAGTTAAATTAAATATACCTCTATCGTTTATCTCATTTCCAATACCAACTTCATTCATGATATAGTATTGTAGATTCAGTTTGTCAACAAATCTTCTAAATATTACTGGTTCCATACATGCATACCATCTCAATACCCTTTCTCCTATATATTTTCTCATGAACAACTCACGATATTCGGATTTTTCTTTCAATTTACTACCTAGAGATTTTATAATTTATAATATAAATATAAATATATATATATATATATATATATATATATATATATATTCTTACATATGGCTTATTTTTATCTTGATGCATACATCAATTCAGATTCAATGATCATTCCTAAATAAAGGAACAATTTCATATTCAATGATCATTCAAATAAGGAACAATTAAACTATATATGTGAGTTTATAGTATATGAAAATGTGTACAACTATGCATCATTGCACCTATGCTATCAATACATATCATTGTATGTTAGTACACAACTTAAAATCAGCAAGAAGACATAAATAGGATTTGAGTGGTAATTGTAATTAATGCTTAGACAATATTTCAGAATGAAGCACGTTTCACCCAACCATGAACTATTTTCCACAGTTCTCCCAAAGCCAAGACCTTCATGCCATATGGGATCCACACTCATTGATTCCTTGGTGGTTTATTTTATAAATTTTCTTTGCCACAGATTTTAATTTTGCCTAGGCCTTTTGTTTTGTTTTTTTAATTTTTGAAAAAGGTTCCTTCTTTTTTCTCCAAAGCTTGGATTTTTCTACCACAACGATTTATTCCTCTTGGACTTAGAATATTTCTCCATCTAAGTGATTTTATATGATTTTTCTCTCACGTCACATTAAATCCATTTATTTCTAATTATTTTATCCTAGAGATTTTTAGGAGATTTTTATGGAAGGTCCATCTTGGAGGTAACCACCAACAAATTTTCTAAGATGGCAAGAAGTCTTCTCAACTCTAGTTTTCTTTCCTAAATAATTCCAAGAAATTTATTTATTAGTTCAAATGATAATAAAATAATTACATCCTCACACATGTCTCATCATGGATTTTATCACCATTAACTCCAATAATATTTCAATGTCTAAAAATGGTAAATGTTTAAAAAGGCATAGCCATAGGGGTGTCACATTTCCCCCCGTTTTAATAAACACCATCCTCGGTGTTTCCTTAGTTCCATATTTTTTTAACATGGGAAAGAAATTGCTCTTGCATTTCTTCTTTCATTCCTACAATAATCTCTTTCGTAGTAAGGTTGTTCCACTTAAATTTATTTTGAGAAATGTCTCAATTATAGAGTAAAAACATACTCTTATATTCATTTTATTCTCATTCCCTAGCATGTTTTCATACATCCTAAACATATGCTTTCTATTTTCCTTCTTGCATCCCACCAAAGGATTCTCAACCTTCACCCAACAAAGCTACCCACATGCACCCAACATGATCAACAACATTAGTATAGCATCACAGCAATACTATAGGTCGTTTGGTGGATTTTTCCATAGCTATGGTAGTAGGAGGGAGGCCTCTTAATGTGCAATTCAAAATATGGAATTTATAATGAAATTCAAAATATGGAATTCTCGAATTCCTTTCATATCGCTTTCACAAAGGCATTAAAAATTGAATGGCTACTTGTGGCTTTATAAAGAAGCAACAATACCAATATCTACTTCCATATAAAGTCGCGATAATTTTATTCTTAGGATTGATGCTAAAAAATGGGTTTCTTTGCCATGGTTAGGGTATACTTTAATTTTGTTTGGGTTCTCATGTTTTTATTCCTAATTTTGGCTTTGATCACTTTTACTCTGATCTAGTTTTGTGTAAGGCTTGATGATTTTCGTATATTTTATGTACTACCTTTGAGTACCTTTGTGTTTTTGTAGTTCTTGGGCAGTTAAAATGCCATTATTTCTATTATTTTTCAACTTGATAGTCTACAATTATTCTATGTACTTTTTTACTTTCATGATTGAATTTACAATGATATTATATCCCATCCATATTTTCAACCCTCTTGTTGTCCACTAGTTGTCTTGGTTACTGTTTATTTATTGTATATTCCATATAAATTCAAGGACCATTTTGTTCTTCTTAAGGATTTTCCTATATATCTATATATATTTTTCCATGCTCACTTCCTTGGAACTTTTAGGAGTTACCACTTTTGCTCCCATTATTGAGAGTATTCAATTTCCAAAACGTAAAGTTTTATATTCCTCAATGGAACCAATTCTCGAGATTCTTCAATTGAGGAGGTCAGACACTTATTTACCTATTCCCTTTGTAACATTTATTTTTAATAGCTATTTCATAAACTTTAACAGTCTTACAGGACAAGCATGTTGAGGACATTCATGGTGGTTGTAATTTTTAGTCCTAAGGATAGAACAGTTACCACACTTGTGCTTCGATTATATTGTAACCATCTATTTCCTTGATATCAATGTTTCAATGGTGACAATATTAAAATTAATATTAATATGCTTAAAGAAACTCTCTTTTTTCTTTTTGAGTACCTCTTGTCTTGTGCTACACTGTATTTGTAGGATACTAGCCCTTAATCCCTCTTTTACACCATGTAGTGTCCGTATTTATATCCCTTACAACTTCTTTTATTTTATGTATTTGTTATATATGCCTAGATTCTAGGGTTAAAATCATTCTTATATGGTGTGTATTCATTTGAGTCTCAAGACTATGTGTGCACAACTCAATTTGGAGATAATTTGTACCTAAGAATACCTGGTTTTCTTTAAGTTCTTGCATCCTTATTTTATCTCTCACATACCCACTTTGATATATATTTAATCATGTATATGTTCCTATAAAAATGTCTTGCTTTTTGCTAGAAGATTCCTCCTATTATACTCATGATTTCTTCTGAATAATTTTTTGTGTGAAACAATTTAGTATAGGCTTCTTGTACAACTTTACTACAACCTATTAGCCAATAATACTTAGATAAGCCTCTTGAAAAGAGACAATATACAAATTTTCCCTTCAAGTGCAACTTCTTCTTGAATAAAACAGTAGTACACTTCTTGATTACATGAAATTTTGCCTCTTAATTTCATATAATTATGAATACATAGTTGTATATTTTAACTTCTTAGAGGCATTCTTTTACGTTATGCACTTATGTATATCCTTAAAAAATTAAACACATCTGATTTTATTATTGGGGAGCTACATTCCTCTTCAATATTAATTACTTATGTAGTTTTTAACCACTAATTCGTTAATATTTATTCTATTCTTATTCTTGTGATACTGCATTTTCCTTTATGTACTATATATTTTAGGGTGCACCACCTCGTAACATATAAAATGTCAATTTTTAACTTCCCTCTTGTAATTAATAGCTTTCCGTTCTACATAGGTTCTGCATCGTTTCCAATATTGTTGATTATCAAACTTGTCACAACATACTGCCACTAGAGAGTTTTATGAGGAACTTACTGCTGTAACATCACAGTATGAAATTTTAACTGCTTCACATAAAATAACAATTGGACGCTATAAAAAGTACACATCTATGTTTTTGTTCAGGGAAATTTATACCCTAAATCATTTTCTATATAATATTTACTACTAAATATTCATGTCCTTCTTCACACATCTCTCTTTATCCCAACTAATATGTTGTTAACATCATTTCTTCATATAGGCCTTTGATTTAGAATATAATATATCATCTTTCTTAGTTGAGTTCATTGATTGCAACACATGTGAGCCTTATATAACGACAATAACCTATTAAAGCTTATAGACTATTTTCTATAACAAAGTAGTCAAGAGATAAATTCTCAATGTATGAATATTTCCCTTTACATCAGATAAATAAATCTATTATGGTAGAAATTGTATACAATAGTAGGCTTTAAAGAATTTCCAGCTTATATAATAATAGATACTTTAGTTTGTAACAAGCAAATTTTATACCTCTTGTATCCACGTTGTTTGAAGTTCGGGTTTAATTCCTTCAATAATCTATTATTACCAACTTATATTAGTTTCCTTGGAATTCCTACAATAACTTGTATTTGATTGTTCCCTGTATTATCATTACATTTAGGAACATAAATGATTTTACCTATTATCTTATTACACTTTACTTACTTTACTTGAAATCTCAAGAAGGTCTAAAGGGGTTGTCTCTCTTCTATAACACGTTTTTGTATGGAGTAACATTGTTGTTTCATTTTTGAACTTGTAGTACTTGTCACTAAGGACAAGTTCATAATATTTGGCAAGTTCGGTACACTTCTTACATCTCTCATTTACATTTTCGTTAGATCCGGAGAGGTATACATATACCAGTACCTTGTTTTTTTTCTTTTTTCAATCGAACAATGTATCTATTAGTACCTCTCTTATAAATTTACCTTCCTTATTTCATCTCACCCTACTAAGGATATTTTAGGATATATGTATATGTACTTGAAATCTTAACGGAATTTATCTTATACAATCATAATTAATGGTTCCTAATAATACACCTCTTATGTCCTCGCTGTAGTGATAGAAATAGCATATTACTAATATCTATCTTCCTCAACCCACTCATGAATTATTTTACTACTAGTTAGTTCCAATTTTCAATTCTTTTGCTCCTGCTAACAATCATGTTGTTCATATTTTCTTCACCCTGGGTCTAATCTATTTGATGTTTATATATGTCTTATAGACATGGGTTGGCTCATAGACCTCAATATTGAACCTACAACACGGATACCATATGTAATGTCTCCAATTTTCATATAATTTTCTTCTCTTTTGATTTATTTTTTCCTAATTATGCCCCGTAGCAATTCTTATTGTCATTTTAACTCAAGGTCAAGACTAAAGGCTAATAATTATTCTTCCTTTATTCATAAAAATATTAATATTACTATCCTTTATAGCTATCAAGAACTTATTTTTGCCTTCTACAAACCTATTTATCCCTTCAAATTTATGTGTAGAACCTATCATTCAATAATTTTTATACACATATCCTTCCAAAAGGAAATGCATAGGTGTTTGTATATATATGTCCATATAATTTATGTTCTACAAATCAAATCAAATCAAATTTATGTGTAGAACCTATCATTCAATATTTTTTATACACATATCCTTCCAAAAGGAAATGGATAGGTGTTTGTATATATATGTCCATAAAATTTATGTTCTACATTTCTATTGGTAGCTACAAAATATTCCAACCATCAAAACTATGGTTAAGACATCGTATAAATGTCATCAAGATTATAAATAGGTTGAAGTACCATTGCTTAGAATAACTCCGATATCCACCATATAACGATTGCAACTTCATATTTTTTTATACATAATGAATATCATTTATTGAAGGATTTATGCATATGTTACATAGCTATGAATAAATTTCTATTTAACTTTAGTATTTTTTTAAGCTTTAATAAATGTGGGATAGCTTTGGTCTCACATAAGATTTATTCTCCTCTTGGAATTGCGAAGTAATTCCATGCCAAAATGATCAGGTGAACTTAACGTACGTTATGACTTTGCCACTTTCAACGTTCTTGATTTACCATTTCCATCCATCGATTGAGGGGGTTAGGGTAGTTGGATTACTAATACTACCCTTTTTCATATGCCTCATTTTTTCTATAGGTTTTTCTTGGGTGACTACAACAATGCTCTAGCTACCTGAGCATTTTGTTGCAGCTCGTATGTCTTTTTTTGTTCACTGCGTCTAGAATTATCTCCGTCAGTATCCTTCTAGAGAGCCATGCTTCTTAGGTAATTATTCGTTTGTTTCTTTTATCCTTTTATTATAATGGTTTCTATGGAAATTTATTTTGTTTTTCTTCCTTTATACGCATTATCCGAGTTACAATTCTTATGCTAAGCAAGTTTTAGGTTTCATTTGATTTTTTGGTAAGTGTGCACGTTCGTAAAACCATTGTAAGACACTCTTACCTTTCAATTCACTCCACCATTCTTTGAGGTATACTAAAATATTACCATCGTGTAGATTATTTTAAATTTAACTCTTTGGCCTTTTATCCCCTAGGTAGTAGGTTACAGAGTATGAACCCAATTCTTCATCCGATGTGACAGAGTTGCAAGCTAATGGTAAGTAAAATTGTTTCTCAATTTCTCTATATCATGTATTTTTTTTTCCAGGACTCGCATTCCCCATTAGATTTGGGGATTCCCTCCCTTCTACTCCCTCATATGACATTCCACATTTAGAGAATCAATTTTTTGTTGTTGTTGTTGTTAATTTCAATTATTGCAATGGAGAGATGGAATTGATCTTGTTCCTTTCCAGGTAACTATTCTTGGTAGAGACTCTCCCTCCTATACTCATATATCACTTAATTTTTTTTATTCTATGATCCTAATATGACCCCTTTGATATTTTTCATGCATAGAGGTATAATTGTAGGTGTTAGTGTAATTGATAAGGGATTGACAAGCACTATGTTAGGCAGTTCAATACCTTGATCACTACTTTGTGGTCTATAGGTCAGTTTCTCTACCACTTTCTCCTACTCCATATGATGATGTCGTAGTGTGTGGCATATAATATTTTCTTATGCGTTCCACAACCCAATGCATAGTGTTCTTGAATATCTTATTTATTTCGAATTAGACCTCACTAGTATTCAACATAAGTTCACTGGTTGTGAGCCTTAATTGATGTTTGAATGTTATGAAATTGGGCCTACACTCTCCTTACTTTATATTAAGTCACCTTGTGCATTAATCCCTGATTTATTTGCCCAATATGGTACATTTCCTGTGAAAGTTTTCTTATTTATGAAAAGAGTGAGTTTTACTAATTTTGAATAACCATATATAAGCTTTTCTTTGCATTGGTCATAGATTTGATGTTTACCACGGGATTTACAACTTTTTGTTTAATCATGTCGAATATTTTATCTACTAGATTTTCTCATTTAGTTTTCATAAGTAATATGCATTTTATGTTATTCTAAGGAGACAAAATGTCTGAATATGCCTCAATGGTCCCAATGATATATAATAAATACCATTTCCATTAATTGTAATATAACCTTATAGTAACTATAGTAATCACTATGTCCTCTCTTCTGTGTACTCATGATATTTGGCCATGAGTATAAGACTCCATTATTTTATATAAATAGGTAGATTATATATTTTCCCATTTTTCTCCTAACTTAGGCATGAATGTTTATGAGATTCGACTTAGTATCTCCTTTTTATTGTAACTGTAACATACCTCCTTCTCACTTAATTAAGACAACAATTTTTTTCTTTTTTTCATCCTAGTGACATTAATGTAACTAAATTCCATTTTACTTAACCTATATCACTGAAGTACCTTTAAATGCTCCAATATCCTACTAAGTGGTAAGGTTAGGATTAATGTTTTATTCCCTAACCAATAATGCTAATCCCACTAGAATGAAATGTGGGTTTGTTTACTTACCCTTTTCGATTTGCCACTCTTTTCCTTCCCATTTCATTTCCTAACTTTCATATCTTTCATTAACTTTTACATTAACTAATGGTTTCACTCTATTTTGGAAATTTGTTATTTATAAGGGTTGGTATGTATGTTTTATGTATTGGATTGAGTTAGGAGGTAAATCCACTTGTTCTACCTAACCATTACCCACATTACCATTATTCCTATGAATGTTAACATTTAATACGTCT
Source organism: Pinus tabuliformis (assembly GCA_031772625.1). NCBI lineage: Eukaryota > Viridiplantae > Streptophyta > Pinopsida > Pinales > Pinaceae > Pinus > Pinus tabuliformis. Next base: position 826,981,478 of record CM062808.1, read on the forward strand.
TTACCATTAACTAAGCACTACTCCCATACGTTTCGATTTTATGATCAACAACCTCCCTAATTGCTTACCCTATCGTGCATGCACTAGCTGGTTCCCACGGTTCCTCAGTTGAGGTGTTCGACGTACCCCTACAACTTGTGCCCTCCAAACCCAGTGCTATAGCTGTCCATTGCCATCTATCAGTCATGTGATTTTCATACGATGTCCTACCAAGGGTTATGTGGATGTTGTAGGTCACTTAGCAAGATCAGACGCTGGCCATTAGCCCAATCAAACCCTAACTGTCATTTGGCACATTGTGGTTTTATTTACTCTTGCCTCCCTCCAAAGCTTAGTTTCCTGTCTTCACAATTTCTCTTTGGCTAAAGTCTTCCTCCTACAATATGCGCCGCCAGGGACCGTGGGTGAGGAATTTCTCTATGTACCAACGCTGATTGGTTCCCTTACCCTTCCCTCAATAAACCCTCTGAACGTTGAATGCAACCTACACATCCCTGCTCTACTCTTCAGCTTGGATCATCTCAGTAGTGCGCGGGGGTTTCTTAGGTCTATTTATAGGTAACTCCATATTTTAAGTGTCACCCATCTCCCATTTAGTACCACTTTAGCAATCTAATTTATTTTTATTTTTGCCACCATATATTATCTAAAGAATGTGTTGGTTTAATGCTACCGAGGTGATGTTGGTGCTTCATGGGAAGAGGAGTATAAAAGGTCCTTTAACTTCATTCATCATTGTCGATTTTTTTTCTTCATTCAAGTGACCTCACTGCAGTGCAAATACTGTTGACATTGCCATTTCGGTATGTTTCCTTCCTCTTATAGTAAACTTATCGTCCTTTGTTTAATAATGTCCACATTTGGGTTTCTCAGCGATCCCAAAAACTCTGAGTTTATTTATTTCTAACATTTCCATGGTAGGGTTTATTCGCTTTCCTCCGTGGGTTTCCCAAACCAACGATGTTACTCGAATCCAATTCCTCACAAGAGTCGACTGTCAGGTAAAATCCCTCTGAATAACACCTTCTAAATTCATTGTATGAAGGTTGATTACTACTCATTTCTTCCGTGACGTTTATGGTTAATTATGTATGTGTATATGGAAGAATAGAGGTCTCACGCCACCGCACTTGCTCATTTCATGCCACACTATACATGTATCACATTTTCCCTTATCCACCTTAGAATCTTTTGAGGAACCATCTACTGTTCTCATGCTAGTTCTATTCTGCTCTGTTTTTTTCATGATGGGCTTCTGATGATAGTCTTCCTTTGTTTGAGTTTCATGTAAGAAAGCTTGGCCCTCTATCACAGGACTCTCACAACTCTTCGCACTATCATCACTAGCTTATGAGCTCTCTCTTTCCCAGATTCAAGCATCTACACATTCTCCATGTCGGTGCTACAAAAAATCCCAACATTGGTGTTCCCCTCTTCTTCAATAGTGAATACTTCTTTAACTTTTATATAATGTTGTTTTAGTCAGTAAATATTAGAGTAATACTTTGTTCGCCAATGGGTTTTCGTGAAATTATAATGTATATATGACATTCCAATTGAATGGAGGAACTCTTTCTCTTTATGTTTCCACTTGGATTGGGTTAAGGTGCCGAACACTAGAGAATGCCATTTTTTTTGTTTTATATGGTAAATTTTTAATACAGTCGACTGTACATTTCGTTATTTTGGCTCTATGATTTTTCATATGGTATCCACTATGATTGCATCTTTCATTAGTGTATTAATTCATATAACTATAGCATACCCCTGTGAGTTTCCTTTGGAATTTGCAAATTATTATGCTATATATATCTATATATATATATATATATATATAAAATGACTTGGTAATGGTTGATTACATCACATTATTGTATGCTTTGACACGTTGTGAATGATTTTTCTTGTCCATACTCTCGCCATTTTGTATAGGGATTATCCTGTCTTGCAACTGGTTGTGATGTTTGACTTGTAAATGTGGTTGTTTACCTTACTGTAATGATGGAAATCCTATATTGACTTCTTTTAAGTGATTTCCATCCTGGTTCTCGAGTATATGGATTGAGTGAAATAGGAACATGCTTCAAAAATCATTTTCCTATTTTTCATTTCAGTTCTATGATTAAAAATAGACATACTTTTCTAGAATATTAAATGAACTCAAGTTGTCCTTCTTTCCTTATTTGAAAATAGGTTCTCCTTCTGTAGAATTCTATTTTTCAGTTTCTCTGGTCTTTAAAAAAACATTTCAGATTTGATTTCAATTTCTTAACAAACATAGTGTGCTCAAAGACTTTCGACTCTCCATTGGGATGATTATTAATGTCTCTGAGTTACTTATCATTCCTCTAACTAGGCCAACCGACTCGACTAGATTTGCTGAAGTATTTGTATATCTTACATACCACTAATAACAATATCCCTGTAAAGTTTTTGGAATTTTTTATAGCTACATGCTAAATGACAGCTAATAATTAGGGGTTTCTTTTTTCTTAAAACAGGGTTTTCACTCCGTATGTAACGTTGCATGTAAATGTATTTCATAAACATGTAGCTATGTCAACTCAACCTTCTTTAGCAACATTCATGCCCCTTCCCCAACTGTTTTATTAACTATCCATCAGGTTTATTATAGTGTACGCAAGATTAGCTGTAACTAGTAGATATCAGTGTTTAAATTTGTATTTTCCCTAATTTCCCATCATGGTTAGATAATTCATCACATTTAAGTATTGTAATATAATCCTTTGATTTGAATGCATCTTTTTACTGAAAGTAAATACACTAGAAAGTAATATATCCTTAGTGAGGACTCGAAATTATGCACCATAATTAAACAATAGATTATAATTTAACCAATATATCAGTTTGCACTTATAGAATATCATTAAATTCATTCAAATACATCACAATGATTGTCATTACTAGAATTTTAAAAAAATATTCCTATCTAGTAAATTCTTACAGTAATTTCAGAAATAACTCTGAAATAACATTTTTCCTCCCAACCATGAACCTTCCCCTCTAGTTCTCCCATGTGCTAAGATCATCTTTCTCCCAGAATCAGCAACCCCCTATTTTTCTGGTAAAGGCATTCTTATGCCTCACTTCCTCTAGTAGACTTTCCATAACGATGTCTTGTTTTTCTGGGTTTTGACGATTCCCATAGCCTAGGCTTTTCTTAAATTTTTTTTGTAAAGGATTATTTTTTTCCTTTAAATCCCATATTTTCCACTACGATGCTTTATTCACCCATTCCAGTGATGTTTCACCCGCACTTGGTGATTTTTCTTAGATTTTTCTCTCCCATCTAGTCATTCACATAAATTTGCCCATAGGGCTTTTTAGGAGTGATTTGGGAAAGTTTTATTTCCATCCTATCCATTCACATTAGATTACGGATTGGAATAATGATCAAATTCATTCACCTATTCTTTTCCAAGTTAGTTCTCCAAAGTGATTATTTTAATATTATTCAAATTAATTAATTACATCATCATAGTTATTACAAAATATCAATTATGACTTCCATGGCATTAATAACAATAGTTCAACTACTAAAAATGCATTTTCTAGAACATAGGGTGGTATTACATCTTCCCCCTCTAACAAAAATAGAACATTGTCCTCAGTGTTTCTTATTTTGCCACTCCCTTTTCAAAGAGAGCTAGATAAGTTTCTTTCTTGGGAGTAAAGTGCCTACTTTGCACTCTAACTTGAGTGATGACATGATTCTAGAGCATTGTCCCTTTCCGTTATAAGAAAGAGAGTGGTTTTGGTAGAAAGTCTCCTTCAGGTTCCATCTTTATCACATTCTAGTCAACCACATGAGAAGGATCATGAACATTTTTTTAATAACAATTCATGAAACACATTATGAACTTTAACATGACTGGGTAGAGCCAACATATATGCTACTGGACCCACTTGGTCTAAAATTTCAAATGGCACGCAGAAGCGTGGTGCTAATTTAGAACAATTGCCTATTCTAAGAGTACTTTTTAGATGTTTAACCCTCAAATATACATTCTCTCCAACTTTGAACTCTTTGTGAGTGCTCCTTTTGTCCGCATAGCTCTTTTCTCGATTTTGGGTTGTTTTAATATTCTATTGAATTTTTCATATTGTTTGCTCCATTTCTTGCAAAACATCTGGGCCAAGAATCAACCTATCCTCAGGTTAGCTCCACCTTAGTAGTGTATGGAATTTTCTGCCATACAGGACTTCAAAGGGGCTCATTTTGATAGATGTTTGATAGTTTTTGTTGTAAGAAAAATCACCTAGATGCCAAAAATATTCCCACTTTGTGGGCCTATCCATTACATACATCCAAGGCATATCCTTTAAAATCTGATTATTCCTTTCAATTTGTCCATCGTCTAAGGATGGTATGCAATACTGAAGTTCAAGTTAGTCGACAAGCCCCCAAATGATCCTAGATCTTTTACTTACAGATGCATCAAAATTAAATATAACATAGGTAATTAACCATTGAACTTAAAAGTACATAAACATTGCGGAAATAATCATAAGAGCATAAAAACAATGACACAATGATTTGATTACGAAGTTTGTCCAATTTGGACTACGTCTCTGGGCCCTGCTCAATAGTGGGGAGGCCTTCATTCAATTAGTGGCATAAAAGAGATAAAAGTACAGGCAACAAGAAATTACAAACCTTATACTTGCAAGCTCAAATATGGGCAGGGAATGGAGAGCCCAACTTCAGAAAATGGCAGTACCATTGAACTCCTGGTGAAAAATAGTGCAAAAAATCCTATCCAAACTCCCAATTTGGATAATCAACCCTTCTACAACCTCTTAGAACCTCCTTGCTGGTCAAGGCAAGGTCCGGCCTGCTGCCAAGGTCAGGGTCCGTTGTGTAAGTTTTCTTCTGAACTATTCTGCTGACTCCCCTCCTTCCATTTCTGACACGACATATATATATATATATATATATATATATATATATAAGCATGGCAATATCCCTCAAAGCCCGGGCAGTTTTAACATAATAACCAAGTTAGGCAGGTGAAATCGGATCGGAAGGATATATATATATATATATATATATATATATATATATATATATATATATATATATATATATATAAGCATGGCAATATCCCTCAAAACCCGGGCAGTTTTAACATAATAACCAAGTTAGGCAGGTGAAATCGGGTCGAAAGGATATATGGCAACAACCTTATAATAATGGTGAAGTCTCGTTTAAACATAGAAAAACCCATTAACTACGCGTAAGTCTAGGTGGCATAAGTCTAGGTGGCATGTCTATCGGCACTTTTAGCTATCGGCAGACAGTCCAAAGCCAATACAACAAGAACTTCTACGATACACGGACCCGTTGGTTTATAGAACATAATATATAATATATCGTGTCTGGTGGTCCCCATCACAAGTCACAATCGGTGTTGGAAGAAAAACCATACACTACAGTAATCACAGACCTGACAGGAATATACAATATAACATACTAAAATATCGCGTCCGGCACTGATTGCAAATCGCAATCTGTGCTTTCAGCTGCAAGCGTATCACAAACACCATCCACTTTCTTTGATTGTGATATGCGATAGATCACATCACAACCGGGATTTTTCTAGGGGTGATTTTGATCAACTTGTGATATGTGATTGCGATCACATCACAACCTATCTGCATGTGGGCCGATTATTTAATACACATCCACCTCCAATTTTCGATATGCGATATCACAAATTGACACTCCACCCCAACCTTTGTTTTTATTCCTGATATGCGATATGTGCAGCCCAATGGCAGCCTGCCACCTAGCACCTCCCCATTCGCTAGAACATTTGCCATGTCATCTACTCCTACCACCCAGACAAGTCAAACTCAAACTTTGACTTCTTCTAACTTCTTCATCTAGACTCAGATTTGAGTTCCATTCACACCATTGGAATCAGGATGATGAGCACTTCAATTCGATGCTAAGTTTATCCATATTTTGCCACTTTTATTTTTGAGCCTTTTACCATGCCACTGGCAATTTTCTGAAGATCCACCTGAATCAATCCTCGTTACTAAGAGCTTTTAGACTGGCAAAATATTTTTTAGTCAATTGGCAAGTGAGGAAATTGCTCCCTAAGTTTTTCCTTCTCCCTCCATCGAGCTTTGCTTGGATTCATTCCTTTGAAGCCAACACCGATATACTCCACATCTCCTCATCCATTGTTATCCTCCTCTTTCCCAAAGACCATGTCCAAGAGATCTCTAGGTAGATAGCTAAAACATGTCTCAAATGGTGACCTCTAAGTACATGAATGTGCTACTCGATTGTATGCATGTTGCACACAACGAAGATGTTCATCCCACAACTTGGGATGTTTTCCACAATAGCCTCGCAACACGTGTACCATAGTATGGTTGAAAACCTTTGTCTTTCCATCGTTCCATGGATGAAATGTCATACATATTTTCAGCTTAGTGTTCATCATTCTCCCCAAGCTGGTCCAAAACTCCCCAAGAAAGCAAGAGTCTTGATCTAACACAATAGATGTGGGAAACCCAAAATGGACCCGAACATGCTGAAAGAAATGATAAACAGTCTGCTCATCAGTGACCTGCTTTTTACAAGGCATTAAAATACACATTTTACTAAACCTATCCACAACAACATACAAATAGTCGTGACCTTTCCTAGACATAGGCAATCCTCCTATAAAGTCCATGGACACACTTTCCCATGGTCGACTCGGAATAGGGATTGGTGTGTAGAGCCTAAGTTTTCTATTAAAGGGCTTTGAAATAGAACACAACACACAACCCTTTATAAAGTGAGTCACAATGTTTTTCATATGAGGCCAAAAAAAAAACTCTGCAAATGACATAAAGTTTTTTCAATTCCAAAATGACTAGACACCAAAGAGGTATGAGCCTCTCGGATTACATGAACCCTTTCATCACTGGGTATGCATAGTTTTCCAAGGTGGTTCAACAGGTTTCCCTGCAAGTAATAATTGCCCACCTACGATCCACAAGTTAGTTTTTCATATATCTCTTTAAAATCACTATCATTAGCATACTCTTCTCCATAACTTTCTAATGATAAAGAAACATTTTTCAAAACTACAAATGCAAAAATAGGAGGGAAAGAAAGAATATCTGCTAATTTTTTGTTTCCACCCTTCTTGTATCTTATTACCAAATGAAATTGTTGGAGGAATCCCATCCATCTGAGGTGACAGGCTTGCCAAAGCTTGGTCTATGACTGAAGATACTGTAAGGGCTCATGATCTATATGGATGATGGTCTCCTTGCTGATCAGATAGTGTTTCCACTTCTTTATAGTCTAGACCAAGGCGTACAACTCACTGTCATACATGGGATAATTCACAACAGCCTGGGAAAAAGTCTATGAATGGTAACATACAGGGTTTCTTTGCTGTATTAATACAATGTCCATGGCATATCGTTGGCATCTGTTTCAATTTCAAAAGGCTACTGAAGGTCTCGTAAGGCTAGCACTAGTGCTATGCTGATATTCTCTTTTAGTGTGTCGAAGTATTTTTGTTGTTTTCCTCCCCACTGAAAGGCCTGCTTCATAGTAGCCAAGGAATGAAAGGGTGTCACGATAACATAGAATTTCGCAGCAAAACTTCTCTTGTACTATACTGTGCCAAAAAAACTTCGTACCTCTGTAACATTTGTGGGCTTGGGCTAATTCATAATCACCTCCACTTTAGAGGCATCTATCATTAATTATCCATTACTGACAATGTGGCCTAAACAAATAATAGAAATCTTCCCAAACTCACACTTTGACAATTTCAAATATAGTTTTCACTTTTCAGGACATCAAGCACTTTCTTTATATGACACACATGCTCATCCCATGTCCTACTATACACTAGAATATCGTCTAGATATACAAGAACAAAATGATCAAGAAAATCCCTAAATAAATCATTCATTACCCTCATAAATGTGGCCAGAGCATTGCACAGTATTAATGGCATCACCATCCATTTGAACAACCCTTGTTTGGTTTTGAATGCAGTCTTCCAAATGTCATGCTCTGCAATTCTAACCTGATGATATCCACTACGAAAATCCATCTTTATAAAATAAACAACATTTTTCAACTAATTTAACAATTCATCAATGCGAGGGAGATGGTATCAATTATTCATCGTAATCTTGTTTAGCACCCTGTATTCTATGCATATTCTCCATGTGTCATCTTTCTTTGGAACCAACACAATCGGTAAGCAACAAGGAGAAGAAATCGGTTTGATGACTCCTTGATTTAATAGTTCCTGCACCTGTTTCTTTATCTCATCCATCTCGATAGAAGCCATCTTGTACATGACAACATTTGGTAAAGGAGCATCCTATTGTAAATGGATCTCTTGGATTTCTCATTTTGGTGAAAATCCTCTTCGTTCCTGAAACAATCCATCATAGTCAGAAATAATTTCAAACAATTATTTCTTATGATAAAGATCACAACCTTTGAAAGTGTCAGCCATCTCGGCCTCCTGCGCTCTCAATACCATGAGCATGCACCCTTTACTAGAATTAAACAGTCATTTAATATGTCCTGCACTGACAATACTGGCACTAACTTTTGTATGATGAGCTCTGACTATATACTCTACCCCTTCCTATGTGAGGTGGTATTTGTTTTCATGCTAAAGGAAAATGACCTTTCTGTCATAAAGATATGGGCTTCCCAAGATGATTCCATAGATGTTCAAAGGCACTACATCTAACTCTACCTCATCAACTAATTTAGAAGCAATAACAAATATGGCCCTACACTGCTTGGTGACCTGAAATTTGGCTTTACCGCTTACCCAACCAAGCGGGTATGGACTCGGAGGATGCTTAGTTTCAAGGCCTAACTTTTTCACTAAGGACTCTAAGATTAGGTTTGCTTGGGAACCTAAATCAAAGAGAGTTTCCACCTTTGTATGTTTTATGACAATATAATGTGGAATAAATCAATTATCTCTCACTCATTACTTACAGGTTCATTCCAATAACTAGTACTTGCAAACTGAATCAGAACTGTCATTAATAGAAAGATTACCTCTTGCGCCCACAACTGTGATCAATGTCTCATCACTGAAATCTGATCCAAGGTCCTGCACTGTTGCCACTGTCTTATGCTTCCCCTTTCCCCCAAATCTCTTTGGTCTCAACTCCAGATGCAGCTTCCAGCAGTGGTCCTCGTCATGGCCATCTTTCTTGCAATGAGTGCAAGAGGGTGTTGCTCCGTCCCCTTTCTTGGTTGCAACGATCTTCTTATCCTTCCCATTTCCTTTCTTCTGGAATTTTTCATGCTGCAATTTCAATTGTGTCTTCTTGGCTTGATCATTAGTGCCTCAACTTTCAAGATGAATAACCTTTACGTTGGATGCATCAATTGTAGTACGCTCAAACAATAATAATGAGTGTCTGATGTAACTATGTAGTGCACCTACATAATTATTTATAGTTTGAGGCGCATCTAATGAGATGCCCAGATTCTATGCTTGTTTCTAAAATTCTTCAATGAAGCTTTGCACATTCTGGCCCTTACCTTGCCTTAGATATTCCCATTCCATAAGTGTTTTTTTCTTATAACCCAAATGGTAGAATTGGTCTTTCAACGCAGAAATAAAACTAGACCAAGAAAATAGAATGTTACCTGATTTTATGTTTCCCTTCTGCAACTTTCTCTCCCACCAAACCAGAGTAGTTCCACTCAGCCGAAGAGATGTTAACTAGACTTTCACCTCATCTTCTTCAATATGGTGGATTCGGCAGTAAACCTCTATCTGTGTAATCTAATCATTGATTTTTTCTACACTACACTCTCCATTTTACATGGGTAGGTCAAACTTTACGTCTAACTTGAAGAACGATCTCTTAGAGGTATTTCTAGAAATTCGATGAGAGTGATAAGAACTTTCACTGGAAGAAGGAGAAGGATGAGGATCTTCTCCACCACCTTCCTGATTGTTTGATCCATGATCATCGACATCCTTCTTCTCATGTTCAAGTGCCTTCTCATACTTTGCGAACAACTTGTCCACTTTTCCTGCCATATTGTAGAATACCTTATGGAAATTATGTTCTTCTTCCCAATGAGCTTCTTCATTAGCCATGTTTCTTCTTCGCTTTCCACATCATGCTTCAAGATCAAAGGACTTAAGCATTCTTTCAAATTAATATTAGCGTGTTTCGGTTTACCATAAACTCATGCAATTCTCATCTACAAAGACTTGCTCTGATACCAAACTTGATCCAAGATTTTTTACTTACATATGTATTATAATTACATAGAACAAAGCTAATTAACCATGGAACTTAAAAGCACATAAACAATGCAGAAATAATCAGAAGAGAATAAAATCGATGACATAATGATTTTATTAGGGATTTCGTCCAATTTGGACTACGTCTCTGGGCCCTACTAAATAGTGGGGAGGCCTTCATTCAATTAATGGCATAAAAGAGATAAAAGTACAAGAAACAAGCAATTGCAACCCTTATACCTCCAGGCTCAAATATGGGCAGAGAATGGAGAGCCCAGCGTCAGAAACAAGGAGTACCACTTAACTCCTCACGAAAAATAGTGTGAAACGCGTATCCAAAATCCCAATGTGGATCACTGGGCCTTCTACAACCTCTCGGAACCTCCCTACTGCTCAAGGCAAGGTTTGACCTGCTGCCAGGGTCGGGGTCTGCTGCATGCGTGTGCTTCTGAGCTATAAGCATGACGATATCCCTCAAAACTAGAGTATTTTTAACATAACAACCAAGTTAGGCAAATGTAATTTGGTTGGAAGGATATATGGGAACAACCTTATAATAATGGTGAAGTCCTATCTGAACATAGAAAAACCCATTAACTGCACATAAGGCTAGGTGGCATTTTTATCGACACTTTTAACTATCGGAAAATTGTCCAAAGCCAATACAACATCCACTTCTGTGATACACGGACCCGTTGGTTTATAGAACATAGTATATAATATATCGCATCCGGTGGTCCCCATCGCAAGTCGCAATCGACATTGGAAAAAAACCCATACACTTTGGTAATCATGGACCTGACGGGAATATACAATATAACATAATAAAATATCGCGTCTGGCGCCAATCGCAAATCACAATCGGCACTTTTAGCTGGAACCATATCGCAAACACCAACTGCTTTCTATGATTGTAATATGCGATAAATCGCATCACAACTGAGCTTTTGCCGAGGGTCGATTCTGATCCACTTACGATACGCGATTGTGATGACATCGCAACCTATCTATGTCGGGACCAATTCTTTAATACACGTCAACCTCTGATTTGTGATATTAGATATCCTAAATCGGCACTCCTAGGGGGCGATTCTTAACCCGTGGTTTTTTTTTTTTTCCCGATATGCGATGTACGGGGCCCAATGGCATCCCACCACTTGGCGCCTCCCCATTCGCTAGAAATTTTGCCATGTCATCTTCTCCTGCCACCTGGACAAGTCAAACTCTAACTTTGACTCGCTCTAACTTCTTCATCTCTATTCGGATTTGAGTGTCATTTGCATTGTTGGAATCAATATGACGAGCACTTAGATTTTATGCTAAGTTTATCTAGATTCTTCCACTTTGAGTTTTGAGCCTTTTACCATGACACTGGTACTTTTCTAAAGATCCACCTCGAGCACAAAACAAGGTTTCAGAAGTTGGAGGTAAATTTTGCATCTATGTATGAAACTATCATTTTTGGTATGCCATGAAATCTCAAAATTTCTTTCAGGAAAATGTTAGCAACCGATGCAGTCCCAAAGGTAGACTGCACTGGTATAAAGTGTTATTCTTTAGTCAATGTGTGAACCACTACCTTAATGGAGTTATGTTGATACTTGATCTTTGGTAACCAGGTTATAAAACCCATCGAGATCACCTGCCACTTCCATTCTAGAATGGATAATGGATTCAATAATCTCGTTGGATGTTGGTGCTCCACTTTCACTTGTTGACACTCCAAGCATTTTTCCAAATAATCTACCACCTCCTTCTTCATACCTGGCAAAAAATATATATATTAAGGTTGTTATCATTTTCTTTTATCCCAGGTGACCAGCATATGCTCTCTTGTGCTTCTCATCCAAAATCATTTGTTTCATTATTTCCACATTAAGAATATAAAACCTATCTTGATAAGTAATTAGACCTTTCGGGTTTAAATCATACCCTAAAATTTCTTCCTATTGTATTTTTAGTTGCATTCCTTGATACTGAGGCTCTTATTGCACCGCTTATTGCACCTATTCTTCAAAGTTTTTCTTTCTGTTGCGTCCTACACTTCCTATTATAATTTAGATTAGGCTAACTAAAGAAATACTTCAGGATGATATGGTCAGTTACCAAGACAATTTTTTTCCCTAGTAAATAATTCCTCCACATTTTTAGGGTGTGTATTATAGCAACAAGTTCCAGGTCATATACAACATAATATTTTTCATGTTTTTTCAGTTTTCTTGAGTCATAAGCTATGACAACATTGTCTTGTAGTAGCACAACCTCCGTGCACACCGTAAAATCCTTATTTGGTTTTGTTAATTTTAAAATATGATATTTTGTCAACATTTTCTTCTGTTTGTCGAAGCTCTCCTAGCATTTGTATGTCCATTCAAACTTTACTCCCTTCTTTTGTAGGCAGGTAATTGGATAAGTTATTTTTGGAAATCCATCGACAAATCTTCGATAGTACCCAACAATTCCCTAAATGAGTGGACTCGTGATACATCTTTTGGTATAGGGCAATTCATAATGGCTTTAATTTTCTCAGGGTCCACTTCCAACCCATCTTTGGAGATAATATGTCCCAAATACTTGATTCTAGGTTTATAAACTCACCCTTAATGATTTTTGTGTAAATATGATGCTCCCTTAATGTTTGTAACACCAATCTGAGATGCTCATGGTGTTCTTCTTCATTTTTAGAGTACACTAGGATGTCATCAATGAAAACTAATACAAATCGATCAAGATACTTATGGAGTACATTTTTCATTAGACACATGAAGGTGGTGGGTGCATTGGTGAGATTAAAAGATAACACCAGAAATTGATAATGACCATACCACATTCTAAAGGTTGTTTTGTGAATATCCTCATCTTGTATCTGTAACTAATGATAACTAGTTCACAACTCAATCTTTGGAAAAACAGTTTCTCCCCTCACTTGGTGAAACAAATCATCAATCTAGGGTAGGGGATATCTATTTTTGATAGTTAATTAATTCAACTTCCAATAGTCAATGTACATTCTAAATGTGCCATCTTTTTTCTTGACAAACTATACCATATCTCCCCATGGTGATACACTTGGTCTAATATAACCCTTATCTAACAGCTCTTGTAGCTGCATTTTCAACTCTAACAGTTCTAGTGTACTCATTCTATACAGAGCTCTAGATAATGGTGTAATGCATGGCACTAGGCAATAGATAAATCTATGTCTCTACAAGGGGGAAACTTGGGAATTTCCTATGGGAAAACATCCCATAATTGTCTTATTACAGGTAAAATTTCTAACATTTTTATCTTCTTTTGTTGTTCATCTTTGTCCACATGAACAATATAAACTTGACATCCTTTCCTTTCTGTTCTTTTTAGCTATAAAGAATATATCTGTCTGACTGAGACTTGTTTTGGGTTCCCTTTTATCAAGAATGGTTGTCCCTGTGAGTTAGTGCAATTTACAGTTTTTTCTAAACAATTAACAACAACTTTCTGTTGTTCCAAAAATTCCATACCAATTAATATATCATATGACCTTCAGGGAAGGATATTTGATTTTAATTTTGTGGGATATCCATTTAAATTTATCATATTGTTTTAATTGATGTTTTACTTTTCATTTGGTGTGGCCAACTCTACTAGCCAAGAAGTTTGAAATTTTTTTGACTTCAATTTACTCTTTTCCATAATATAAGGCCTAATATACTTTAAAATAGCCCCAGGATCCATTACAAAAGACAAAGGTTGGTTTTGGATTGTACCTTCAATCCCAGTCATTGTAGATTGATGTTTGGCCTAACGATCTTCTAATGCTGCACTAAACCTCCGAACATTTATGGCCACATTATTCACTGTAGTTACCTCATGTACAACTTGGATATTCTGAATTTATCTCGAGTTATGTGGAAAATCCCTCAACAGATGTTGTTTGCCGCAACCACATCATTTAAGTGGCTCCCTTTCTTTACCTTTTGTTCCCTTTTTGTTTTTCAATTCCATGGGCTTTGACCTCATGTGTGATTGTGTTGGTTGACTTTGATTTCCTTTGTTAAACTTTTTTCGGTGATGACCTTTCCCAACAAATTTCAAATATGCAGGCTTCTGTATTTTCACATTCATCCCCATTTTATTTTTGCCTCTGTTCTCCAATGGTCTCGAACCTTCATTATGATTTCTAAATTGTTGGTAGCAAAGTCTGGCTTTCATCCATAGTCCTTAGATTGTCGAATTCAATCCTTTCCTTATACACATACTGAATTAAGTTTATGAATTTTGTCACAAACTCATCCAATTTAAGCTTCCCTAACCTTAATTCATGGAATCTTTACATGGTCATCATAATATCTCTCGCTCAAATAACCAGATTTAAATTTTTGTTGAAATTCCTCCCATCAGTCTGTTCTCTCATCCACCAAATGTATAATTTTTCTTTCCACCCACGAGAGGGTGGCTTTCACCTATAGCTGATAAAAAGCCAATATTTCTTTCAAGTTACTTTCATATTCATACACCTGAAAGTATTTGATCATATTCAAAGGCCAAGCTTTGGCATCGTCCTCCCTTTCCCTATCAAAGGTAGGAGGTTTAATCTTCCAGAATTATCCCTATAATTCCCTCTTATTTTTATCCTTGTGGGATTTAGAATTTGTTTTATCAGATTGTTCATCACTTTCAGATTTTTTTGTCATTTTCTCTGGCTACTTCCATTTTGACCCTTTCGGTTCTACATTCTTATAGTTGGACTTTTTGGTTAAGTCTCTTATCATACATTCTTGATCCTCACTTGCCTTCAATAGTCGTTCATTACTGCTTCTGAGTTGTGACAATTCTTGCTCCACATATAGTTCCTCCCAGCTCCACATACAATGCCTCCCATCCAAACATAATTGAAGGTGATGATTTATTTCCCAAATGGATCAATTTTTTGCACCTATGTATCTTATATCCACAACATCATTCTATTATCAACACTTACAATATACGAATAAAACAAAATAAAAGATATATATATATATATATATATATATATATATAGTGGTTCAAACAAGGTTGAGTGTTAAACTTGGGCTTTGATACCATATGTAACATACCACCTTTTCACTTGACTAAAACAACAATTTTCTTTTTCTCTTTTTTTCATCCCAGTGACATTAATGTAACTACATTCCTTTTTACTCAACCTATATCATTGCGATACCTTTAAGCACTCCAATATCCTGCCAAAGTGGTAAAAATAGAATTAATGTTTTATTCCCTAACCTAATATTCTCCTCCTACTAGAATGAAATGTGGGTTTTTTTACTTACCCTTTTGATCCAACACTCTTTGCCTTTCCATTTGATTTCCTAACTTTCATATCCTTCGTTAACTTTTACATCAACTAATGGTTTCTCTCTACTTTGGCAACTTGTTATCGATAAGGGTTACTATTTATGTTTTATGTATTGGATTGAGTTAGGAGGTAAGTCCGCTTGTTCTTCCTAACCATTAACTACCTTTCCATTATTCCTATGAATGCTAATGCTTAATACCTCTTTACCCTTAACTAAGCACTACTCCCATATATTTCGAATTTATGATTAGCAACCTCCCTAACTCATTACCCTGCCAAGTGTCCACAAAATAGCTCCTAGGATTTTGTAACTGGCATGTTTGACATACCCCCGTCACTTGTGCCCTCCACACTCACCACTACAGTTGTCTATTACCATCTACCGATCACGTGATTTTCACACGGTGTCCTACTAAGGGTTATGTGGACAATGTAAGTTGCTTGGGAAGATTGGATAATGGCCATTAGCCCAATCAAACCCTAATTACCATTTGGCACATTTTGGTTTTATTTACTCTTTCCTCCCTCAAGAGCTCGGTTTCTTGTTTTCACAGTTCCTCATTGGCTAAACTCTACCTCCTGCAATGTGCGCCGCCAGGGACCATGGTTGAGGAATTTCTCTATGTACCAATGTTGATTGGTTCCTTTACCCTTCCCTTAATACAACCACTAAATGTTGAATGCAATCTCCACATTGTTACTCTCCTTTTCATCTTGGATCATCTCAGTAGTGCACTAAGGGATTTTGAGGTCTATTTACATGTAACTTCATCTTTTAATAGTCACCCATCTCACGTTTAGTACCGTTTTAGAAATCTAAGTTATTTTTATTTGTGGAAAAATATATTATCTAAAGAATATGTGGGTTTAATCCTACCCACGTGATTTTGGTGCTTCATTGGAAAAAGAGTATAAAAGGTCCTTTAACTTCGTTCATTGCTGTGGAATTTTGTTTTTCTTCATTCGAGCGACCTCACTACAGCACGAAGACTACCGAAAAATCCATTTTGGTATGTTTCTTTTCTCTTATAGTAAACCTATCATCCTAAGTTTAATATTATCCACATTTGGGTTTCTCACCTACCCGAGAGACTCTTAATTAGTTTATTTCTTTTTTTCATTTCAATGGTAGGGTTTATTTTCTTTCATCCATGGGTTTTCCAGAGCAATGGTGTTACTCGACTCCCCTTTCTCACTAGAGTCGACCATTAGGTTAAATACCTCTAAATGGCAACTGCTAAATTCATTGTATGAAGTTTGATTGCTACCCATTTCTTCCTTGGTGTTTATTGTTAATTATGTATGTGTATATGGAATAATAGGGCTTTGGTGCCACCACAGTCGCTCATTTCATGCCACACTATATAGTTATCACATTTTCCCTTATCCACCTTAGAATATTTCGTGGAACCATGTACTGTTCTTGTGTTGGTTCTATTTTAATCTTTTTTTTTTCATGATGGGTTTCTCATGATAGTCTTCCTTTGTCTGAGTTTCAGTTAGGAAAGCTTGACCAACTATAACGGGCTTCTTGCAGATCTTCACACTGTCTTCACTATCTTATGAGATCTCTCTTTCACAGCTCCCGACATCTACTCATTCTCCAGGTCGGAGCTACAGAAAATCACAACATTGGTGTTCCCTTCTTCTTCAACAATGAATATTGTTGTAAATTTTATATAATGCTATGTTAGTGAGTAAATATAAGAGTAGTACTCTCTTCCCCAAGGGGTTTTCGTGTAACTATAAGGTATATATGACATTCTAGTTGAATGGAAGAAATCTTGCTCTTTTCCTTGGATGGGTTAAGGTGCCAGACACCAGACAATTCCATTTCTTGGTTTTATATGCAAAATTTTAAATATATTCAACTGTACATTTTTTTATTCTGGCTCTATGATTTTTCGTATGGTATCCACTATGATTTCATATTTCATTAGTGTATTAATTCATATGCCTACAACGTACCCCTATGAGTATCCCTTTGAATTTGCAAATTATTCTACACCTTATATATATACTGGCTAATGGTTGATTCCCTATAAGAAAATCAACTTACAATGCTTTATTGTATGCTTTGATGCATGGTGATTGGTTTTTCTTGTCCATATCTCGATGTTCTATGTAGGTGTTATCTTGTCTAGATTGACTTCTTTTAAGTGGTTTTCATCCCTGTTCTCGGGTATATAGATTGATTGAAATAGGAACATGTTTCAGAAATCCTTTGCCTATTTTTCATTTCAATTCTTAATAAAGACATGCACACTTTTCTAGAATATTAAATGAACTCAACTCGTCCTTCTTTCCTGATTTAAAAATAGGTTCTCCTTCTGTAGAATATTTTTGTTATGTTTCTCTGGTCTTCAAAAAACCATTTCAGATTTGATTTCAATTTATTTACACCCATAGTGTGGTCAAATACTTTCGGCTCTCCATTGGGACGATTCTTAATTTCTATTGCTTACTTATTCTTCCTCTAACTAGGCCAACTGCAATGACTAGATTCCCTAAGGTATTTTTATATATTAGGTACCAGTAATAACAATATCCCCTTACAGTTTTTGGAAATTTTTATAGCTGCATGCTAAATTATAGTTAATAATTAGGGGTTTCATTTTTCTTAAAACATGGTATGTGCTCTGTATGTAACGATGCACACGCATTTATTTAATAAACCTATGGCTATGTCAACTTAGCTTGCTTTAACAACATTCATGTCCCTTCCCCAACTGTTTTATTAACTATCCTTCTGGTTTATTATAGTGTACGCAACATTAGCTATAACTAGTACACATCAGTGTTTACACTTTCATTTTTCCTAATTTTCCATCATGGTTACATAGTTTGTCACATTTGAGTATTGTAATGTAATCCTTATTTTATTCCTAGCTTGTAATCACATTCCTTTGATTTGACTGCATATTTTTATTGAAAATAAATACACCAGAAAGCAATCTATCCTTACTGAAGACTGGAAATTTTGTACCATAATTATACAATAGCCTATATTTTAACCAACATATCAGTTTTCACTCACAAAATATAATTAAATTCGTTCCAGTACATCAGAAAGAACATTATTCCCAAAATTTAGAAAACATATTCCTATCTAGTAACTTCTTACAATGACTGCTAAAATAACTTGGAAAGAACGTTTTTCCTCCCAACCATCAACCTTCTCCTCTGTTTCTCCCCCGTGCTGTGATTTTTTTTGTTCCAGAATCAACAACCCCCTTCTATTCTGGTAAAGTCATTCTTATGCCTCACTTTACTTAGTAGACTTTCCATAACGATGTCTCGTTTATTTGGGTTCTGCGAATCCCCATTGCCTAGGCTTTTCCTAATTTTTTTAAAGGATTATTTTTTTCCTTTAAAGCTCATCTTTTCCACTACGGTGCTTTATTCACCCATTTCAGTGTTGTTTCTCCCACACAGGGTGATTTTTCTTACATTTTTTGCTCCCCTCTAGTCAGTCACATAAGTTAGCTCCTAGTATTTTTAGGAGTCATTTGGGAAAGTTTTATTTCCATCATATCCATTCACATTGGATTCTGGATTGGAATAATAATCGCATTCATTCACCTATTCTTTTCCAAGTTAGTTCTCAAAAGTGGTATTTTTAATATTATTCAAATTAATTGATTACATTATCATACTTATTACAAAATATCAATTATGGCTTCCATGCCATTACTAACAATAGTTCAACTACTAAAAAATTATTTCTTGAAGCATAGCGGGTATTACAGTAACTCTAGAATATATTTACAAAAATAAATATATATTTTCTAGTTTATTAAGTAATTCCTCAGATTAAGATTGTTCCATTCTTTGTTATTGCTATTTACTTTTTTTTTTAAATCCCCTCTTCCTTTGAGTTGAATTCATAGACATAAAAACATTTTAATTCCATATTCAGTTTTCATCAAAGAAAATCAAATGTGTAGTATATGAGAGTATCGTTCTAATCTACTGTATAAAATAATGTAGGTTTAAATAGCCTAATCCACCTTTTACATAAGTTTAATTTTTTATCTTCTTTCCTCTATATCGTATACCTGGAGTTGTGGATACTATTGTTGTACAATATTTGTTAATACACTTATAGTATCTATAGAATATCTCTTCTTCACTTTAATAAATACCAATTCCAATCAAAGATTGAAATCATTTGGTGTTTTTGTCTATATGATTTATTGGGTTTCCTGCTATTTCACAAAGACATGATATAAATATTTATTAAAGCTTTGATCTTTAATTTGTGCAAACTAATACATGTAGTAGTGTGCATTTAATTTTCTTATTTATCAGAATGCATAATTTCCCAAAATTACTAGCTTAAACATAATTTAGTTAGATTAAATATATATGTATCATTTATCCCATTTCCAGTGCCAACTACATTCATAATATAGTATTGTAGATCGATTTTGTCATCAAATCATCTAAATATTACTTGTTCCATACATGCATACCATCCCATTACCCCTTTCCCTATAGATTTTCTCAGGTACAAATCACGACATTACTATTTTTCTTTCAATTTACTATTGAGATATTTCCTAGTATAAATTTCCTCGTATAAATAAATATTTATATACATTTGTAAAAAATTCTTACATAGGTAATAATAATAGGTGTGATATCCCATACATGCTTATAAATTTTTATATAGAGATAATAGTGGCATATTTTATCTTCCACTTATCTATACATAAATTCATATTCAATGATCATTCACAAATAGAGGAGCAATTAAACCATGTATGTGACTTTATAGTATATGTAATTGTGTACAGATATGCATCATTTCCCTTACGATATGAATACATATCAGTGCATGGTAATACACGTCTTAAACTCAGAAAGAAGATATAAACATGATTTCAATGTTAATCCTAATTAATGCTTAGGAATATTCAGGAGCGAGGAGCGAAGAATGTTCCACTCAACCATCAACTATCTTCTGTAGTTCTTGGGAGTGAAGAACTCCATGCCTTCTCGGATACATACTTATTGATTTTTTGGTGATTTATTTTATAAGTTTTTTTCCCAACAAATTTAAGCAGTTTTGCTTTTGGGACTGCCAACCCTTTTGCCTAGGTCTTTTATTTTTATTTTGTTTTATTAAAAAAAAAAACATTTCCTTTTTCCTTAAACCCTGTATTTTTCTCCCGCGACACTTTATTCTACCCGGACTTATTATCCTTCTCCAACTAAGTGATTTTATATGATCTTTCTCTCCCATCACATTAAATCCATTTATTTCTAGTTATTTTCTCCTAAGGAATTTTAAGAGATTTTTAGGAAAGATCTATTTTGGACATAACTAACAACTACTTTTGAAATCTCACAAGAAGTCTTCTTAACTCTAGTACTCTTTCCTCAATACTTTCAAGCAATTTATTTATTAATTCAAATAATAATAAAATAATTGCATCCTCACACAAATGTCATCATGACTTTTACCACCATTAACTCCGATAATAATCTAATGTTTAAAAATAATAAATATTTAAAAATGATAAAAATGTTGCATGCATACAGCACTTGAAACATGATAATAATTCAATGTTTAAAAAATAAATATTTAAAAAATATAAAAATAATAAATATTTAAAAAATAATAAAAATGTTGCATGCATACAGCACTTAAACATGAACATGATTGATATTTAAATAGTGTCAAACTAATAAATTTTCATAAAATATTTTATTAAAATTATATACCAAAAAAAATATGTAATTTAATATATATATATATATATATATATATATATACCCCTTTTCCTCCAGCTAGAATATTAGATTTTCAAAAGTCTATATTCCATAATTGAAATACAACTTGCTGACAGTAGAAGGAAGCCCGGATATGTAGTACTTAAGCACTATTCTCTCATTTGTCCAAATTTAGAGGTTTTTTTTGGCTTTGTTTAAATGAAAATTTGATTTTGGGTTTTGGCTAATGAACTTTTAAGCAAAACAGAGACAATGATTATGAATGATGTGGAAAACATCTTTCACTTTCGAAAGCGTTCAAAGCGATTGTAAGCATGTTTGAGGAGAGAATAAAAAAGATTATCTCGGAAAAACATAAATTTATTGTAAAATTTTTATATGTGTTAAGTTTTATAATGGAAACAAACCAAGAAATGAATTTATGATGTTTTAAGGATAAATTATATTAAATGGTTCAAAATATAAACCAATAATTTATGATTTGATTAATCAGAAAGATGTTATCAAAAACATGTAATTAATCCAAAAAACATTATCAAAAACTAAAAAATACTTTATTCTTATTGTGAAACAAATTTTACGTAGTGAAAAATAAGATATAATTTTTTACTATATCAAGTTAATATTTTTTAAAATATATTTAAAATAACATCTATATTTTTCATTAATGTTCATATTTACATATTGTATTTACAAATTAATATTTTTGTTTTATAAGAAAATGTTATTTATAAAATATATAATGTTTTCGGGATATGTCTCTATCCGAATATCAAAACTCCACTGCAGGTGGTGTCAGAGTTACCACCGCGTCATATCTATTTACAATGTGTAATTCCATAGAAACGCAGCACAAGCTGTTTGTGCCTTAAACCTAGAACATTTTTATTTGCCATATATGATTTCAATAAATGTCATGACAGCACTAAAACCCTTATATTTGAATTGTTTTTATTTTCATATTTTGAAGCTTTGTAGGGAGCTCACGTTTCCATACTTCGGTCAGGAAATAAGATTTTCTGACATGATGCCCTTGTATAGATGATCTGAAGAATCAACTGGGTGCATTTTTTACTTTATAATGAAGATACATTTCACCCAATCTTTGATATTTGTTGTAGAATTGTTGGCTGGTCTTTTATTTCTTACCAGCGTCACCGATAATGACCCATTATACTGTTCCACATGGTTAGTTGAAATTCTTCTCATTTACTCGTATGAAATGGTGTCAAGATGCCAGGTAAGAGTTCAACTTGAGATAATAATTGCAACATTAATCTAGGGCATGCCTGGATTTTACGGAGAGGAGAAGCACTTGAGAAATATTCTCTCCTGTTGTACTTGGTGCTCATCGCAATGTGATGGTTCACCGTCGACAAAGTAGATCTCTCCAATGGAAAATCCACTCAAATGATATTTACCAGGACGCGGAAACCCTCGTGAGTATGGAAGGATGTATATATGCCGTGTCGTAGCACAAGCTATAGTGAATGTGAAATTGTATGGGTTATAGAAGAACAATCATTTTTCTCAGCGACTGTTGTACTGAAAGTGAAAATGTATCCGTTAAAATTAAAACAATTATTTTTCTCTGCGGCTGTTGACTTCGTGGTAATTTTAGGAAAGAGCTAACCAGCCATATATTGGGTATTTAATGCCCTCAGAGCAGCACGCCACTTAACGCGATAACACGGGAGCGGCCAAATTCGCCATTAAATAATATTTGCCTGCTTCAGTGTTATCGAGCTAAGTGGCGTGCTGCTCTGAGGGCATTAAATACCCCATATATGACTGGTTAGCTCCAACCGTAACTTTAGGCATAAACATTGAGAAAGCCGCGTTGGCCACATCCCGTTAAAGCCAAATCGACTCCTCATGATTCTGAAGCACCTATATTATATGCCCGGCCAAGGTCAGTCGAGAAAGCGATATTTGTAGATGTCGCACTGACGCTTCCTGAAGTTTGTAAATGCAGCACAGTTGGTGAAGCAAAAGGGAAGTGCCGAGTGTTCGCCAGCAGTTGTCCCGTCACAGATGTGGAGGGAGACCCTTAATTAGTGTCTAGACCTCCTTACGAACCCTGGGAGCTGTTCTCAAGATGATGACTCTTATTCCATATCGTACTGTGTTTTGAAACAAACTCCTTCTCATCAACTATACTTTTGTGGAAGTTTAGGGGTATTGCCTGCTTTTCTTGCAGAAGCAAAGATTTTGCTTCCGTTATTCTTTTGTTTGATCACAAGCTCGTGCAGATGCAGGAGAGAATGTTCATTATTTACTTTTGGATTGGGTTACCCCCCTTCACAGGGCGGACTCTTGCTCATTTCTTTCTTTCTTTATTACCCAGATCAGCAAACGGACGTGGGATGGTGCTTTGAAAACCCATCTCACCGTCCTCTCCTTGGGCTGTGTCGATTTCTTTGTTAGCTTTCCTACCTGTATGATGTGTCCATCTCATTTCTTTGGCTTTCGCTGGGTCTGATTTTTCGTCAGCTGGCTTCTCTTGAGGGGCCTGTGGCTTCCCTAGGGGAGAGATAATTGTCCTCTTCCTCTTCTGACAGATCGACTGAGTCATTTTGGGAGAGATAAGGAGAACACTTACCCTGTTTCTCCAAATTTGGGGAAGGATTATTCATTGCTGTTAGCTAGGATTTGTGAGATGCACGTACTTCTTCATTTATAAATGCCAATACCTCATAGTTACTCTGATTTCCTCTACTTTTTGACCGACTGGTGCATTCCTTATCTTGACCGGGCTGGCTAGGGTTTGAATTTTCTTTGGATTTCTGAGAGGGTTTGTCCTGTCGAGGATGGTGCTGCGCGTTAAGGCCTTTCCTTCTTTTGGATTGTTGGCATTGATCCCATGCTGTGCATGGTTTTCTTGAGTGGTTGTTGTTTTGGAACAATTTCAAGCTCGATATTTAAAAGGAAGTTGATAATTTATCATATAATTATATCAAAGTATGTATAAGTTTTTCTTTCTTATAATTTCATAAAGAATATTTTGATATTCAAGAATTTAATATTTAGAATCAGTGTTTGATAACTTAACTCACTATAGAAATTTAGAATATCTAATGATTTTCATTAAAAAGAACTTATTCGTATATATAATCAGCAATCTTTAACATAGGTCATAATTAGAAAGAATTTTACTTAAAAGATACACATCAAAAGATAATTATATCTTTAAATTTGTTTAAGGTTTTTTTGGCTAGGTAATATGAGTCTTTAGATGACTGCCACGCATAACCGGTGGCTTGAATAACCGTGACTTAGGGGCAATGAAGTCGTCAAAATCACTTGGGAATTGCACCCGGCTTTGGCCATACTAGCCCTTAGCATGGGTGGATGCAAATAGAGTTTCAAGCCAATGTCGTTTACACCACGGAGTGCCTTAAGGGAACAATCTATCAATGTCCACTTTAAGCCCGCGGGAAAAATTGTTTAAGTTTTCATCACCTTAGATAATAATTAAATTTTGAACTATTCCAATTTCAAACTAACATGTTTTTTATAACTCCAAATGTAACAACCATGCATAAATTTTAATTTCATTAACATCCCAATGCCATAATATTAGCACATGAATTAAGAATTTGGCAATAATTTATAGTAAATGCCACTAGATTCAAGTGATTATTGCAAGATCCTTTTAGCTCAATTTGCTTCCACTACATTCACATTCATTAATGAATTATTCAAATTTCACTTACGTATATTTTCACAATTAAACTAATCACTCCTCTACACCATATTTGGTTGCATGTAGCTCACTCACCTACACCCAAAGGAAAACTTCCCTACACTTTCGCTTGGAAGTACTAACATTACATGGTGCCTTTTTACAAGTATATGTACACTTTAATAAGTTTTCATCACCTTAGATAATAATTAAATTTTGAACTATTCCAATTTCAAAATAACATGTTTTTTATAACTCCAAATGTAACAACCATGCATAAATTTTAATTTCATTAACATCCCAATGCCATAATATTAGCACATGAATTAAGAATTTGGCAATAATTTATAGTAAATGCCACTAGATTCAAGTGATTATTGCAAGATCCTTTTAGCTCAATTTGCTTCCACTACATTCACATTCATTAATGAATTATTCAAATTTCACTTACGTATATTTTCACAATTAAACTAATCACTCCTCTACACCATATTTGGTTGCATGTAGCTCACTCACCTACACCCAAAGGAAAACTTCCCTACACTTTCGCTTGGAAGTACTAACATTACATGGTGCCTTTTTACAAGTATATGTACACTTTAATACTTAGGATAGGAGTGAAACTATAGCCATGATTTGAAACAATGAAAACAATAGTCCACTGATATAGTAAATGTTTAAATAGTCAACCATAGTTACCCTTAGAAATATTATTAAACCATAATTAACCTCGTTCAATGTTAGTCAACCATATTCAACTATAATTAACTATAGTTGAATATAGTCCACCATTTTCAATCGTAATCGACCATAGTGAAGGTTTAATAGTAACAGTAATATAAATATTAATACTTTTATAACTTTTTTCAACAGTGCAACCATATTCAACCATGGTCACAATAGCCCATATATTGTCAACCATCACCATTGTCATCCATGGTTAACGTGGTAAACAATAGTGAGCAAGGTTAACCATATTCATCTATAGTCAGATATTGACAACAATGGTTAGGAATGTTCATCCTTACCCAACTATATTTGACAATAAAGAGCAGTGTTCAAAAATCGACATTGCAATATCACACATAAATGTCAATGTCACAATGTATTAAACAAAAATTAACACCACAATCTAGTGAACAAAAATCAACATCATATTATGTTGAACAAACATTGACGTCACATGTGATGAGCAAAAATTCATATCACACTGTGATAAAAAAATTCAATGTCACAACATGAGAGACAAAAAAATTGCATTGCACTATGATGGACAAAAATTAAGGTTGCATTATGACAAACAAAAAATCAACATTATAATATGACAAGAAAAAAATAAATGTCACAAATATGACAAATGAAAAATTAACATCACAATATAACGAACTAAAATCAACATTACAATATGACAATCAAAAAATTATGTCACCATATGGTGAACAAATAACAATGTCACAATGTAATGACATAGGGAAACAAAGTCAAACTTTGTAGTACAGATTTATAATCAACATTTAAATAGTCCACGATTGCCAACCTTAGTCAATGATAGTCAACCTTATTCCACCATTGTCAACCTCAGTCAACATTAATTGACCATATCAATTATTGCCAACCATAGTCGACCTTAGTCAACTATACTCAAACTTATTTCACCATATTCAATTATAGTCAATCATGGTTGATAATAGTCAACCATATTGAATCTTAGTAAACCATGGTGAACCTTAGTCAACCATACTCAAATGTAGACAACTATGGTTACTTGTGGACAACCATGATTATTCATTGTCAACTATATGTTAACCATAATAAATCCTCCTAAACCATAAATTTAACATATATAGACATAGTTAATAAAGGTCAACCTTGGTTTACTAATCCAACACACACACATTTGTCCTGAACTATCAAAAACAAATTATCAAACATGCTTAGTATAAGCCAATTGGCATAATTTCCACAAGCCAAATGACACAGTAAAGAAGGAAAGATGTGTCAATTAACCTATATCAATCATATTTATTAATGTGAGTGTTTAGTAGGTTGACATAGGTTAGTGAGGTTAACCATAGTCAACCATGGTCACCTTGGTTGACCAAGGTTTACATGGTTAGCCTAGGTTTACTATGTTGACCTAAGTTTATTAGGTTTATAAGGTTTTCTAGGTCTTATAAGTTGACCTAGTTTTACTAGATTTACTAACTTAGCTTACGTTTACTAGGTTGACATAAGTTTTCTATGTTAGCTTAGGTTTATTAGGTTGACCCAAGTTTACTAGTGTTGGGCATTGGATAATCTAATGTTCCCTGCGTGTTTCGCAACATGTGCTTCACTGCCCCTTGAGGATACATTAAATCTCACGATGCACCTGTTTACTAGTATTTGTGGATTTTCATGTAACAACAATCGTGATTCTAACAAGTGGTATTAGAACCAAAGGTATCAAGTTCGAGACACACCCGGGTCGGGGGAGATTGTTGGGCATTGGATAATCCAAAGCTCCTCGTGTGTTTTGTGACATATTCTTAACCACCTCTTGAGGATCCATTAACTTTGGCGATACATTTGTTTACTAACACCTGCGGGTTTTGGTGTAATGGAAATCGTGATTACATCAACTAGGTCTACAAGGTTGACCTTGGTTTACTAGTTTGACTTATGTTTACTAGGTTGACTAGGTTTACATAGGTTTACTATGTTGATTATGTTTACCAAATTTTTTATGTCGACCTAACATTACTAGGTTGATATATGTTCCCTAACTTTTCTAGGTTGACTAGATTGACCTATGATTACATGGTTGACCAAAGATTATTAGGTTTATTAAATTTACTATGTTTACTAAGTTAACCTAGGTTTCTTAGGTTGCCCTACATTTACTAGGTTTACTAGATTTACAAGGTTAACATAGATTTTCTATGTTGACTTATGTTTACTAGATCTAATAGTTTGAACTAGGTTTACTAGATTTACTAGGTTAACCAAGTTTACTAGGTTTACTACTTGACTTAGGTTCACGAGATTAATGCATTTTTTATTAGGTTTTAAGTTTACAGGGTAGACATAGTGTTACTAGGTTGACCTACATTTATTAGGTTTACTAGATTTACTAGTTTATTAGGTTTATTATATTTATTAGCTTGACCCACGTTTGGTAGGTTCACCTAGGTTTGGTAGATTCACCTAGGTTGACCTGGGTTTACAAGGATTAGTAGGTTAACTAGGTTTAATAGATTCAATAGATTTTCATAGGTGTATTATGTTTACTTAGGTTTAATAAGTTTACTAGGTTGACATACCTTTACTAAGTTTATTAGGTATAGAATTTTTTCTAGGTTGACCTAAGTTAACAATGTTGACCTTGCTTTACTAAGTTAACCTAAGTTTAATAGATTTATTGGGTCTACAAGACTGGCATATGTTTACTGGGTCAACTATAATCAACCAAGGTCAATCAAAGTCAATTAAGTTAATATAGGTTTATTATGTTGACTAGGTTAACATTGGTTTACTTTGTTGACCTAATATTATTTGCTTAACTAGGTTTAGTATGTTTTGTAGGTTTACTATAACAAACATGGGCAACTAGGGTGAACCATAGTCAACTATGGTCACATATGGTTGACTATAGTAAACCTTAGTTCACTATTTTCAGCCATGGGCAACCATGGTGAACCCCGATCAAACATGAAAAATAGTGATAAGCCTTAATCAATCAAAATCTCTCATAACTCGTTATAGTTATATGTGGAAAACCATGGTAACATTGTCAATTAATCTTCCCCATGCATGATGGTTGTCAACTAGAAAAAATACATTAATAAAATGGTTGAAATACAGGGATTCACATCATTCGTTGATCAATAAAAATCTCTCATAACTCGTTATAGTTATATGTGGAAAACCATGGTAATTTATAGTCAACTACATGTTGACCATATGTTGACCATAATATTCACTCGTCAACCATCGATTAAACATATGTATCCATACTAAAACATGGCCAATTAATCTTCCCATACACGCTCGTTGTCAACTAGAAAAAATACATTAATAAAATGGTTGAAATATAAGGATTCACATCATTTGCCATCTTCCATACACTCATAAATAACCTTCGAATATAAAAAAACTAATACTTATAAACATATTTCAACAACTTTATTAAAACAGTTGTGATAAATTATATCGCTAAACTAATATATACAAACAAAAAAATTAAAATAAAATATAATAATATAAAAACATTTAATGAAAATAAATAATAAATTACAATATGAATATACTTTTTTTGGTTTTCATAATCCTTTTAAACGTCACTTCACCTATGAATATTGGATATCAAAAAGGACTACAGTATCTCTTGGTGCAACAAACAACAGATAAACACTTATTTTTAACGTGAAGTTTTAATAAATGTATATCGCGATGTTGAGGACCAATATGGAAGTCATTATTACTGAAAATCTTGTATACAAAATATTAAGAAATTTGGATGAGCCTTAATCTTGTTTACCGTTGCATGGATAAAAAGATTTAATGAAGATGTGATACATGCAATAATTGAAACTCTAATATATATATTTAAGTAGTGTTAAATTAATACATTTTAATGAAATATTTTCAAGTTACAAACATAAAAATGTTATATATATATATATATATATATATATATATGTGTTTTGGATAAGTGTTTATATATATATATATATATATAAATAAATGAAAATTAGATTTTACCATCTGAGTAGTGTTGGTTTGGTTTTGGATAAGTCTATATTTCATAATTGAAATACAACTTGGTCAGATTGGAAGGAAGCCCGGATATGTAATACTTAAACACTATTTTCTCATTTATCCAGATCTAGAAGCTCTTATTCGGCTTTGTTTGACTCTGGGTTTTGGATAACGACCTTTAAGGAAAACCAAAAAGGAAGCGTAGAAACAATGGTTGTGGATGACGTAGAAGACAATTAAACTTTCGACGGCAATCAAAAAGACTGTAAGCAAGTTCCACGACAGAATGAAAACGATTATCCAGAAAATATTTGGAACATAAATTTATTGCAATCAAAAAGATTGTAAGCAAGTTCCACGACAGGATGAAAACGATTATCCAGAAAATATTTGGAACATAAATTTATTGCAGAAAGCTTAATGTCGTTAAGTCTTATAATTGAAACAAACTAAGAAGTACGTATTCTTATTGTGGAACGGATTCGACGTCTTTATTGCTACAAAACTCTGTGGAAAATAAAATAAAATTTTGTATTATAGGAACAAAATTTATTTAAGATGATATTTTTTAAAATATATTTAAAATTAAATGTATATTTTTCATATAATATAAACATACTAGGATAATTGATTATATTTATAAATTAATGTTTCTATTTTATTAAAAAAATGCTACTTATAAAAATATGTAATGCTTTCAGGATATGTGTCTATCTGAGAATCAAAACTCCAGTGCAGGTGGTGTGAGAGTCAGCACCGTATCAACTCTATTTACAAGGTGTAATTCCATACAGAGGTAGCACAAACTATTTGTGTCCACCTAGAACATTTTTATTTGCAATACATGATTTCAAGAAATGTCATGTCTTATATTTGAATTGTTTCTATTTTCATATTTTGAAGCTGCTTACGGAGGTGGACGTTCCCATGCTTCTGTTACGAAATAAGGTGTTTTGACATGGTGCCATTGTATAGATGATCTCAATAATCAAATGGATATATTTTTCGCTTTACAATGAAGGATACATTTCAGCCAATCTTTGATATGTGTTGTAGAATTGTTGGCTAGTGTTTTATTTCTTACCAGCATCACCGATAATGATCCATTATACTGTTCACCATTGTTGGTTGAAATTCTTCGCGTTTATAATATGGTGTCAAGATGTCAGATAAGACTTCAACTTGAGATAATAATTGAAACAAAAATCTAGGGGATGCCTGGATTTTACGGAGAGAAGAAGCACACGGGAAATACTCTTTACTATTGCATTTCGTGCTCATGGCAATGTTAAGCTTCACCACTGAGAAAATCGACCTCTCCAATGGGAAAATCACACAAATGATATTCCCACGACATGAAAACCGTGACTAAGGAAGAATGTAATGTTAGGCCCGAGACCAAATCGAGTTGAAATTGGCAGTGACCACGGTATTCACAGCTTATGGTATTGATCCGATGGTATTATAATTGTTGGAAACTTAATCACAACCACCACGTTAAACACAGTGAGAGCAACCATACTTGCCGAGTTGATTTTTGCAAGTTGCGGATTTTATTTGCACCCCAAAGGTCAGAAGTTCTCAGCAGGAGTACAAGTTCTTCATCCGCATCAGAGCATTCTACAACACACATGGCATTTAAGAAGGAATGTGTATTTAATAAAGGGTTGGTAAATATGTATGGTCAAACATTTACTATGCAACTCTTACTTGCAGTGCAACTTCTGGGAATTTAGAAAATCATTTATTATGTACAATTATCCATCTTGTGTCTTAATGTTTTGTTCACTCATGTATTAATGTCTAAAAAATGCATGTTTAGATAAATATGAATGTATAAGTCTTTTGCATAGAGAGGAGAAAATCACCGAGCAACTTTTGGTGGGCATGTGAACTATTTGTTACTCAGTAACACCTAGTGACGTGTATGTTTATTTTACTTCGTGAATGAGCCTCAATGTCATATGAATGTATTTCATCCTTTAAGAAATATAAGCCAATTTTTTTGGTGTTGCTCCATTTTACTCTGTTTCCATCCCCGATTTGTTGAGAGAGACTCTCTCATTTTCCCTGTAATTTCTTTCACGTGGTATCAAAGCATGTTAAAGTGTAAAAACAAGTATTTTTACAAAGAGTTAAAAAAATATATTTTGAAGGCAAATTTTTGGAGCGTACAACAAAGATAAAATGTTTTTTTACAGTTAAAATGGCAACATCAAGCACAAGCTTGACTAATCCTCAAATACCTCATTTTAATGGAAAACATTATGACCACTGGGATATTACAATGAAGGCTTTGTTTTTTCCCAGGATATTGGGATTTGATGGAGAATGGTTTCCAATAACATGCACTAGTATATAATGCCTTGACACAAACTGAAAAGGATCTATTGAGGGACAACATGAAGAAGGATTCAAAAGCCCTCTTTTATATTTTTCAAGTAGTTCATGAAAGTATTTTTCCAAGGATTGCAGCAGCAACAAAGTCCAAGCAAGCATGGGACACCTTTCAGACGGTCTACCAAGGTAGGGCAAAAGTGAATACAACAAAGCTACAAATGCTAAGAAGAGACTTTGAGAAAATTTGTATGAAAGAGTATAAGAATGTAGACTCATTTTTTACACATGTAATTGCACTGGTTATTCAAATCAAGTCTGATGGTGAGACACTTGAGGAAAAGAGACTCGCTGTGAAAGTTTTAAGAAGTTTGCCAACAAGGTTTGATGGCATTGTTGTGGTCATAGAAGAGACAAAGGATCTCTCACAATTTTCAGTGGATGAGGTTCATGCATCAATGATTTCTCATGAACATAGACTGAATAGGGCAACAAACTTCTCATTGGAACATCCCTTCAAGATACAAGTTTCATTTGGTCAAGGTAGAGGCAGAGGAATATCAAATGCTAGAGGAAGAAGAAGAAGGCCACACAAAGGTGGAAGAGGAAGCCCTTCAAGCTCAAGTGGAAGGGACAGCGATCAAAATCCAAGTGAAGGATGAAGCCAAAATCAAACACAAGGTCAAAATTATGATAAATCTCAAGTTCAATGTCATTATTATAACAAGTATGGTCATTATGCAAATTTCAACATGACATAAGTAACAAACCAAGTGTAAACTTCACAAAGGAAGATAAGAACCATGATAGCATGTTTTTAGCTTGTAATGTAGCACAAAAAAAACAAAATTTTATATGGTTTCTATATTCAGGGTGTAGCAACCACATGACAGGGAACATTGAAATGTTTTCCAATTTAGATGAAAGTGTGAAATCTGAAGTGACATTAGGGACTGATAGCAAAGTCTCTGTCATGGGAAAAGGAAGATTCAATATTCTAACAAATAAGGGGGAGAAGAAGTATATTTTAGATGTTTATTTTGTCCCTAGTTTGAAGCATAACCTCATAAGCATTGGACATCTCATGCAAAAGGGCTACAATGTGTTTTTCAAAAATGATTAGTGTGCAATTTTGGACAGGCCTCCAAGCACACATTTGATTGCAAAAGTTTAGATGATAAGTAATACAATCTTTCCCCTAAAGATAAGATCAAATTTAAGGGAAGAAGGTGCACAAGCACAACTATCAAGGATCTCACAAGAGGATGGAATAAAAGTTGCAGATGTTACACAAGTGAACTATCAAGCAAAGCTCAAAGATGAAAGTTGGTCATGGCATTTGATATTTTGTCATCTCAACTTTCTAGGTTTGAATTTGCTACATAGGAAAGGCATGGTGAAGGGGTTGCCGCTTATAGAAAAGCTAGACAACCTATGTGAAGGAGGTACCTTGGGAAAACAACATAGAGAGACATTTCCAACAGGAAATTCAATAAGGGCAAAAGTACCTTTGGAGATTGTCCATTCAGACTTATGTGGACCAATGCAGACACCATCAATTTGGGGAAACTATTATTTCTTGACTTTAATACATCATTATACAAGGAAGACATGGGTCTACTTCCTAAAACATAAAAGAGAAGTGTTTGAGCGTTTCCATTAATACAAATCTCTTGTTGAGAAGCAATGTTGACATTACATCAAAGTATTGAGGACTGAAAGAGGTAACAAATACATCTCAAATGAATTCCTCCATTTTTGGAGGGGGCATAGAATTCGCAAACAATTTACAACAAGGTATACACCTTAGAAAAATGGTGTCGCACAACATAAATGGAAAGTGTATCAAATGGACATAAAATCAATGTTCTTGAATGGAGTGCCGAAAGAAGAAGCATATGTTGCGCAATCACTTGGTTATAAGGTAGAAGGACAAGAACTTACTCGTCTAACATCACAGTATGATATTTTAACTCCTGCATATAAAATAATAGTTTGACACTATAAAAGGTACACATATATGTTTTTTTTTAGGGAAATTTATACCCTAAATCATTTTCTATATAATATTTATTGCTAAATATTCATGTGCTTCTTCGCACATCTCTCTTTATCCCAACTAATCTATCATTAACATCATTTCTTCGTATAGGTCTTGGATTTGGCATATAATATATCATCTTTCTCAGTTGAGTTCCTTGATTGTAACATATATGAGCCTTATATAATGACAATAATCTATTAAATCTTATAGACTACTTTTTATAAAAAAGTAGTCAAGAGATAAATTCTCATTGTACACATATTTCCCTTTACATCAAATAAATCAATATATTACAGTAGAAACTGTACACAATATTAGGATTTAAAGAATTTCCAACTTATATGCTAATAGATACTTTAGTTTGTAACAAGAAAATTTTATACCTCTTCTATCCACCTTGTTTGAAGTTCAGGTTTAATTCCTTTAGTAGTCGATTATTACCAACTTATATTAGCTTCCTTGGACTTCCTACGATAACTTGTAGTTGATTGTTCTTTGTATTATCATTACATTTAGGACCAGAAATGATTTTACCTCTTATCTTATTACACTTTACTTACTTTACTTGCAAACTCAAGAAGGCCTAAAGAGGTTGTCTCTCTTCTATAACAAGTTTGTGTATGGAGTAACATTGTTGTTTCATTTTTGGACGTGTAGTACTTTTCACTAAGAAAAAGTGCATAATATTTGGCCAATCTCTGTACACATATTACATCTCTCATTTACATTCTTGTTAGATCCGGAAAATTATACATATAATAGTACCTTGTTTATTTTTTCTTTTTTCAATAGAGAAATGTATCTATTACTACCTCTCTTATCAAATTACCTTCCTTATTTTATCTCACACTACTAAGGGTCTTTTAGGATATATGTATATATACTTGAAATCTTAGTGCAATTTATGTTATACAGTCAGAATTACTAGTTCCTAATAATACACCTTTCATGTCCTAGTTGTAACGATAGCAATATCAGATTACTAATACCTATCTTCCTCAGCTCACTTGTGAATTATTTTACTACTCGTTAGTTCCAATTTTCAATTATTTTATTCCCACTAACAATTATGTTGTTCATAGCTTCTTCAACCTGAATATAATTTACTTTATGTTTATACATGCCTTACAGATGTGAGTTGGCTCATATGCCTCAACATTGAACCTACAACTCTGATACCATATGTAATGTATCCAATTTTCATCCAATTTTTTTTCTTTTGTTTTCTTTTTCCTAATTACATCCCCTATAAATGTTTATTGTCATTGTAACTCAAGATTAAGACTAAGAGCTAGTTATTATTATTCATTTATTCATAAAAATATTAATATTACTATCCTTTATAGCTATCAAGAACTCCCTGCTCCCTTCTACAAACCTATTTATCTCTTCAAATTTATGTCAAGAATCTATCATTCACTAATTTTTATACACTTATCCTTCCAAAAGGAAACGTATAGGTGTTTGTATATATATGCCCATAGCATTTATTTTATACAATTCTATTAGTGCTACAAAATATTCCAACAATAAAAACTATTGTAAAGCCCATTATCGCATTGTATAAATGTCATCAAGTTTATAAATAGGTTCAAGTATCATTCCTTAGAATAACTCCGATATCCACCATATAGGATTGCGACTTCATGTTT
This sequence comes from Pinus tabuliformis, assembly GCA_031772625.1. Taxonomy (NCBI): domain Eukaryota; kingdom Viridiplantae; phylum Streptophyta; class Pinopsida; order Pinales; family Pinaceae; genus Pinus; species Pinus tabuliformis. The sequence goes on from CM062808.1 coordinate 827,017,278, forward strand.
TTTCATACATAATAAAAGATCATTTATTTTTGGAGTTATGCATATGTCACATAACTATGAATAAATTTCTATTTAACTTTAGTATTTTTTTGAGCGTTAAAAATTGTGGGATAGCTTTGGTCTCAGATAAGATTTATTCTCCACTTAGAATTGCGAAGTAATTCCATGCCAAAATGATCAGGTGAACTTCATGTGCGTTATGACTATGCCACTTTCAACATTATTGATTTACCATTTCCATCCGTCGATTGAGGGGGTTAGGGTAGTCGAATTACTAATACTACCTTTTTTCGTATGCTTCATTGTTTTTATGCGTTTTCTTTGGTGAGTACAACAACGCTCTAGCTACCTGCCAGTTTGTTGCAACTCGTATGTCATTTTTTGTTCACCGAATCTAGAATTATCTTCCCGAGTATCCTTCTGGAGAGCCGAGCTTCTTAGGTAATTATTCGTCTGTTTCATTTATCCTTTTATTACAATGGTTTCTATGGAAATTTATTTAGTTTTTCTCCCTTTATACGCATCATCCGAGTTACTGTTCTTATGCTCACCATGTTCTAGGTTTCATTTACGTATTTTTTGGTATGTGTGACCGTTGGTAAAACCACTGTAATGCACTCTTACCTTTCAATTTATTCCACCAATCTTTGAGGTATACTAAAATATTACCATCTTGTACATGATTTTAAATTTAACTCTTTGGCCTTTCATCATGTGGGTTGAGTATTGATACCCTTGTTATGGTTCTTGTGTAGTGGGTTACAGAGAGTATGAACCCAGTTCTTCATCCGATGGGACAAAGTTGCAAGCTACTAGTAAGTAAAATTGTTTCTCAATTTCTCTATACCATGTATTTTTTTTAGGACTCACAACCCCCACTAGATTTTGGGATTCCATCCATGAGTTTTATTTTTTTTAATCTTTTTTTGTTGTTTAATTTCCTTTATTACAGTGAAGAGATGGACTTGGTTGTGTTCCTTTCCAGGTAACTATTCGTGCTAGAGACCATCCTTACTGTACTCATATATCACTTCTTTTTTTTTTTATTCTATGATCCTAATATGACCCCTTTGATATTTTTCATGCTTACAAGTATAATTCTAGGTGTTATTGTAATTGATAATGGATTCATAAGCACTTTGTTAGGTTGTTCAATACCTTGATATCTGATTTGTGGTCTACAGGCTAGGTTCTCTACCACTTCCTCCTACTCCCTATGATGATGTCGTAGCGTGTGACATATAATATTGGCTTATTCATTCCACAACCCAATACATAGTGTTCTTGAATTTCCTTATTTATTTGAAATTAGACCTCACTAGCATTCAACATAAGTTCTCTGGTTGTTAGCCTTAATTGCCTTAATTGACGTTTGAATGTTATGACATTGAGCCTCCACCCTCGTTACTTTATATTACGTCACCTTGGGCATTAATCCCTAGTTTATTTTCCCAATAGGGTACATTTCCTATGAAATTTGTCTTATTTATGAAAATAGTGATTTTTACTAATTCTGAATAAGCATATATAAGCTTTGTTTTGCATTGGTGATGGATTTGATGTTTACTATGGGGTTTCCAACTTTTTGTTTAATCATATCAAATATTTTATCTACTAGATTTTCTCCTTTAGTCTTCATAAGTAATTTTCATTTTGTGTTATTTTGAGGAGACAAAATGTATGAATATGCCTAGATTGTCCCTATGCTATATAATAAATAGCATTTCCATTAATTGTACTATACCCTTATAGTAACTATAGTGATCACTCTGTTATTTCTTCTGAGGTGTACTTATGATTTTTAGCCATAAGTATAAGAATCCTTTATTTTATATAAATAGGTAGTTTATATATTTTCTTATTTTTCTCCTAACTTCAGCATAAATGTTTACGAGATTAGACTTATTATATCCTTTTCATTGTAACTGTAACATAAGTCCTTTTCACTTAACTAAAACAAGATTTTTTTTTTTAATCCTAGTGACATTAATGTAACTAAATTCCTTTTTACTTAAACCTATATCATTGTGGTACCTTTAAACAATGCAATATCCTACAAAGTCTCATTGTGGTACCTTTAAACAATGCAATATCCTACAAAGTGGTAAGGTTAGGATTAATGTTTTATTCTCTAACCCAATATGCTAATACCACTAGAATGAAATGTGGGTTTGTTTACATACCCTTTTTGATCTGCCACTCTTTTCCTTCCCATTTTATTTCCTAACTTTCATATATTTCATTAACTTTTACATGAACTAATGGTTTCACTCTACTTCGGAAATTCATTATTTATAAGTGTTACTATGTATGTTTTATGTATTGAACTGAGTTAGGAGGTAAGCCCACTTGTTCTACCTAACCATTACCCACCTTACCAGTATTCCTATGAATGTTAACATCTAATAGCTCTTTAACCTTCACTAAGCACCACTCCCACACGTTTCAACATTATGATCAACAACCTCCCTAACTGCTTACCCAGTCGGCCACGCAGCAGCTGGTTCCTAGGGTTCTTCGGTTGAGGTGTTCGATGTACCAGTGCCATTTGTGCCCTTCACAGTCATTGTTATAGTTGTCCATTTTCATTTGTTGGTCACGTGATTTTCACATGATGTCCTACCAAGGGTTATGTGGATGGTGTAGGTCTCTTGGGAAGATCAGACGACGACCATTAGCCGAATTGAACCCTGACTTTTGTTTGGCACGTTTTGGTTTCATTTACTCTTCCCTCCCTTGAAACCTCGGTTTCCTGTCTTCACAGTTGCTCTTTGGCCGAAGTCTTCCTCCTACAATATGCAGCGCCAGGGACCATGGGTGACGAATTTCTCTCTATACCAATGCTGATTGGTTCCTTTACCCTTCCCTCAATACACCCTCTCAACATTGAATACAACCTCCACGTCGTTGCTCTCCTTTTCATCTTGGATCATCTTAGTAGTGCGTAGGTGTTTTTTGGGGTCTATTTACAGGTATATTCATATTTTAATAGACACCTGTCTCCCGTTTAGTACCACTTTAGAAATATAAGATATTTTTATTTCTACCATGATATATTATATAAAGATTGCGTGGGTTTAATGCTACCTAGGTGATTTTGATGCTTCACGGGAAGAGGAGTATAAAAGGTCCTTTAACTTAATTCATCATTGTGGATTTTTATTTTTTCATTCGAGCTACCTCACTACGACACAAAGACTAATGAAAACTCCATTTTCGTATGTTTCCTTTCTCCTATAGTAAAACTATCGTCCCGATTTTAATAGTGTCCACATTTGGGTTTCTCAGTAACCCCAAAAAAACTTAATTAGTTTATTTCTTTTTACCATTTTCATGGCGGGGTTTATTCACTTTCCTCCATGGGTTTTCCTAGACCAATGATGTTACTCGAATCCCATTCCTCATGAGAGTGGACCATCAGGTAAAATCCCTCTAAATAGCACCTGCTAAATTCAATGTATGAAGGTTGATTGCTACTCATTTCTTCCCTGATGATTATGGTTAATTATGTATGTGTATATGGAAGAATAGGAGTCTCGTGCCACCAAATTTTCTCATTTTGTGCCACATTATACAGGTATCACATTTTCCCTTATCCACCTTAGAATCTTTCAAGGAACCATCTACTGTTCTCTTGCTAGTTCTATCCTGCTCTTTTTTTTGAATGATGGGCTTATGTGATAGTCTTCCTTTGTTTGAGTTTTAGGTAAGAAATCTTGACCCTCTATCACAAGCTCCTCGTAGCTCTTTGCACTGTTGTCATTAACTTATGAGTTGTTTCTTTCCCAGATTTCAACATCTACACATTCTCCAAGTCAATTCTACAGAAAATCCCAACACTGGTGTTCCCCTCTTCTTCAACATTGAATACTACTTTAACTTTTATATAATGATGTGTTAGTCAATAAATATCATAGTAATACTTTGTTCCCCAAGGGGTTTTTGTGTAACTATAATGTATATATGACATTCTAGTTTAATGGAATAACTCTTGCTCTTTTATTTCCCTTTGGATTGGGTTAAGATGCCAAACACCAGAAAATCCCATTTCCTTGTTTTATATGCTAATTTTTTAATATAGTCAACTATACATTTCGTTATTTTGGCTCTCTAATTTTTCGTATGGTATCCACTATGATTACATCTTTCATTAGTGTATTAATTCATATGCCTACATCATACCCCTGTGAGTTTCCTTTGGAATTGGCAAATTATTATGCACTTTATATTTATATATATATATACACACTTGATAATGGTTTATTCCCTGTAATCGAAGCAACTACAACACATTATTGTATGCTTTGACGTGTTGTGAATGATTTTTCTTGTCCATACTCTCGTCGTTCTATATAGGCATTATCATGTCTTGCAACTTTTTGTGACGTTTTGCTTGTAAATGTGGTTGTTTACCTTACTATAATGATGGAAATCTAATATTGACTTCTTTGAAGTGGTTTCCATCCTAGTTCTTGGGTATATGGATTGATCGAAATAGGAACACGCTTTAGAAATCATTTGCCTATTTTTCATTTTAGTTCTATGATTAAAAACAAATAGGCTTTTCCAGAATATTAAATGAACTCAACTCATCCTTCTTTCCTTATTTAAAAATAGGTTCTCCTTCCATAGAAATTTGTTGTTAATTTTCTCTGGTCTTCAAAAAAACACTTCAGATTTGTTTTCAATTTCTTTACACCCACAGCGTTGTCAAAGAAATTCAACTCTCCATTGGGATGATTATTAATGTCTCTGGGTTATTTATTCTTCCCCTAAATAGGCCAATTAAACTCAGATACATTCCCTGAAGTATTTGTATATATTACATAACACTAATAACAATATCCCCTTTAAGTTTTTGGAATTTTTTATAGTTGCATGCTAAATTACAATTAATAATAAGGGGTTTCGTTTCTCTTAAAACATGGTCTGCACTCCGTATGAAACGCTACATGTGCATTTATTTCATAAACATGTACTTATGTCAACTCAGCTTGATTTAACAACATTCATGCCTTTACCCAACTTTTTACTAACTATCCTTCATGGTTATTATAGTGTATGCAAGATTAGTTGTAACTAGTACATGTCAGTGTTTACATTTGAATTTTTTCTAATTTTCTAGAATGGTTGGATAATTCGTCACATTTCAGTATTGTAATGTAATCCTTTTGGTATTCCTAGTTTGTAATCACATTCCACTAATAGTATATACACCAGAAAGTAATCTTTCCTTACTGAAGACTTGAAATTATGTACCATACTTATACAATAGCCTATAAAATAACCAACATATCAATTTTCACTCATAAAATATCATTGAATTCATTTAAATACATCACAAAGAACACCTTTACCAAAATTTAGAAAAAATATTCCTATCTAGTAACTTCTTACAGTAATTGCCGAAATAACTTGGAAAGAGTGTATTCCACTCCAACTATGAACCTTCTCCTCTAGTTATCCCACATGCTGAGATCCTATTTCTCCCAAAATCAACAACCCCATCTTGTTCAACTAAAGGAATTCTTATGCCTGACTTCCCCTAACATACTTTCCATATCAACGTCTCGTTTTTTTAGGTTTTGTTAATCCCCATAGCCTAGGTTTTCCCTGATTTTTGTTTTCTTTAAAGAATTATTTTTTTCCTTTAAAGCCCATCTTTTCCACTACGGTGCTTTATTCACCCATTCGAGTGATGTTTCCCCCACACTAGCTGATTTTTCTTAGATTTTTCTCTCCCATCTAGTCATTCACATAATTTTTTCCTAGGTATTTTTAGGAGTGATTTGGGAAAGTTTTATTTCCATCCTATCCATTCACATTGGAATACAGATTGGAATAATGATCTCATTCATTCACTTGTTCTTTTCCAAGTTAGTTCTCCAAAGTGATATTTTTTATATTATTGAAATCAATTAATTACATCACCATATTTATTCCAAAAAATCAATTATGGCTTCCATGCCATTATTGATAATAGTTGAACTACTAAAAATGCATTCGCTAGAACATAGTGGGTATTGCATCTACCCCCTCTAAAAAATATATAACACCTTCCTTGGTCTTTATTATTGATCCAAGTGGATATTGGTGTCCACCCTCCTATTCGATTTGGATCCCCACCATTGTTTCTTTTAGTTTTTCAGTTTCCTTATTCATAGCACAATTTACTATTTTTGGGAGTTTCTTGGGTCCTGAACTTCTGGAGCCATTTTGAGGCCCTAAACGAAGTTTTTTGGGAAAAATGGGAGCAACATCAAAAATAAACCAATGATGATCATTCAAAATTTGTAGTCCTCAGATAGATCTTTCTAACGAGGTATTGTGTGTGTCTATTGAAGATCGTATGCCAAAGTTACGACCCCGGGAATTTGATGTACCAATTTACCCATACGGGGCACATAGTTTGGTGCTTCATCTCCCAGGATTAGGTTTTTGGATGTCTAGGGTTTTCCATTTTTTCTCAATAATAAATAGGCCTTTAGACCTTATTGTAACACAGTTCAGAGGCAGGTAGCCACCACATCTCTTCTAAAAGATAATCTACCATCGCCCGAGCTTGACTCATTTCCATTTTGTTTGTAAGAATATTTTAGTGTTTGATATTAATGAAATGAAGTGTTATTTCTATTGTATATTTGTATTTATGGTTATATCTTTAATTTGTTTCATTCTTGTTTAAATCTGGATCAATGGTATCATAGTAGTTTGCTCTTTCTCTGCTTTTCTTTGCATGTCCCCAATGAGGTCGGGATATAAGGAGTTAGGGCTCAATCTGGTTGAACCTTTGCAAGATTAGCATCACAAACCCCGACAACCTCCCACGAGCGAAGAAAATAAAGAAAAGGGGGTAGGAGATCCTATCAAAATATTGCTTGAGGAGGCCCTTGAGAAAAAAAGGAATGTGATGATGGATAACTTTGGCCAGATGATTCAATAGTTGCCCACTGGTGGTGCATCCACATCCGACAACTACTCTAGAGGCTCCACTCATTTTAAGGTACAAGTATTTTTTGACATTCCCATATTTGAGGGCCAAATAGATGCATACGTCGTAGATAAATGGTTAAATCTGCTAGAAGGCTATTTTTCTGTTCATGATTCTTCCAACTGAAAAAAAAATATTACTTTTTCTCTTCTCAAAGATTCCCCCCACATCAAGGACAGGTGGGAAGCCTACTGTAAACAGAAGGATGAAAGTACGACCTCACTGTTTTCAGCCGCACCCACTTGGAATTCATTTCGGGATGCCATGGAGGAGAAATAATACCCCATTAGGAGCTATGAGGATAAATACATAAAGTGGACAACGCTATGACATGGAAGGGACCAAGATGTGTCGGATTTTACCAATGTTTTTCATACCCTTCGCACGAAGTTGGGTATCAAGGATTTTGAGAAATATTTGGTACTCAAGTACTGCGACTGCCTACATAGGTACATCCAAGATGAGATGGAGTTCCTAGACATCTAATCGCTCAGCACGACATACCGATATGCCATCAAGATCAAGAAAAAGTTTTAACAAAAGAAGAGAGACTTTGGATCTACGAATCTAAAGCAAGGGAAAGGTGCCCCCAAACCACAGAACAAATAGAAAAGCCAAGGTGGGGCAGCCCAGGACAACCCGCCAAAGCTGCAAGCAAAGAAAAACACCACGAAGCTAAAGAAGGACACAGGAAAGTGGTGTAAGTTCCATAAGAGCTCCACTCACAACACGAGTGAGTGTCAGGCCAAACAATCACTAGTGGCCGAGTTGAAGGTTTCAGAATCAGATTTATGTTCCAACTCTAAGTCAGAACCCGACAAGGGGAATGAGAAAGGGAACTCAAAGATCCATAAGGAGGAACCTGGAGATCTAGAGGAGGAGGAGCGCCTCTTCCACTCCCAAATGTGGGTAAAGGGTTCCCCATTACAATTCATTGTCGACAGCGGGAGCCAAAAGAACCTCATTTTGGTAGAGGTTGTGGAGCGGTTGGGCTCACTGACCATAGCACACCCACTACCGTACATCATCGGGTGGCTTCACCAAGGACAGGATCTTCGTATGAGCCAACAGTGCTGCCTTCCATACAACATCAAGCCCTTCATGGATGAGTTATGATGTGGCATTTCTCCCCTTGATGTTTATGATGTATTATTAGGTGAACCATACTTGTGGAAGTGACATGTTGTGTATGAGTGAAGGCCTCATGCTGTTATTGTTACTTTGGGAAATAAGTTATACAAGATACCGGAGGTAGCACTACCTATCACCATCTCGTTTGTTACTGCAAAACAATGCAGTAAGCTCATTTCTAAAAATGGGAAATTTATTTTCCTGGTGATATGCCCTGAGGAAAGAAGAATATAGTGGCTGTGACCTCCAGACAGGGTCCCTCCGGACGACAACAAGAGATGGATACGATCGTGGAGGAGTACGAGTACATGTTCACCTCCCCTACAAGGGTGCCTCTGCACTGTCAGGTCAAGCACTCCATCAATCTAATCCCTGGTGCGTTGTTGCCTAATGGACCAATCTATCGGCACTCCATTCTAGAGAACAACTAAATCAAGAGGTAGATTCAGGAGCTGCTACAGAAAGGTCACACTCAGCCAAGTTCATCACCCTGTGGAAGCCCGATCATGTTGGTACAAAGGAAGGATTGGACTTGGAGACTCTATATTGACTATTGGGCGTTGAACAAGATCATTGTTGAGAATAGCTACCAGATCCAATAGATTGATTACATTCTAGACCAACTCAAAGGGGAAAAATATTTTAGCAAGATCGACTTGAAGTCTGAAAGTCCGGATATCAACAGGTACCAATCGAACCCTTCAATGTGTGGAAGATTGCCTTCAAAGACAAGGAGGGCCTTTTCGAATGGTTGGTTGTGCCTTTCAAGTTGACGAATGCTCCTGCAACCTTCACGAGGTTGATGGATGACATTTTGCAGCCATTCACCAAATCATATGTAGTGGTATACTTGGATGACATCCTAATCTTCAACCAGAGTTGGGAAGAGCACCTCCGCCACATCCGACGGGCTCTCCAAACACTGCAACAACACAAGCTATGTGCCAATTTGGAAAAATGCACTTTTTGCATGACCCAGGTTCAGTATATGGGATACATTATTAATGAACAAGGGGTGCATGTGGATCCAACCAAGATCCAAGTCATTTGGGATTGGCTAGCCCCAAACACTCTGACAGAGCTTCATAGCTTTCTAGGTCTTTCCAATTTCGACTACAAGTTCATGTTTGGATTCTCTCATATCACTTGGTCCTTGAGTCAAGTCACCAAGGGAGGAGCGAAAGAAAAAATATTTTTTCCTGAATCTCAATAGAATGCATTCATAGAGTTGAAACATTGCCTCTACTCTGCACCAGTGCTCACATTACCAGACTTTCAATATCCATTTGAGATTGAGACAGATGCCTCTGAATATGCTACTGGGGCAGTCCTTACTCAAGAAGGGCATCTAGTGGCATATCACAGTGAGACACTTTCAGACACAATCTGGAAGTATCCCACTTATGACAAAGAGATGTATTCCATTGTGCAAGTTTGCTGACAATAGGAGCATCACATTTTAGGGATGGAAATAGTCATCCACATAGACCACCGACCCTACAGTTCATACATATGCACAGGAAGTTGCAGAATGATCACCATCAGAGGTAGTCCACATACCTGCAACAATTCCATTTGAATATTAAGTATAAGAAGGGAAGCACCAATAATGTTACATAATGCCTCAGCCAACCACTGATCATGGCGTTAACCACCGTGCTCTACTATTATGGGCATGAGACTTCTCATTGGTCACTTCCCTACAAAAGAGACCTAGAATTAGGCCACACATACCAAAAGCTCTTGCACGGTCAGCAAGTTCCATATTTTTAGCTCCACGATCCCTCGTTATGCAACCTTAGACACCTTTGTGTTCCTTCAAGCGAGTGTGCCAAGATGATTTGGAAAGCACACTAAAGTCAGGTCGTTGGGCATTTCGAGGTCAAGAAAATGGTGGTAGTACTGCAAAAGTATTTCTATTGGCCGAATATTCGAAAGGATGTCAAGAAGTACATTAGATCCGGCACTTCCTATGCGATTGCCAAACCTTCCATTAACAAGTAAGGCCTCTATACTCCTCTACCTACCCCTAGTCGACCTTGAGAATCCATCTCCATGGATTACATGTTGGGCCTTCCTCCTACTAAGAATGGAAATGACTGAGTTTTTGTGGTCGTCGACATATTCTCAAGGATGACCATTATGGTGGCTTGCAAGAAGAATATCATAGTAGAAGCCAAAACTAAACTCTTCTTTAAACAAGTGTGGGTACGCTTTTGGATCCCACAATCTATCATCTCAGATCGGGACAGTAGGTTCCTGAGTACATTTTTGTCCGGTCTCTGGTTGATGCTGGATACCAAGCTCACTACGTCCACAACTTTCCATCCCCAACCTGATATCCAAACAAAGGTCGTTAACCAGATGATCTTGCACATTATGTTCCTATACAACTCAAAGCATCCATGCACATGGGATGAGAGCCTCTCTTATGTCTATTACAACTATAACCAGACTCTCCACAACTCAACTGACCATAAACCTTTTCAGGTGAGCTTGGGATTCTAGCCACTATGTCCCATTGATGTGGCCATACCGTTTGCATCTACTCAGGCAGATTCAACTCATGTCCAGTCCGAAGCTGATAAAGCAAACAACTCCATTAAGCACATCCATCATATCCTCCAATAGTTCCACGACATTCTGGAGAAATCAAATGCCAAGTACAGGTAGTGACATGATCAATATTGGGTGCCACACAAGTTTTAGGTGAGCGAAAAAGTCTTGTTGCATTTGTAGAAGCAACGCCTTACCAGAGGCTATCAGAAACTCAGACCACTCAGATATGGTCCTTGCACCATTACTAAGGTTGTGGGAGACAATGTATTTGAGCTCAAAATTCCCCAAATCCTTGGCCTACACCCAGTGTCCAAGGTGGACCACCTTCGACCATACTTCCCACCTTTGCTTGACACATCAGACATTGCAGAACAACTCACACCTATAGAGTTAAATCCAGATTGCATGGAACAAGCTACAACCAATTGGGTCATGGAAATGTATATCAATAACATCTAACAGCAAAGGATATAGCGATATTGAGTTGTCAAAGTAGGCCAACTCCTTCACCAGGGCAAGTCACTCACCAAGGACCAAGTTCAACAGAAGTTTCCTCATTTCATGGAGGAACTCAATGCAATGGGGACGATTGCTTCCTAAGGGGTGGGGGAATGATCTAGGTGGATATTGGTGGCCACCTACCTATTCCACATGGACCCCCACCATTGTTTCCTTCAGTTTTTTAGTTTCATTATTTGTAGCAAAATTTACTATTTTTGTCAGTTTTTCAGGTCCTGAACTTCCATAGCCGTTTTGATGCCCTAAACGACATTTTTTGGGAAAGCTGGGACCAAATCTGGACATTACCTAATGTTTTTCATTCAAAATTTGTAAACCTCAGATAGATATTTCTAATGAGGTATTGTGCGCGTCAAACAAAGATCGTATGCCAAAGTTACGACCCCCGGGAAGTTGATGTACCAATTTACCCAAATGGGGCCCATAGTTTGGCGCTTCATTTCCTAGGGTTAGGTTTTTGGATGTTTAGGGTTTTCTATTATTTATCAATAATAAATAGGCCTTTGAGCCTCATTGTAACTCAATTCATAGGCATGTAGCCGCCACATCTCTTCTCAGAGATAAGCTACCATTGCCCGAGCTAGTCTTATTTCCATTTTTTTTGTAAGCATATTTCAGTATTTGATATTAATGAAATGAAGTGTTATTTTTATTGCATATTTGTATTTATGGTTATATTTGTAATATTTTGCATTCTTGTTTAAATTCGGATTAATTATTCTTTCACTACCTTTTCAAACAGAGCTAGATAAGTTTCTATCATGCTATATTCACATTCCCAAGTAGTTTTCTTGGGAGTAAAGTGCCTCCACTATGCTCTAACCTGAGTGACGACCCGATTCTAGAGCATGGTCTCTTTTTGCTCCAAGATATGGAGTGGTTTTGGTAGAAAGCCTCCTTTGAGTTTCACTTGTATCACATTCCAGTAAACCACATGAGAAGTATCATGAACATATTTTCTAGTAATGATACATGAAACACATTATGAACTATAACATGACTTTGTAGAACCAACTAATATGCTACTAGACCCACGTGGTCCAAAATTTCAAATGGGCCTAAGAATCGTGGTGCTAATTTAGCACAACTGCCTATTATAAGAGTACTTTTTCGAGGTTTAACCCTCAAATATACATTCTCTCCAAATTTGAACTCTTTGTGTGTCCTCTTTTTATCTGCATATCTCTTTTATCAATGTTGGGCTGTTTTAATATTCTACTAAATTTTTCGTATTTTTTTCTCCATTTCCTCCAAAACATTCCGACCAAGAATCAACCTATCCTCACATTGGCTCCAACTGGGTGGTGACTTCAAAGGGGCTCATTTTGATAGACATTTGATAGCTATTGTTGTAAGCAAACTCAGCTAGATGCAAAACATATTCCCACTTTGTCGGTCTATTGATTACATACATCTGAGGCATATCCTCTAAAATATTATTAGTCCTTTTGGTTTGTCCCCTTAATCCCCAAGAACCTAAACAAGGTTCCATATGTTTGAGGTAAATTTTGCATCTCTGTTTGAAGCTATCATTTTTGGTATGCCATGAAGTCTCAAAATGTCTTTCATGAAAATGTTAGCAACTTGTGGAGTCCCAAAGGTAGATTGTATTGGTATAAATTTTTATTCTTTAGTCAGTGTGTCTACCACTACCATAATGGAATCATGTTGATACTTGGTCTTTGGTAACCAGTTTATAAAACTGATGGAGATCACCTCCCACTTCCATTTTGGAATGGGTAATGGATTTAGTAATCCCGCCAAATGTTGGTGCTCCACTTTCACTTGTTAACACTCCAAACATTTTTCTAAATAATATACTGCCTCCTTCTTCATACCTGGCCAAACAAAAAACTTAAGGTTGTTACCATTTTTTGGTATCCCAGGTGTCCAACATATGGTCTCTTGTGTTGCTCATCCCTAATCATTTATTTCATTACCGCCACATTGGGAATATACAACCTGTCATAATAAATAATTAGGTCTTTCAGGCTTAAAGCATACCCCGAAATTTCTTCCTCTTGTATTTTTAGTTGCATTCCTTTATACTGAGGGTCTTGTCACACCGCTAATTGCACCTATTCTTTAAAGTTTGTCTTTATGCTGCTTCCTGCACTTTCCATTTGCATTTAGATAAGGCTGACTAAAGAAATACTTCAGGTTGATATGGCTAGTTACGAAAACAAATTTTTTACCCAGAAAATAATTTCTCCACATTTTCAAGACATGTATTAGAGAAACAAGTTCTAGGTCATATACATCATAATTTTTTTAATGTTCTTTTTCAGTTTTCCTGACTCATAAGCTATAGAAACATTGTCTTGTAGTAGAATACCCACCAATTCTTAAAAAACAAGCATCTATGCACACAGTAAAATCCTTATTTCATTTTTTTATTTTTAAAATAGGAGTTGCTGTCAACATTTGATTCAGTTTGTCGAAGATCTCATGCCATTTGTATGTCCATTAAAAATTTACTTCCTTCTTCTATAGGGAGGTAATGGGATAAGCTATTTTTTAAAATCCTTCAATAAATCTTCGATAGTACCCAGAAATTCCCATAAATGAGCAGACTCCTGATAAATATTTTGGTATAGGCCAATTCATAATGGACTTAATTTTCTTAGTGTCCACTCCCAACCCATGTTTGGAGATAACATGTCCAAAATACTGAATTATGGTTTTATAAAACTCACACTTACAGATTTTCGCATAAAGCCAATTCTCCCTTAATGTTTGTAACAACAATCTAAGATGCTCCTGGTGTATTTCTGCATTTTTTTAGTACACTAGGATGTCATCAATGAAAACTAATACAGATCGGTCAAGATACTTATGGAGTACATTGTTCATTAGATACGTGAAGGTGGTGCTTCATGAGACCAAAAGGTAACACCACGAATTCATAATGACCATACCACGTTCTAAAGGCTGTTTTGTGAATATCCTCATCGTTTATGTATAAGTAATGATAACTAGTTCAGAAATCAATCTTTGAAAAAATAGTTGCTCCCTTGACTTGGTTAAACATATCGTCAATCTGTGGTAGGGGAGATCTATTTTTGATAGGTAATTTATTCCACTGCCTATAGTCAATGGGCATTCTAAATGTGCCGTCTTTTTTCTTGACAAATAGTACCACAGCTCCCCATGGTGATACACTTGGTCTGATATAACCCTTATATAATAACTCCTCTAGCTGCATTTTAAACTCTAACAGTTCTAGTGTACTCATTCTATACGGAGCTCTGGATATAGGTGTAGTGACTGACACTAAGTCAATAGAGAAATCTATGTCTCTACGAGGGGGTAACTTGGCAGTTTCCTATGGGAAAACATCCCAGAATTCTCTTATAACAGCTATTATTATAGTAATTCTCTAGTGCTCTTTCCTGAATACTTTCAAGAAAATTATTTACTAATTCAAATAATAATTAAATAATTACATCCTCACACAAATCTCATCATGGATTTTATCTCCATTAACTCCAATAACAATTCAATGTCTAAAAATAGTAATGTTTAAAAAAAATGTGATAGAAATGTTACATACATGCCCACACTTGAAACATGATTGATATTTAAATAGTGTCAAACTAATAAATTTTAATGAAATATTTTATTAAAATTATATACCAAAAAAAATATGTAATTTTAAAAGGATATATATATTTGTCCATTTTCCTATAGCTAGAATATTAGATTTTACCACCTAAATAGTGTTGTTTTTCATAAGTCTATATTCCATATTTGAAATACAACTTGCTGAGATTGGAAGGAAGCTCAGATATGTAGTACTTAAGCATTATTTTCTCATTTTTCCAAATTTAGAGGTTTTTATTTGGCTTTGTTTAAATGAAAATTTTACTTTGGGTTTTGGGTAATGAACTTTTAAGGAAGACATAGACAATTATTATGAATGATGTGGAAAACATCTTTCCCTTTTGAAGGCATTAAAAGAGATTGTAAGCATGTTCAAGAAGAGAATAAAAAGGATTATCCTGGAAATGTTTTGAACATAAATTGATTGTAAAGTTCTTATATTCGTTAAATTTTATAATGGAAATGAATTAGGAAATGAATTTATGATATGTTTGGGATAAACCACATTAGATTGTTCAAAACGTGGACCAACAACTTATGATGTGATTAATGTGAAATACATTATCAAAAACTAATAATTCAGATGTGATTAATTTGAAAGACATGATCAAAAACTAAAAAGTACTTGAATCTTCTTGTGAAATAGATTCTACATTTTAATTAGTACCAAACATAATGGAAAATAAAATATAATTTTTTCTTATATCAACAAAATTTACTTAAGTTAATATTTTTTAGAATATATCTAAAATAATATACATATTGAGAGTGTCTTTCAAACTAAACACATTATTAGGATTTGATCGACGTTTCGAACCAAATAATGTGGTTCATACACAGGATTTTTCATTAATGTTCATATTTACATATTGTATTTATAAATTAATATTTTTGTTTTATAAAAAAAATGTTATTTATAAAATATATAATGTTTTGAGTATTTGTCTCTATCTGAATATCAAAACTCCACTGCAAGTGGTGTCAGAGTCAACACCACATCATATCTATTTCCACATGAACCATATAAACTTGACATCCATTTCTTTATGTTCTTTTTAGCTGTAAGGAAGATATTTGTATGCTGAGGATGGTTTTCATTTCCGTTTTATCAACAATGGTTGACCCTGTGAGTTAGTACAATTTACAGTTTTTTCTAAACAATTTATAACAACTTTATTTTGTTCCAACAAATCCATAATAATTAATATATCATATGACCTTAAGGGAAGGATATTTACATTTAATTTAGTTGGATATCCATTTAAATTTACCATACATTGCTTCAATTGATGTGTTACTTTTTGTTTGGTAGTAGTGGTCAACTATATTAAATTAGAATTTTGAATTTTTTTTACTTCAATTTACACTTTTGCAAAATATGAGGGCTAAGATAGCTTAAACTAGCCCCATGATCCATTAAAACAGACACATGTTGTTTTTGGATAGTACCTTCAATCTCAATCATTGTAGATTAATGTTTAGTATGGCGATCTTCTAATACCACACTAATCCTCTAAACATTTCTGGCCACATCGTTCACTATAGTTACCTCATGTATAACTTAGATATTCTAAATTGATCTTAGATTATCTGGAAAATCCCTCAACAGATGTTGTTTGCGACAAACCCTTCATTTAAGTCACTCCCTTTCTTTACCTTTTGTGCCCTTTTTTCTGCTCAATTCCATGGGTTTTGAGCTAATGTGTGATTATGTTGGTTGAATTTGATTTCCTTTGTTAAAAAAAAATTTCTTGTGATCTTTCCAAAACAAATTCAGATATGCAGGCTTCTGTCTTTACACATTCATCCCCATTTTATTTTTTTCCATATTCTGCCATGGTCTGGAACCTTCATTCCGATTTCTAAGTTGTTGGTAGCAAAGTCTAGCTTTCCTGAATGCTTCATCCATAGTCCTTATATTGTCAAATTCAATCATTTCCCTATACACTACTCGAAAACAGTTCAAAAATCTTTCTACCTTGGCTTTTTCCTCTCTTATGTATAGCACATACTAAAGTCAATTTATGAATTTTGTCACAAACTCATCCATGGTAAGTTGTCCTAACCTTAATTCAAGGATCTACTTTGCATGGTCGTCATAATATCTCTCGCTCAAATAACGAGAATTAAATTTCTGCTAAAATTTCTCCCATGAGTTTTCTCTCTCATCCAGTAAATGTATAATTTTTGTTTCATCCCATCGTCGGGTGGCTTTCACCTGTAGCTGATAAAAAAAAATATTTCTTCCAAGTTACTTTCATATTTATACACCTGAAAGCATTTGATCATATTCAAAATCCAAGATTTAGCATCTTCCTCCCTTTCCACGTCAAAGGCAGGAGGTTTCAACTTCCGGAATTCTCCCTATAATTCCCTCTTTTTTTATCCTTGTGGGATTTAGAATTTGTTTTATCATATTATTAATCACTTTTAGATTAAAAAAGAATTTTCTTTGCCTTCTTCCGTTTCAACCCTTTCGGTTCTACATTCTTATGGTTGGACTTTTTGGATAATTCTCTTATCATACATTCTTGATCCTCACTTGCTTCTAATAGTCGTCCATTGTTGCTTCTGAGTTGCGGCAATTGTTGCGGTGAATTCTTTATAACCTCCATCATCTGAGAGTTGGAATTAGTGTAAGTGCCTTCCCCTTTGAGCTCCACATACTGTACCTCCCCTCCAGACATAATTTGAGGTGATTATTTATTTCGAAAATGTATCAATCTATTGAACCTATGTACCTTATATCCACAACATCATTCTATTATTAGCACTTATAGTATACAAATAAAATAGAAATTATATATATATATATATATATATATATATATATATATATATATGTATATATAATTGTGGTGGTTTGATGGGCCTCTAAATTAGACATAAATTAAAGCCTATGACCATCCTTCAACACATTAAACCTCTCTTTTTTCATTAGATAATTTATTTTTAACTTTAATATATTCATTAGGAAGGTTTGTGAGTAACTGAATATTTGTGCCTAATATTATTTATTTTTTGTGGAATATTATGAGAATATAGGGAAGATTATGAAGAGTTGGAGGAGGAGATAATTTAGCAACATTTTCCCTACTGCTAGAGGATCAATAATAAATAATAATTCAACAAGATGTTATGGAATTATGGCACAAATTGTGGAACTCCAATGATTGAGAAAATCTAGGAATGTGTTCCACTAATCAAGGGAGAAGATCCGCTAATCAATGGATTTCGGTTAGGAAAGATTCATCCATTCATGGGGAATGACTCTTAGTCATTTTTTATAAGTACCAAGTCAAATTTTCCTCTAGGAGATTTTCATTAGTGTTATTGTGGAGAGAGCTTGCACTTTTGCAGCTCCATTGTATTTTCTTGCATGGATGTAATTCTATTGATGAAAATAATGAATATTGGTGTCATGTTTAGCTCCTAAATCTTGTTCTTCTCTATAGGTCTCTGATTTTCCTTGGGCTTGGAAATCCCAGGAGCCTCAAATCCCTTTTGTATCATTTTCTTTCCTTCTTTTCACTCGTTATTTACATGCATCTCTTGTTTTTATTTCTTTCTATTTATGCATTTAGTATTAATGATTTCTTGTTGTAGGATTGAGTTAAATGGTTGATGTAAGTTCTTTTGCAGGATCCCAAGCATTATTTCATCCATGGAAAAGCTTTGGAATTTCATAATAATCATTGAGTTGCTTGGATTAGTCTTCTTATTCCCAAATCTAGATTGTTGGACCTCTTTTTAGCAAAGAACAATAAATTTCTGCTATTTTTTAGAGAATGATAATGAGCTTCAATCAATTCATTCCACTCGCATTAGATCAAAAAACATTATAGTTCATAAAAAAATTACCCCATTGAATTTTCACTTTATTTGGTTAGGAATTTTTTAGATTTACTAGCTCACTAGTTCTCGAATTTCTAGATTTTCAACTAGTAATGTTTCTTTTTTTTGCGTGCGTTAACATAGGTATTTTTGAGTGATTCCACTCGGAATAGGGACCTAAGACATCCTAGTTAATAAAAAAATTTGTTCCATCCAATTTGGATTTGATTTTCTTGGTCATTAAATACTCACCAATTTCATCATATCACAAGGAAACTTCTCCAAGCTTGTTGAGTGAATCCATCCATCCACTACATTCCACCCATCACACACCTTTCCTAGGTCTCCCATCACCTCCAACACCTCACATTCTTCTCGCGGCTGTATCCTGTAGGTTCACTATAATTCCTACAGGATCATCCTATAGGTTTCTAGTACATCCTGTAGGTTTTCCTGAAACGGCCTGTTTTGAGGCCAAATTGAGAGAAAACCTCTAGGAAGTCACCAAAATCCTCCCAAGGGTCTCCCACACTATCAACCATCTCCTAACCCTTCCATCCAATCTCCAACATCTTTAATTCACGTGCCACATCACCAAAGGAAATTAGTTTGCATACTTGATTTTTGCATGAAAGGACAAAAAGGCAAAAACAGATTTATTTCAGTCCCTTTACTTGCACATTAGTGATGTTTGATGCTTCTTACTTCCATGCTTAAATAGTAGCATTTGGTTCATGATAATTTAGCATTATTGAAAACCATAGTTTCTTGGTAGTTAATTAGTAAATAGTGTGATTTAGCATTGAATTTCCGTCTCTTTCCTTGTACTTTCTTTCTTGCAATAGGTTAAGGTTCCATTTCGAACATTTCATTCTCTGCAATTAGCTTAGGATTTGACTTTAGTACATGCACTCCATTACATCACGACAACAATGGAAGGACACATTGTATGCTGCACATATAATATAGATACCTCTTATGTTTGTACGAACCCTGGGTTGATAATTAAAGTCAGTAGCCTTGGGAGTTGCGGCATTTTTGTTGCAATACCGAAGCTCATCACTTTTTGGCGCCATTGCTGGGGAGGTGTCAAAGTATGCATTTTTTTCTTCCCTAGTTGATTCATTTCTTTTTAATTTTTGACAAAAACAAAAAAATATTTTCATTAGGCATATTTCATTTCAATAGTAGAAAATTGCATTGTATTATAGTTTTCATTCAATCATAAAAACAAAAACAAATTTTGCCAACACCAACCCACCCCCCATTTGATCACATGGTGCAGTAAGAGTGATATCACCATTCACTTTTGCAGGTAGATGAAGAAGATTGCAAAGAATTTAGAATAAATTGATGGCAATGATGACAATGAGGAAGATCCTATCGGATTTCCCATTCAAGATACTGATGGAAGTGTGCACATGAAGAACATCCCTCCATCTTTTCTTCCAAAATTTCATGGTCTATGGCCAAAGGATCCAGAAACCTTTCTCTTTGAATTTGAGATTGTTTGTACATCTTATGGTTACTTATTAAAATCTCAAAAACTGAGATTATTTCCGGCAACTTTGAAGGACAGATCTCTTAAATGGTTCATGAGTTTCAGGACTAATTCAATAAGATCATGGAATGATATGTAAAAGGTATTCATAGAAAAATATAAATATCATGATCTTAAGGAATAAATCTTTAGAATGAATCAAAAATAAGATGAGAGTTTAGATGATCTAATAGAGAGGTTCATGTACAATGTTAAGAGAGGAAAACTACGTCATATAGGATCCGACACACTAAAACCCCTCTTCCTTAGAACAATTAGGGATGAGTGGATTGATCTCCTTAATATCCTGAGTAGAGGTGATGTATATGAATTATCATTTGAGGAAATTTAGGAAACATGCAAAAACATATAAAGAGGAAAGGCAACCCTAGGTAAATCAACATCAAGATCAGTAAGTCAAGCTAAACTTGGAAATTTGTTTGATGATTTTAAAACAAAAATTCTTAGCAATCTAACAAAACAAGTAGAAATGTTAAGAATGAAAGATGAAGGAAAATAAAATATTGATATTTGTGTTGTAGAATCACATGATGTTAAACATTGTCCATCATTACCAAGGTTGAAGGAAGTTTACCAAGAGGGAAATGGAGCATGTCAATTTCCAATGCAAAAATGTTATGTAACTCCAAGAGGACCATGGTAGCCTATTCAACCTGATATGATGCAAGAGCCTAATTTAAAATTTCAAGCTTATGCAAATCCACCTCAAAGTAATTGGAACACATCCTCTCCTTGGCAACATTGGCCATCTCAACCCCAAAACCAATATTGGCAACAAGGTTAGCAAGGAACTTATGGGAGTCATCCACAATATCCTCACTATTTTCCTCAATATCCTCCATACCAAACTCCATGTTATCCTTACCATTCACCTCCACCACAACCATAACCCCATCCACATCGATCTCAAATATACACCCCCACTCAACTACCTGTGCCACCATTTCCAAACCCACAGATTGAATTAGCTCAGCCCACTTACAATGAGCTAGTACAACACTTCCAAACAACTCCTCTTGAGATAAATGGTATTCACCATAGATCAGGAAGAGTATTGCAAAAAATAGATTCTCTTGATATCACTGAAGGACTACATCCCAAAGAAGAAGGTTCGAAAGAGAAAATCAAAGAATCATGGGTTGCACTTGACGAAGAGCAAACATCCAAATCAAAGATCAAGAGAGCTCCCTCATTGTTACCATCAAATCCTCCATGTATTCAAGGGATCAATCAACAAAAAGAGAAAGGCTTGAAGGTCATGGTAGAAGAAGACATACAAGATTATTCAAATTGGCATGTGGACTAGGGGCATCACAACTATATTAAAATATGGTTCCAGACAATCACTAAGTTGCAACATCACTCTCTTCCTCAACTATGCTTGATTCTTTCAAAGTCAAATAATTTGGTCTTTGGAATCCAAGTACATGTCAAAGCATACATTTCAATCATCCACATCATTTTGTCTATCATATTGATATGTACATGGCTCCATTGGAAGTATTCTTATACTTGAAAGTGATTTTGTTTTTCAAGTAGGGTAGGGTAGAAGAAAAAAAAATAAAATTGAAAAATAAGAAGAAGAAAAAAATATTAGGTGAAAATCTCCTTGGAGGCACCTCAGATTGGCTCATTGATTGAAAACCCCCATGAAGTGGTCAATGGGTTGGAAAAAGAAAGAAAAAAAGAGAAAAAGAAAAGGTCCTAGGTGAAAACCTCCTTTGAGGTGCATAGGCAGACCTACTAGTTGAAAACCTCATTGAGGCGCCTAGTAGGCCTAGAAGAGAAAAGAGAGAAAATAAAAGAATCCTTGCTCCATGCATGCATGTACTCTCCAACATTTGCAAGCAACAAGAACAAGTTGGTACCAAAAGGAAAATTGGTCAAGCATAGTTCAGAGAAGTCAAATTTTGACTTTCTCCTCCTTCGCTCAAATTCTCCAACAATGCCAAGGCCATGCCAATCCCTCATCCTCATCTATTTCCACCATCCACCCATCATTTTCAAGCTTCTACCACTCATTTTCTTTGTTGTCCTAAAAAACTATAGGATGTTCTATTTTACTACAGGATACAAAAATACATAGAGCAGACATTTGTTTTTGAAATAACATGAAAACCATGATTCCATTTGCCAAGATGTTTCAGGGGGGATGCATATGGATGATGGTAACATGCTCAAACAATCTCAGCAAATTCCAATGCATGGTTTCCAAGAAATTGGCTTCCATCACCTTCCACCATTTTTTCATTTTCTCAATATCCATGCATACATTTTAAAATATGTTTCATGGGGAGATACATATGGATAATGGTAACACGCCCAAGTAATTACAAAACATTCCAGTGTGCGGTTTCCAAGAAATCAACCTCCATCAACTTTAGCCATTTTTACTATTTCTTGAGATTCGTGAATCCATTGACCAAACGATTTCTATGGGGAGGTTAATAATGATGATGACAACATGCTCAAGAAGTTCCATCTCAATCCAGTCTGCCATTTGCGAGATATGGACAAAACAAGTCGATGTCCTGTAAACCTACAAGATACAGAATAACACCTATAGGATTGGCAGTGAATAGTTTTAAAGGAGATCTAGAGGTCAAAGAAGATCCTCCAGAGCTTAGTAGCAACATCAGGATCATCATCATCCCCATCCAACACCTTCACATCAACATCAACTCAGCAGCAACATTCATGTCTCTCCAACAACCATGAGGTAGGTACAGGTATGCAATATTCTTGACCTCTTCTCTTAAGCATATTATGGTTAGAAATTTGTTGTCAATTCATGAGAGATGAGGTTTTATAAGCTAAGGATGGGTCAACAATCTTAGTTGCCTTCAACTAGTTGATTGTAGCCACTCCTCCACTCATGCAATGTTGAAAAGTCAAATTATGAAGGGTGATGATTTCAAGAAATGAGGACAACGGTTAAAAGAAGAATTTTTTGCAAAGGCCAATGTCACCACATCACTCCAAGCCCTCCATCCACTTCATATTCACTATTTATTCATCATTCATCCATCCCATTTCATTCTTGAAAAAAAAAGAATAAAAAGAGCATCCTCTCCATTTTCAAGAAATTTCCGTTTCGAGGTCAATAAGAAGGATGGTCAAAGAGCAAAGGAGGATCACAAAGAGACCCCTCTCACTCACATTTTTATTCTACCACTCATTATCATTCATTCCCCCACCATGTCTGTCATTTTTTCCACTCCTTTACTTCAGTTGACAAAGGGACTATGTTTTCTATAGGATAATCCTATAGGAATTACAGTGACCCAAAAATCCTACAGGAGGCAGTCCTAAGGAAAATAAATGACTTGTCCAAATGGCAAAACAAGGTAGCAGAAGGTTGATAAGGATATGGAAGACCTTGCTAAACAAAAAAAATTTCAAGAACTCATCTTGAATAAGGGCAACAAAGCAAGCTAATGGTCTCAAGAAACAATGATTTTTCTTTGAGCAAATATATTTTTGGGCTTGTCCTTGCAAAGCTTACAACCAAGATTCTTAATGCACAAGAGAGAGGCCACCAGGGCCATGGATGAGGTACAAGGAGGTCACTAAGTTGCTCAGAGGATGAGCAACACTTTCAGTAGGGGGTATGATGGGCCTCTAAATTAGACATAAATTAAGGCTCATGCCTCTAATTTAAAACATAAATTAATGTCTATGACCATCCTTCAGCACATTAAACCTTTCTTTTTTCATTAGATAATTTATTTTTAACTTTAATATATTCATTAGGAAGGTTTGTGAGTAACTGAATATTTGTGCCTAATATTATTTATTTTTTTGTGGAATATTATGAGAATATAGGGAAGATTATGAAGAGTTGGAGGAGGAGATAATTTAGGGACTTGTTCCCTACTACTGGACGATCAATAATAAATAATAAGTCAACAAGATATTATGGAATTATGGCAGAAATTGTGGAACTCAATGATTGAGAAAATCTAGGAATGTGTTCCACTAATCAAGGGAGAAGATCCACTAATCAAGGGATTTCAGTGGGAAAATATTCCTCCATTCATGGGGAATGATTCTTAATCATTTTGTATAGGTACCAAATTGAATTTTCCTCTAGGATATTTTCATTAGTGTTATGGTGGAGAGAGCTTGCACTTTTGCGACTCCATTGTATTTTCTTCCAGGGATGCAATTCTATTGATGAAAATAATGAATATTGGTGTCATGTTTAGCTCCTAAATCTTTCTCTCCTCCATAAGTCTTTGAGTTCCCTTGGTCTTGGCCATACCGGTAGCCTTAGAGCCCTTTTCTATCATTTTCTTTCCTTCTTTTCACTCTTTATTCACGTGCATCTCTTGATTTTATTTCTTTCTATTTATGCGTGTATATTAATGATTTCTTGTTGTATGATTGAGTTAAATGGTTGATGTAAGTTCTTTTGTAGGATCACAAGGATTATATCATCCTTTCATAAGCTTTGGAAGTTCATAATAATCATTGAGTTGCTTGTATTAGTCTTCTTATTCCCCAATCTAGATTGTTGGGCCTCCTTTTTAGCAAAGAGCAATAAATTTACGCTATTTTTTAGAGAATGCTTACGAGCTTCAATCCAATTCATTCCACTTGAATTACATCACAAAAACATTTTAGTTCATAACAAAAATTACCCCATTTCATTTGCACTTGATTTGGTTAGGCATTTTTAGATTTACTAGCTCACTAGTTCTCGAATTTCTAGATTTTCGACTAGTAATGTTTCTTGTTTTTTTTGCATGGGTTAACATAACTATTTTTTAGTGATTCTACTTGGAATAGGGACCTAAGAAATCCTAGTTAATAAAACAATTTGTCCCATCCAATTTGGATTTTATTTGCTTGGCCATTAAACCCTCACCAATTTCATCATTTCACAAGGAAACTTCTCCAAGTTTTTTGAGTGAATCCATCCATCTTCCGACTTTGGTTTTGAGTTCTGAGTGATCGTAGGAATTTTCCCACTCCATTCCACCCATTACACACATTTCTTAGGCCTCCCATTGCCTCCAACACCTCACATTTTCTCTCGGCTGTATCGTGTAGGTTCATTGTAATTCCTACAGGATCATCTTGTAGGTTTCTAGTACATCCTATAGGTTTTCTTGAAATGGCCTGTTTTGAGGCCGAATTGAGAGAAAACCTCTAGGAAGTCACCAAAATCCTCCCAATCATATCCCACACCATCCAACCATATCCTAACCCTTCCATCCAACCTCCAACATCCTTAATTCACCTACCACATTACCAAAGGAAATTAGTTTGCATACTTGATTTTTGCATGAAAAGACAAAAAGATAATAACAGATTTATTTCAGTTCCTTTACTTGCACATTAGTGATGTTTTATTCTTCTTACTTCCATGATTAGATAGTAGCATTTCGTTCATGATAATTTAGCATTATTGCAAAGCATAGTTTCTTGGCAGTTAATTAGGAAATGGTGTGATTTAGCATTGATTTTTTGTCTATTTCCTTGTACTTTCTTTCTTGCAATAGGTTAAGGTTCCATTTCAAACATTTCATTCTATACAATTAGTTTAGGATTTGACTTCAGTACATGCACTCCATTAGATCATGACAGCGAAGGAAGGACACATTTATAGTGTCGATACCTCTTAAGTTTGTACGAACTCCGGGTTGATAATTAAAGTCAGTACCCTTGGGAGTTGCAGCATTCTTGTTGCAATACCGAGGCTCATCATGGTCCAAATTAAGCCAAGTGTTAAACTTGGGCTCTGATACCATATGTAACATAACTCCTTTTCACATAAATAAAACAACATTTTTTTTCTTTATTTTTTCATCCCAGTGACGTTAATGTAACGTAATTCCTTTTTACTTAACCTTTATCATTGTGGTACCTTTAAGCACTCCAATATCCTACAAAGTGGTAATGTTAGGATTAATGTTTTATTCCCTAACCTAATATGCTCCTCCTACTAGAATGAAATGTGGGTTTGTTTACTTACCCTTTTTGATCCACCACTCTTTTCCTTCCCATTTCATTTCCTAATTTTTATATCTTTGATTAACTTTTACATGAACTAACGGTTTCGCTCTACTTTGGAAATTCATTATTTATAAGGGTTATTATGTATGTTTTATGTATTGGATTGAGTTAGGAGGTAAGTTCCTTTGTTCTACGTAACCATTACCCACCTTACCATTATTCCTATGAATGCGAATGCTTAATAACTCTTTACCCTTAACTAAGCACTACTCCCATACATTTCAAATTTATGATCAGCAACCCCCTTAACTCCTTACCCTGTCAGGCGCGCACCAGCTGGCTCCTAGGATTCCACAATTGACGTGTTTGACATACCTGTACCACTTGTGCCCTCCACACTCACCACTATAGTTTTCCATTTCCATTTCCCATTCACATGATTTTCACACAATGTCCTGCCAAGGGATATGTGGACAGTGTAGGTTGCTTGGGAAGATTGGTGCATTTTGGTTTTATTTACTCTTTCCTCCCTCCATAGCTCTGTTTCTTGTCTTCACAGTTCCTCTTTCGCCGAAGTCTTCCTCCCACAATATGCGCCGCTAGGGACCATGGTTGAGGAATTTCTCTATGTACCAATTTCGATTAGTTCCTTTCTCCTTCCCTCAATACACCCTCTGAACACTGAACACAACCTCCACATTGCTGCTCTCCTTTTCAGCATAGATCATCTCAGTAGTGCGCAGGGGGTTTGAGGTCTATTTACATGTAACTTCATCTTTAAATAGTCACCCATCTTTCGTTTAGTACCATTTTATCAATCTAAGTTATTTTTATTTCTGGCAACATATACTATCTAAAGCATGAATGGGTTCAATGCTACCCACATGATTTTGGTGCTTCATGGGAAAAGGAGTATAAGGAGTCATTTAAATTTGTTTGTCACTGTGGAATTTTGTTTTTCTTCATTCGAGTGACCTCAGCATAGCACAAAGATTATGACAACTCCATCTTGGTATGTTTCCTTTCTCTTACATTAAACCTATCATCTTGAGTTTAATATTATCCATATTTGGGTTTCTCAGCGACCTCAGAGGCTCTTAATTACTTTATTTCTTTTTGACGTTTCCATTGCAAGGTTTATTCACCTTCCTCCATGGGTTTTCACAATAAACCGTGTTACTCGACTCCCCTTTCTCATGAGAATCAACCGTTAGGTAAAATCCCTCAGAATGGCAACTACTAAATTCATTGTATGAATTTTGATTACTACCCATTTCTTCCATGGTTTTTATTGTTAATTATCTATGTCTATATGGAAAAATAGGGGATTGGCGCCACCACAATGGCTCATTTCATGCCACACTATACATGTATCACATTTTCCCTTATCCACCTTAGAATATTTCGAGGAACCATCTATAGTTCTTATGTTAGTTCTGTTATGATATTTTTTTTTCATGATGGGCTTCTCATGATAGTCTTCCTTTGTTTGGGTTTCAGGTAGGAAATCTTGAGCCCGCTATAATTGGCTTCTCGTAACTCTTTACAATGTCTTCACTAGCTTATTAGCTCTCTCCTTCCCAGATCCTGGCGCCGACACATTCTCTAGGTCGGAGCTACAAAAACTACCAACACTGGTGTTCCCTTCTTCTTCAACATCAATATTGTTGTAACTTCTATATAATGCTAAGTTATTGAGTAAATATCATAGTAATACTCTATTCCCCAAGGGGTTTTCATGTAACTATAATGTATATATGATATTCTAGTTGAATGGAATAACTCTTGCTCTTTCAATTTCCCCTTGGATGGGGTCAAGGTGCCAGACACTAGACAATTCCATTTCTTGGTTTTATATGCTAAATTTTTTATATAGTCGACTATACATTTTGCTATTCTAAATCTATAATTTTTTTTATGGTATCCACTACGATTGCATCTTTCATTAGTATATTAATTCATATGCCTACAACATACCCTTTCGAGTTTCCTTTTGAATTTTCAAATTATTCTACACTGTATATATATATTGGCTAATGGTTGATGCCATCTAAGCAAATAAACTTACAACAGTTTATTGTATGCTTTGATGCATTTTGAATCATTTTTCTTGTCCATACTCTTGATATTCTATATAGGCGCTATCCTGTCTTGCAACTTGTTGTGATGTTTTACTTGTAAATGTGGTTTTTTACGTTACTGTAATGATGGAAATCCTATATTGACTTCTTTAAAGTGGTTTCCATCCCGGTTCTTAGGTACATGGATTTATCGAAATAGAAAGATGTTTCAAAAATCATTTGCCTATTTTTCATTTTAGTTCTATTATTAAAAACATGCATTCTTTTCTAGAATATTAAATGAACTCAACTTGTCCTTCTTTCCTCATTTAAAAATATGTTCTCCTTGCATAGAATTTTGTTGTTATGTTTCTCTGGTCTTCAAAAATCCATTTCTGATTTGATTTCAATCTATTTACGCCCATAGTGTGGTCAAAGACTTTCGGCTCTCCATTAGGATGATTATTAATGTCTCTGGCTTACTTATTCTTCCTCTAACTAGGCCAAACATCGCCATTATATTCCTTGAAGTATTTGTATATATTAGGTACCAGTAATAACAATATCCCCTTACAGTTTTTGGAATTTTTTATAGTTGTATGTTAAATTACAATTAATAATTAGGGGTTTCATTTTTATTAAAACATGGCTGCACGCTGTATGTAACGATGCATGTGCATTTATTTCATAAGAATGTAGCTATGTTAACTCAGCTTGCTTTAACAACATTCATGCCCCTTACCCAACTATTTTATTAACTATACTTCTAGTTTATTACATTGTACGCAAGTTTAGCTGTAACTAGTACATGTCAGTGTTTACATTTTCATTTTTCCTAATTTTCCAGCATGGTTAGATAATTTGTAACATTTCAGTATTGTAATGTAATATTTCTGGTTCTCCTAGCTTGTAATCACATTCCTCTAATTTGACTGCTTCTTTTTAGTGAAAGTAAATACACCAGAAAGTAATCTATCATTATTGAAGACTACAAATTTTGTACCATAATTAAACAATAGCCCATATTTTAACCAACATATTAGTTTTCACTAATAGAATATCATTAGATTCATTCAAATACATCACAACGAACATCATTCCGAAAATTTAGAAAAAATATTCCCATCTAGTAACTTCTTACAGTAACTACTGAAATAAATTGAAAAGAACATCATTCCTCCCAACCATCATCCTTCTCCTCTAGTTCTCCCCCATGGTGAGATCTTTTTTTCTCCCATAAGAAACAAGCCCCTTCTATTATGGTAAAGTCATTCTTATGCCTCACTTCTCCTAGTAGACTTTCCATAACGACATTCCATTTATTTGGGTTCTGCCAATCCCCATAGCCTAGGTTTTCCTATTTTTTTTCCTTTAAAGCTCGTCTTTTGCACTACGGTGGTTTATTCACCCTCTCCAGTGTTGTTTCCCCAACGCTAGGTGATTTTTCTTACATTTTTCTCTCCCATCTAGTCAATCACATAAGTTCACTCCTACGGCCTTTTAGGAGTGATTTGGGAAAGTTTTATTTCCATCCTATCCATTCACATTGGATTACATATTGGAATAATGATCTCATCCATTCATCTATTATTTTCCAAGTTAGTTCTCCAATGCGATATTTTTAATATTATTCAAATTAATTAATTACATCATCATAGTTATTAGAAAGATTAGTAATGGTTTGGGTGGGTAAATGGGTGAATATTTCAGATGGAGCGGTGGATAGGAACCCTAGCACAACTGCAACCTAACATGGGGTAGGGCCTCTGCAGTACAATTGGTACACACCCTCGCTAGACTAGGCCCATTCCTAGTAGGTGCTTGAGTCCACCTCATTATACTCCTCCCATTCGATGCACACCTACCTTACTCCTCACAATCATGACTGAAACCCTACCA
Organism: Pinus tabuliformis; assembly: GCA_031772625.1. Taxonomy (NCBI): domain Eukaryota; kingdom Viridiplantae; phylum Streptophyta; class Pinopsida; order Pinales; family Pinaceae; genus Pinus; species Pinus tabuliformis. Next base: position 827,047,396 of record CM062808.1, read on the forward strand.
TTTATCAGTTTTTCGTAGTTGTTGTTCCCCTCCTGTGACGGTTACTTTGGAAAACAAGGGCAGTTGGTGTAACCCCCAGGGAAACAATGGAGAATGACCTAATAGACTACTCTAAGGACCCCCTCGAAGGTATATCCATTTTCGGCAGGCACACTAGTTTTGAGGTTTTCTTCCCTTTCGACAGAGATTTAACCGAGGTTATCGCTCTGCTTCCGCCACTCACGGGTCCATCCAATGCAGTCATCAATCTGCCTAAAGTGTCGTCCTCCTAGCCACCCTCTGATGTACCTCCCTTGACGCCAATCTCCCAATGTTTTGCAACCAGGAAAACAGGCCCTACTCCAATGGCTAGTTCTTCCAAACTCTCATCCCTCCAACCCTCTATCGCCTCGCGTTTCCCCTTACAGCCACATCAAGGAGTGTCTCTGTTGGGTCCCTATAATACTAGTGATTACCCCATTACTATTGTAGTTGTATCCCTTATTAATATTGTTGTGCGCCTATTGTCCCCATATTGTTATCACTGTGCCCCATAGAATCCCTCTATTGTTATTTTTGTGGCTTTATATTATTATTGTTAGGTCGACTGGGTTATATTGTGACTCCTTAGACTCCTATATATAGAAAGGAGGTTTTGTCATTTGAATCATCCAAGAATTGCTCATTTATGTAATGTAAAGGAGGTTGCCCCCTCAAAGAGGCTGAATCCTAAGGTGTGGATCTCTCTTTTCTATCTTTTTGTGAGCTGGTTTCATAACATTTGGTTCCAGAGCTTTGGATTCTAGGGTTTCGCTGCTCCAAACAGGTCATCGTGGCATTTTCGCTATAAATTTTTTTCTACGACATTTCAAAAGCTAAAAAAAAAAACCATTTGAGAAGAAATCACGCTGAATCTCGGATCTGAATTTCAGATCTTTTCGTGCTATATTTGCAGAGATATGATCTGAGGAAGTTGGTCTTTTTTGCAGACTCCTGAATTACATTCCAAACAGGTGACCTGGGTAAAATCATCATAACTTTCTCTCTGAGCATCGGATTGAAATTTTGTAAGAAGGTACAGAAAGAGGGTAGATTTTAGTTTCTTGTATATCTTTTTCAGATCCAAAGGTTGAAACAATGACTCGTGGCGCATCGTACAAGTTCGCTCTACTGAACTAGTCTATAATCAGGTCATCTTGGGAGATTGTGCATAACTCTTCCTTGGAGAATCCAACTTGGATCAGACTGGTGGCATTGGAAAGAGGACATAGAGGGCTACTACAGGTCGCAATTTTAGAACTGGATGATTCGAAATTGCAGAGATACATCAGATTCAATATCAAGCTTCTACAAAGTGAAAAAAGGTGTGTAGTTTTTTTTAAATTTTTGCATAAGCTTGGTTTGAAAAATTAGTTTGAATCGGTAATTGATGCCCCGAGGAAAGAAAATGAAAACACCTAGTAAGCAACCTGAAAGCTCTAGCATGACTTATGAAGAAGAGGAATAAATGCAACGTGATATATCAAAATTACGAGACCAAGTGAAACAAGTGTCACTTGCACAAAAAGCAACAGAATCTGAGATGGAGGGTTTAAGGAAAGATGTAGAAGCTAAGATGGAGGGTTTAAAGAAAGGTGTAGAAGCTAAGATGGATTGTTTAAAGAAAGACATAGAAGCTAAGATGGATGGCATGGAAGCTAAGATGAATGGCATGGACGCTAAAATTGATGGCATGGGTGATAAGATGGAAGAATTGAAGATAAATATGAATAAGTTGCTACAAGAAATGGTCACTAATTGTCAAAGGGTAGTAAAGGAAACTCATGATGAGAACAAAAGAAATGTTAATCACGATTCCATAGACTCTAATGTTGGATCGAAGACCCACCATATTCCAAAAATTGATATGAGGAAGTTTGATGGCAAGGATCCCACAACATGGATATTACAGATGGAGCAATTTTTCGATATCAATAATGTGCAAAACACACAAAAGGTGCGTATTGCAACTTTATATTTGGAACCAAATCAGTTTGTATGGTATCAATGGCTTTGCTCTCGTAAACAATTATCACTTGGGCAATTTTTACAGAAGAATTGACAGCACATTATGAGGATACAAAAAGCAACACTTTTTTTAGCCAATTGATAAGTCTCAAACAAAAGGGTTCAATAATGGAGCACATTGAGGAGTTCCAAAAATTGAACATAAGGGTAAAAAATATTCTAGAGGAGCATAGGATTGATGTGTTCATAGGGACTTTAAAGGATAATATCCAACATGATGTTCACATTTGGGAACCTGATTCATTAGAGAAGGCATTCAGGTTAGCAAGAAAAATGGAAAGCAAAATTATGGCAACCAGGAAGCATACCACTCACAACTATAAAGATGGAAGTTTGTTGCCCCTAGTCTTCCACAACCTATAAGTTGACACCACAACAATTGGAAGAAAAAAGAGCAAAAGGGCTTTGTTACAGTTGTGATAGCAAATACACAAAAGGTCATAAGTGTGCTGAGAAGAAATTATTCTACATAGATTGTGAAGAGGAAGAAGAAAAGGAGCAAGAAAGGTCAAAAGAAGAGGATATACTCTAGGAAAAAGCCTAGATAAAGAAGAAATGAATCCGACCATATCTTGTAATGCATTGGTGGGAATTACCACTCCTCAAACCATCAAGATAGAAGGACAAATCAAGAAGAAAAAGGTAATAGTGTTGATTGATTCAGGAAGTACCCACAATTTTATTCATTGTAAGGTAGCAAAAGAATTGAATTGCTTCTTATATCTAGCACCAGAGTGTCAAGTGATGGTTGCAAATGGAGGAACAATAAATTTCTCTCGAAAGTGCCATAATATCAAGCTATCCATGGGAGAATATGTATTGACTAGCCCAATGCTTTCCATTCCAATGGGAGGTGATGATGTTGTACTAGGAGTCCAATGGCTACAATCCTTGGGTACAATAGCTTTTAATTTTCAAGAACTTTTCATGAATTTTTTTGTGGAAGGAAAGGAAGTTGAATTAAGGGATATTGCAGGGAAATCGGGAACGATAATCAGCTCTAACGGTATGACAAAGCTTCTAAAAAAGGAACAAAGAGGTGTAATTGCACAATTATGTTCGCTAGATTTTTCCACATTGGAATCATCTATTTCTCCAGATCTCCAAAAAGTCTTGGACAATCATTCCAAGGTATTTGAGACTCCCAAAGGTCTCCCACCTATTCGTGATCATGATCATGCTATTCATCTAATTCCAGGAAGTGTTCCTCCAAACATCAGGCTGTAAAGATATCCCTATGCCCAAAAGAGTGAAATTGAACGTATGCTTGCAGAAATGCTAGAGGCTGGTATAATTCAACCGAGTCAAACTTCTTTCTCTGCTCCAGTGGTATTGGTGCATAAGAAGGATGGATCATGGCGCATGTGTCTGGATTATAGGGAGCTCAACAAGCTCACTATTAAAGATAAGTTTCCCATTCCTGTCATTGATGAATTACTGGATGAATTGCATGGATCAATTTACTTCACCAAGTTGGATCTTCATTTAGGATATCATCAAATCAGAATGAAGACTGAAGACATTCCGAAATCAAATTTAGAACTCAAGGAGGGTCATTATGAATTTTTGGTCATGCCTTTTGGCCTTACCAATGCACCTTCAACATTTCAAGGTTTGATGAATTCCATTTTCAAACCATTCTTTAGAAAATTTGTGTTAGTATTTTTTGATGATATACTAATCTACAGAAAGTCTTGGAAGGATCATGTTGAACATGTTGACAGGGTGCTACAACTATTGGAGGAGAAACAATTATATGCAAAAAGATCCAAATGTTTCTTTGGAGTACAAGAGGTGGAATATTTGGGTCATATTGTATCTCATGAAGGAGTTAAGGTAGACCCTAGCAAAATTAAAGCCATTAAGGAATGGAAAATCCCCACATCCATAAAGCATCTGCGAGGATTTCTCGGGTTGACAGGGTATTATCGCAAGTTTGTTAAGAATTATGGGAGAATAGCAGCACCTCTAACAACATTATTGAAGAAAGATGCATTTTCATGGACTAAAGAAGCAACAAAGGCCTTCGAGCATCTTAAAGAGGCAATGTGCCAAGCACCAGTCTTAGCTACACCAGACTTCACAAAAACCTTTATTTTGGAATGTGATGCTTCAGGAAATGGAATTGGTGTTGTTTTAATGCAAGATGAAAGACCCATTGCTTTCTAAAGTCGTCCAATCAAGGGAAAGTTTTTAGTCAAAGCTATTTATGAGAAGGAAATGTTGGCAATACTCCATGCACTTAAGAAATGGTGACCCTACCTAACAGGAAGACACTTCAAGGTAAAAACAGATCATTATAGCCTTAAATACCTTTTAGAACAAAGATTATCCTCTGAAGAGCAACAAAAGTGAGTCACAAAGATGTTGGGTTATGAATTTGAAATCATCTACAAAAAAGGGAAGAAAAATGTGGTGGTAGATGCACTCTCAAGAAAGGATGAGGATGTGGAAGCATTGTTGTACGCCATTTCTATTATCCAACCAAATTGGATAAACAAAGCAAGGGAGGAATGGAAGAATGACGAAGAAGTGTGGGCACTTATTCGAAAGTTACAACAAGACTCTAGTATGTCTAATACATTTAGCTAACAAAATGATTTGTTATGGTACAAAGATCACTTACACCTCTGTAAGAATTCCCAGCTAAAACAAAAGATTCTTATGGAATTGCACACTTCTCCCTTAGGAGGGCACTCAGGATTTTTAAAAACTTACCACAGGGTTAAGAAGGAATTTTTTTGGGAGGGCCTCAAATCAGATATTCAAAAGTTTGTGGCGGAATGTTTGGTTTGCCAACAAAATAAAGTTGAAACAATTAAGACACCGGGTCTATTAAAACCTTTATCCATTCCAAGCCAACGTTGGGAGGAGGTTTTAATGGATTTTATCACAGGTTTACCCAAGTCTAAGGGAAAGAGTGTCATCATGGTGGTAGTTGACAGACTTACCAAGTATGCACACTTTTGTGCATTATCACATCCATTTAAAGCCAGTACAGTTTCTACTGCATTTATGGAAACAATTCAAAAGCTACATGGAAACCAAAAGATTATTGTAAGTGACAGAGATCCCATTTTCACTGGAAATTTTTGGACAGAATTATTTTCTTGTCTTGGTACTCAGTTAGCTCATAGCTCATCTTATCATCCTCAATCTGATGGGAAAACTGAGATAGTAAACAAATGTTTGGAAGGATATCTCTGTTGCTTTGTATTTGATAAACAGACACAATGGGTCAAATGGTTGCCTCTGGCTGAATGGTGGTATAACACTTCCTTCCATACAGCAACAAAAATGACCCCATTTATGGCACCTTATGGATATCAACCACCATCCATCACATCATATTTAAGAGAAATTTCTAAGGTTCAAGCAGTGGAACATCACATCGAACATCAAAAACATGTCCCCCAACTCTTAAAGGATAACCTCGTGTTGGCACAGAATAGAATGAAACAACAGGCAGATCAACATCGCAGCGAAAGAAGTTTTGATGTAGGTGATTGGGTATTCCTATGGCTACAACCATATAAGCAAATGTCCCTCAAGCAAGCTAAGAAGGTTAATAAATTATCACCAAAGTATTATGGTCCGTACAAGGTGTTGCAAAAAATTGGTACTATGGCATACAAATTGGAGCTTCCTACAGCTTCTCGATTGCACCCAGTTTTCCATGTTTCATGTTTAAAGAAGGTTATAGGCAACAAGCTCCCAGTTCAAACAATATTGACAGAACTTGAGGAGGAAGGAAAAATTATATTGGAACCAGAAGCAGTCACAGAAACAAGAACTCGACAGTTACGAAATCGATCAATTTTGGAGTATCTTATCAAGTGAAAGAACTTATCTATTGAAGATTCCACATGGGAGCATGAGAATTTTATACAGAAGCATCAAGAACTACTGTAGTGTTGAGGACAACACTTTTTTGAAGGAGAGGGGCATGTTGGGTCCCTATAATACTAGTGATTACCCCATTACTATTGTAGTTGTATCCCTTATTAATATTGTTGTGCCCCTATTGTCCCCATATTGTTATTACTGTGCCCCATAGAATCCCTCTATTGTTATTTTTGTGGCTTTATATTATTATTGTTAGGTCGGTTGGGTTATATTGTGACTCCTGAGACTCCTATATATAGAAAGGAGGTTTTGTCATTTGAATCATCCAAGAATTGCTCATTTATGTAATGTAAAGGAGGTTTCCCCCTCGAAGAGGCTGAATTCTAAGGCATGGATGTCTCTTTTCTATCTTTTTGTGAGCTGGTTTCATAACAGTCTCCGTCTCTTCTTAAATCCCTTTATCTCCACCTCAGCTCCTGTTCCCCCCTCTGGATGCTACATGAATATCCCCTCTCTCCAGATGCCTTCCCTATTGGATTTGACCTATCTCCTCCAAACCCTAACCCTAACCCTGCTAACCCTAATTTGGTAGAAGCTCAACGGTGCGCAGAAGCCGTGGAGCCAAGACCTGGAAAGAGGTTAATGTGTGTCAAACCTAAGGTGCAAGAGGATTTCATTGACTGGAAGGAGGAATTCCAGTGGCAAGATATCATGGATATGGCTGCGACAATCCTGGTGCGTAGAGTTAGGGGACGAAATTACACTGCGGCAAGACTAAAGCAATGGGTCGTGGAAATATGGGGCCAACATCTGGTTGATTTTCCTTTCATATAGACATTTGTCTGTGGCTGGTTTTCTCTTCGTTTTGCACTAGAAGAACATACAAATTGGATATTTTCCTCCTTCTAGCATATTTAGCAGGCCCTGGTATTGCTAAGGAGGTGGAGTCCGCTTATTGACCTAGATAGAGAACAACTTGGGGCTGGGCTAATTTGGGTGTAGCTCCCCGCTTTGCCGCTCCATTTCTGGACTGATGACATTTTCAAAAGAATTGGGAACTCATTGGGCACCTTCTTAGATTATGATAGATCATACCTCTCCACTGGGGTTATGGCCTACACATGAATCTTGGTTCATTTAGTCATCAGAGGAGGGTTGTAGGATCAAGTCACCCTACATTGGAGGAATTACAATCGTACGAAGATCCTTGACTACGAGGGGGTCCCGTTTCGGTGCAGATGATGCCATAGAGTTGTTCACCTTTATAGAGATTGCCCTCTTCTAGGGAAATCAAAGACTGGGAACAAAGGGAAATCATCTCCCTCATTGAAAGCTCAGACACAGGGGGATCACTTGGCAGAGGCAGAGCATACAGACACTGAAGCTGTTGGATCTAGGCCGATCTCAAGAACACCGAACAAGCGCGGGAAAACACCTCTCCAACCTCCTTCGCCTCCACTGACCAGGTCTAAGGCAGCCACTGGAGTCGCGCTATCCTCGGGTATGTTAAATTCTGATACATGCTCTGCATCAATTACTATTTCTTCGGCATATAATGATATAGATATGGGACCTCAACAAAGCCCTATTACCTTGCAATCCCACCCCATCCACCTTGAATGTCACCTGATTCCTCCTCCACCTACTATATCTTGTACACCCCCATCTTTTCCAGAGGAGGTGCTATCTGATTTGAATCTTGGAGTTGATCCCATCTACCATCGATACCACCTTTGCTCTCACTCTCGGCTCCAGGACCCAGATGCTATAGGCATTGGACTTGTACCTTCCCCCACCTCTTTGAAACTTCCTTGAGGTTGACCATCCTCCCTATCAAAATAAAAATAGTAGATACGGATGGAGGTTGCCACGGGGTGACAGCTCACTCTTGACAGGGTCCTTAGAGCATAGAATCCCCTGGAGCTGTCGCTCCCATGAAGGTCCTCTCTTTTAATTGCAGAGGGATTGCTAGTCCCATGAAAAAACTAGCACTATGGAGGCTCCTCCAGACTGAGCTGACCAATATAGTCTTCCTACAAGAAACCGTGGGTGTTACCGATGCCATTTCCCCCCAGCTGGAATCTATGCTTCCCAGATGGATTTTTCAAGCCATAGATGTAAATGGTCACTCTTGTGGCATTTCCCTAGGATATAACCCATGCTCGATAAAGTTGAATAACAGCTGGGGGGGGCAATGGATTTATAGGGGAAGATATCTTCTCTACTAAACTGGGAATTGATATCAGACTGTTACATGTCTACGAGCCTTGACAACATCAGGAGGACTTCTGGGAGCATCTTATGACAGCCAATATCCTGCAATCAGACAATCTCATTCTGGGTGGAGACCTTAACTTCTCTATTGGTTATCCTGAGTCATGGGGCCACCATGCCCAAGTCGATCCTCTTTTAGCCTTCTTTGAACATCTCCTAGAAATTGATAGTTTCATCGACATCCCATATGCAAAGTTAGTCCCGACTTGGAGGAATAAAAGATGTTGGGAGGATAGTCTTGCCAGAAGGCTCAATCATTTCATCATCAAGGAGTGATTCCTGGAGTGAGGATATACTTACTGCTAGTGGGTTGGCTCGGGAGGATTATTGGACCACTTGCCCATATACCTTGATATCCGGGGAGATATAAGTAAACCACGAGCCCCCTTCAAATTCAAATCCACCTGGTTGAAGGATAATTCCTATATCCGCCTTGTCACAGACTTTTGGAAGGCCCACCCACCTGCTATCGAAAGGAGAATTACTGATGGGTTCATCGACAACCTAAAAGAACTGAAGAAGATATCAAATATTTGGGCTCATAACAAGAGGACACAATAAGAACAAAATCTAAGAGAAAATGAGTTAGAAATTACTGATATGGAGGATGAAAGTGGGGGACTCTTCCCACCAAATGATCATAGGGACAAGATCTCTGCCTTAATAACAAAGAGGTGGAACATCCTTAAAGAAATGGAGGAAACTTGGAGATTGAGAAGCAAAGAAATATGGTTGAAGGAGGGAGATGGCAACACAAAATTCTTCCATAAATTTGCAAATGGAAGAAAGGAAATCAAAACTATCTGGAAGCTAACCAATGAGAAGGGAATTATGGTGGACACATTCCCTCATTTGGCCACTCTCACCACCTCACATTTCAAACAGTCTACCAGGCTCCTCACAATGCCACTCCAGCTGAGGTCATAAGAGTAGCACTATTGTTTCCTCGGTTTGTCGATCAGGAGGATGCTATGGAGCTGAATAGAGAAGTCACTCTTCGGGAACTTGAGGCCACACTAAAATGTTTTAAGAGAGATAAAAGCACCGATCCAGATGACTGGATGGTGGAGTTATATTTGGCTTTTATTGATATCATAGGAAAATATTTACTCAAGGTCATCGAAGAATGTAGGATATTTGGGCGAATGCATGGGGCCATCGACTCCACTTTCATCGCCCTCATCCCCAAATCAGACAATCCATTATCTTTCAATGAATTCCGACCCATATGCCTGTGCAACTGCATATACAAAATCATCTTTGAAATCATTGCAAATCACCTTCATCCCATTCTGTCCACCCACATCTCCTCAGAACAATTTTCCTTCCGACAAGATCGATAGATACATGAAGCTATAGGAATGACCCAGGAAGTATTTCACTCAATAAAAACAAAGAAGATCATACGTATGATCCTCAAACCTTATCTATCTAAGGCATTTGATCGGGTAAGCTGGTTATGTTTCAGAATGGTCCTAACTCACTTAGGATTTCCTATGGGAGTAATAAAGTGGATAATGTGTTGCATCGCTAACATATCCTTTAGTGTCCTGATAAATGGTGCTACTTCTCCTTTATTTTACTTTGAAATAGGAGTCAGGCATGGATCTCCCTTATCACCCCTACTCTTCCTACTGGTTATGGAAGGGCTTAGCAAACTAATCAAGTATATGCACCTTAGAGGTAGGCTCACGGGAATTAGGATCATGGAAAGATGCACGATAACACACCTTTTTCTTTTGGGTGATGTGTTAATCCTCCTCAATGGGGGATTAAGAGATTTGACTACTATATAACACTCTATAGACCTATTCCAATCTGCAACTGGCATGACTATTAATAACTCAAAATCCACCATTACTGTATTTGACTGCTCCCCACATGAGATCTAGTTCACACTACAAAGGTTTCCTTTCACCCTGTTATAGCTGGAAGAAGGCCTCCAGTATCTGGGATACAAGTTGAAGCTACAAAATAGCTAATTGGACATGGCTGATCTCTAAGCTAGAAGGAAGACTTAATATATGGTATCACAAGTATCTCTCTAGAACTAGAAGACTAGTGCTTATCAAAGCTATTCTTGAAGCCACCCCGGTATACTGGATGTCAGTGGTTTGGATCCTAAGGGGCATCCTTGCAAGAATACAAAATCTCTGCTACAGATTCCTTTGTAAAGGAAAACAAACAGGGAGGATTTTTGCATGGGTAAAATGGGATCTGTTGTCCATACAAAAGAAATGGGGAGGCTGGGGCATTAAAAAACTGGAAGATTTCTCCACAGCACTAGCGGCCAAACTAGGATGGTAGTTAATCACTTCTAGCAGTCTCTGGACCAAGGTAGCCTCCTCAAAATACATTGATCCATGAAGGCCAATGGATTAGCTAAGACTGACAAGCTGGAACACAACAGGGATATCGAAAATTTCAAGAGCAGTACTGAAATCATTGTCATTGATCCATGATGGACTTACGTGGAGAATTCATGATGGGACATCTGTACGTATTGGCCTTGACCCTTGGATAGGATGCAGGAATGCACATTTATTACTAGAAGGACTAATAAAGCACCTCAAAGAATCTGGCATTACCCACGTCGGTCATATAGCTTACCAGGAGAGATCTACCTTCCTACACCAAGCTTGGAAATCTACCCACAACCTGCACTTACCACATCAATGGCACCATCTCTAGACGGTATACACTACGTCTCTAACTAAATCTCACATCTGAATCTTGGAAGGGGAGGATGAGATTATATGGGCAATTGCCAAAAATTGCAAGCACTCTCCCAAAGAGGGATATCTTCACATTGCCAATAGACATAGACCACAACATATTGATACATGGTGCAAAGGTATGTGGAAGCTCAAAGACCCCCCAGAACAAGACTGCTCATGTGGTCAATCCTGAAAAACAAAGCCCCAACCAGAGGGAACCTTATCATGAGAGGTCAGAATGGGCCCTTTTGGTGCTGCCTATGTAAAGACAACGCAGAAAAAGTGGATCACATATTTCTCACTTGCCCCATCACTATTGACCTATGGAATTCTACGCTCTCACATACCCGTACACCTAATTCATGGAGAGGTCAATCTATCATGGAGGTTTGGGCCAATTGGTGGACAATAGCATCCCCGCCGAAAGAAAGGAACCTCCCCCTCCTCATTAGCTGGGAAATTTGGATTTCGAAGAACCTAATCACCTTTCTGGACACAGCCCCACACTGGCCCTCCATCTTTGCCCAAATCCTAGCCGACTACAGTAATATACCTAAAGATGATGTTAACACACCACCCAGACATATCATTCCTAAAACCATTGACCACTCTCAACCTTGGGCTTATTTTGACGGATCAACACAAGAGGCAAGATGTGGAGGGGGTGTTGTTCTCTACTTAACTGACTCCCATTACTATCACATAAAAATGGGACTTGGAGGAGGCACAAACAACTATCTAGAACTCATTACAGCCAAACATCTCATTCAATTTGCTATTGAGAAAAGCTACAAGTGTTTGGTGACTCAAAAATTGTTTGCAACTAGATAAAAAAAAACATCATCATGCCATGCTTACATTCTACAACACATTTGGGATGAGGTTCATAGATATATATAATCTTTTGACAGTTTTGCATGTCATCATATCTACAGGGAACGAAACTCACTCGTTGACCAACTTTCCAAAGAGGCAGCGATCTGGCCACGTGACATCTGGATGATATAGGAACAAAGAGATGGGGAGCACTACCGGTGTTACCATCGCCCATATATGGACCATGTTGCATAGGCTCACCAGGAGCCTGATAACATATGATATGCATTTTCTTTTTCTGTTTATATTTATTTTTCTCATATAACTACAACTTCACGTTACAGAAAATACTCTCTACGTAGAGTAATTTAAATTTTGAGAACTAAATAGTACACATCTAAGGAAATGTCTCCCTGCGTGGAGAACATATATATATCCGCTTTTACTTTTTTACAGGTTTACAACCTTTTAAAACTGCATATGCTCATAGCATCTACAACATGTAATTTTCCTTAATATTAATGAAAATTATGTTTTTTCCAAGGGGAAAAAAATCATCATAGTTATTCCAAAAGATCAATTGTGGCTTCCATGACATTATTAACAATAGCTCAACTACTAAAAAAGTATTTCCTAAAACATAGGGGATATTATAGTCACTCTAGAATATATTTACAAGAATAAATATATATTGTCTAGTTTATTAAGTAATTCCTTTGATTAAGAGTGTTCGAGCCTTTTTTATTGCTATTTACTATTTATTTTTAATTCCCCTCTTCCTTTGAGCTAAATTCACAGACACAATACCATTTTAATTCCATATTCCCTTTTGATGAGAGAAAATCAAATATGTAGTAGAGTAGGGTATCGTTATAATCTACTCTATAAAATAGTGTAGGTTTAAAGAGCCTAATCCACCTTTTACATAAGTTTAATTTTTTTATCTTCCTCCTCTATATCGTATACTTGGAGTTGTGGATACTATTGTTGTACAATATTTGTTAATAACCTCATAGTATCTCGACAAACACATAATATAAATATTTATTAAACCTTTGATCTTTATTTTTTGCAGTCTAATACTTCTAATAGCGTCCATTTAATTTTCTTACTTATCAAGATGCATAATTCCCGAAAATTGTTAGTTTAAACATAATTAACAAATAGTTAGATTAAATATATTTGTATCATTTAACCATTTTCAAGGCCAACTACATTAATGATATAGTACTGTAGACCTACTTTGTCATCCAATCATCTTCTATACATGCATACCATCCCTTTACCCTTTTTCCTATAGTTTATCATCTACAACTCACGATATTCATATTTTTCTTTCAATTTACTAATGAGATATTTCCTAATATAAATAAACATGTACATACATTTGTAAATGAATTCTTACATAGGTAATAATAACAGCTGTCATTTCCCATACATGCTTATAAATTTTTATATAGAGATAACATTGGCATATTTTATCTTCGACGTATGCATATATAAATTCATATTCAATGATCATTCACAAATAAAGGAGCAACTATTACATGTATGTGATTTTATGGTATATGCAATTGTGTACAGATATGCATCGTTTCACCTACGCTAGTAATACATATCACTGCATGGTAGTACACAACTTAAAATCAGCAAGAAGATATAACCATGATTTCATTGTTAAAGGTAATTAATGTTTAGGGAATATTTATGAGCGAAGAACGTTTCACCCCACCATGAATGGTTTTTTGCAGTTCTTAGGAGCGAAGATCTTCTTGCCTTCTCGGATACATAATTATTGATTTTTAAAGGTAATTAATGTTTAGGGAATATTAATGAGCGAAGAACGTTTCACGCCACCATGAATGGTTTTTTGCAGTTCTTAGGAGCGAAGATCTTCTTGCCTTCTCGGATACATAATTATTGATTTTTTGGTGATTTATCTTGGTGATTTATTTTATAAGTTTTTTTCCAACAAATTGGAGCAGTTTCTCGCTTTTGGGACTACTAACCTTTTCCTTAAGCTTTTTATTTATATTTCTTTTTTCCAAAAAAAAGCTTTCATTTTTTTTAAAGCTTGCTTTTTTTTGTCGCGACTTATTATCCTTCTCCAATTAAATGATTTTATATGATTTTCTATCCCATCACATTTACGATGAGTACAGAATTCGAGGAACGCCGTTCTGAGAAAGGGGAACGAAGTAGAGAAACGTCGGTATTCTGTTTTGGTAAAAACTCAACAGGTAATTTACAGTTTTACGAATAGACAGCTCGAGGATAGGCGGTTTTGTCGGTCTGAGTAAAGTAATGGACGTAAGGCAGGGGAGGGGCGAGATCCCCTCCTTTAGGGATGTAATGGCAGGTAATCCCGGAAATAGTAGTGGGAATGGGAGGGTGACGGAATTAACCGAGGAAATACCAGTAATGGGGAACCAATGGCAAGCACGACTGGTGAACAAATGCCTTCCACGGGCACAGAAAAAGCCCAGGTATGTGATTCCAAATAACAAGCTGGAAAATTATCGATGTTACATGAGAGATCACGCGTTAATTTGTAAGTTTATAGGGTATTGGCCCTCTGAAAGGGACCTCATGAGATGGATTCAACAGCGATGGAAACCAAGAGGACATATAGATCTCAAATTGGGAGCTAAGGGATTTTTTACAGTCATTTTTGCAAATTTACAGGACAAGGAAAAGGTTTTTGAGGAGGGACCACACTTTATGAATAATGCGGGGTTGTTTACACGATATTGGGAAGATCGATACAACCCTGATGAAGAGAAAATCATGGCAGCACCGATATGGGTTCGCTTATTTGGGTTACCGGATGAATTTTGGGATCCTGAAATATTGGAAGGAATTGGTAATTCAATTGGTACATTTGTGAAGGTGGCTGAATCCACGAAAAGGGGCAGATATACTTCGTACGCAAGGATTTGTGTATATATGAATATCTCAGCCCCTTTACCAGAATCTATTGAGCTTGAGTATCAGGATGAACTTTGGCAGCAACCTATTGATTACGAACATATACCGTTTCGGTGTAGACGCTGTCATGTATATGGTCATCTAGCAAGGGATTGTCCACAAATTAAAGTAGTGGAAGTGGAAAAGGACAAGAAGGAGGACATTAGACCACGGGAAGGGATGGAAGGAGAAGCACATGAGTTCCAAGAAGTACAGAGGAGAAGGAGACCAAATCTTGGGGCTCTTAAAATGCAATCCAAGGAAAGGAATTCATCACTCGAGAGTAAAAACAAGTTCAATATCCTTCAAACGCAAGAAGAAGCGCTTGAAGATGGAAAACAGGATAAGGAGAGTAATGAGACAATTCCAATGGAACCGGAACAGGAGATCAATGTGATAGCGCCAATGGAAATCATAAAGGATGGAAAGAGAAAAAGTAGAAGCCCAAGTAGAGAGCCGGAAGGGGAGGAGGGAGTACGAGATGATATTCTTACAGATCAATCAAAGAAGGGTAAGGACATTGTAAAAGAAGTGGGAACAGAGGAAGAAAAAATAATGAAGAAGTTACTTACTGATTGGAAAAAACTGGACGAAAGGTTCATCCCAGAAAAAGAGAAACAATTGTATAAGGAAACCTTTCAACGATATAAGGAGAAGAAGGCTGGATTTTTAGAACACAGGTCTGATCAAGACAATCAGGACTCCCAAAGTCTAGAAGGCGATAGTCAAGGTAAGAGCGGAAGGAAAAAAGGGAGACGAACGTTAAATGAATCAATCCAAGCAGTGGGAGAGACTCTTGTAAACTCAGGAAGGGTGATACCTCTGTCAGAGGTATTTCTACAAACTCCTAAAAAGTTTTAAATGATTGTTCTAAGCTGGAATATCAGGGGACTTAACAGTCAAGGGAAACAGAGATATTTGAAGGAAAGAGTAAAGAAAGACAAGCCAAGTATTATGGTAATTCAGGAAACGAAAATGGAAAGCCAACAGATGACAGAAACTGTAAGGAAACTGAAATTAGGATATGAGGTTATGGCCATAGATGCAATAGCGACAGCAGGGGGATTGGCTATTTTGTGGAACCCGGAGGAGGTAATTTTTGAACATTGGTTTACTTTACCTAGAATACTTTCAGGTCTGTTTAGATTAGTAGGGATGGGGGAAAGAATTTTGTTCACCGGGGTATATGGGCCTCATAATCATAGCGAACGGAAAGATTTCTTGAAGAACCTCCATACTATGAGAAGTCTAATCCCGAACATCCCGTGGATGATAGGAGGGGATTTTAATATGATCAGGCATCTAGGAGAAAAGAGAGGGGGAGTAAGGAGAGAGGATCAGAATATGGAGGAGTTCAACGATATGATTAGGGATCTGAGATTAGTAGATATTCATACATTGAATGGAGTACATACCTGGAACAATCGTCGAGGAGGACAGAGTCAAATTGCCTCTAGACTGGATAGATTTCTACTATCGGAGCAAATTTTGAATTGGGATGTGTTCATTGAAGCTAAAATTCTCCCTAGCCTTGGGTCTGATCACTGGCCCATTCGGTTAGAGGTTGATATCAAGCAGGTCAAAGGGAAGAAACCTTTTCGCTTTGAATCTTTTTGGCTTAGGGATCCACAATTTATAAAGAAATTGGAAGAATGGTGGAATCAATGCACTAGCAGGGGCAAAGGGAAAATGCATACTATTCAATTGAAGCTTAAGGAACTAAAACAAAGAATCAAAGAATGGAACAGGAAAGAATTTGGGAATATTATGGAGGCTAAGCAGAAGTTAGAAGGAGAAATGGAGGTCATCCAGCAAAAAATAATATTGGAGGGCAGGGATGAAGAGAAGAGTAGGGAGGAAGGGCGTATTATCAGTCAGCTAGAGGAGAGAAGAAAACAAGAGGAGATTTTGTGGAGACAAAAATCAAGGGTACGTTGGTTAAGGGAAGGCGAAAGAAATACAAAATTCTTTCATCAAGCTATGATCCAACATAGGCAGAGGAATAGAATTTTTTCAATTAAGAATGCAGAGGGCGAAAGAGTGCTAGAACAGGCAGATATTGAAAAGACTCTAGTTGATTACTTTAAGGGGGTGCTCACGGAAAATCAAAGGGATAGAAGGGAAGCAATTACTAATATCTGCAGGGAGATACCAAGAATAGTTACAGAGGACCAAAACAAGGCATTAATGCGGGCAGTAACCATGGAAGAGGTAGAAGAAGTAGTGATGAATATGGGTAAGAATAAGGCTCCAGGGCCGGATGGATATACAATCGAATTCTTCCAGGCATGCTGGCACTTTCTCGGCAAAGAAATACTGGAGGCGGTGGAGGAATCACGAATAAGGCAGAGAATCTGGCCAAGTATTAACTCAACCTTCTTTACCTTGATTCCTAAGAGTAATACATCAGAAGAACCACAGGGCTTTAGACCCATAGCCTTGTGTAATGTTATTTATAAGATTATATCTACCTTGATTGCGAAAAGGTTGAAACCTCTCCTACCCAATTTAATTGCGCCTGAACAGACTGGGTTTGTGGAAGGTCGGCAAATTTTGGATGGTATAGTGGTATCTCAGGAAGTGATACATTCTTTAAAGCAGAGAAAAAAGAAAGGGATGCTTATGAAGTTGGATTTGTCTAAGGCCTATGATCGATTGAATTGGAACTATCTACGAGCGGTTTTAGAAGCTTTTGGGTTTGAGAACAGGTGGATTGCATGGATAATTAGTATGATCTCGACTCCGAACTTCTCAATTTTGGTTAATGGGATCCCTACAGATACGTTTAATGCCACCAGGGGCATTAGGCAGGGCGATCCAATTTCTCCATTTTTATTCATACTGGCTATGGAAGGATTAAGCAGAAAACTTAAGACAGAAGTAAGTGAACGACGAATCAAAGGCATTAGATTGTGGGGAAACAATCTAATCATCACACATCAACAGTTTGTAGATGATTTGATGTTGTTTGGAGAAGCGTCGCTTAGAGAGGTAAGAAGCTTCAAACATGTCTTAGAAGTTTTCATGAACGCTTCAGGTATGACGGTGAATAATGATAAATCTTGTACTTTTATATTTAATTCACCTGAAGCTGTCAAGGCTCATTTAACCAGAGTTCTAGGCTTTAGACAGGGAGAGTTACCCACAAAATATTTGGGCATTCAGCTGGATATAAACTCAAACCGCATAAAGAATTGGCAAAGCTTATTGGATAAGATCAGGAAAAGATTAGCCAGCTGGTCGTTCAGATTGCTGAATATAGCAAGCCGAGTTATTCTTTTAAAATCGGTATTATTATCTATCCCCATATACCCTTTGTCCATTATGGCTGCCCCCAAAGGCGTTTTTTCTAAATTGAGAGAAATATTGGGTAAATTTCTTTGGTGGGGTCCAAAGCAGCAGAAAAAATGGACTCTGGTTTCATGGAAGAATGTAATCAAGAGGAAAGAGGCAGGAGGCCTTGGAGTAAGAGATCTGGAAATCGTAAATAAGGTTTTAGGGGCCAAATTATGGTGGAGATGGGTCCAGGGGGGAACAGATGTGTGGAAAAGAATATGGAATCAAAAATATGATATGCCAGGTACAACTGAAGGGCGTCTACGAATAGAAAAAACGCCACGAGGGTCACAAATATGGGAGTTAGCAAGAAATAACAAAGATCTGGTTAGGGACCTAGCTTTCTGGGAAATACGCGAAGGAAGTTCAGCGAGGTTTTGGGAGGAAGGATGGCAAC
The DNA here is from genome assembly GCA_031772625.1 of Pinus tabuliformis. NCBI lineage: Eukaryota > Viridiplantae > Streptophyta > Pinopsida > Pinales > Pinaceae > Pinus > Pinus tabuliformis. The sequence continues at coordinate 827,065,795 of CM062808.1, forward strand.
AGCGTGATAAGCTGGAGAGAAACCAACCTCTACATGAAATCCAAGCAACAGCGCAAAGAGCAGGAATGGAATACGTAAGGGATTATTGGGGAAGAGCAGCATTAAATGATATCTGGAGAGTCTGGAAAAGACCGCAGGAATGGGATGATAGTATAAATCTGGAGACTGCGCAAGTGTATATAAGAGAAATAGATTCGAGGAAAATTAAGATCCGAGAAGGTAAAGATATCCTTAGATGGGGTAAAGCAATGCAGGGGATGTTTACAGTTAAAGAAGCATATTACTGGGCTACGAAAGAGGAAAGGGAGGATGAACCAACGGATTGGAAAAAGATTTGGGAAGGAAAATGGTGGCCAAAAGTAACAATTTTCGCATGGTTGGTGTGCAGAGGACGGATCCTGACTTGGGACAATTTGCAGAAACGAGGAATGATTGGGCCATCAAGGTGTTACCTGTGTAGTAAAGAGTTAGAGAATCAGGAACACCTACTGAATCGATGTATGTATACTCAGAGTCTGTGGGAAGAACTTCGGGTACTCTTTGGTAAGTCAAACAGGGATCCAGATAGCCTTAGAAATACCATACTTCAATGGGGAAAGGGGAATTTTCAAAGTAAACTTGTCAGGAGGATATGGAATTTAGCGGTTGGTTTTGTAATATGGGAGGTGTGGAAAGAGCGAAATCGAAGACTCTTTAGAGACAGAAGCTGCCATGTATCAAGAATTTGGGATGAAGTCTATCGATTGATCAAAGAAACGGTTTTATCTGAAGTCTGGAGTGAAGACGATTGGAAATTAAACTCGGAAGAACAACGAATAGTCTCCAAATTGAATATTGACTTTACAATGTTATATCCCAATACAGATAGGAGAAATAGGTATCGCATGCAGAGCCCAAATCATTTTAGATTTCCAGGAGATAGTCGGATCAAATTGAACTTCGATGGGGCATCGAAGGGTAACCCTGGGCAAGCAGGATGGGGAGGTATCTTTAGAGATAGTAGAGGGATTTCGCGGTGGGCGTATGCTGAATGGGGAGGGGAAATGACGAACAATGAAGCGGAGTTATGGGCAGTTTATAATGGACTTCGAATTGCAGCACGAAATGGATATAGAAACCTTGAAATTGAAGGCGATTCCCAACTCACGATAGATATGCTAAGGAAATTGAGGGGTGGCAAAAGCTGGGACCATGTGGCGAAGAGCTGGCGGACAGCAGGGATTATACAGGACATAGAAGGTTTGATGCGGACGATTGACTATATTACGATAAATCATGTTTTGAGGCGTGGTAATAGAGCAGCCGATTTCTTAGCCAATTGGGCAAGTGGAGTGCCGAACGGGGTAATGGACGGCAGTTGGTTATCATTTCAGGAGGATCCACGGTGGAATGATTTAAAATCCATATTAAGGCAAGATAATGATGAAGCGATTGCGCATGAAAGGATTGATTAGCTGCCTCCTCATAATGGATAGGAGGGGAAAAGACAGGATCATTAATGTTCGCTCAGGGTGTATGAAGGCGAGAGTAGCTCAAATTAAAATCAGGAATGGTGAGTATACTCGAACAATGGGAGGAATGATCATCCCAAGAAGGAATGGGGGTAAGGTACCGAGGAGGAGTGGTGGAAGCGTCAGACGGACAGGGAATGTATCACATCATGATCCAAGACATGAGACGTGTATTAATGAGGAGGATTGGCAGCAGCGAAGTATCAAGGAGGAAAGGTGGCCGAGCAGGGTTATATTACTGTATGCATGCAGTCGACCGGAGACAAGGATAAATTTGGGAGTGCATAGCAGCCAAGTGAGGGGGAGAGTTCCGGATTTACTGTTTGCATACAGTCCACTGGTGATAACGACGAACTTGGGAGCGAATAGCAGCATTGTTACGAATTTGCTGATAAGCATTATGGCAGTGAACCCAGACAGGGGAGAAGGCAGGCGGACGCGAAGCCAGGGGGCGAGTCTGGATACGAAAGGGAAGAGTGCGGTTGAGGAAACACCGCAGAGGATTTACCTTGACATACCGGAGGAGTCGGAGGAGGAGGAATTCGATATACGAGATTATATCGCAGAGGAGGAGCAGCGTCCGACCTCGGGTGGAAAAGTTGGTAAATGGAAGCAGTGCAGCGCTCAAATGGGAGACAGGGGAGATACGGAGGAGGGTTCGGAAGAAGACGAAGAGGAAGAGGGTGGCAGGCGTGGAAGGAGTCGAGGACTGAGGGGCCGTGGTAACCCGAGGGGTCGAGGGAGGCCTGCAGCATGTGGAGGTCGAGGGAGCCGAACTCAAAGATCTGCATATGAGGAAGGATCAGCCAGTGGGGTCAGAGGCAGGAAGAGAGGGAAAAAAGATATGAGGAAAAAATTGAAGGAGGCAGAGGAAGCTTATATTCATGAAACCAACCCGAACATCCGAAGAATTATAGATCACTTAGAGGAAGATGCTATGCAGGAACTCTCTGAACCTGAAATGGAAGATTGGGAGCGTTTTCTCCCTGACCCGGGGCACACAAGAGGGAGAATGTCCTTATACAAGCAGTCATTACATGTCTATTGGGGCATGAAGAGATTATTAGCCAAGGCCATGGAACAAGTGGCCATGGAAATGGTGGAGCTGGCTCAAGGAATGCCCACACTCAAAAGGGAGCTGAAGAATATCCAAGTAACTCTTCTCATGCAGGATAGAAAGATGGACAAGCTGATGCAGATGTTTAAAACAAGTGGAATGGAGGTCAAGGTAGAAAGTGAAGCCCAACCAGATGCAATGAAATAGTAGAATATGCAGATGCTGATAGGAGGTTTTTCTATACTTCTTTTTGTCTTTTTGAAATATTAGATGGTACTGCTTCCAGTTAAGAACAGTTTGTTTGTAGTAAGAATAGAGGGGTTTTTAGCATGGTTAGATCGACTGGTCATATACTTTTTTTGGATGGCTGTTAAAAACTTTCGATGGTCACCCGGTTTCCCTTCTGGGCGAGTGGAGACCTGCATATGTATGTAATATCTCTTTTTCAGTAATAGAATCTTGCCTCAGTTTACAAAAAAAAAAAAAATCTATTTATTTCTAATTATTTTCTCCCAGGGATTTTGAGGAAAGCTTTATTTTGAACTTAACCAACAACAATTTTTAAAGTCTAGCAAAAATTCTTATCAACTCTAATGCTCTTTCTTGAATACTTTCAACTAAATTATTTATTAATTCAAATAATAATTAAAAAGTTACATCCTCACACAAATTTCATCATTGCCATTAACTCCAATAATTATTGGATTTCTAAAAATAATAAATATTTAAAAAAATTGATAAATGTGTTACATATATGCGACATTTGAAACATGATTGATATTTAAATTGAAATATTTTATTAAAATTATATACCAAAAATAATATATATATATATATATATATATATATATATATATATATATAGATATATATATATATATTTGTGTAAGTCAGCATTTGATATTAACAAAAGAAAATATAGTACAAAACCTCTGCAACTGTAGATTACGGGCCGCTTAACAGCAGGCCTATCTTCAGGAGACTAAAAAGAGTAGGCAGAGAAACTGAAAACTAAGATCAGCACACCGCGCAGGGCGGCAGATAACCAGAACTATCAGAAGGACATAATCATCAAAATACTTGACAGAGAAGACACTAGACACCAAAAGAAACATCTTTAGAATCCCGAAGAGACCGGGCAGCCGGAAAGGATAGTCTATCCACCTCGGCCCCGAAGAGAAGTTAAGAAGAGAGCAGTGCTAGGCAAGAAGAAACCAGAAGAACAGAGAAACAAGAGCAGCACCACAGATTCTACTCAACGTGGGTAGAATCAATTGTTCGGCCTTTTTTTCCTTTCTTTTTACCAACCTTGACCCAACCAAGATTACTCTGCTGGGCTGGCATGATTTGTAAACTGAGCTGGGCTGAAGGAGAGATCTCCTTGTCTGAATCCGAAGGAGATGATTCATGAGTTCTTTTCTGAGAATTAGGAGGGACAGTGGATTCCTCAGGACCAAACGAGGGCGCATCCTGTGCCAGCGTTGCGTCCATATCTTCCTCAACTTCCTCATCCTCATCCTCTTCATCTGAGCTGGACTCAAAAACATCCAATGGGGGAGGATCATGAGGTTTCCAGCTTTTGGATTTTGGCTTAGAATTGGCTTTCTTTTTTTGGGTAGGCATCGAAGGACACGAGCTCTGAAGGTGCCCTGTGAGATGGCAAGTTCGGCAGCGAAAGGCCGTGTTCTCGAAATCTAGGGTCTGAGTCCAATGGAAGTCTCCAATTTTGAGAAGAATCTGATCAAGTAGACCTTTGCTTATATCTATTTCTGCACAGATTCTGGTGTAGGTGTATATGCCCTTTTCCCCTCTAGAGGTATCTGTATCAAGATAACGTCCTAGAGAATTGCCTATTCCTTGAAACACAGCAAAGTGCCATAAATGCGCCGGGAGGTTAGGGAGCCTGACCCAGATGGGGAGTTTGGTGATAATTGCTGTGGAAGGATCGAAATCTGGGAACCAAGGGGTTAGGAATAAACCCGCTGAGTCCCAAAACCATGGGCCTTCAGTTAATGCTTTCTGGTAGTCCTTGCTGCAAGCAAACACTACAATGAAGAAACCTTTTGAGCAGAAAAGAACCCTACAATTTTTGGTCCAGTTAGAGTGAATCCATTGGTAAAGATCTGTTGTGCGTGGCCATAGCCCATTGAACCTGCAAATAATGCCAAGCTCTGCAAACAGTTGGTATTGCCTGTCCATCGTAGGATGCATTATTTCAATGGAGGGGGTTTCCTCCAGTTTGTCCACCAAAAAAGGTTTTGGAGCCTGATCTGGTGGAGCTGTTTTCTTGGGCATCTGAGCATGGACAACATCTTTGTAAGAAGAAGCTGCAGCTGAAGATGACTGTCCTACAGCTCCCCCTCTCAAACGAAGGGAGAAAATAATGGATGCATTTCTTTGAATGTTGTAAAAAGAAAGGGGATAGAGATCCTCCAGTTGTTTACCTTCGTAGAGGAGTCGTTGAGATGCCGAGGGAATCCCCATCTTAAGCTCCCAAAAATAATATATATATATATAGAGGTAGAATATTAGATTTTACCACCTAAATAGTGCTGTTTTTCATAAGTCTATATTCCATAATTGAAATACAACTTGTTCAGATTGGAAGGAAGCTTGGATATGTAGTACCTAAGCACTATTTTCTCATTTGTACAAATTTAGAGGTTTTTATTCGTCTTTGTTTAAATGACTTTGGGTTTTGGATAATGAACTTTTAAGGAAAACAGTTACAATGATGATTATGAATGATCCTTTCACTTTCGAAGGCAATCAAAGAGATTGTAAGCATGTTTAAGGAGAGAATAAAAAGGATCATGTCCGAAATGTGTGCATATAAATTTATTGTGAAAATTTTATATTCGTTAAGTTTTATAATGGAAATAAATTAAGAAATCATTTTATGATGTTTTAAGGATAAATCATATTAGATGGATCGAATTATAGATCAATAATTTATAATGTGAATAATTTGAAAGACATTATCAAAAGCTAAATACTAATTAATTCATATTGTGAAATAAATTCTTAATTTTTATTAGTAGCAAACATAATGGAAAATAAAACATAATTTTTTACTATATCAACCAAATTTATTCAAGTTAATGTTTTTTAAAATATATTTAAAATAATATATATTGAGAGCGTCTTTCAAATTAATCACATTATTAGAATTTGATCAAGTTTCAAACCAACTAATATAATTTATCCTCAAGATTTTTCATTAATGTTTATATTTATCTATTATATTTACGAATTAATATTTTAATGTTATAAAAAACATGTTATTTATAAAATATATAATGTTTTCAGGATATGTCTCTATCGGAATATCAAAACTCCGTGGTGTTCGAGTCAGCACCGCATCATATCTATTTACAATGCGTAATTCCATAGAAAGGCAGCACAAGCTGTTTGTGCGTTAATCCTAGAACATTTTTATTTTCCATACACGATTTCAATAAATGTCATGACAGTAATAAAACTCTTATATGTGAATTGTTTTTTATTTTCATATTTTGAAGCTACTTAGGGAGCTCGACGTTTCCGTACTTATGTCAGGAAATAAGGTTTTCTGACATGATGCCCTTATATCGATGATCTCAATAATCAAGGTGTACTTTTTACTTTACAATGAAGGATACATTTCACCCAATCTTTGATATTTGTTGTAGAATTGGTGGCTGGTCTTTTATTTCTTACCAGCGTCACCGATAATGATCTATTATACTGTTATATATAATACAGTTTTTATTAATGCCTCCCTCAAACTGTATTAATGCCTCCCTCCCATGTCACAATCTTTCTACCTGGCCACTGGGCTTTATACAGTGTCCTCTGTAAAGTGATTTTTTCCTTTACAGATGGTGTTATCGAGTAACAGGGTTTATTTTCTTTGTACAGCAAGGGTCTTTCCCTTTTTTCTCTTTCTGTCAGGGAAAGATTCTTCTGAGATCTATATTCTCATATGATCTGTACATAGCTACATCTATTAACAGCCTCTACTATCTATATAAAGATTTCTGCCACTATCTATAAAAAGATTTATAGTTTTTACAAGGTCGATCGGTTTCTGTATCGGAGGTAAAAGTTTATGGATCTATTGTTGAGATTTTTGTTACATCCAACCCCTGGGAGGGATGGCTTACTATCTTTATGTTGTATTCTAGACATTTCCTTATATTAATACATAAGAAGCTTTTTTTCGTGCTGAAAAAAATGATCTATTATACTGTTAACCATGGTTGGTTGAAATTTTTCTCGTTTACTCGTATGAAATGTTGTCAAGATGCCAGATAAGAGTTCAACTTGAGATCATAATTGATTAATACTTGAGATCATAATTGCAACATTAATCTAGAGCATGCCTGGATTTTACGGAGAGGAGAAGCACGTGAGAAATATTCTCTCCTGTTGTACTTGGTGCTCATCGCAATGTGATGGTTCACCGTTGACAAAGTAGACCTCTCCAATGGAAAATCCACTCAAATGATATTTACCAGGACGCGGAAACCCTCGTGAGTATGGAAGGATGTATATATGCCGTGTCGTAGCACAAGCTATAGTGAATGTGAAATTCTATGGGTTATAGAAGAACAATCATTTTTCTCAGCGACTGTTGTACTGAAAGTGAAATTGTATGCGTTAAAACTAAAACATTTTTTTTTCTATGCGGTTGCTGACTTCGTGGTAACTTTAGGCATAAAATTTGAGAAAGGCGCGTTGGCCACAGCCCGTTAAAGCCAAATCAACTCCTCATGATTCTGAAGCACCTATATTATATGCCCGGCCAAGGTCAGTCGAGAAAGCGATATTTGCACATGTCGCACTGACGCTTCCTGAAGTTTGTAAATGCAGCACAGTTGGGGATGCAAAAGGGAAGTGCCGGGTGTTCGCCAGCAGTGGTCCCATCACAGGTGAGGAGGGAGACCCTTAACGTAATTAGATTCTAGACCTCTTTACGAACCCTGGGAGCTGTTCTCAAGATGATGACTCTTATTCCATATCGTACTGTGTTTAGAAACAAACTCCTTCTCATCCACTTTACTTTCGTGGAAGAGGTGGGGTATTGCCTGCTTTTCTTTCAGAAGCAAAGATTTTGCTTCCACTATTCTTTTGTTTGATCACAAGCTCGTGCAGTTCCAGGAGAGAACGTTCATTATTTACTTTTGGATTGGGTTACCTCCCTTCACAGGGCCGACTCTTGCTCATTTCTTTCCTTCTTGTTGGGTATTTTTACTGGGAAAATACCAAAACCAGACAAACAAACACCACAGAGGCAATGCTCTGTTTCTACCTCCACAGGATCTTTTGTGCACAGGAAGCCCAATTTTTTTTACTGAGAACAGAGTATAACACCACCACAAAATGACTTGTATTCATTAAAACCAAAATGCCTAAAACAACATATTCATCCTCTTTGCTGAGAGGGATTCACCAAAAATAATTACATTCAAAACATTTACTCTGTCTTCACATGAGAATTTACTGTGCTGGGTAAAATTCTCATTTACATTCACTGACTGTGAAAACACATTACTTACTGGTGTAAAACTATTTTTACACATACTGCTGTAAAAATATTTTACACATACTTCTGTAAAAACATTTTACATATGCTGCTCAAAATAAACAAAACATTATGTGCCCCAAAAACTTACTGCGCATTACAAAATGGTCAACACATATAATCTATGCACTGCTGTGCATTTCCTCTTGCAAAAACAAACACCAAAGGTCAACACAAAGAAAATACATGCGCTCCACTACTTTTCACTCTCACACTGCTCGCATTTCATTACAATGAGGAACTAATTTTTATGCACTGCTGTGCAACACTTCAAAAATCTCTTCAGCTCCTGCGCACTCTCCTTTTACAATGGTCAACTACATAAAAATTACACACGGCCCCCTGTTCTTTTTCTACACACTGCTGTGTGTTTCATTGCAGATTTTATGAACAAAAACCCACGAGCATATATTTCATGGCTCGTAATATATAAAAAATATAACACACATCGTGCGCAGCCACCATGCCCATAAAACTATATCACGTAATCTTTACACTACAACATATATAAAACATATATAAAAAAATATATAATAATATATGCCCATAACCATATTAAACGTCTCCACCAAAAACTACGAACAACCACCAACTCCATTAAATTCTCTTCTACGGCGGTCAACGGGAGAAAGTCTTTCACTCCACGCAAAATTTAAATTGACGCAGGCCCGTGCACCTTCAGGAAAACAACGGCTGACAACACGCAATCAGATCGGACGGCTGGAGTGGATATCGGGAGGCCTCACTATGCTAAACCTTAGCACCCGAGAAAATTACGTTTGCTTACGTATGGGGAGAGCCATGCGTCTGCCCCATATTCCATCGGGTTCAAAAATACGGAAACCACTCTCTGCAGAAAGGCGGTCCGAGAAATCTCAAGCTGGTTTTTGGTTTTGCTGCGCGGTTTGGGCGTTGGTACGGCTGATCCACGGGTCAACTCAGCCCGCTGTTGAAATTACGATTTCAACACTTCTTTGTTACCCAGATCAGCAAACTGACGTGGGACGGTGCTTTGAAAACCCATCTCACTGTCCTCTCCTTGGGCTGTGTCGATTTCTTTGTTAGCTTTCCTACCTGTATGATGTGTCCTTCATTTCATTTCTTTTGGCTTTCGCAGGTTTTGATTTTTCATCAGCTTGCTGCTCTTGAAGGGCCTGTGGCTTCCCTTGGGGAGAGATAATTGTCCTCTTCCTCTTCTGACAGATCGACTGAGTCATTTTGGGAGAGATAAGGAGAACACTTACACTGTTTCTCCAAACTTGGGGAAGGATTATTCATTGCTGCTAGCTAGGATTTGTGAAATGCACCTTCTTCTTCATTTATTAATGTCGATACCTCATAGTTACTCTGATTTCCTCCTCTTTTTGACTGACTGGTGCCTTATCTTGACATGGCTGGCTAGGGTTTGAATTCTCTTTGGATTTCTGACAGGGTTTGTCCTGTTGAGGAGGCTGCTGCGTGTTAAGGCCTTTCCTTCTTTTCGATTGTTGGCACTGATCCCATGCTCTCCATGGTTTTCTTGAGTGGTTGTTGTTTTGGAACAATTTCGAGCTCGACATTTAAAAGGCAGTTGATAATTTATCATATAATTATATCAAAGTATGTGTAAGTTTTTCTTTCTTATAATTTCATAAAGAATATTTTGACATTCAAGAATTTAATATTTAGAGTCAGCGTTTGATAACTTAACTCAGTATAGAAATTTAGAATATCTCATGGCTGTCATTAAAAGAACTTATTCGTATATATAATTAGCAACCTTTAACATAGGCCATAATTAAAAAGAATTTTACTTAAAAAATACACATCAAAATATAATTATATCTTTAAATTTGTTTAAGGTTATTTTTTTGGCTAAGTAATATGAATCTTGAGATGACTGCCACGCCTAATCGATGGCTTGAATAACCGTGACTTAGGGGCAATGAAGCCATCCAAATTACTTGGGAATTGCACCTGGCTTGAGCCATACCAGCCCTTAGCATTGGTGGATGCAAAAAGAGTTTTGAGTCAATGTCGTTTACACCACAGAGTGCCTTAAGTGAACACCCTATCAATGTCCACTTTAAGCCCGCGGGAAAAATTGTTTAAGTTTTCATTACCTTAGATAATAATTAAATTTTGAACTATTCCAATTTCAAAATAACATGTTTTTTATAACTCCAAATGTAACAACCATGAATAAATTTTAATTTCATTAAGATCCCAATGCCATAATATTAGCGCATGAATTAAGAATTGGCAATAATTTATAGTAAATGCCACTAGATTCAAGTGATTATTGCAAGATCCTTTTAGCTCAATTTATTTCCACTACATTCACATTCATTAATGAATTATTCAAATTTCACTCACGTATATTTTCACCATTAAACTAATCACTCCTCTACACCATATTTGGTTGCATGTAGCTCACTCACCTACACTGTAGCCATGATTTGAAATAATGAAAACAACTGTCCACCTTTATAGTCCACCGATATAGTAAATGTTTAAATATTCAACCATAGTCACCCTTAGCAATATTATTAAACCATAATTAACCTCGTTCAATGTTAGTCAGCCATATTCAACTATAGTTAACTATAGTTGAATATAGTCAACCATTTACAATCGTAATCGACCATAGTGAAGGTTTAATAGCAATAGTAATATTAATATTAATATTAATACTTTTATAACTTTTTTCAACAGTACAACCATATTCAACCATAGTCACAGTAGCCCATATATTATCAACCATCTCCATAGTCATCCATGGTTAACGTGGTCAACAATAGTGAGCATGGTTAACCATATTCATCTATAGTCAAATATTGACAACCATGGTTAGGAATGTTCACCCTTACCCAACTATATTTGACCATAAATAACAATTTTCAAAAACTCACACTGCAATATCACACATAAATTCCAATGTCACAATGTATTAAACGAAAATTAACACCAGGATCTAATGAACAAAAATCAACATCATATTATGTTGAACAAACATTGACGTGACATGTGATGAGCAAAAACCATATCACACCGTGATAAAAAAATTCAATGTCACAACATAAGAGACAAAAAAATTGCATTGCACTATGATGGACAAAAATTAATGTTGCATTATGACAAACAAAAAATCAACATTATAATATGACAAGAAAAAAATAAATGTCACAAATATGACAAATGAAAAATTAACATCACAATATAACGAGCTAAAATCAACATTGCAATATGACAATCAAAAAATTATGTCACCATATTGTGAACAAATAACAATGTCACAATGTAATGACATAGGAAAACAATGTCAAACTTTCTAGTACACATTTACAATCAACATTTAAATAGTCCAGGATGGCCAACCTTAGTCAACAATAGTCAACCTTATTCCGCCATTGTCAACCTCTGTCAACATTAATTGACCATATCAACTATAGTCAACCATATTCGACCTTAGTCAAGTATACTCAAACTTATTTCACCATATTCAATTATAGTCAATCATGGTTGATAATAGTCAACCATACTCAATTGTAGACAACTATAGTTACTTGTGGACAACCATGATTATTCATTGTCAACTATATGTTAACCATAATAAATCCTCCTTAACCATAAATTTAACATATATAGACATAGTTAATAAAGGTCAACCTTGGTTTACTAATCCACCACACGAACACATCTGTCTTGAACTATCATAAACACATTAACAAAGATGGTTAGTATAAGCCAATTGGCATAATTTCCACAAGCCAAATGACACTGTAAAGAAGGAAAGATGTGTCAATTAACCTATATCAATCATATTTATTAATGTGAGTGTTTAGTAGGTTGACATAGGTTAATGAGGTTAACCATAGTCAACCATGGTCACCTTGGTTGACCTAGGTTCATTGGGTTTACCATGTCGACCAAGGTTTACATGGTTAGCCTAGGTTTACTATGTTGACCTAAGTTTATTACGTTTATAAGGTTTTCTAGGTCTTATAAGTTGACCTAGTTTTACTAGATTTACTAACTTAACTTATGTTTACTAGGTTGACATAAGTTTGTTATGTTAGCCTAGGTTTATTACGTTGACACAAGTTTACTAGTGTTGGGCATTGGATAATCCAACGTTCCCCAGGTGTTTTGCAACATGTGCTTAACCGCCCCTTGAGAATCCATTAACTCTCTTGATGCGCCTGTTTACTAATATCTATGGATTTTGGTGTAACAACAATCAAGATTCCAACAAGTGGTATCAGAACCAAAGGTATCAAGTTCGAAACACACCTGGGTCATGTTGGGGGGGAGATTGTTGGGCATTCGATAATCCAATGCTCCCCGTGTGTTTTGTGACATGTTCATAACCGCCTCTCGAGGATCCATTAACTTTGGCAATGCATCTGTTTACTAACACCTACGGGTTTTGGTGTAATGAAAATCGTGATTACATCAACTAGGTATAGAATGTTGACCTTGTTTTACTAGGTTGACTTATGTTTACTAGGTTGACTAGGTTTACATAGGTTTATTATGTTGATTATGTTTACCAGATTTGTTATGTCGACCTGACATTACTAGGTTGATATATGTTCCTTATCTTTTCTAGGTTAACTAGATTGACCTATGATTAAATGGTTGACCAAATATTATTAGGTTTGTTAAATTTACTATGTTTACTAAGTTAACCTAGGTTTCTTAGGTTGCCCTACATTTACTAGGTTTACTAGATTTACATGGTTAACCTAGATTTTCTATGTTGACTTATGTTTACTAGATCTAATAGTTTGAACTAGGTTTACTAGATTTACTAGGTTGACCAAGTTTACTAGGTTCACTACTTAACTTAGATTCATGAGATTGATGCATGTTTTATTAGGTTTTAATTTTACTACGTAAACATAGCATTACTAGGTTGACCTACATTTATTAGGTTTACTAGATTTACTAGTTTATTACGTTTATTATATTTATTAGCTTTACCCACGTTTGGTAGGTTCACCAAGGTTTGGTAGATTCACCTAGGTTGACCTAGGTTTACAAGTATTAGTAGGTTAACTAGGTTTAATAAATTCAATAGATTTTCATAGGTGTATTAAGTTTACTTAGGTTTACTAAGTTTACTAGGTTGACCTACATTTACTAGGTTTATTATGTATAGAAGTTTTTCTAGGTTGACCTAGGTCAACAATGTTGACCTTGGTTTACTAAATTAACCTAATTTTAATAGATTTATTGGGTCTACAAGACTGGCATATGTTTACTGGGTCAACTATAATCAACCAAGGTCAATCAAAGTCATCTAAGTTAATATAGGTTTGTTATGTTGACTAGGTTAACATTGGTTTATTTTGTTGACCTAATATTATTTTCTTAAATAGGTTTAGTATGTTTAGTACATTTACTATAACAAACATAGCCAACTAGGGTGAACCATAGTCAACTATGGTCACCTATGGTTGACTATAATAAACCTTAGTTCACTATTTTCAACCATGGGCAACCATGGTGAACCATGACCAAACATGAACAACAGTGATAAGCCTTAATCAATCAAAATCCCTCATAACTCGTTATAGTTATATGTGGAAGACCATGGTCATTTATATTCAACTACATGTTGACAATAATATTCCCTCGTCAACCATCGATTGAACATATTTAGCCATACTAAAACATGGCCAATTAATCTTCCCCATGCATGCTGGTTGTCAACTAGAAAAAATACATTAATAAAATGGTTGAAATATAGGGATTCACATCATTCCTTAATCAATCAAAATCTCTCATAACTCATTATAGTTATATGTGGAAAACCATGGTCATTTATAGTCAACTACATGTTGACCATAATATTCCCTCGTCAACCATCCATTGAACATATTTAGCCATACTAATACATGGCCAATTAATCTTCCCCATGCATGTTGGTTGTCAACTAGAAAAAAATACATTAATAAAATGGTTGAAATATAAAGATTCACATCATTTTCCATCCTCCATACACTAGTGAATAACCTTCAAATATAAAAAAAAAAAAAAAAGAGCTAATATTTATAAACATATTTTAACAACTTCATTAAAATAATTGTGATAATTTATATAGCTAAACTAATATATATAAACAAAAAAAATTAAAAGAAAATATAATAATATAAAAACATTTAATTAAAATAAATAATAAATTACAATATGAAAATATTTTTTTTGGTTTTCATAATCCTTTTAAACCTTACTTCACCTATGAATATTGGATATCAAAAGGACCACAGTGTCTCAACAAACAACAGATAAACACTTACTTTTAACGTGAAGTTTTAATAAATGTATATCGCAATGTTTAGGACCAATATGGAAGTCATTATTACTTAAAATCTTGTATACAAAACATTAAGAAATTTGGATGAGCATTAATTTTGTTTACCGTTGTATGGATAAAAAGATTTAGTGAAGATGTCATACCTGCAATAATTGCAACTCTAATATATATATATATATATATATATATATAAAAGTAGTGTTAAATTAATATATTTTAATGAAATATTTTCAAGATACAAACATAAAAATGTTATATATCTATATATATAAATGAAAATTATATTTTACCATTTGAATAGTGTTGGTTTTGGACAAGTCTATATTTCATAATTGAAATACAACTTGCTTCAACAATATTTTCTCATTTATCCAGATTTTAGAAGCTCTTATTCGGCGTTGTTTAAATGAAAATTTGACTTTGGGTTTTGGATAATGACCTTTAAAGGAAAACCAAAAAAGAAGCGTAGAAACAATGGTTATGGATGATGTAGAATACATCTTTCACTTTCGACGGCAATCAAAAAGATTGTAAGCAAGTTCCACGACAGGATGAAAACGATTATCCAGAAAATATTTGGAACATAAATTTAATGCAGAAAGCTTAATGTCGTTAAGTCTTATAATTGAAACAAACTAAGAAGTACGTATTTTTTTTGTGGAACGGATTCGACGTCTTTATTGCCACAAAACTTTGTGGAAAATAAAATATAATTTTGTATTATATGAGCAAAATTTATTTGAAATGATATTTTTTAAAATATATTTAAAATAAAATATATATTTTTCATATAATATAAACATACGAGGAAAATTGATTGTATTGATAAATTAATGTTTGTATTTTATTAAAAAAATGGTACTTATAAAAATATGTAATGCTTTCAGGATATGTGTCTATCCAAGAATCAAAACTCCAATGTAGGTGGTGTGAGAGTAGCTCTGTATCATTTATATTTACAAGGTGTAATTCCATACAAAATGATTTGAAAATGGGGCACTAAAGGTTCTTGTGAAGCTTACAAGAACCTCTCCCACTTCCAAAGCTTAAATACTCTCAAGATATTATAATTAACCAAATGCAGAATTAAAAATGTGCTTGAAAATAAGGTGTATGTGCTTATGTTTGTTTTAAAAGTGTTTATGTGTTGTAAATTGATTTCCTTAAACTGATACAAAACATATAACAATGAAACAATGTAGCGAATGAGCATCGCACATAAGACAACAACATTAATTTCGAGTTCACCCAAAACCCTTGGGCTATGTCTCCTTGAGCTCTAGTCAACTCAACTAGGCTATCTGGGATTATGGTAGCAGTTCTTTTACAAGCTCCACGTTCAACTCCACTGGTTTACACAGAACATAATGGGCTTAGAACACCATCTTATCCCTCGCTCTGAAGCTCTCAAGCTTTCTAGCTCTGGCTCTGTCTCGTGGTTCTGCCTTCTCCTTTTTCTCTGTCTCAGCAGCTCCCTCTCATGTCTCTCTGACATTTAGTGGCTTTTAAGCTTATCGACACTTGTCTATTCATTTCTCCTTTCGGGCTCTCTGGCTCCCGGCATCTATCCATTCAAATCCCCTCTAAGCATTAAATAATCATTATGGAACGCCTTCAGGTATGGCAGCCACCTGTTTTTAAATGGAAAGGACCATTGGTGCGTTTGAAATCCCGAAAAAGTCATTTCTCTGTTTACACAGAGAAATTCACAGAAATGCTAAAAAATCTGCCAAAATGCTTTCCACCGGACTTCAAATATTATTGAATCCGCCCTACAATTCCATCGGGTCCGCTTTTATATCGTTGTCGCAAGTCGCAGGCCACGGGTTCCTTTGTATTTGGGTTTATAATGGAAAAACCCCAAATACATAGAAAACTCGACAAATGGCTTCATATCAGAACTCAAAACATATCTATTCGTATCCATAAACACTTTCGGGTCCGGCTTTATCGCATTATTTCTATATCACATTGCTTGTGGCCATATATCAATACATGCGGAAATACAAAGAAATCCAAAGAAACCGAACATCAAATTTATTTAAACTCGACCTATAATCCTTATCGGGTTTAGCTGTATCACATGTCGCATTCCCGCTCCTTTGTATTGCTGTGATCTGATATGGCGATCGGCGATTGCATATCACAATGTCTCGAGCCCCCAGTAAGTCCTTCCCTTGGTTATGTTGCGATGCGAGTAAATCTCTGTCGTTGGTCTTCCGCCACCAGATCGACACTTGAGATCTTCGTCCGCACAACCCAATCTGATCGACAGTCCTCCGCCATTGATCTACGCTTAGTAGATTCGAAGGTCTGCATTGATTTTGGGCAGACAACTTGCCTGAATCTTAACGATCTTTATGGACCCGATGGAGTTTATAAACTCCCAATCCATAAAGTTTGAGTCCGCTCTCTACGTTAACGCCCAATTATCTTTGCGCCCAATATCCGTCAGATGATGCGGCCTCCAAATCCTACGGTTGGTGGATACCCAACATGCAAATGGTTTAACTACTGTTTGATGTGATATGGTGGTTGATCTGGACCGTTCATCTGGGCACTTGATCAACGACCCCCATTGACTCGTGTTGATTATTGTCGATGTTTTAAAAGGCCATGGTCTTTTAACTCTAAACCTTGGTTTTACTCCATTGTAATATGTGTGTGTGTGTGTGTGTGTGTGTGTGTGATGAACCATATATTTTCTCTCGATGTGATAAAAGGCTTCGTTGCGACATATATATATACATGGATAAGATGAAGGTTTTGCCTTTATACCCTATTTTTCATGGTTAACACATATATTTCTCTATTGCGATAAAAGGCCACAATGCGATAGTTCTTTAAGGGTTTTTAAGACATATTTTCCCATTTAAATATAATTGAAGACTTAAGAAGTTTTTTTTTCCAAGATCCATTTTGGATCATGCCTTCCCACTAAAAGAACTTCTGGTCTCCAAAATACTGACATATTGATCTGAACAGTAAATGAGAGTACCTCACCCTCTTTTTTTCAGCCTCCCTACACTTGCCTTGTATAGTGCCTTTAAACCAAAGCCTTTGACCACTCTCCTTGCTGGATGCGTTGGTCCTCTTGGGGAGAACTGTTTTCCTTCTTGCCTTCCTGTAGAACTCCTGCTTAGAAGATTACAGAAGGTAGTTTGAACTTCTCTGCCTTGATCATTGATCGAAGGTGGCTCAAACCAATGTGAAGTCACATCTGCTACATAAAATTTTCATTTGTACTTGTTTGACAAGCTGCCAACAACAACTATTAACAATAACAGAAATACAGACAACAACTGGATGGCTTAACCTCCTGCTTCAACAAAAAAAATAGATTTTCACATGTTGTGAACACCTCCATGTTTTACATCTGCATATAAATGATGGACTAGATAACAAGCCCACAAAACATGCCTTTAAAACAAATGACCCCTCAAGTCAAGCATGGAGAAAAAGACCTCTAGGACTCTTTCTCAAAGACAAAAACACTTCATCATTATCTGCATCTTGGAGACCAAGTTAACTTCTCCCAAGTCAACATTGCATCACATGCATGTCAAAGCAATCAACCCTACAAGTTAATTACAGATACATGTTCAAAAACAAGGAAATCATCAACATCCCTGTGTTCATGCACAATATTCTCATGCATGTATTTCATCGTTCAACTTTCTCTTAAGCACACTGTACTTTCAAAGTTGAAATGAAATATAATGTTGCAGCAACAAAGTGAGTCTCCTAAACTTCTCCATTCACCTTCTTGGTAAAATCCTGCAACTTGCATTCCATTAATAAAGAAATGAAAATATATGCCTTATATCAATAGACATGCAATCTTAATTGGATAAGAACTCTAACCATTTCTTACCAATCCATTTCAAAGGTCTTTCCTTTGTTTTCACATCAACATGTGAATCATCTTGAGACACATCATTCATGGAAACTTCCTTTCCATTTCTGCCATCTTCTCTTTCCACCTTCTTCAGCTTTTGTGGAAGCATTATTGGATTCAGAGTCCAACATTTTGCAGCAACATGTCCTTGCTTATTGCAGTAAGTGCAACACATGTGCATCCTCTTGACAGCATGATTTGCCTTGTCCAACGGACCTTTGGCTTCTTGCTTCTTTTCCTTCAAAAGTTTCCTATATGTGGTCATTCTCTTCCAACATCTAGAAACATGATGGTTATCCAAACCACAAAAGGAACATGCAATTATTTTCCAATGCTTATATGGAAATTTACCATGCTGAACAAAATCAAAAGGAATATGATTAGAACCAAATTTATACCCTTCCCTTTCACCTTTATTGCCTTCATGAGGAGGTGGATCATATGAAGAAGTGGCTCCCTTTGCAACACCATCAATATCTTCAAGGCTGTCAAAGTTTCTACAACTCTTTGGTTCAAGTGTACGCTGATATACACCTTCTTTCTGCAAGGTATGTTTCACACCATCGCATTCCCTAAGAATACAATCTTCACAATCTTGGGTAGAAGACCTGAAATGCAACTCCTTCTTGGAACTATTTCAATTGTCTTCATGGCAACTTTGGAACTTTCTCCATAAGATTGTCCATAGCCAAGAGCCAAATACTTAGGCCTTTCCTCAACTATTATTGGCTCAAAAATACCTTGTGCATGTTTACCCAAGCCTTTTCCTTCATGGCCCATCTTGGACATTAGCTTGGAACCTATGCCGCTAGTATGTTTCTCAAAAGAACCAATATAAGCATTGTTAGAAGAATTTGAAGACAAACAATAATGGTTTACCTCTTCTTCAAGCTGATATTTGACTAAGGTTTCTTTGGCATCAAAGAGTTGTGACTCCAACTCATGCATCCTTTTCAGGTTCATATTTGCAATATGAAGTTGCCTCTCCATTTCCTGCAATTTGTCAGAAAGAAACTACTTCTCTTCCTTCATGGAATTCAACTTCTCTTTAAATATGATGCTCTTCCTTCCATTCTCATACATTTCTCTCACCATGTCCATCATGATGAACAAGTCTTGCTTCATGTCTCCTTCAAAGAGTCTTATGATGAAGGAGGAATTTGAGGATACACTTGTAGAAGTTGTTATTATGCTAATGAACAAAAGAAATTCAAACAAGATTAATAAAGAGCTTATTTAAGCAACCTTTTGCAACAAATCTCTTGTGCTTCAAGGATTGCTTTGAGGTCCTTTGGGATAGAAGAATGCCTTCAGCCCTTCTTCCTTCGTGTCCTTCCTGGACTGAGCTATCAATATCATTCCCTTCACCTCTGCAAAACTCAAACAATAGTCAGTCTGCACACAAGCATACAATCAATCAGACAACCAATCCTTGACTTCCCAAAGACCTTTCAGACAAGCAATCTTTGCTCTGTCAATCAAGAATTCTGAGCTGATACCACTTGCTCTGGTATAGCCAGCTTTAATATCACCTTCTTTAAAGGTGGGGTTAACCAATCTTCGGCTCTGATACCCCCTGGTCTAAAAATGGGGCACTAAAGCTTCTTGTCAAGCTTAGAATAACCTCTCCCACTTCCAAAGCTTAAATACTCCCAAGATATTATGATTAACCAAATGTGGAATTAATAATGTGCTTGAAAATAAGGTGTATGTTCTTATGTTTGCTTTAAAATTGTTTATGTGCTGTAAATTGATTTGCATAAAACATATAACAATGAAACAATGCAGCAAATGAGCATCACACATAAGACATCAATATTAATTTGGAATTCACCCAAAACCCTTGGGCTATGTCGCCTTGAGCTTTAGTCAACTCAGCTAGGCTCTCTGGGATTATGGAAACAGTTATTTTACAAGCTCCATGCTCAACTCCACTGGTTTACACAGAACACAATAGGATTAGAACACTATCTTATCCCTAGCTCTGAGGCTCTTAGGCTTTCTAGCTCTAGCTCTGTCTCATGGCTCTGCCTTCTGCTTTTTCTCTGTCTCAGCATCTCCCTTTCATGTATCTCGAACATTGAGTTGCTTTTAAGCTTATTGGTGCTTATCTTTTCATTTCCTCTTTTGGCCTCTCTCTCTCCGAGCCTCTGTCCATTCAAATCCCCTCTAAGCGTTAAACAATCATTGTGGAACGCCTTCAGGTATGGTGGCCACCTGTTTTTAAATGGAAAGGACCATTGGCGCGTTTGAAATCCCCAAAAAGTCGTTTCTCTGTTTACACAGAGAAATACACAGAAACGCTGAAAAATCCACCAAAATGCTTTCTATCGGACTTCAAATATTATTGAATCTGCCCTACAATTCCATCGGGTCTGCTTTTATATCGCTATCGCAAGTCGCAGGCCGCAGGTTCCTTTGTATTTGGGTTTATAATGGAAAAACCCCAAATACACAGAAAACCTGACAAATGGCTTCATATCGGAACTCAAAATATATATATTCGCATCCATAAACCCTTTCGGGTCCGGCTTTATCGCATTATCGCTATATCACATTGCATGTGGCCATATATCAATACATGGGGAAATACAAAGAAATCCAAAGAAACCGGACTTCAAATTTATTTAAACCTGACCTATAATCCTTATCTGGTCCAGGTGTATTGCATGTTGCATGACAACTCCTTCGTATCGTTGTGATGCGATATGGCGATTGGTGATTGCATATCGCAATGTCTCGAACCCTCGATAAGTCCTTCCCTTGGCTATGTTGTGATGCGAGTAAATCTCCGCCATTGGTCTTCCACCACCAGATCAATGACTAAGATCTTCCTCTGCAAAACCAAATCTGATCGACAGTCCTCCGCCATTGATCTACGCTTAGAAGATCTGATGGTCCGCATTGATTTGGGGTGGACAACTTGCCTGACTCTTACCGATCTTTACAGACCCGATGGAGTTTATAAACTCCCAATCCATAAAAGTGCGAGTCCACTCCCTGGGTTAACGCCCGATTATCTTTGCACCCAATATCCTTCGGCTGATGCAGCCTCCAGATCCTATGGTCGGTGGGTACCCAACATGCAAACAATTTAACTACTATTTGATGAGATATAGTGGTTGATTTGGACCTTTGATCTGCGCACTTGATCAACGACCCTCATTAACTCACGTTGATTGTTGTCATTGTTTTAAAAGGCCACAGTACTTTAACGCTAAACCTTGGTTTTACTCCATTGTAATATATATATATATGTATGCTCTGGATGCAATAAAAGGCTTCGTTGTGAAATATATATATATATATATATAGACATGGATGCGATGAAGGTTTTGCCTTTATACCTTGTTTTTCATGGTTAACACATATATTTCGCCGATGCGATAAAAGGCCACAATGTGATAGTTCTTTAAAGGGTTTTTAAGACATATTTTCCCATTTAAATATAATTGAAGACTTAAGAGGTTTTTTTTTCCAAGATCCATTTTGGATCACAAAGGTAGCACAATCTATTTGTGTCCTTCACCTAGAACATTTTTATTTGCAATACATGATTTCAAGAAATGTTATGTCATATATTTGAATTGTTTCTGTTTTCATATTTTGAAGCTGCTTATGGAGGTGGACGTTCCCATACTTTTGTTACGAAATAAGGTTTTTTGACATGGTGCCATTGTATAGATGATCTCAATAATCAACTGGATATATTTTTCTCTTTACAATGAAGGATACATTTCGCCCAATCTTTGATATGTGTTGTAGAATTGTTGGCTAGTGTTTTATTTCTTACCAACATCGCCGATAATGATCCATTATACTATTCACCATTGTTGGTTGAAATTCTTCGCATTTATCATATGGTGTTAAGATGTGAGATAAAAGTTCAACTTGAGATAATAATTGAAACAAGAATATAGGGGGTGCCTGGATTTTACAGAGAGGAGAAGCACACAAGAAATACTCTTTAATATTGCATTTGGTGCTCATGGTAATGTTAAGCTTCACCATTGAGAAAATCGACCTCTTCAATGGGAAATTCACACAAATGATATCCCCACGACATGAAAACTGTGACTAAGGAAGAATGTAATGTTAGGCCTAAGACCAAATCAAGTTAAAATTGTCAATGCCCATGGTATTCACAGCTTATGGTATTGAGCCGATGGTATTATAATTGTTGGAAAATTAATCACATCCACCACGTTAAACACATTGAGAGAAACCATACTTGCCCAGTTGATTTTTGCAAGTTGCGGATTTTATTTGTAGCCTGAAGGACAGAAGTTCTGAGCAGGAGTACAATTTCTCCATGGACAACACATCAAACCATTCGACAGCACACATAGCATTTAAGAAGGAATGTGTATTTAATAAAGGGTTAGTAAATATGTATGGTCAAACATTTACTGTGCAACTCTTACTTGCAGGCAATTTCTGCAAGTTCAAAAAATCATTTATTATGTACAATTGTCCATATTGTGTCTTAATGTTTTGTTCAGTCATGTATTAATGTATGAAAAATGCATGTTTAGATAAATATGCATGTATAAGTCTTTTTCATAGAGAGGAGAAAATCACCAAGCAATTTTTGGTGGGCATGTGAAAACAACAGTTACTCAGTTTTACTATTTGTTACTCCGTAACATCTAGTGATGTGTATGTTTAGTTTTCTTCGTGAATGAGCCTCAATGTCATATGAATGCATTTCATGCTTTAAGAAATATAAGCCAATTTTTTGTCATGTTGCTCCATTTTACTCCGTTTTGATCCCCGATTTTTTGAGGGAGACTCTCTCCTTTTCCCCTGTAATTTCTTTCATGTGGTACTAGAGTAGGTTAAACTCTGTTAGTGTAAAAACAAGTATTCTTACAAAGAGTTAAAAAAAATAATATTTTGAAGGTAGATGTTTGGAGCGTATAACAAATATAAAAAGTTTTTTTTACAGTTAAAATGGCAACATCAAGCACAAGCTTGACTAATCCTCAAATCCCTCATTTTAATGGAAAACATTATGACTACTGGGCTATTACAATGAAGGCTTTGTTTTTTCCCAAGATATTTGGGATTTGATGGAGAATGGTTTCCAAGAACCAGCAGATGCACTAGCATACAATGCCTTGACACAAACTGAAAAGGATCTGTTGAGGGACAACATGAAGAAGGATTCAAAAGCCCTGTTTTATATTTTTCAAGTAGTTCATGAAAGTATTTTTCCAAGGATTGCAGCAACAACAAAGTTGAAGCAAGCAAGTCCAAGCAAGAATGGGACACCCTCCAGACGGTCTACCAAGGCAGGGAAAAAGTGAATACAACAAAGCTACAAATGCTAAGAAGAGACTTTGATAAAAATTGTACGAAATAGTATAAGAATGTAGACTCATTTTTTACACATGCAATTGGACTGGTTACTCAATTGAGGTCTCATGGTGAGACACTTGAGGAAAGGAGACTAGTTGACAAAGTTTTAAGAAGTCTTCCAACAAGGTTTGATGGCATTGTTGTGGCCATGGAAGAGAGAAGGGATCTCCCACAATTTTCAATGGATGAGGTTCATGCATCAATGGTTTCTCATGAACATAGATTCAATAGGGCAACAAACTCCTCATTGGAGCATCTCGTCAAGATACAAGTTCCATTCAGTCAAGGTAGATGCAGAGGAATATCAAACGCTAGAGGAAGAGGAAGAAGCCCCCATAGAGGTGGAAGAGGAAGCCCTTCAAGCTCAATTGGAAGGGGCATCAATCAAAATCCAAGTGAAGGCTCAAGCCAAAATCAAGCACAAGGTCAAAAGTATGATAAATCTCAAGTTCAATGTCATTACTATAAGAAGTATGGTCATTATGCAAATTTCAACATGACATAAGTAACAAACCAATTGTAAATTTCACAAAGGAGAATAAGAATATGATAGCATGTTTTTAGCTTGTAATGTAGCACAAGAAAAACAAAATTATGTATGGTTTCTAGATTCAGGGTGTGTCAACCACATGACAGGGAACATTGAAATGTTTTCCAATTTAGATGAAAGTGTGAAATCTAAAGTGACATTAGGGAATAATATCAAAGTCTCTATCGTGGGAAAATGAAGAGTCAATATTCTAACATAGAAGGGCGAGAATATGTATATTTTAGATGTTTATTTTGTCCATAGTTTGAAGCATAACCTCATAAGCATTGGACATCTCGTGCAAAAGGGCTACAATGTGCTTTTCAAAAATGATTACTATGCAATTTTGGACAGGCCTCCAAGCACACATTTGATTGCAAAAGTTTAGATGATAAGCAATAAAATGTTTCCCGTAAAGATAAGATCAAATTTGAAGGAAGAAGATGCACAAGCACAACTTTCAATGAAATCACAAGAGGATGGAATAAAAGTTGCAGCTCTTACACAAGTGAACTATCAAGGAGAGGTCAAAGATGAAAATTGGTCATGGCATTTGATATTTTGTCATCTCAACTTTGGAGGTTTGAATTTGCTACATAGGAAAGGCATCGTGAAGGGGTTGCTACTTATAGAAAAACCAGACAGCCTATGTGAAGGAGGCATCTTGTAAAAACAACATAGAGAGACATATCTAGCAGGAAATTCAATAAGGGCAAAGGTACCTTTGGAGATTTTCCATTCAAATATGTGTGGACCAATGCAGACACCATCAATTTGGGGCAGCTATTATTTCTTGACTTTCATACATGATTATACAAGGAGGACATGGGTCTACTTCCTAAAACATAAAAGTGAAGTGTTTGAGTGTTTCCATTAATAAAAATCTCTTGTTGAGAAGCAATGTTGACATTACATCAAAGTATTGAGGACTGAAAGAGGTGGCAAATAGATCTCAAATGAATTCATCCATTTTTGGAGGGGGCATGGAATTCACAAGCAATTTACAACAAGGTATTGACCTTAGAAAAATGATGTCGCGGAAAGAAAAAATAAGAGCATTATGGAAATGGCAAGGAGTGTGTTGAAGGTAAAGCATTTTCCAGATGATTATTGGGTTGAAGTTATTTCTTGTGTAGAATATATCATGAATAGGTGTCCTATGAAAAGTGTCAAGAAGATGCTTCCTGAAGAGGCATGGAGTGGAAGAAATCATGGTAGCACTCACATGAGAGTGTTTGGATGTCTGGCATATGCACATGTCATGAATGAGTTGAGGAAGAAGTTGTAAAACAAGAGGGAGAAATGCATATTTGTTGGATATAGGGATGAATCCAAGGCATGCAAGATCTACAATCCATCAACCAAGAAGGTCATAATCAGAAGAGTGTGCAGTTCATAGAAGAGGAAGCATGGGATAGAAGTTCAAAGAAGACAATCAATGTGAAAGCATGTATACCACATGAGGGGAAAGAGGAATTGACAACAATGAGAAATTCCTCAACACTGACTCCCTCTACTCCTATTCAACTTCAAAAAAGTAGGAAGAAAGTAGCACCATCAACAAATAATAGAATAACATCACGTAGTCAAGCAAGTGCTTCTCCAAGCATGCTGCAAAGTGCAACACCAAGTGACATGTCAAGCCCATCTTCCACAAGCATAAGAAGACCAAAATTAAAAAATTTAAATGAAATTTATCAACAAGATCAATTTGATAGTAGCATTGGTCTGAATTCCTTATTTGCATTATTTTGTCATGTAGATGACCAAATCCATTTTGAGGATGCAACAAAAGAAGAAAAATGGGTTTCGGAAATGGAGGAAGAAATAGACGCAATAAAGAAGAATGAGACATGGGAGTTAGTCAACCTTCCATAAGGAAAAGATTTCATTGGAGTGATGTGGGTCTATAAGACCAAGAGCAACATTGAGGGGAAGATTCAAAGGCATAAAGCAAGGCTAGTTGTCAAAGGATACAAGCAGCAACATGGAAGAGATTATGTAGAGACAATTGCGCCAGTCGCAAGGATGGAGACAGTGCATATAGTTGTGTCGATTGTTGCACAACATAAATGGAAAGTGTATCAAAAGTGACATAGAATCAATGTTCTTGAATGGAGTGCTGAAAGAGGAAGCATATGTTGTGCAACCACTTGGTTATGAGGTAGAAAGCCAAGAAGACAAGGTGTATAGGTTGAGGAAAGCTCTTTATGGAATCAATCAAGCACCTTATGCATGATATAGCAGGATAGATTCTTACTTGTTTGACAACGACTTCGACAAATGTGATGATGAGCCTACTCTATAAATCAAAGAGGGTGATGGTAAGCTTCTTATTATTGTTTTATATGTAGATGATTTGATTTTGACAGGTGGTGATGATTTCATCATCGTTGATTTCAAAGAAGTCATGAAAAGTGAATTTGAAATCACTGACTTGGGATTGTTAAGGTATTTTTTAGGCATAGAAGTGAAGCAAGTAAGAAATGGTATTTTTATTTCCCAAGAAAAGTATGTAGAGGACATTTTGGGGAGGTTTAATATGTAGAAAAACAAGCTTGCACAAACTCCAACATTCATGGGGTTTAAGTTGAGCAAAGAACATTGTAGCAACAATGTCAATCCAGCATTATACAAAAGTATGGTGTGAATTTTGATGTATTTGATGGAAAGTAGGCATTATATAATACCTGCAGTGAGTTTGGTGTTAAGGTTCATGGAGACACACAAGGAGACAAATTGGGAAGAAGCCAAAAGGATATTAAGGTATGTCAATGGGACAAAACAATATTATATTTTCTACACCGCAACAAATGATTTTAGGCTGGTTGGTTACACTTACAATGACTACACAGGAAGTGTCAATGATAGAAAGAGCACGTGAGGATATGTTTTTAATTTGGGTTCTTGAGCCATTTCATGGGCCTCCAAAAAGAAGTTGATAGTTTCCTTCCCAATATCAGAAGCTAAATATGTTGCCGCAACATCAACAGTCAAGAAGTTTGGATGAGAAGGATGTTGAAGGATCTATGTCGCGACCAAGAGGGAGCAACAACTACTTTTGCAACAATAGCCCCATAATTGCATTATCAAAGAATTATGTTTTTCACAAAAGGACCAAGCACATTGGTGGTAAATATCATTTTATTGGAGAGTTAATGAATAGTGCTGAAATTGTGTTGCAACACTCCAAGTCACAGGAAGAGTTTCGTGATATTTTCACAAAACCATTGGCACGCGAAAATTTTGTTTATCTCAGAGACTGTTTGGGAATTGTCAATGGTGGAAGTTGTGATTAAGGGGGAGTATTGGAAAATTAAACCCAACCACCATCTTAAACACACTAACATCAACCATACTTGCCCAGTTGATTTTTGCAGGTTGTGGATTTTGTTTGAGGTTGAAGGACAAAAGTTCTAAGCAAGGGTAAAACTTCTCCATTCCGCAACAAAGTAATCCATTTCACAACACACATAAAGAATTTAAGAATTAATGTGTATTTAATAAAGGGTTGGTAAATATGTATGGTCAAACATTTACTGCAAAACTCTTACTTGTAGTCCGCAACCTCTGCAAGTTCAAAAAATTACTTATTATGTACAATTGGCCATCTTGTGTCTTAATGTGTTATTTAGACATGTATTAATGTCTCAAAAATGCATGTTTAGATAAACATGAATGTAAAATTTTATTGCATAGAGACAGAGTCTAAGAGGTAGAGAGGACAAAATCGTGGAGCAAATTTTGGTGGGCGCGTGAAAACAACAGTTACTGGGTTTTACTGTTTGTTACTCTAAAACCCCTCGTGAAGTGTAAATCACCGTAAGAATGTTGATTTTACTTTGTGAATGAGTCGCAGTTTCATATGAATGCATTTCACACTTTAATTTAAATATAAGCCAAAGTTTTATTGTGTTGCTCCATTTTACTTTGTTTTTACTCTGTTCTAATGTGCATGAAACTTATGTTTTCTGAAGCCTATGTCCAGTTGTGATTTGTTCACTACAACTAAAGAATTGATCTCCGTGAATTATTTGTTGAGGGAGACTCCCCTCCTCTTCCACCCTGTAATTTCTTTCAATAATGAAATATTTTTATATATAGGGGTGTGAGTGAAAAAAGAAATGTATGGGTGAGAAACAATGAAGCTAGTGAGATGTGATTTTCATTGTGATAATAAAAATCTACTAAATCATTTCCCTCTGGTTTTTCCCCAAAATGGAGTTTTTCATGTAAATCTAGTGTTTTGTGTTTGAGTAAATTTTATTTTTCATTTAAATAAATTTTATGTTGTCTTTTAATAACAACTCGTATCAGAGCTTGGTTGTTCTATTTAATTTTTGGTCTATGTCAGGTGGTGATTTTAAAGGATCCATATTTTTCAATCGTGGGAGTAGCAAAGAAGCACTAATATATGACATATGAGGAATGGAATAAGCTTCATAGGGAGACCATTGCCACAATTTGTTAGTATTTGGTAAAGAATGTATATTTCAATATTGTTGGAGAAGAGACAACTTAAAGGTTGTGGAAAAAGTTGCATGATTTATATGAGAAGAACATGGTATCAAACAAATTATTGTCGATGAAGAAGTCATACAATCTCAAGATGAAGGAAGGTGCTTTAGTGGTGAAGAATTTGAATGAGTTTAATATAATAACAAGTCAATTTGCCTCTGTCAAATGATTTTGGATGACGATATTAGAGCCATCTTATTATTATGCTCTATGCTAGATAGCTAGGAGTATTTGATAGTAGCTATTAGCACTTCAACGCCTACATGAACCTTGAAGTTTGATGACGTCAATAGCAGGTTAACAAAAGAGGAGTCGCATCAAAAATAAATTGTGGAAAGCCAGGGAGGAGAAGCTCTAGTCTTAGCTAATTGTGTAAGAAAAATTGAACATGGTAGACAAGGGCATTCAAACTCAAGAGCTAGATTGAAATCAAGAACGTGAAGGCTCACTTTTTTTCACTATGCGAGAACATGATAGAAGAGAAAGGATTATTGTTTTCGCAAGAAGGAACAAAAGGAACAAAAGGAACAAAAATCAATGAACACAAATAAAAAATCAAACAACACAACGTAAGGTGAGACTATTGTTGTAGCTTTTGAAAGTGACGTTTTATTTACTATTTCAGTAGAAGAAGCATGTGTAGATATTTATAGCATTAGCATTGATTGGGAACTTGACTCTGGAGCATCTCACCATGTGACTCCATGTAAAAATAATTTTGTTACATCTAAAGTTGATCATGGTAAAATACATTTAGGAAACAATCATTTTTGTAATATTTTCAGAGTGGGAGATGTATGAATCAAGAAAAATGATGGAAAAAGTATCTTACTCAAAAAACTTAGGAATTTCCTAGAGATGCGTATGCGTTTGATCTCTATGAGATGATTAGATGATGAAGTTTGCTCCACAACCTTTGGGAAAGGTGGCTGGCAAATTACTAAATGGTCATTGGTGTTGGCTAAAGGATACAAGATAGGAACCTTGTATATAATGAAGGAAACAACAGAGATATCGATACAGTTGTTGTTGAAAAAGAAGAAAACACGATGGAGTTATGGCATAAGAACTTGCACCACATTTGTGAAAAGGGGCTAAGAGTTCTTGTTGGTAAAAATATATTTCCAAGTTTGAAACCTTATGAACTTGACCTTTGTGAACATTGTATTTGTGGTAAGCAAAGAAGTGTTTATTTTATCAGAAGTGGTCATTAAAGGAAAAAAAATGTTAGAATTAATAAACTTTGATGTGTTTGGGCTAATATTAAGTCTTTAGGAGGAGCTTAACATTTTGTTTTATCCATAGATGATGCATGTAGTAAGGTTTGGTCCTACCCTATGAAAAGTAAAGATGAGGTGTTTGAGATATTTCATAAATTTCATGTTGCTATTTAAAGGGAGAGTAATAAAATTCCCAAGAGTTTGAGAACAGATAATGATGAGGAGTATCACACCAATGCATTCAAGAATTATTGTAATAAGATTGGCATTAAACATGAGAAGATTGTGTTTGGTATTCCACAAAACAATGGTAATGCAGAAAGGATTAACTACACTATTATGGATAAGGTGTGGAGTATGTTGTCAAATTCAAAATTGGAAAAACATTTTTGGGCAGAAGTAGTGAGGACAACTTGTTACCTCATTAACTGCTAACCTTCTACAGTCCTAGATGGTGTTCATATTGGTAAAAAGGTAAATTATTCTCACCTAATTTCTTATGGATGTGAAGAATTGTTGTGTATTCCCAAAGAGCATAGACGAAAATTATATGATAAATCAAGGAAGTTCATTTTTCTGAGATATGTGGAAGGTGAGATTGGTTACTGTCTATGGGATCTAATTAATCAGAAAACGGTTAGAAGCAAAAATGTAATATCTAATGAATGCGAGATGTATAAAAGGATTGTAGGTGAAACAGAGGTAAAGAACATTATTAACAACTTGATAGAACAAGAAGAAAATATCCCACCATTGGAAGAATTTGAGCAAAAAACTGAAGAGCACGATGGATAACAAGAAGAAGAAAACTTGTCGCAGCCATTACAAGAGATTCAACTCAAAAATAAACCACCACAGTTGCCTCACAAGTCTATTAGGCCTCAAAGTTAGTCACCAAAGTATACACCCTCAGATTATATGTTGGTAACTGATGAAAGTGAGCCTAATTGTTTTCGGGAAGTTTGTGAAGCAAAAAGTAGTGAAAAGTGGAAGAAAGCAATGGAGAAAGAAATGGAATTTTTGTTGAAAACAAAAACTTGGGAGCTAGTGAAGATTCAAGAAGGAAGAAATTCCCTAGAAAACAAATTTGTATATAAGATTAAACATGAGGGTGAGGAGAAGAAGGAAAGATACAAAGCAAGGCTAGTGGTGAAGTGGATTGTAGAAGTTCCTTGTAGATTCAAACTACTAACAATCATTTACTAAAAAAATAGGCCTCAATCTACTCTACTAATTAGTGGAAACAATTAACAATCATGAAATCATGAATCACATAAGATAATTAATTCAATCAATACATTACACAATGATTTCCTTGGGAAATCCACAACTAAAAACCCCTGCTATCTATATATTGCATTAGTCAGAAAATATGAGAAGACTGCAATGATTTTCTCAATCCCGAACAACCTCTACATTATCTCTATAAGTCTCACAACTTCCTAGACAAGCCTTGGTCAATACTTAACAAAATTTATGCTTGCCCAAGTCCCTATTTCTTTGCGTTGTTTCCTTGGGAATTAAACCCTATTAATTAGGGAAACTACTTAATTAGAATTGTGCAATCCATCATAGTACTTCCTCTAACTACATGCACCACGTGTATAATTTGGATGATTACACAAATGATAGTACAATGACCTTGAACTCCAATCTCAACTGGGTAACACATAGATCCCACATGCATGAGTTATCTATGGTTGAATTATCAGTTAACTAGTTGAACACTGAAGTTGCAACCCACTGCTAGACCTCCTACTAGTTCCTCCAACAGTTGGAACTAGTTTAACTGATTTTAACTAATTTAAACTAAATTAATCAATTAAAACTCAAAATAAACTCAACTAGGCCCCCTATAAAGTAGGAGACACTCTACATGATTCAATTTCCTTTTTAGGAATGTACTCTAGCAACATGATCCATCTGTGCACACAATCTCTAAGATGGTGATATCGATGTCGATATGCTTGGACCGATCATGAAAAATGGGATTCTCAGAGCTTTTGATACAACTCTAGTTGTCACAGTAAATCATTGTAGTATCCATCTGTTGACCAAATAACACAACAAGGATCTTCCTCATCTAAATAGTCTCACAAGTTGCTTGAATAAAAGCCATGTACTCTACTTCTACTAAACTGAGTGAAATGATTTCAGCTTCCTGTTGTACAATGAAACTATAGTTGACCCAATACAAAAGATTCCCCATGATGTTCTCTTCCTGTCTAATGGACTCCCTACCCAATCTACATCTCTTAATCCTTGAAGCTTCACTCCCTCTGTCCATCTGTACCAAAGACCAAACTGCGTGGTGCCTCTAAGGTATCTCAACACATGTTTAGTTCTATTTCAAGATAGTTTGGTTGGCTTAACCATTGCTTGATGAAGTTGGTTATCTACAATAACACATGTTCAGTCATGTGTTCACCAAATATATAAGTAAAACGACCATCTTCCTTTAAATGATAGCCTCTGTGGAGTACTAAAAAGGTATGCTTTTGATGATCATTTCAGTGGCTTTTCAGTAGAACTTGTAAACCTTTTTGCATCATGAACTTGGAAAACAATAAAGAATTATAACAAAACATGTGAGAATTAATATGCAAGACTTAACCGCTAATAATTGTCATTCTCTCGTGCAGGAAAGGGTGAAAACGAGGAGTTGTTGTTCAAAAGAAAAAGACAAGGACAAGGTAACTGCTGTCCCTTTGACGAGAGACCGATTGCAAACAAGGCTAAGCAGATCAAAGCAAATCGGCCTTGAAAAGGAGGAGAAGACACCAGCTCGGCGCAGGAGAAAAGAGATGATTAAGAATTAACAGTTTGGCGAATCCCTCAGGATCTTTGATCCTGAGGGATCGCTACTTTATCTATCTTGTTACTTAGACATCTCCGCCGTCACCCTTATATAAAGGGACATCACTGTTAGCTTTGGGGGGATTTATGTTTTTATGTAATTTCTGTTAAGATCAAAACTTTGATCATCGAGTCTCGATAAGAACTGGTTCATTGTACTTTTGTTTCATGCATTAATACAAACTTGGTGATTATCTTATCTCTGCGTCTGGATTAACTAAAGCGGTGCACCCTTGGAGGGTAAGGGCCCAGCCCCGGAGGACACTTGCTTCTGTATTACTATGATTTGATTTCTGCGTGATTTGCTTATCGTCGTTATTTGGTAATCTGATATGCTTTATAAGTTTACATCATATGCTCTGTTAAGATTAATTCATTAAGGTTTTTACAGACAAAACTGTTGTATTGACTCTGCATTATATTACTGATCCTTTCAGAGTTGATTGAATATTATTAATCTTGACCAAATACTGTTACTATTATGTTACGGAGCTTTTGTGTTGTACATTCATGTTATAGAAATTCATCTGAAAGTTGTGTTCTTTACGATTGTTGAATTTAGAAGTAATGTTGTTCTATTTTGAAACATAGTCGTATTCCTAAGATTGATCAGATTACTGTTCAAGTGTGTTGTGTACGTATATGATTTACAAGCGCTATTCCATAACTTATCCGTAGTTAGTGTTGTTCTATTAGTGTGTGCTGCTTGAGTTTCCTTAAGAGTGAAAGATTGTTGTTTGATTACGATGAGTGTATTTGAGTTAGTAGATTAAGTTTGATGACTGCTCATGAGACTTAGTTGTTTAGTTTCTGTTCCATTTCAGAATTGCTGTTCCATTTTAGAATTGTTGTTCCATTCTAGATTTGCTATTCAATTTCTTATTTGCTGTTCCATTTTGCTATCTGTCGTTCCATTTACTCGCATTTGTTGCTTTGGTGTGAGAGACGATCTAAGGCTGTAGTGAGCCTCGGCATTTACTGTCTAGCTCCCAGACCCGTGGTCCATGCTCTAATTTCCTTTCCATCAGTTTCCAAAGGGATGGGTGATCGCTACCGAACCCTTGACTGATAAGTTGCCTAAGTTTTCTGAGTGCGTGATTTATTCTTTTGAAGTAACTTAGTTATAGACAAGCATCCGTTTAATCTTGTATTCTTGAACGCTGTACTACTAGCATTACTCTAGCAAATGATAGCCTCAAACTGAGACACCCTTTGAAATAACAAAACGCTCCCGGATTGACATATTAATGTGAGGTAATTAGAGGTGAAAGAGACCCTTTTTATAGCTCTACATTTTGGCGCCGTTGCCGGGGAAAGAGTGTAGCCATTTGTCTTTTTCAGAGTAGTGTACGGACCTGCTAGGGGAGAGTTGGATCTTAAAAATGGAAGGTAAGAACCTGCGTACGGAACATGTAAAATCCCTACTCCACTGTCCGCTTTCCTAACAGATTTGTTGTTGCTTTGTTTGAATAGAATTTAGTAGTTCATTTGAGTGCATGACTAAGCAGGAAAAACTAGAAAAGAATATCAAACCTCCACCCAAACCTGAAAAAGCTAAGGGGCCGGTGACCCTTGGCCGAACGACCTTCATAGACGAAATCTATAAGAAAGAAGAATCTCAGCCATCAGTAGGCCCCAGGAAAATCATTTCTAAATAGCCTACTAGTTCCCTTCAGGCCACAGGATCACCATCTGTAGCCTTTGCTGAGGTGCATAGTCAAACTGAAGAGCAGGACTTTCAAGAAATTGAAAATTCTACTCCGGGACTATTACAGGAAGGGAATTTCAGCAACCTTTGTGAAGGAGAAGGAGAAACAGGGGAAACCGAGGAATCAAGATCTCCTATTGGAACAAATCAACCATTAAATAGCCCAGATAAGGGGAGCGCTGCAAAAATCATTGTTGAAGGAACCCAATCTCCTCAGACATCAGGTATTCTCATTATCCCAAATAAAGGAAGTGCTATTAAAACTATCCCTGTCAAAACCATTCCCTCTCAACCTAGGAATACCCTCCTAGATATCCTAGAAGGTTATTGGCATATATTCGATCCGATGGCTCAGAACCAGCCAAATACTCA
Source organism: Pinus tabuliformis (assembly GCA_031772625.1). Lineage (NCBI taxonomy): Eukaryota > Viridiplantae > Streptophyta > Pinopsida > Pinales > Pinaceae > Pinus > Pinus tabuliformis. The sequence goes on from CM062808.1 coordinate 827,100,692, forward strand.
AACCTCTACACTACAATACCCTATAGTGGATTCTGCAGCAAATGCACCCATGAAAGCTATCCCTCTTCAACATATCCCTGCATTTCACGGTCTCACATCAAAAGATCCGGATGCATTTTTATTCGAATTCGATGTGTTGTGCAGGGGATATGATTACACCACCGATCCCCAAAAATTGAAATTATTCCCCTCTACATTAAAATGGGCTGCTTTAAGATGGTTTATGGGATTAGGAGGTGGGGTTATAAACAATTGAGATCAAATGAAAGAATCTTTCTTGAAAAATATCAGGATTATTGTAGGTCCAGAGAGTTAAAGGACGAAATGTTCCAAATGACAGCCAAACCGAATGAAACGTTAGAGGAGTATGTGGAATGTTTTCAGTACAATCTACAAAGATCTCCTTATGCATCACTACCTTTACCTGATAATGTGTTAAAAACTGCATTGATAAGGGGCATGAAGGAACAATGGATTGAAACATTAAACATCATTGGGAAAGGGGATATTTATCAAGAGAATTTTGCTGACATCATTGATTTATGTATCAGGAGTTCGAGATGTAGCACAAGAGTAAAACCGACAGAATATGATCGGTTTCTAAGAGATAACAAAATATCAACAGAAAGAGTAACACGTGTAGAGATTGGAAATTTATTGGAAAATTTTAAAAATGATATTCTGGGGACACTAACTACACAACTTGATATTATGCAGGCTAAACAGAAGCAGATGGAGGCAGAACAGAATTTGGCGATCTTCTGTCCCCGATGCAGGAAAAAGCATAGTCACAAGGAATGCCCACTGGATACAGTCCAAACATGCGCCATCTGTACAAAAGATCACCTTACGGAGAGCTGCCCCTCACTTCTTGGATTGAAAGCGGTATATAAGGAAGCGGAAGAAGAACCAGAATCGGTGTACTTGATCAACCAGCACCGCCAGTGGCAGCCGAGACAATCTGGTATGTTTCCAGACCCAACTTCTTCTTTTCAGCCTCCGCAGTATAATGCTCAACAATATAGTATGTGGCAAAGTCAGTCCCAACCCCCATTTTCAAACTGGTCACTGCATTCGTTTCCTTCTTCAAACCCGTGGCTGAATCAGGCAAGCCAATCTGGTTGGCCGAATTTTCCTTACACTCCACCATATTGGCAAAATAGCCCATATCCTCCAAAATGGACTCCCCCTACTTCACAAAGTTCAGCCTGGCAGACAAACTGGCAGAGACCGATACACCAGCCAGTAGGAACTATTCCGCTCCCTCAACCTACTCTGCTAGCCTTACAACAAAATCCCCAGTCTAATCTGAGACCGCAACTCCTAGCCCAACCCAACCCCAATCCAAATAACAGATCGGTCCAATCTCTCCAAATTATAGAATCACCAGAAATAGGACCGACCTGAGGGAGTGTAATGATCTTCAGTTACGATCTGGACGTATTATTGAAACTGAGGGAGATAAAACAGTTCATATTGACGATCAGTTACCAAGAGAACATCAGTTGCAACAAGAGGATGTAAATAAGCAGCAGACTCATAATCAAGCAACCACATCCTCTCCTCCATTGCCAGAACGATTAGTCATACCTCGACCTTTACAGTATCCTTACTTTGACATTCTGGGAGAATTACAAAATCTGTACATAAAAATTCCATTCCTCCAAGCCATTCAAGACATTCCTATATATGCAAAAACTATCAAAGAATTGTGCATAAAGAAACCAAGGAGGAATATAACAAATAATCCAAGAGTCCAAGTAGTCGGCACCTAATATGATTTACTATCAGGGAAGGAAACACCCATTAAATATGAAGACCCAGGAAATCCAATTGTAACTGTTCAAATTTATGGTCAGACCCTGTCTAATGCCTTAGTTGATCTAGGAGCTGCAATTAATATTTTAACAACCACTACTTGCCAAAAGCTCGGCATTACATCTGTAGAACCCACCTCTACTTTGTTAGAATTGGCTGACCGATCTGTGGTTAGACCGGAGGGTACTCTACATGATGTCATGGTCTCTGTAGGTTCCTGGGAATATCCTACCGATTTCCTAATAATTAATCCAAAAACCCGACTTGATGGACACCCGCTAATCTTAGGTAGACCTTGGCTTGCCACTGTCGATGCTTACATTGGTTGCCGCCAAGGAAATATGACCATAACCAAAGGACCAAATATCAAGAATTTAGTTCTATATCCTCCAGCGCAGCCAAGTGTCACAATAATTAAAACTAACAAGCACCCTGTATCATACCTTACTGATAACATTAGATCTCCATTGACTATACAAGAGGCACTTGATTTTAAAGATCAAACAGAAGATGGTGCCATTAATAACTTCATTAGTCAAACTGAATCCGGATCCTGCACACAGTGTCACATGATAGAAGCAGCATTTGACAATGAATTAGAAGAAGATCCTTTGAAAGATACACATGATCAAATGATACCTGTTACTTCTGTTGCAAATAGTAAAATTGTGGAAATTGAACCGGGAAAAACTTTAAATATTAATGCCAACCTCACACCTGAGCAAGAAACGAAGCTCATCCATTTGTTAAGAAAATATCAAGAAGCATTCGCATGGGATTACCCTGATATGAAAGGAATCGATCCCCAATTATGTACACACCACATTTATATAGAAAAAGATGCCAGACTTGTTCGTCAACCGCAAAGGAGACTTAATCCTCATCTAAAGGATGTGGTAAAAGCTGAACTTCAGAAACTTTTAGATGTCAATTTTATCTATCCTATTTCTGATAGTAAATGGGTCTCTCCGCTTGTGGTGGTACCAAAAAAGAATGGGAAATGGAGAATCTGTGTAGATTATAGGGAACTAAATAAAGCAACACAAAAATACCACTTTCCTCTCCCATTCATAGACCAAGTATTAGATACCTTAGCAGGAAAGAAATTCTTTTCTTTCCTGGATGGCTTTAGTGGATACAATCAGATTCAGATTGCCCCTAAAGACCAAGACAAAACTACTTTTACTTGTCCTTGGGGAACATTTGCCTATTGAGTTCTACCTTTTGTCTTATGTAATGCTCCTACCACATTCCAAAGGGCTATCCTTAGCATTTTTGCAGATTTAATAAATGATGGACTTGAAGTATACATGGATGACTTTACACCATATGGAGATGATTTTGATCTAGCACTAGACACCCTAGAAAAAGTCCTACAACGCTGCTTCGCTACCAAGCTTTGCTTAAGCCACGAAAAATGTTACATGATGATGACTGAAGGACTTATCCTAGGACACTATGTTTCAGCAGCCAGCATTCAGGTAGACCCGGCCAATATCCAAATACTTTTGCTTATTCCCACTCCTACTACTCAAACAGAGGTACGCAGCGTTCTTGGATTTTCTGGTTATTATAGACGATTTATAGAACATTATTCACACATTGCTGCACCTTTATATGCACTAACTGGTAACATTGATTTTCTTTGGATAGAAAAATGTGAGCGTTCTTTCAAGGATTTAAAGAAGCTCGTATCCACAGCCCCAGTCCTTCGAGGACCAAACTGGGATTTACCATTCCAGATATCATCTGACGCCTCAGATACAGCCATTGGCGCAGTCCTTGGGCAGGAAGAGGATAAAAAACCATATGCTATCTATTACATCAGCAAAAATTTATCCCCTGCTGAATTAAATTACACTATTACTGAAAAAGAATTCCTAGCTGTAATACATGCTGTCAATAAGTTTAGACATTATATTACAAGCTATCTTGTTATCTTGTATACAGATCATTCTACCATAAAATATTTAGCAAATAAGCCTGTCACAAATGCCATAATAACTAGATGGTTGATATTATTGCAGGAATTCGATATCACAATCAAGGATCGGCCTGGCAAAGAAAACCCTGTAGCTGATTTTCTCTCAAGAATGCCAAAGCCAATTGATGCAGCAGCAGTTGAAGATCAATTTCCGGACAAACATCTGTTTGCTGTTGCCATTCAAACACCCTGGTATGCTGATGTTGCCAATTACCTTGCAGTAGGTAAACTACCAAAACACCTAACCCCTAATGAGCGCAAACAGATTGTTCAGAAAAGTGCTCGATTCTCGTGGATTGGGGGCTATTTGTTTCACACAGGGGCAGACATGCATATCAGGAGATGTGTTCGAGAAGATGAAATCTTTGACATCCTAAAAGCCTGTCACGATGGACCGTGTGGTGGACACTTCGCTGAGTGCCGAACTGGACATAAAGTACGGCAGACAGGATATTATTGGCCCATGATTTTCAGAGATGCAAAGAAATTTGTCCAAGCCTGTGATAGCTACCAGTGAGCAGGACGTCCTGGTCAATCTGACGAGATGCCTCTGAAACCACAGTTAGTCATTGAACCATTCGAGCGATGGGCTCTTGATTTCGTTGGACCCATCAACCCATCATCAGATCAGAAAACATATATCTTGGTGGCAACATAATATGTCACCAAATGGGTTGAAGTAGAAGCATTGCCAAGAGCCACAGAGGACTCTGTCATACAGTTCTTGTTCCATCTATTTGTACGTTATGGCCTTCTAAGGGAAATAATTACAGACGGAGGACCACAATTTGCTGGGAATAGATTAGCTGCAACATTCAACAATTATCACGTCCAGCATAAAATTACTACTCCATACCACCCACAGGCGAATGGACAAGTAGAAAGCAGCAATAAGGTAATAGAATCAATCCTAACGAAAACCATTGCGTCACATAGGCGTGATTGGGCTGCCAGACTACCTGAAGCACTCTGGGCCTATACAACAACATGGAGAAGCACCACTGGTTACTCACCCTATCAATTAGTGTTTGGAAAACAACCCATTTTTCCCATAGAATTCGAAATCCAAACATTACAAACAACACAGGAAGTTGGCCTAGATCTAAGCGAGGCACAAATCAATCGACTACAACAGATCAATGAGTTGGACGAAATTAGGCTCTCTGCATTACAAAATACAGCACTGATTCAACAGCAGCAAGCTAAATGGCATGATGCACTCATTAAAAACAAAGTCTTCCATGAGGGAGACTGGGCTCTCTTATACGACTCTAGATTTCAGGACTTCCCTGAGAAACTCCAGACTCGTTGGTTGGGACCATATGAAATCCAGAAGGTACATGACAATGGAACCCTTACTCTAATCACCATTGACGGTTCTGGATATGCCTTCAAAGTAAATGGCCACCGAGTTCGTCTCTATCGTAAGCCACTCACTCGGGAATCATTTTTCCAGTAGCTACGCCGAGACACTGATATGGAGATTTTAGGAGAGGAAGAGAAGTCTTCCTCACCTGTAATTCATTAAGGAATTCATTTCTTTTTACAATTTGTACATAAGTTCTTTTCTTTGAGTCGTTCTTGTACATATGCTTGAACTAATTTTTTCCTGTCATTTTTGCTGTTCCTTTTTTTAAAAGAACAGCATTTCGATTTTTGCCATTCCTTTTCCAAAAGGATGGCATTTGTGTGTTTCTGCTGTTCCTTTTCTAAAGGAACAACATTTTTTATTTTCTGTTGTTCCTTTTCTAAAGGAACAACATTTTTGATTTTCTGTTGTTCCTTTTCTAAAGGAACAACAATCTTTGATTTTCTGCTGTTCCTTTTTCAAAGGAACAACATCTTTGATTTTCTGTTGTTCCTTTTTCAAAAGGAATGACATTCACTTGTTCTGCTGTTCCTTTTCTAAAGGAACAACATTTCGATTTTTGTTGTTCCTCTTTCAAAAGGAACGACACTGCTATGTGTTTGTTGTCCCTTTTCCAAAGGAACAACATATTTTTTATTTCCGCTGTTCCTTTTTCAAAGGAACGGCATTTTTGCGTCTTTTGCTATTCCTTTTTCAAAGGAACAACATTTTTCATGGCTGTTGTTCCTTTTTCAAAAGGAACGTCATTTTGAGTGTTTTGCTGTCATTTTCCAAGAGAATTACATTTTTTTAATTTTTGTTGTTCCTTTTTCAAAAGGAACAACATTGGTGTGTTCTGTTGTTCCTTTTTCAAAAGGAATGACATTTGCACTTTTGATATCTATGCTCCTTTGTTGTTCCTCTTTCCAAAAGGAACACTTCTAGCATACTTTTTCTCTCCTTGTGAAACATCTTATCCCGTTTGTTGATCTAAATTGAGGATGCTTCTTGCTCCTGTTCTTTCAAAGTCTTTAAGAGACAGCTATGCACTTATGCAATGAACACAAAATCACAACATACTGAAATCCGCAAATTATAAATCGCTATCTTTATAATGCTCTGTATTGATAAGAGGACAAAAGGAAGGACACACTTATTCATCATCTTTTGCTGTCATTGTCTTACTAATTTTGCTTTGATTGGTTATCTTTATCATGACAATCCCTTTAATCCTCTTTGATTATTGTTTAGGAATAAGAGCAAAGGGTTTATATCTTCCTATTGAGATGATAAGACTTCTTCCGCCATTCCTACTCTTAAGGAGTGTTGAACCATCCTTTGTGTATAAATAAGGAAAAGTGCTTTATGAAAAAGAAAAAAGTAAAGATGAATTATAAGTTGTCAAATTACAGGATAGGGGGTCTCATCAAGAGCCAGCCTACCATGATCATGAGGATGGAAGTGAAGTGGCATTCCCACTATGGCCACCACACCAGGGATATGGTCCAAAAGGTATATCAAATAAACAAACCTTGGAACAGGAGGTCTCATCACGAGCCGGCCTGCCCACTTTTCGCTCCTTCCTCGTGAATGGCATTATGGTTAACTGGTTACCAAGCCAGCATAATGGCCTACACTTTGACATTACACTCCTTAATATACACATAAAGGATCATGGTTCCAGGGGTGAAATAAACAACTCTTCCAAGGTTATGGACACCTGTCAGCAGGAGAGCACTGTTAATGGTATTAAAGTCACATTGGTTACACCAATAGGTAAGATACTAATACTCTTTTGTTTCTTATACCCTAGGAACTAATCATATATTATTTCCCGACTTATATATCACATGAAAATTTATTACCACCAATCATGGCAAAGTAAGTGACAATGACCACTTAAGATTTGGCAAGTACGACAGACGTCCTATCCCCCCAGCCTCGCATCATATCACAGCAGCCTCTTACGTAATACGCGATCCAACTTTACGCCTTGATTTCAGTAATTTGTTGTTTTTCTAAACATGGCATATTTTCATACGCTGTTCCTTTATGACTCTGTTGCAGGTCGAATGTTGCTCCTTTATTTGACGGCTGGGACAGCTATCACATTGTGGGGGGGAGGTTAACCTCATTATTCCATGGATTATGTGTCAGCTCACCATTCGGGAAAGATAGTGTACTAGGGTATGGCACGGCTTAACGGCATGCTGTTTCTATTTTTGTTACACAAGTTGCTATTCATAAGCCATTTCTGTTGCATACTCTGTTTTTTTCAAAATCTTGCGATTATTACCCTCTCCGTGTTTCAAACAACACAAGCAGTTGCTGTTCCATTGAGAATCCATAGTGAAAACATGGGAGGAAGGGCGATTCGAAGGGAACCGCAGGTGTTGACAGTTTCAACTGCTGCCCGGGAGATCCTGGAAAGAGCAGGGTGGCTGACTTATCTCAACCGCTTGCAGGAGTCTAATGAAACAGTGGCGATTGAATTCCTGCAGAATCTGCAGGAGGATTACTCCATAGTAAGGGGGAAACAGATAGCAGTCACCGACGATATAATTGCAGAAGTCTCGGGACTACCAGCCACCGGACCTGTATGGACACTAAAAAAGGAAATATTACAGAAGATTATGGAAATCTTCTAGGACGAAGGCCAGAGCTTGACGATTAAAGGGAAGGGAGTTCTGCCAGCAACGTTAGGAGAGCCCTAGGCAGAATTAGCAAGAACCGTGCAAAGCTACATCACCTGCGAGGGTAGAAAAGACGTGGTAAGACCACAACATCTTAAACTCTTAGCTGTTTTAAAGCAGAAATGCTCTGTAAATCTTCCTGCACTTCTGAATTCGTTACTTCATGACGTTGCACAAAGCTTAAAAAAGGCACAGCATGTAGAGTCAGTCGTCAGTCACCACGGGTTAATTCGATTAATTGTTAGTCATAGCCTCGCCCAGCAGCAAAGCAGCTGGGAAGAGCTAATTGCAATAATTGAGGGAAGGGCGACAGCACCATCCCCAAAACGTAAGCATACTACCAGCACACTAGAACGCCCGGAAAAACGCAGAGAATTAGTAAAACAAAAGCATGTCACTAGTACATCTGAGCGTCCAGAAACACGCCAGGAATCGGCAAAGCGTAAACATGCCACCGGTACACCCGAACAGCCAGAGAAACGCAGAAAATCGGTCCGGTTAGCTCGGATACGAGGAAGGCTAGAAAAGCTTCAGGAAAGCACCAGCCAACCAGTAGAAATTGAGGACGAGCAATCCTCACGGCCAGAAGTAGAAGTAGAGCAAGCTGAAGGAGAAGAGAGAGAAGAGGTCGAGCAATCTGAAGAGGAGGCCGAGCAATCGGAAGAGGAGGCCGAGCAATCCGAAGAAGAAAATGAGGAAGAAGCTGAGAATTCTGAAACAAAAGCTGAGCATTCTGAGGCAGAAGCTGAACAATCCAAACAGGAGGGGGAATGGGACAGCAGGAAGGTAGCCCACCACAGGACCGAGTGGGAGAAGATGAATTGGCTGCAGTTTTGGCCAATATGGGTGACTATGGCCAACCTTCCACTCCATCAGACCTCCACGGCAAACCCCAGGAAGAAAATGCATCTGAAAAACCACATGCAGAAGAGGCAGAAGAAGGAAATCTGCCTATTCATGATGAAGAAGAGATAAGAGATACTGAACAGGAACAATCTGTTCCTAAAGCACCGGAGGAAATTCCGGAGGAAGTAGGGGCAGAAAAAGAAGTTGCCCAGGAAGTGATAGAACCAGTTAAGGTTCCTATCACAGAACAGCCAGAGCAGAACAATGAAGAAACACCCCAGGAGGAAGATCCAGGGACTAGTCACGGCCCAAACCGCAGCAGACAGCCTACTGTTCCTTCTAATGAAACCTTGGAAATTAAAGAATTGCGAAAGGAACAACAGAGATTATTGAGCATAATAGCCCAGCTCCACCAGCAGATCAGAATCCTGAAAGCAAGGCAGAGGGTAAGAAAGACCGCAGGGAAGAAAAAGGTGGCCACTTCAGTAAAACTCCGCAAGGCAAAAAGGCGGAGGACCAAAAATCACCCTGCTGTTCAAAACCCTGCTGAAAATCCAGCTGCTGTTCCAAATGATGCTGAAGAACAGACTGCTGTTCCATTTGAAAAGGAACAACAACAAACTGATATTCATGTTAAAAAAGAAATGGATAACAAGAAAATTCAGACGGAGGCACCACCCTCAGGGGTGATAAGGGTTCTGAACTCGAAACAACGCAATAAGAAAGTTCAGGTAAAACTCCCGGCCTCCACTGCTACATGGAGAAGAGATCCAAAGACAGTAACCTTGCGCAAGGGGTTGAAACAGGCTCAGCAAGAAGCAGAAAAGCTTAGAGAGCAAACGGTCCCTCGCGAGAAGTATGAAGAACTACAACAACAACTTAGGAACATCAATCAATCCGAAAGCCACGCCTTTGAAGGTTGGCGGAAGGAACAAGAAAAAGTTGCAAAGGTAACTTGTAGGCTAGATACTGTTATCAAGCAGATGGATACCTTGTGTTCTTTATACAATGACGTTTTAGCATGTAGGGCCCCTGCCAAAAATTATGCTTTGTTTTTACTGGAACGCTATTTGCAATTAAAAATAAAAGCTGTTAAAGCGGGTGCCCCCATACAAATTAACACTGTCAATGACTTTATAGACTCTTGTAAACACTACGGGGTGAAGGTCCAGAGATTGTTGTGCGAATTCTATTTGCATAACCTTGTGCTAGATCAGGAGACTGAGCTGAACCCTAGCCATTTTGTTGGAGACATCCAATTGCAAGCATTCATCTCATTCGGGGTTAATCAGATTAAATGGCTCAAAGCCTATAATACTTTCCAGAGGCAGGAAAATGGCCTAGATTTGTGGGTAAGGGCTGAGCCTAGGAACCCAGTGTAGTTATGGAAAGCACATAGAAACCTCATGAGGACTGCGGGTGTCATTGAAACATTAGGACCCATGCATGAGGCACTCATTCGACAAGGTTTAGAATATGTTCTTTCTATCAAAGACCTCTCTATTGATGCAGCCAAATTTCGATACCAAATCTCTAATCTGAATATCCAGCTCAGGGAACCGTTTAAGTATGAGAATTTTGAATTAGCTGCCAACCGTTTGAACCTCTATGGCGAAAGCATTTTGAGAGCAGGGCCATCCTGGTTAGGATATAGATTCTGCAGTCCAATTATTTGGCACCCTGCACCCGGGTATCAAGCCCTGTATGAGATGCCTGAGGGTCAAACAGGCCAGTTATTTGACTACCTAGTTACTCATCACGGTTGTAGGCCTCCGCATGAGATTCCTTCTCCAGCCTATTCTCTCATTGCCTTGCATGTCAACTACAACGTTTTCATGAGGGCATGAAACAGGGTAAGCAGGGGGGTGTGTGGAGTACTAAAAAGGTATGCTTTTGATGATCATTTCAGTGGCTTTTCAGTAGAACTTGTAAACCTTTTTGCATCGTGAACTTGGAAAACAATAAAGAATTATAACAAAACATGTGAGAATTAATATGCAAGACTTAACTGCTAATAATTGTCATTCTCTCGTGTAGGAAAGGGTGAAAATGAGGAGTTGTTGTTCAAAAGAAAAAGACAAGGACAAGGTAACTTCTTTCCCTTTGACAGGAGACCGAGTGCAAACAAGGCTAAGCAGATCAAAGCAAATCGGCCCTGAAAAGGAGGAGAAGACACCAGCTCGGCGCAGGAGAAAAGAGATGATTAAGAATTAACAGTTTGGCGACTCCCTCAGGATCTTTGATCCTGAGGGATTGTTGCTTTATCTGTCTTGTTACTTAGACATCTCCACCGTCAGCCTCATATAAAGGGACAACACTGTTAGTTTTGGGGGGATTTATGTTTTTATGTAATTTCTGTTAAGATCAAAACTTTGATCATCGAGTCTCGATAAGAACTGGTTCATTGTACTTTTGTTTCATGCATTAATAAAAACTTGGTGATTATCTTATCTCTGTGTCTGAATTAACCTAAAGCGGTGTACCCTTGGAGGCTAAGGGCCCGGCCCCGAAGGACACTTGCTTCTGTATTACTACGATTTGATTTCTGCGTGATTTGCTTATTGTCGTTATTTGGTAATCTGATATGCTGTATAAGTTTACATCATATGCTCTGTTAAGATTAATTCATTAAGATTTTTACAGACAGAACTGTTGTATTGACTCTGCATTATATTACTGATCCTTTCAGAGTTGATTGAATATTATTAGTGTTGACCAAATACTGTTACTATTCTGTTACGGAGCTTTTGTGTTGTACATTCATGTTATAGAAATTCATCTGAAAGTTGTGTTCTTTACGATTGTTGGATTCAGAAGTAATGTTGTTCTATTTTGAAACACAGTCGTATTCCTAAGATTGATCAGATTACTATTCAAGCGTGTTGTGTGCGTATATGGTTTACAAGCGCTATTCCATAACTTATCCGTAGTTAGTGCTGTTCTATTAGTGTGTGGTGCTTGATTTGCCTTAAGAGTGAAAGATTGTTGTTTGATTACGATGAGTGCATTTGAGTTAGTAGATTAAGTTTGATGACTGCTCGCGAGACTTAGTTGTTTAGTTGCTGTTCCATTTTAGAATTGTTGTTCCATTTTAGAATTGTTGTTCCATTCCAGATTTGCTGTTCAATTTCTTATTTGTTGTTCCATTTTGCTATCTGTCGTTCCATTTACTCGCATTTGTTGCTTTGGTGTGAGAGACGATCTAAGGCTGTAGTGAGCCTCAGCATTTGCTGTCTAGCTCCCAGCCCCGTGGTCCATGTTCTAATTTCCTTTCCATCAGTTTCCAAAGGGATGGGTTATCGCTGCCGAACCCTTGACTGATAAGTTGCCTAAGTTTTCTGAGTGTGTGATTTATTCTTTTGAAGTAACTTAGTTATAGACAAGCACCCGTTTACTCTTGTATTCTTGAATGTTGTACTACTAGCATTACTCTGACAAATGATAGCCTCAGACTGAGACACCCTTTGAAATAACAAAACGCTCCCGGATTGACATATTAATGTGAGGTAATTAGAGGTGAAAGAGACCCTTTTTATAGCTCTACAACCTCTACAACTTCAACTGAAGTAGCATTTTCCTTCCTCTAATTCCTTGCTAGAGAAGTCTCCATGGGTTTGCTACTCTCCATGAGGAACTTATTCAGTATCTCATTGGAATACTTTCCCTAATATACAAACAATTCCTCATATCCTTTCAATACTTCCATACAAATGAAATAATGCATGATCTCTAGGTCCTTCATCTCGAATTCTTTTGCAAAATCCTCTTTACAATATTTGACCAACTTCTCATAACCTATTAGAATTAAATCATCGACATATCATACTATAATCAATAATTTAGCTTCAATGAAAATATGGTAAAGGCTTGCATCTGCTTCACTTTTGGTGAAGCCCAACTTGGTGAAATAACCGTTGATCCTGATGTACCAAGCACAAGGTTCTTGTTTCAATCCGTACAATGCTTGCTTGAGTCTGCACACATGCAACTCTCTGCTGAAGGTCTTGAATCCTTCAGGTTGTTTTATGTAAACCTCTTCCTCAATCATTCAGTTGAGGAAGGATGTCTTCTAATCCATCCAATGTATTTTTCATCCCATCTACATTGGAAGTGTTGGAATAGATTTGATCGAAGGGTACATTGCTATTGGAGCAAAGGTCTCCTCATACTCAATTCCCTCCACCTCAGACAACCCCTTGGTCAAAAATTTGGCCTTGTGTTTCTCGACACTCACATATACTTCTTGATTCACCTTGTAGATCCACCTAGAATATACTAGTGACTTGTCCTTTGGCCTTGGGATAACCTCCCAAGCACTACTTCTGAAAATGGATCATAGTCCTGTATGATGGCATCAACCCATTGTTGTTGGGAAAAGTATCCAATACGGAATGACCCTATCCCACTCTAAGGGTGATAGTACCTCAACAACAACTGAATGCAAAGCTATTCAAGATTACTTCTTTATGAGATGAGAGAGAGAAGAGAAAATGGATCCACTAACCGTTATCTTCCGCTAATGGTTGATCCAATCTTCCCTCTTGCTGCTTGCTCCTAGCTCCTTGCTCTTTCACCGGCCCAGCTACACAAAGATCCTGTAAAAGCACAAAGAAAGGAAACTACAAGAAGCATACATCCATAACTGATTCAAGGATTAGAATAAATCAAATATACAAGCATCAATTCACCATAGAGACACATGCATATAGAAGAACCTCAAATACTTTATTAATAGAAGAAGTAAAGTTCTGAGAGTGTTACAACCATAATAGGCCCAGTCCAGCAACACCTCCCAGCAAAAAGAAATATCCTCTTCACCTCCTTCAAAGCAATCACCCAATAGTTCTATGCACAAACCAACAGCACTTCCTTACATTCACAAGATTTCAGCCTCCCTTAGACCTCATGAGAGAGCTCTATATATAGGAGTTTTGGAGAAAGGATGAGTCAGCTTGAGGCTGGCATGAAGCTGACTAGTGTCCTCTCCCACTTCAGTTATACTTCAGTTCTTGAGTCCACTTGGAGTTTCTTGCTTCCACTTGGAGATCTAGATCCTCTTACTCATCACAAGGCGAATTCCCTGATCCAAGTGTCATTTTGGAAGCTTCCTGGGCATTTGACACCTTGCAGAATCACTGTGCCACTTGGCCAATCTCGCCCAGCGCAGGTAGCCTTCATTGCTTTTGACATTCAGCGCAGGTACAGAGTGGAGCAGTTGACATTCAGCGCAGATGCTCAGTGGAGCAGCTGACATGATCCAGAAATAGCTTGTTTTTGAGTGTTTTCAGGTGGAGAACTGATTTTCAGTGCTGTGGTTTGCTGACCTTGTTCCTCTAGGGGTAGGAACAACATGTTTAGGGACTTTGGATCCCTCAGATTATCGACATTTCATGCTTCATGCTGTAAGGCACAAAAATGTCTATAACAGTTGCCCCCTAAAGTATGAGGTCGTTTATCGGGTGAAATGCTTTATCAGGAGGATCCGAAGTTCATTCAATCGCTGAGAGGTGCCCTGTAATAAAATACAATACAATACATTATTTTTTCATTCTGCTTTCATGATCTAGCTGAGGCGGGCATTCCCATGCTCAGCTTTATAAATTCATTTTGGTACATAGAACAGACGATCGTTTGATGGTAGACTGATAATTCTCTGCTGAAATTATCATCCTTTGAGTAGGATGATCATCTGTTGCAATGATGTACATAACAAATGTCTTTATATCCTGAATATATATATCGCAGCCCGGATGGATGAAACTAGATCTGGGGTCTTCAAACTCGTTCGATCTTCACTCTAAGTACAAGTCGATCCATGTGAGAATTGCGCTGAAGTCGAACATGGAAAGACATCGCTTGATTACCGGTCAATAATGTAAACTGTTAACAAGCGTGAGAGGAATCACCAATAATGACAATGACCCTCAAGGTACTGCAGTACAATTCACGTGGTGTGAATAAAGGACTTGGCGTCGAACACCACGCAAAATCTTCTGGTCGAAGGTCATTGACGTATACCTGTCGCCGGAAGTGAGAAACTTGCCATTGAGGCATGCAAGCTTCAAAGTACTGGGGGGGTTTGTTCCTAGATCAACTTCTTGGATAATGAGCTGAAGTCGACAAGAAGCGATCCGTCAAAGGAGGGCCTTAATGAATCCCACATCAATGACACGGAACGGAGCTAATGATTTTAGTGGAGGTGAAAACAATCTGTGAAATATGATTCAGGGTGGCGATCATGGGTGGATGAAGGATAATGTATGGCAGTGGACGGGACACGGTTGACTCTTTCTGAACAACATCTCTTGAACATATAACGACACTGATGTGATGGATCGGTAGCATTACCCCAAATGTGGATGGTTTGGCGAGGACCATGGTGATGAGACCGATGAATGAAACAACCCAACCCGATGTGATACGGAGGACAAAGTGTCATGTTCAAGAGCGACTTGCTACCATTAAAGCTTTGAGGTTCTCCCAATTTTTCCCCAGTCATTTCTGACCAGTACCTCTTTATTTTTGTCAAGCTTGAGGAGGATAACATATGCTTGTTCTATAACCTGCCCTTCGGGCAAGCCCATCGCTATGTTTTAACGAGCTTAGCGATAGGGAAACTCGTTCTCGTCTAAAGACAAGTTTGTCGCTATTTAATCATTTTAACGAGTCTAACGACAAGGAAAACTCGGTCCTTTTCATTTTTAGAGAGTCTGAAAAGGTACAGAAAGTTAACTCCAAAATTCCTTTTTCGTCATCTAATCCCTTAAGTCCGAAAAAGTATAAAACAATACAGAAGGGATGAGTTTTCGATAACTTTAACGAGCCGAATAAAACAAGCGCTCGACCTTTTTGTGCAATAATCCCTCAGGTCCAAAAAGATTAAAATCTAGAGGAGGGATAGCTCTTCCGGTCACTTTAACGAGCTGGAAGGCCAAAACTCGGCAAACTTTTCATATTTTACGAGTCAGGAGAAAAGAGCTCAAAGAAGACTCGTCTTTTGAGGAACGAGTGATAAACAGGGATAGCAGCGGATTCCAGGTACAGGTTGGAATTTTCCAATCACGGCAGTGTCACAAGGATGGCTAAGTGAAATCACTCTTCGCAGTTGTTCCTCAAAATGGGTAAACAATCATATGGAGGTGAACGATTGGCCAAATGAAATGGAGGTGGCGGGTGCAAACACGACCAAGGCTTTTATGGCTAATTTACGATCACAATGGTTATTTACCGGTACTGGGTTCATTTTTTAAAGAGCTTGAACGTGCCAAAACACTGCTCAAAAGCTTATGTTTATTTTTTAACGAGCATGAACTATGACGCTAAAACTGCTCGGATCTCGCTTTTCTATTTTTTAACGAGCATAAATTCCGCGGTAAAACTGCTCGAATTATATGGTCAAAATTTTGATTTTTTACCATCACTAGCTTTTCTCTCTTCAAATATAGTACTGCTTTTTCAATTGCTGCAACAAACTTTGTTAGAAATGAATAATATTTGCATGAAAATGAGATTATAACCCTAATATTTCACTTTAAACTGTGTAAAAAGCCATTAAAAGGTGTTTTTACCTCTCATTTACCATTTCATTTGCATTTGGTTTGTTGGAGCTCTGGAGGTGCCTCTTCCCCCTTGATTTTCACCAGCTGATTCCGGGAGATTCTGCGGACGATTTTCGGTGCCGTCTACACCAGGTAGGAGCTAAACCCTAGCTCTTTCTTTTCATGGTTTTCTTTTCTTGTTTTTTGCCTGTTTTCCGGTCTTTCTGAGCCCCTGGGGTTTTGCCAGGGCGCTCTAGGATCAGCGCAGGTTTCCCTTTCGAAACCTGCGCTGAAGGTCAAACTGCCTTAAGGCAGCCTGACCCTCAGCGCAAGTGGGAGACTTCCTGCCTGCGCTGGGCTCAAAAAGACTGAGCTTTTAAGGTTATTTTTGATGAATTTTTCGCCAGTTTTTCATCAAATCAGGAATTCACTCTTTCTCTTGTTTGCTTTGCAGGGAACCTTGAACAAAATGTCCCTTACATGGCGAGAACGAGAACATGAAGAGGAGGACATGATTGCCCTCCATGACCCGGTCACGGTGAACGCGCTGCGGAACTGTGGCCTGCTGAAGTTCTTCCGTATCTCTAGCATGAGAGCACAGATTTCTTTACTGCAGTATATGCTTGATGCTTGGGATCCTGTTAACCAAGTGTTCCAGATTAGGGGGAAGACCATCCCCTTGACTATAGAGGACATGTACTTCTTGACTGGGTTGTCAAGACGAGGTGCCCTCATTTCCTTATCAGGTACGGCCCGGGGGACTGATTCCACCAGAGATTATGTCCGCCAGTATTGCAGGGAAGGTTCTCAGCCGAGCAGAGACGGCAAGATTGTTATCCGTGAGATTACTGATCGGGCTCTCAGGTCCATTCTGTTCACTATTGGTCGGATGGCCGGCAGCGCAGCTTTACATGTTGCCAACAGGTCTTATATGCAGCACGCCTTGGAGTGTCTCCAACCGAAAGTATTCAACTGGTGTGATGCGGTACTTGTTCAGATGAAAAGTCAATTGGCCAAGGTAAAGGACGGGAAGCTGAAGAACTTTGGATTTGGTTCTATTCTGACTGTCTTCGCCTTGGAGAAAATCCCACTGATGCAGCCTCAGTACATCATACTTGACTTGCCTTCTCCGACCGAGCCACGCATGCAGAGGTGGGTTGACCACATGTCTAGGCATGCAGGTCAACCTCAGATTACTTTTACTGAGGCCTTCTTTAGGTGGTTCGAGCGTCAGGAGATGGCGTTTTCTGAGTATCCATATGTGGGTATGGATTTCCGAGGTGATCCGGATTTGGTGCTACCGGATGGCGAGCAGTGGGGTGCCATTGGTAAACTCTTTGACCATATTATTGTTTATTGTTCTTACTCATAATGTTGTTGTGCTTTATTCTATCAAGACTTTTAATTGTACTCTTGGGTGCATGACGATATTGGTCCTGTTTGTCCAGCAGTTCGTCCGAGATCGCCAGCTGCTGCCCCGGCAGGGGAGCCTGCTAGGAGAGTTGTTATTCGCGATCTTGACGACACCGAGACCCTTACAGCTGTGCAGGAGCAGGTTGAGAGCCTTACTCGTGGCCTTCCGGATGTACAGATTGACGAGTTACCTTTACAGATGCAGCGGCATACCATTGGTGTGCCTAGACGATGGACTCGTCTCTTGCGCATGATTGCACAGGCCGTGACGTACTATCATGAGCACCACTAGGCTAGGGTGCCCCCTAGCATCTTTTTGAGTTCTTAGGTCATATGACCAATTTTGTCTTGGTTACAGAACATTATGTATGAACTTATATAAACAGCTTATATATTTTGATTTTCGGGTTTTATTCTGGTTGATTTACGTGATCCATATGTACAATTTTTGGTGATGTGTCCCTTTTTTTTATAAATGTTGCAAATGTCTATCTAACACATAGTTCGCTAATGAGTCAGTTAATGTGTTTAAGTTTCTTGAAATATGTTGATATTGAATTGAATCAAATCGTCTTTCCAAGATCTTAACCCTTAGGAACATGCGATAAATAGCTGGATTGCGAACAGAATATATACCATTGAGTTGCAGTATTACGAGATGTGAGTCTAGCCTGACAATTAGTCGGCGTATGCCACGTGTGATGGCATCAGAGAGTAGTTCTATCAACGCGCTATACTCAGCGATGTTATTCGTTGATTGCCCAATACATACACCTCTGAAACTTACTAACTCGCCGCTTGGATCAAAAATGGCCCAGGCTGCGGAGGACAGGTTCCGCGAACTACGACTCGCTCCGTCGGCATATCCAACACATGTCTCCAGAAGGTTCGACATCTGCAACGGAAAAAAGGTGGATCACTCGACCAGAACAAACACTTTAGCGAAAACAAAATACAACAAAAGCATGCAGGTTACTATTTAAGCATAGTAACGCTTGAGGTACAACCTGTTGCGGGGCTGCGCCAGTGGAATTCCATCGTAATCCATTAACTCGTAGGCTCCTTTTGCTAACACCCTTTTAACAATATAGGGGCCCATCCATAAGGACTTGAATTTACCTGCTCCCAATTTATCGGATTCTTGGTCATAAAGCAAGACCAAATCACCTTCTGAGAAGACACGAGGTTTGACATTTTTGTCAAACTGAGCCTTGACTCGTTTCTTATGAGCTTCGTTAGCCAAAGCGGCGTTACGACGGGTTTCATCCAACTGGATTAATTCCAAGAAACGAGCCTCTTCTTCTGAGGTTCCGGGGAGAAGATCAATTGCGAGTTTAAGCGACGAAATTTCGCACTGGATCGGTAAGACTGCTTCCAGGCCATACACCAATTGAAAAGGTGTGAACCCGGTTGCGTTCTTTACCGACGTTCGGTAGGCCCACAAGGCTGAGTACAGGATTAGGTGCCACCTTCTTTTGTGAACCCCGATCATCCTTTGCAACATACGCTTCAGGACCTTGTTGATTGCCTCAACTTGTCCGTTGGCTTGCGGATAATATGGGGTAGAGCTGTCGTGAGATAGCCCTAGCTTGGCAGCTAATTCGACCATCATGTGATTGCGAAAATGCGACCCATGATCTGTAACTATAGCCTGTGGTACGCCGAACCTGGCGACTACATGATTAAAAAAGAAAAGGGCGGCTGTTTCACCAGTGTTATCCAATGTAGGCATCGCCTCGGCCCATTTGGTAAAATAGTCAACAGCGACTATAATATACCCATGCCCCCCGGTCGAGGTGGGGTTACATTGCATGAAATCGATGCCCCACTTGGCGAAAGGCCCAACAGCAACTATCGGCTGTAAAGGTGCGGGTGGTCGTCTGGTTTTGCTATCAAAGATTTGACAAGCATGGCAACTTCTGACTGCGGTTATGCAATCTTTGAACATGGTTGGCCAGAAGTATCCTGCTCGTAAGATTCTTTGTGCTGTTGCATATCCAGACTGATGCCCCCCACACGCGCCTGAATGACAATCATTCAGGGCTTTTTCGGCCTCCTCATGGGTAAGGCACCTCCTCAGAACTGTATCGACACCACGACGGTAAAGTGTATCACCGACGATCATGTAGTCTTTTGCTTGGTATCGTATACGTTTTTGTTCGGAGTGAGAGGTGTTAGGCCTGAAATTTTGGGTTTGGAGATAAACTATGATATCCCCATACCACTCATCGCTTACAGATAACAGAAACAAACTTTCGTCCACGATTGACTCTTCCGATGTTTCATCGTTGGACGATGATGGGAGATCGCACAATAATTCTGCGAAAACTAGGGCCTTCTTTGATTTGGATTTTACAAATTCCAGATCAAACTCTTGAAGGATCGCTATCCATTTTGAATATTTGCCCCCCAGCAACTGTCGCGACAGTATATAAGTCATGGGGTTGCAATCTGACAGGATGGTAGTTTTCCGAAAGAGGACATAATGTCGAAACCTTTGAATCGCTTGAACAGCTGCAAGCGCTAGTTTTTCAACATAAGAATATTTACTTTCTGTATCGTTTAAGTTTTTACTTAAATAATAGATAGGATGTTCTATTCCATCGACTTCTTGAACTAAAACCATCGCAATGGTCGTATCCGTTGCAGCTAGATACAGGTTAAAATCTCTTTGATAGTCAGGGGCGTACATTAATGATGCTTTTACTAGACAATCTTTCAGAGCATCAAAAGAAGCTTGCGACACCTGGTCCCAGACAAAAGGTACATCCTTTTTCAATAGACGAGTATAACCCTTAGCAAGTTCTGCGTAATTTGGAATGAACCTCCTCAGAAAGTTTGCTTTCCCTTGGAGTTTCTGAATCTGAAGCAAATTTGAAGGTGGAGGCAAATTAATGATTGCCTGAACCTTGCAGGGGTCGAGACGAATCCCATCCTTAGAGACTACAAAGCCAAGTAAACGACCAGAACTGACGCAAAACACACATTTGTGCGGATTGAGTCTTATCTTGTAGTGTCAGCAACGTAGAAATATCGCTCTTAAATGTTGCGGATGATCAGTCCGCTTTCGCGAATGAGCCGGAAGATCGTCGAGATAAGGTTGAACAATGTTCTTGATGTCATGGAAGGCATAATTCATCGCCCTCTGAAACGTCGCCCCTGCGTTCTTTAAACCAAAGGGTAATTTTCGATAAGCGAATGTGCCCCACGGACAAATAAATGCAGTCTTTGACTGGTCCTGTGGGCGGATATTTATTTGATTATACCCGGAAAATCCATCCATAAATGAAAAGATTTCACATCCGGCGCATTCATCAATTATCTGGTCGATGAAGGGTGTAGGGTAGTTGTCCTTCGGACAAGCTTGGTTTACATCCCTATAATCAACACACACTCTAATCGTCCCTTGTTTTTTTCATAACAGGGACAATATTCGATACCCAATCGGTTAGAGGAACCGGGTAGATGAACCCAGCATGGAGGAGTTTTTCAACTTCTGCCTTAATGGCAGCGGCTTTCTTCGGGTGCACCTGCCGAAGCCGTTGCCTTACTGGTTTGACATCAGGATACATTTTAATTTCATGTTCAACGATACTCGAGTCAATGCCTGGCATTTCATCATATGACCACGCAAAGACATCTCTAAATTCGCGAAAAAGAGCGTTATATATTTCCAGTTCTGAAGGGGAACAACCTTTGCCGACATAAATATTCTCTACAACATCTGTTTTGGTCGAGATATTTATGGCTATAGTCTCTTCAATATTGGATAGGTTTCGCTCGGAATCCACCGTATTTACAGTATTCGTTAGGAACTCAAATACTGAAGGGTGATAAAGGTCACTTTGAGTATCTTCTTCATATTCCGGAAGAAGGGAACGATGGTGGTGATCATTCCATGGTGCCCCCTCAATCATCATTGATTGTAAGATTCCTTCATCAGTCCCATGTACTTTCGACCAAGGATCTAATGGGGTTCCATATTCTCTAGATCTATCTACCCAAACACTTGACGAGCGTTGATTTGGGCTCGCCTCCCATTCTTGAAACATTGATTGCTACAATATTTCTAAAGGGCTTGGGGGCAAAACCATTGAATGATCCATGTTGACCTTCGTGGAAGATATCATGTTGCAGGTTGCTACAAACGGTACATTTCCTATATAAATAGGAGGTGGTAGCGCGAAAGTTCCCATCAATGTGGGGTCTTTCAATAATCCTACTCCGATATCTTGAATTGAATGGTTGCTCTCATGGATCATGGGAATGCTTCCTGTAACTTGTGAACCATTAGGGAGGAAATTTTGTTGGTCGACGATCGTAATTCCTCCTTCAAACGGGAATGCGATCTTCCTAAAATAAGTCGACACGACAGCTGCCATGGCATAAATCCATGGTCTACCCAGTAGGATGTTATAGTCAAGATTTCCATCGATGACTTCTACATCAATTTCTACTGTCTTTCCTCCTAGTTCGACTTTCAAGTTATTAAGGATACCGTAAGGGGTATAAGTCCTTCCGTCGAAGGCTTTTAATGTCGTTGAAGATCGCGACAAGGTTGGAGATCCTAAAGTTTTCCAGCAACTCATTGACATAATACATGTCGAGGCTCCCTCATCAATTATCATTCTGTGAACAGTTTTGTTGAGTGCTTTCACTTGAATAAGGAAAGCTAGCTGAGCTGGTAACTGAGGATCATATCCCTTGTGATCAAAGGATACTAGATTGGAATCCTTAGGATCAACCCCACCAATTGCCGATAACAATGCCTGTCTTTGGGTCGGACAATTTTGTAGCACTTCAAGAGTCGACATAGCAGATGGCGATTGGGCCAAATCTTCCACTATATTATAATGCTGCGCCGCTCTGGCGCGAGGATTAAATGTCGACTTGTGTACTACACCCTTCGGCGGTTTTATTGTTAGTTTAGGGATGGTGGGTGTTACAACTTCTGTCGAAGTTGTTGTCGAACTACTTGGTTGATCTTTACCTTTTTCGTTCGACACCTGAGGATTCCCATAATCTTTGTTCCTTGTCGAAATCAAAGCATCATTCTGCTGTTTCGAAACCGACAACATTAGGACTTGCGACGGGGAAGCATTTCCACTATCAACCAGATTTTGACCTGGGTTGGGAAATGGATCAGTTAACACAGCTGAGGTTTGGGAACTTTTAAAGAACCTCTTTAACTCAGCTTTGAATGGGCAATTCTTTGTGGTATGATCCTTATCATCGCATATTAGACATGGATAATTTTGTTTCCCTTTGCCAGGAGGGTTTGAAGAATCTTTTCCAGGGGATGACTCACCCTGTTTCTTCTTCTTCCCTTTGTTTTGTTTCTTCTTGCTTCTTGGTTGATTGGTTTCTTTGCCCTTATCTTCCGATACGGCATTTACTTCCGAAGCAAGAATTTCTTCTTTTGCATTTTGATCCGAATTCTTACGGGCTTTCTTTGACGAAGCCTTTATCGATTTCGCGTTTGCCGTGCCAATCACGCCGTCACCGGCATGAGAGTCACTGTTTGATTTAGGAGGGGGAGGAATTGAAAACTCTGGTCTAGGGGCGTCAGGTATTTTGTCATAGAGTGTGCCGGACTGAGTATAAACTAAGTCCAAATATTGTGCACGAGCAATCACTTGCTCCTCTGTTACGACTCCCCCCTTGGCCACATCTTCCGTAATAGCCGGAAGTAACGACTTTATAAAACATTCAGCTAATAGCTGATCGGGAACATATGTTTTCACCATCCTACGACGACGACGCCACTCATGTATATGATCAGATATATGGGTAGCAGTTGTCTGTTTGAAGTTGGTTAATATTTCTGTTCCCGTTTCATACCTTATCGGTAATTGAAAGTGGGTTAAGAAAGTCGTGGCTAGGGAACTAAAATTGTCGAAAGAGGCTCTTGGCAATTCAATATACCATTTAGCCGCTGGACCTGTCAATGTCCTCTGAAAAAGGCGAAGTCTTATCGAATCATCGTTAAGGGTGTTCGACGAACACCATAGATGAAAAGTCATCACGTGATTCGACGGGTCTTCACCTGGATTTCCATTGAATTTAGGAATGTCAGATGGAAGTTTATGAGGAATCGCTGGCCACCAAGGGGCATAAGCAATCGGATCGTTGGTTAAACGGTGTAAATCAGGTAACTCTAAAGTTGCCACGAATGGTAACTGTTGATTCAGGTTAGGCGAAGCGTAACCAGGGTACGATGGAATCGCTTGAGCAGTGGGTCTTTGCATACCAGCATAATGTAATTGATGTTGGTATGACTGATACGGCTGGTGGACTTGACCACTGTAAAGTGGTTGGTTTTGACCGTTTTGGATATACGGTTGTCCACTATTCGCAAAGATCTGCTGCTCAGAACCTTGGTACACTTGCTGGAACTGCGGCTGTTGGTATTGTACAAGCCATGGTTGTGACGCCATGTTCTGTTGCGCCATGCTAACCATTGGACCAAGGTGTGGGGTAATTGTACCCGTTTGTACTTGTGTCGTCCCACCAGTTGGCGATTGTGGTTGTGACCCATGGTCAAGCGACTGTTGCATTACAACCTGAGAATTCTGAGGTTGACATGTAACAGGTATCGCTTGAACTTGCGACACGGTTACAATAGCCGGGGTGGTTGGGATGTTCGTCACAGGTACACACTGTTGCATAGAATATACAATCCTTGGTTGTTGAGGTAGGATAGGTACCCAACTACATGATGCAATTCCAGTATAACCAGAATACTGTTGAGAACTGCCATATGGATATCCTCTCGGAGGAGGTAATGAAAGGGCATACTGCCCCCCATATGGTAGCAATCTGGAACTCAGAGGGATTGTTAGTCCTTGAGGACTAGATGGCCCAAATTGACCTCCATGAGGATCAATCTGTCGAGTTTCAACATAAGAATTACCGGGTATTACTCCGGATGAACAAACTGGAACAGACCATACTGTCGAAATATTCCCTTGGTGGACTCCTTCTAGCTTTTGAGAGCTAGTTGGGACAGCTGGTATGCCGGCAAACATCGTTGAAGTGACGGCAGGGGCTTCTGCTGTCGCTGTGTTATTTGACACAATCCTTGATGATGACGGTTGTTCAGACATTTTAAGTCTATCCAATAGATTGCCTAGCGATTCTACAGGAACTTCCACTTGTGGTGGATTAACCTCTGATGAAGGAAAGAGAGTGACCCCTACTCCAAAATGAGTTGGAGTACTTGCTTGCGGATCCTCTGCAATTTCTTCTATCGCAATCAAACCCGGTGGAAGAGGAAGACCGTCAGGTCCGTAAAATATTTCTGGTGCCGAAGAAGTGGTTGTTTCGACAGCGACAGTTGCTTTGGGAACAAAACTTTATGGACCGGTTACAGATGGAACTGGTTCAGTTACACAAGTATTTGCCCCCAGACTAGGATCAGTATTACTGTCCTTCTGTGGCTGTTGTACTTCTTCTATAGAGGCAGGGTTTCCAGAAATGTTAGGAGTAACCGGAACCTCGGATGCAGTAGGAACACTTGTTCTAACTTTCAAAGGAGATTTTGAACCGGTTAAACGATTTCGCTTTGCCCGTACTGTTTTCGATTCCGGGGACAAAGACGGTTGACTCGTAAGCCTCCGCGAACGACGGGGTTTCAATTGACTTTCTTCCACGATTGCGGATTACTCGATCAACTAAAATATTAAAAGGGGAAATTTGTGTTTCCGAATTGAATGAATTTTATTAGACGCTTTTAGACACAACTTGCTTTTCACTTTTTAAGAGTCGAGAAAAAGCTAAAGATGACTCTAGTCTCCTTCGATGTATTAACGAGCCCGAAGTGACAAATGCTCGGTTGGACTTTTTCAGTTATAGAGTTTGAAAAAGGCCAAAAGAAACTGCTCTGGAGATCTAGGCAGAGGGTGTGCCAAACCTTTCGCAAAACCACAGAATACGTTTTACGGTACGAGTGGTCGATCTTCGTGAATGCTGTGTTCACTGCATTGCGATCAATAGGGCGGCCGACACGGTTTCCTATTGGATAAAGGCTTTATTCCTATAGGGGTCTCCCAATATATACGCGACGGTACGTGGGAGCACAAGTCCGTATTAGTGCCACCGACTCTCAGGAGGAATCACCCACCTTCGTCGAGATCGACAGTCACTACGTTTAACGACGCCGGAACACGTCTCTAGCTTAGACCTCTAGATGTTTGCGTTATGTTTCAAAGCGTTGTTAGGTTCATTCAATATATTTTAAGTTGATCTTTTTAAAGTTTGCCTTTCAAGGTTCACCACGAGATGTATTGATACAAATTCCTAAATGCAGTCTAAGATGAGAAGCAAGCTTTTTCAGTCTTTTCGACTTATGAAAATCTTAACTACTGAGGGAAAAGAGAGACAAAATCTTTTCACACAGATCAAAGAGCACTCGCTAATGCACTTTTTCCTTAAATCAACATACAAACTTATATGCAAAATGCAAAAATGCAAGTATTTCTTTTCTCTTTCTTAATGTTGGCGTAATGCAAAAAAGAAAGCTGTTGTATAATTTTGAATTCAATTTCAAGTGAAAGCAAACAAGCTTGTCCAAAATCAAAAGACACCTTAAGATTTACTTGTTTCGACACTAGAAATATATAAACTCAAACCAAATGACGAAAGCAAAAACCTAATCAGCTATGAACAGCAAACAAACTAACTCTTAAGATCAATACGACACTTTATAACAGGTCTAGATCTAAGAGGTCACAGCAAGACTAGTTCACTTTCGTTATGGGAAACTGTAAATGTACAAGAAATACACAAAGAACAAACACAGTTTCTTTATACAACTGAGGCGGAATAGTGACAAGGAAAGTTGGTTTCAGATAGGCCCACTGACTGGTAACAAACAACAAAAACAAGAGTGAAAACAGGGCAAGAAACAACAGGAAACCCCAGTAGCACAAGGCAGGACTGGTCCAGCGCAGGTGGAACACTGCCTGTTTGACCTTCAGCGCAGGTAGCCCCTTCGGGAACTGCGCTGAAATGCAAACAGCCTTTGTACAACCTGCACTGAAGAACGAAACTTTCGTTTCTGGTGGTTTCCGGGTCACAGAATGCTCAAAAATTCACAGTTTTTGCTCAAATCAGAAGCTATCAGTCAAGGACACACTAAGGGATGACAAGGAGGATGAAAAGCTATCACTAAGAGCTTATTAGAGTCCTTGTGGATCAGCTCTTCAAATCATAAACTTGCCCAGAAACTGAGCTAGAGTAGCTGCCCTCTACTTTGTATTTGAATGATTCAAACACAGTTCGATTCGGTACTCCCTTTGTTTATGAAATGAATAGCAAAAACACAAACAACCAACAAGATACGCTCCCCAGCGGAGTTGGCCAATTTGTTGTTGGGAAAAGTATCCAATACGGAATGACCCTATCCCACTCTAAGGGTGATAGTACCTCAGCAACAACTGAATGCAAAGTTATTCAAGATTACTTCTTTATGAGATGAGAGAGAGAAGAGAAAAGGGATCCACTAACCGTTATCTTTCGCTAATGGTTGATCCAATCTTCCCTCTTGCTGCTTGCTCCTAGCTCCTTGCTCTTTCCACGGCCCAGCTACACAAAGATCCTGTAAAAGCACAAAGAAAGGAAACTACAAGAAGCATACATCCATAACTGATTCAAGGATTAGAATAAATCAAATATACAAGCATCAATTCACCATAGAGACACATGCATATAGAAGAACCTCAAATACTTTATTAATAGAAGAAGTAAAGTTCTGAGAGTGTTACAACCATAATAGGCCCAATCCAGCAACACCTCCCAGCAGAAAGAAATCTCCTCTTCACCTCCTTCAAAGCAATCACCCAATAGTTCTATGCACAAACCAACAGCACTTCCTTACATTCACAAGATTCCAGCCTCCCTTAGACCTCATGAGAGAGCTCTATATATAGGAGTTTTGGAGAAAGGATGAGTCAGCTTGAGGCTGGCATGAAGCTGACTAGTGTCCTCTCCCACTTCAGTTATACTTCAGTTCTTGAGTCCACTTGGAGTTTCTTGCTTCCACTTGGAGATCTAGATCCTCTTACTCATCACAAGGCGAATTCCCTGATCCAAGTGTCATTTTGGAAGCTTCCTGGGCATTTGACACCTTGCAGAATCACTGTGCCACTTGGCCAATCTCGCCCAGCGCAGGTAGCCTTCATTGCTTTTGACATTCAGCGCAGGTACAGAGTGGAGCAGTTGACATTCAGCGCAGATGCTCAGTGGAGCAGCTGACATGATCTAGAAATAGCTTGTTTTTAAGTGTTTTCAGGTGGAGAACTGATTTTCAGTGCCGTGGTTTGCTGACCTTGTTCCTCTAGGGGTAGGAACAACATGTTTAGGGACTTTGGATCCCTCAGATTATCGACATTTCATGCTTCATGTTGTAAGGCACAAAAATTTCTATAACACCCATACTAGTTTCTACACTTCTTCCTCAAATGAGGATGGCTCAATCTCTACACTCTTGCTCATCAGAGCCATGTAGCCAGTGTACCAATTTGGTGACCTCGGTTTCCTTTGCTGTGATGTGGGTGCTCCCACATTATCTAGAGCATCATGCATCAATCTTTCAAACTCTCTAGTGTGCTTCCTTCCATCTCTGGATGTCTCTCCATAAGTGGGTGCTTCCATCCTATGCTCCTCTACTTGTGGTTGCTCCACATCACCTTGAGATTCTTCCTTTGGAGCTAAAAGATCATCATCTACATGTAACTGAAGCTCCCTCTCAAGCGAACATCTCACGGTATTCTCTTCAAAGAGATTCACATTTATACGAATAATTGGCATCCTGTGAGATGGCAGGTACACTCGATACTTGTGAGGTGTATTAATGTACCTCACAAATATGCCCAACCTAGTTGTCCATTGTAGCTTTTTTCTTACATCCTTGGTTACATGACAGTAAACTGATGAACCAAGGATCTTGAAGTGTGACACATTTGGTTTCTTCCCTTAAAAATATTCTTCTAGTGTACTCATCCCGAGAATCCAATGATGACTCCTCCTCTACACGTATACTGCTATGTTGCATGCTTTCACTCACAAGTGCAACGGTAGGCTGTGATCATCCAACAATGCTCGTGCAACTCCCACAATAATTTCATTCTTCCTTTCATCAACCCCATTCTATTTTGGGTTATGGGGTGCTATTAACTCCCGTTGAATGCCTTCTGAGGCAAAGAATTTCTTGAGTTCATTCGACACATATTATCCACCGTTATCACTCTTGAGAGACTTCACTGTCCTGCCAGTGTCTTTCTCAAGAAGTGCTTTAAATTCACAAAATTTGAGAATGTCTAGTCTTTCTTCTACATGAAGAATATCCAGAAATTACGGGAGAAATCATCTACAAATATCACATAATACCTATGCTTGGTCATGGAGGCTCTTGAGAATGGTCCACACACATCTAACAGAACTCTTTTGGGGATCACTTGTGCTCGACTATCCTTATCATGAAAGGTGGCTTTGGGGTACTTCCCTAATGTACACCATTCGCATGTATCTCTCTTCTCTAGTGCACCCTTGGGAAGTCCTGTGGAAATATGCTACATGATCTTCAAGGCTCCATGGTGAAAATGGCCCAATCTTCTATGCCATATTTCATTGATGTCTCAACTTTGCACCTTCTCTTCATTCATGCTCAAAGAAACATAGTGTTCTAAATCTAATTTGTAGAGGTTCTTCAACCGAACCATGACCCACTTCACATGTCCCATGGCTATGAGACGAGCGAAATCTTTTCCTTTTCTAAATATCACATCGTAGCCACAATCTTCCAACAAAGAAACTAAAGCTAAATTATTCTTCAGACCTAGAATATACATCACACCTTTAATGTGAGAGGAGAACCAGAATCCCGTTGAAAAGTAATAGTACCGATGTCGGTCACGCTATACCTTCCATTATCTCGCATCTCCATGTGCATATGGAGGTCCTTGTCCTCTAGGTCATAGAAATATTATATGTTTCCCGTCATATGGAATGACGCTCCATTATCTAGACACCACACACTACCCATTACCGATTTCACCCTGCATGCAATGAGGGTGAAATCCAACTCGAATTGTGAAACTAAAGATTCACTTGCTACTCCTATGGAGAGCTTCTTTCCGGCTTGTTGTACGGACACTTCATGGCATAGTGTCCCAACTCCTGATAATGAAAAATTTAATCTTGAACAAGTCCTTATTCTTTCCCCCCTGATTAGAATCCCATTTGGATTGGAATTTGTTTCCTTTCCCTTTCTTTGCCTTTCCATCCAAGGCATAGTTATCCTCATCATCGTGCTTGGACGAGATTCCATCTATGGTGTTATGCCTTATCTCTTCTTGGACCAAGTCGTACCATAAACATTTCCACTTTGGTAGCTGCTCCCTCCCATTTCCTGAATTTTGGTAGTTGTGATGGCTCTTGGCAAAGCCTGGAAGTGCTAGATTGACCACATCATCTTCATAAACTATATTGCCAATGCTCCCAAGCTCATCTTGACATTGGGTGAACCTACTCAAGTACTATGCTATTGTGTTGCCCTTCTCAATTTTCATCTTCTGTAGATTATCCTTCAGTGCCAACTTCCTGTGGTCAATACTATTTTGAAACAATTATATCAAGGCTTTCCACATTGCATATGAAGTTTCCTTCCCGTGGATTTCAAGAAAATATGCTGTCGAACTCCTTCCAATGTTATCCTCCTCTATTTTGCAACAGAGTTCTTCCACTCTGCTAGATCATGAGCATGAAATGCTAGAGGTTTAAGAATATTAGGGTCGATGAATTCCTTCAACCCGTTATCTTCCAACAGTGCCTCCACCCTGTCTTTCGAAGCAATATAATTCTAACTACCCTTAAGGGCATATTCAAGTCTCAATCCATAGAAGGCCATCCTGCTAGATCTGAAGATTTGATTCTGCAAATTCGATACTACAAAGATAAACTCATATTCTTCTCTTCTATTGTGATTTCAGCGCTGATACCATGTAGAAATTCCTTGTAGTTTCAAACTGCTAATTTTAATATACTAAAACAATAGTCTTGAATCTATTATACCAATCAGCTGAAACAATTAATGATCAAGAAATCACAAAGCATACAAAAAAAAGACTTCAATCTAATGTTTTGTGTTTCAGTGAATTTTCTTTTGCTCTCTTTTATTAACATGTAAATATGAGAGTGGTAGCAGAAGTTATAGTGAATGTGAAATTGTATAGGTTATAGAAGAACAATCATGTTTCTTAGCGACGGCTATACTGAAAGTGAAATTGTATTCGTTAAAAATTACAACAATTGTTTTTCTCAGCGGCTGTTGACTTCGTGGTAACGTATGGCATAAAATTTGAGAAAGTAGTCGTTGGCCACTGCCCATTAAAATCACATCAACTCCTCATGATTCTGAAGCAGCTATATTATATGGCCGCTAAGGTCAGTCGAGAAAGCGATATTTGCACATGCAGCGTGGAAATGCAGCCCAGTTGGGAAAACAATAGGGAAGCGTCGGGTGTTAGCCGGCAGTGGTCCCGTCACAAGTGAGGAGGGAGCCCCTTTCCCCAGTACTTATTGGCCGTAGTCTAACTAGCTGGAGGAATTACTTAGAAAGTTATGGAAATTTCAATCATATTTAGAGATCTGGCAAAGATTTTTGTAAAATCCAAGTTATAGTTGTTAAACTTCAAAATTTTAGGTGTCCTAAATATTTTTGATGGTGTTGAATCCATTTCCACCATCCAAAACAAGGTTCAAATTTTTTGAAATTTTTTACTCAGATTTCCGCCACTTTTGACCACCTAGGTAATTCCTCCACCTTGGTAGAGGACTCCATACTCATTGAAATATACTTACACTGTACCATCGATCAACACTTCTGGAGGTTTTTAGTGTAGAGATTCTTCTACGGTTATTTAGAGTTTCTTTTACGGTTATTTAGAATTTAATTGGAAGTAAAAATACGTTGGCCTTACTATTGCTAGTTTTATAGTGGACAGACGTGTCTGGAATTCTTTGATTATTCTCACGGTTTTATATCACTTTTTTCATATAAATTGATTAATTTTTCGTTAGTGATTAATTTACTTCTAAAGGAATTGGGTGACTGCCATTACTATTTTCATAGAAATTGATTAATTTTTCGTTATGGGGATGGATTGTAATTAATTTTTATTGCGCAATATTACATTAGATCATGTTCTACGGAAACTGATCATAGTACTTTTGCAATGGCTAT
This sequence comes from Pinus tabuliformis, assembly GCA_031772625.1. NCBI lineage: Eukaryota > Viridiplantae > Streptophyta > Pinopsida > Pinales > Pinaceae > Pinus > Pinus tabuliformis. The sequence goes on from CM062808.1 coordinate 827,132,574, forward strand.
AAAGTTAATCATTTATTCTGGATTGTTAAGCGATTAGATTTAATATTTTAAAATAGATGGATTGATGTGATAAATAATATATTTTTTAAGAATGGTTTTAATCAAAATGAAAGTATTTGTATATATAATTTTGGCAATTAGGTATGGTCTTTTTTAGCTATTTAAATTGATTGTATTATAATATGAAAACTCTGCGGAAGGAAAAGAAGTCATAATACCATTGTTGAGAGATATATAAGAAAATCAATTATGATATTGTTTCTGTAGAGGCTATGTTGGGAAAGAAATCATGATGAGAGGTATTTTTCCAATAACGGTAAACTTAATTATTAAAATAGATGGTTAAATTTTATAGGTGATATTATATTTTTAAATGGTTTAATAGGATAAATAATACAATTTTTAAGAAAATTATTATTGTTGTTTTTAATATAGTTAGGATATAAATAATAATAGTAAAACTAATATAAAATTATAAAATTTACATAAAATTAAATTTATAATGGATATTTTCTCTATTAATTATATATTATTTTTAGGAACTTTTGTTATTATTATTATTATTAATAAAGTTGAGTAGAATTTATATGGCTTATCAAATTTTAAAAATGTATAAAGTTAATTAGAACTTTTTAACATTTTATTTCTATGCTACAAAAGATTTGAAATAACTATAGCTTCATTAAATTAAAAATAAAAAAAATTGTGACAATTATTCTTATTAGAATATTATAGCATTTTAATTTTTCATTTAATTTTTTTTGACAATTAAAATGATAGAAATAAACTTATTATATTTTATATCTTCTTTTGAAAAATAATATTTAAAAGAAAAAGCTTCTATCATAAATATGTAAGTATTTTGTTAAGTTATATTAATCTATATCATTTAAATATAGAAACCCCAAAATGAAAAAAATGAAATAAAAAAATTATTTATATATGTAACCTTGGTAGGACTCTCCAATTTTCAAGTTTACATGTCCATTATTCACCCCCCTGCCGGGGGAGGGTAGCACAAGATTCGAATCCAAGATCTTTGGTTCCTAAGATTTCATTCCACCTCTCTGGTTACACGGCCATCATGAGATTTCATTCCACATCTCCGCTTCGTTAGACTTCATTCCACGTCCATCGCCACTTGAACTACCCCAGGGTATCGCCACTTGAACTACCCCAGGGTATCGCCACTTGAGCTACCACGGGCAAACTATTAAATTTTTTTGTATGCCTGGAAGGACTCTCTAAATTTTTAGTTTACATGTCCATTATTCACACCGGAACAGGGGAAACATGTCCATTATTCACCTCAGGCAGACTATTAAATTTTTTTGTCTGCTTGGTGGGAATCTCTAATTTTCTAGTTTACATGTCCATTATTCACCCCGGAACAGGGGGAAACATGTCCATTATTTACCTCGGAACAGGGGGAAGGTAGCACAAGATTCGAACCCAAAATCTTTAGTGAGACTTCATTCCACGCAACAGGGGGAAAGTAACACAAGATTCGAACCAAAAATCATTTGTAAGACTCGCCACTTGAGCTACCCTCGGTAGAAAAAGATATTTGTATTTTGAAAAATAAAAAAATATTGAATAAAAAATACTTCTTAGTATATGTTGTACTAGTATAACATCTTAGTGTGTTTAGATTAAATTTAACAAAATATAAATCTTTTCTCCAAGTTTTTATTTTTGTTATTTTTTAATAATTTAATCTTAACTCACTAGATACATACAATATGAAGACAGATTTACATTATGTATATATATTTATATTATTGAAAAACATACGATTAAAATATTTATTATATATATATATATATATATATATATATATATATATATATATATATACAAAAATTTATATTAAGGAAAATATTAATTTAATACCATTTCTTTTTGTTTAAAATTATATATTAATTTTATAAAAGATTAATTAAAAAATGATAAAAAGATTGATTAAAATGTATATATTTTAAAAATATTGTTAAAATAAGTTTGTCTTAAACCTTTTAAAATATTATTTATCATCTTCACTAAATATTTTTCCAATATAATAACTAACTAAAACATAAAACTCAAATTATTATGAAAATTTTAAGATACATACAATAGATTTATATGATAATAATAATCTTATTCCATAAATAAATAATTTATAAATAATTTAGGAATATAAAGAATTTATAATTAGTGTTGAGCTTGTGAGAGGAAACTAGAGATTGATGAAAAAAAATTAAATAATTTATTAAAATATTATAGGCATAAAAATATAAAATATTTTTATTATGTTAATAGGTGTATCTTTTTTAATAAGATTTTTAAAATTTTAATTTAATTATTAATAATTATCACATGAATAGTAGAGATTCAGTATCTATGGAATATTTTAAAATTGTATAGTAGTATACATAAAGTAAAAGTTGATATTTATCTCTAAAATAGTTATGTTGTTTTTCCATTTTTATGAAATTTATTAATTAAAAAAATACCATATGAAAAAGTGTCTTATCAAATAAATTATGTATTTTTCGTGGTGTGTTACCTATAAGCCTTGTATTGACCCATGGTATTGTAACAAAGTCTAATTATAAATTAATAATCATGGTAATGTGGAATACATCTGATGCAGGAGCATCCAGCTCAGGGAGGACATGGCTGGGAGTTTGTCTCTTTAAAACAGTTGAGTTTCATTAGCTTTCATTTCCTAGGAATGGTTGTCTCAGCCAATGTTAATGTTTGCTTATGCATTTCCTTTTACTTTTTAGTTTTATTTAAAATTTGTTTTTAATTTACAAAGCAAGAAAATATAGTTATTTAGAAACCATTTAATGTAACCACATAATGTAACTACTGGCAATTTTGCTAACTGTTCAGTGTTCTCTACAAAACGAAAGGAGAAAACAACTAATGAAAAATCTTTTGCCATCATAGAATTGAATGAGGAGAAAGCAAAGAAACATTTTCTGAAGACGAACATTTGAATCCATTCATGTTACAGCTCTAGAATTTTTCCACAGAATACTATTAAATTGTTTTCTTTTCCAGAAGCAAAGTAAATACACACAAGTGAACTAAGCACCAAAGCGACAAGAGATCCCAGACAAGCAGTAGCACAAACAGAGTAAATATATGAAGGAGCGAGAAAGCTATTATCCACAGAGACAAGCCTCAGGTACAGAAAACGGTTACATTCCCATTTTCCTTTGCAAAATTTAAACAATTGATTTTACAACATATATATATATATATATATATATATATATATATATATATATATATATTTGTCAAAAGATGAGCATCACAGTACATTGTCCAGTGACCAATAAATAGAAGAGAGTCGACCGAAACTACAAACCCATGCGAGGTCATTTAGGATCGTTTAAATACATAAATAACTACAAACAACAGAGTCGCAAATACACAGTGGAGCCACAGGCACAATGCCAAGAAATGACAAAGCTTAGCTGAACTACCACCACAGACTCATAAACCCTATGAACAGCAAACCCTCAGCCAATCAAACAGGAAGACACCAAGGAGTGACCCTACGTGGTTCAGGCATAGGAGACACGGCGTGAAGACCATGAGCAAGGCTATCGCTCACCTGCATTGGCCAACGAACAAGTCGTTAGCCATGAGAAACAAACCATAGTTACGTTAACAAAGTGCAACCAGAACAGAGGGTAGGGTTATGAGAACTTACCGAGGAAGAGTTGAGCCTGTGTAAGCCAACAGAGGAGCCACGAAGCCAAGGTCACAACCACAGAGTTGCTTGCTGCCACGAGGAGCAGAGGCTATCAACAACTAAGAAAAACAAAGTAAGAACAACCAGCATAGAAAGAGGGCTTACCTTTTAGAAGACTGTCGAGTGGAAGCTGAGAGCCAATCGACTCCATAGCCGCAACCTGAGACAACAACAAAACCAAACAAATAGTCAACCAGTGAAGCCAGCGCATGGAGGGGAGACATGTAAACCAAAGCTACAACTGAAGACACAAATATAGCTGAGCAAAAGTTGACAACAGAGACTGATACCAAGGGTTTCACACCCAGGTCTCGTAATCAAGCATAGAGCAGGGAGCATAGACATCATGTGCATGTGGAAACCCTCAACGAATTATAAGCCAGGAATAGTGAAAATGAAACCCCAACAAAGAGACAGAGAAAATCCCCATTTTGTAGAACCAGAGATCTCACCAGCAGCATAACGGCGCAACAAAGTGAAAAAAATAAATGAACAGTCAGGGTTTCAGAACCTAGAAGGAGCGGGAAGGAACAAAGCCCAAGACCAGGACACATGTCCTCGTTTCAATAAACCAACAGTACAACAGCATTTAAGTCAACCAACCACCACTTAATAAACAATCAATCAACAAATTTATCATTAATCTGAAAGTCTTAAGGGCTGGACCCATCAAATTTTGGTATCAGAGCCAGAACAGTTAACTAATTTTCTTAAAAAATGGAAGCTGGAAGAGAAGGCCATCGCAGAGCTATTCAAAGAGTAGTAGATGAGGGATTGAGGGGAGAGATTAGGATCCTAAATGCTCGTTTGGCGAAAATAGAAGTAGGAAGGAGAATGGATCCGGAAGTAGGGGACGACAGTGAAGAAGAAGCTATAGTTACAACATATGGTTTAGATGAAGAAGGACCTGAAATCAAATTGTCAAGGTCAGCCTTGTTGGCTAGCAGTAAGCCAAAGCCTGAAATTCTGAATTATGATGGCAATTTGTCCACAAAAGTGCTGTCGGACTGGATTAGTGAGCTGGACAAATATTTTTAATGTGAGGAGGTCAGAGAAGATAGGAAAGTTAAATTCGCTACCGCCAAGCTAAAAGGACATGCGGCCTTATGGTGGGATAGTGTCCAAGCAAAGAGAAGAAGATCGAATAAGTTACCAATTAAAAAGTGGACCAGAATGGTAGCCAAGATGAAGGGCAGGTTTTTTTCCCAAAGATTACCAGATTGCTCTGCATCAACAGTTACAGAATTTGAAGCAGAGAGGAATGATAGTGAAAGAATATTCTGAGGAATTCTACTGGGTGAATTTGAGAGCTGGTTATACTGAAGACACCCCAGAAAAGATAGCAAAGTTTGTGAATGGGTGAATGGCCTAAAGCTAGATATATTGGATGAGATAAGTATTCTTTCTCCGAAAACATAGAGGAAGCATACCAGAGTGCCTTAAAGGCAGAAGAAAATATCACAAGAAACCAGAATGCTAGGAGAGGATGAGGAACTGGCAGAGGGAAAGGACAATGATTTGGCAGAGGAAGAACTGCCAACAACAGTGAAGAGGGTAGCTGTTCATAGACCTCAGGGACAACAAAAAAGGAAGGTAGCACTAGGGGAGGAAGGCCATACCAGAGAGGAAGGGGAAATGGTAGAGGCAGAGGAGCTACCTACCAGTGCTACAAGTGCCACAAGTGGGGGCACAAATCCTTTGAGTGTCCTAAAGGAGAATAGGCTGGTCAGAGAGGAGCATATGTTGCTCAGACAGAGGAAGCAGAGGCACCACCTCAAGAGGTAGAGAATGTACCGGAGACAGGAGAGGCCTTAGTCTTGAACAAGGTACTACTGAAACCGGCAAAGGAAACAACTGAACAAACCCAAAGAAAGGCATTATTTCGGACTATGTGCAAGTCACATGGCAAATGCTGCAAACTAATTATCGACAATGGAAGCATTGATAATCTGGTTGCAATAGAGATGGTGGAGAAATTTGGTTTAAAACAATTGAAGAACCCAACTCCCTATAAGGTGTCGTGGTTACAGAAGGGTCACCAACTGCTAGTTGATGAGCAGTGTGAGGTGGAGTTCCATATTGGCAAGTATAGGGACAAAGTGATTTGTGACGTCATGCCCATGGACGTGTGTCATATTCTGCTAGGTAGACCGTGGCAGTATGACTGAAAAGTTGTTCATGATGGAAAAACAAACTATTACGAGTTTGCTAAGGATGGGAGTAAACATACGCTAGTACCCATCAAGGAGGAAGAAACAACAGAGACTAGTGGAACAAAAGTATTACTGGTGGGTGGAAAAGAATTTCTAAAACATATTGAAGATGACGAGGTGAAGTATGCTATTGTAAGGAGACCAAGAACAGTGTTGTTGCACACTGAAATTTCTTATTTACCTGAAGAAATCCAAGAAATGTTGCAAGAATTCAGCTACATTATGGTGGACAATCTACTAGATAAATTTCCACCAAAGCAAAGTATCAGTCATCACATAGATTTCATCCCTAGAGCTAGTTTACCGAATAAAGCTGCTTACCAGATGAGCCCCAAAGACAATGAGGAGATTAGGAAACAGGTACAGGAGTTGCTGGATAAGGGACTGATTCGAGAAAGCTTAAGCCCATGTGTAGTTCCGACAGTTCTAGCTCCCAAGAAAGGAGGCGAGTGGCGGATGTGTACAGATTCACGAGCAATAAACAAAATTACGATCAGATATAGATTTCCATTGCCACGAATGGATGACATGATGGATTGTTTGAGCGGGGTAGCATATTTTTCGAAGATAGATCTGAAGAGTGGATACCACTAGATTAGAATTCGAGAAGGGGGCGAATAGAAAACAACTTTCAAAACTAATGAAGGGCTGTATGAATGGTTGGTAATGCCATTTGGGTTGAGTAATGCCCCTAGTACTTTTATGCACCTGATGAAGGAGATGTTGAAAGAGTTCATTGGGAAATTTGTGATTGTGTATCTTGACAATATATTGATTTTCAGTAAGACCAAGGAGGAACATTTTCGACATGTTCGATATGTTCTAGAGAAGTTGCGGCGAAACAAGTTACTTATAAATCTGAAAAAATGTACTTTATTTCAGAAGGAGTTAGTCTATTTTGGTTTCATGATTGCAGAAAAAGAGCTGAAAATGGACCCAGAAAAAGTTGCAGCTATACTTAGTTGGCCATCCCCTAAGAGTTTGTTCGAAGTTCGAAGTTTTCATGGGTTGAAAATTTTCTATCGCAAGTTTATAAAGGATTTTAGTGGAATCTATGCACCAATGTTGGATACAATCAAGAAGGCAAGTCAACCTTTTCAGTGGATTGAAGCTGCAGAGAAGAGATTCCAGACATTGAAGAAGAAGATCACTAAGAGGCCAATTTTGAGGCTACCTGATTTCAACAAACTTTTTCAAGTTCGTTGTGATGCTAGTGGTATAGCCATTGGAGCTGTACTCAACAAGGAAGACAAAACAGTAGCTTATTTCAGCAAAAAATTAAATGAAAGCAGGCAAAGGTATACGTCTTATGACAAGAAGTTTTATGCCATCGTCCAAGATTTGAAGCATTGGAGACATTATCTGTTGGGTAATGAGTTTGTCTTGTTTTCTGATAATTATGCATTACAGTATGTTATGCAGCAACATAAGCTGAATCATAAACATGCAAAATGGGTGGAGTGCTTACAGAGCTTTACATTCGTATTGAAACATATCAGTGGTCAAGCGAACAAGGTAGCAGATGCACTGAGTAGAAGAGTTCTACTCTTGCAGGAGAGCACCATACAAGTGTTGGGATTTGAACACCTGAAGGACTTGTATCAAACAGATGCATATTTCAAGGAGGCTTATGAAGCTTGCCAGAATCCATTATTGAGGAACAATAGTCCATGGCTAGACTATAACTTGCAAGAGGAGCTGTGTGTCCCAGAATGTTCGATGAGGGAGAACATCATCTGGGAAAATCATAGTGGAGGTCTAGTTAGACATTTCGGCATTGATAAGACCTTGGATCAGCTCAGTCATTTCTTTTACTAGCCGAAGATGCGAAGAGACGTACAACAATATGTGACTAGGTGTAAGATATGTTAGTTGGCGAAAGGGCACAATCAGAACACGGGGTTATACACACCCTTGCCTATTCTAAACAGACCATGGGACTCAGTCAATCTGGACTTTGTCCTGGGTTTGCCCAAAACACAACGAGGTTTTGATTCCATCATGGTGGTGGTGGACCGATTTTCAAAGATGGCACACTTTATCCCTTGTAGAAAAACCAGTGATGCTACCCATGTAGCAGACTTGTTTTTCACCGAAGTTTTCAGACTACATGGCTTACCTAAGTCCATAATTTCCGACAGGGACGTGAAATTCACGGGGCATTTCTGGCACACCTTGTGGAAAATGTTGAACACTAAGCTAAATTTTAGCTCCGCTTATCACCCAAAGAGTGATGGGCAAACGGAGGTGGTGAATAGAAGTTTAGGAAACCTGCTGTGGAGTCCAGTCGAAGAAAATTCACGAATGTGGGATCACGTACTTGCTCAAGTGGAATTCACTTACAACGATTCACGGAATCGAAGCACAAGAAGTAGTCCTTTTCAGATCTTGTAAGGAATCCATCCCCGAGGAGTGCATGAGCTGTGGGATTTGGGATAGTTAGAGAAAAGAAGTGTTGACGGGGAAGACTTTGCAAGAGCAATTAATGACCTACATGAGCAAGTGAAGATGAAATTACAAGACAACAGTCAAAGGTACAAACAGAAAGTAGATTTGAAACAACGTGAGGTACAATTTAATGTAGGGGATCAGGTCCTAGTGCATCTACCCAAGGAAAGATTTCCTAAGGGCGAATAAAATAAGCTGAAATTCAAAAAATTGGACCTTGCAAATTTCTGCATAAGTTTTCTGCAAATTCCTATGAGCTGCAATTGCCTCCAGGTATAAGAATATCGCCCATTTTTAATGTGGCGAATTTATTCCCATACCCTGCCAGTCTGGAAGAGGACAGTTCAACACAGCGAAAGCGGGACACCCGGGAAAAGAGTAGTTCATGGATGAGACAAATGCCTTCAGCTTAGCCACTTGAAATCGAAGGAATCCTTGACACACAAGTGGCCAGGCGGACTCAGAGGAAGGAGTACCTACATTACCTCGTCAAGTGGAATAACCACCCTATTGAGGATAATCTGTGGCATGATGTAGGACAGATACAATGTGCAGGGTATTCTATCGAGGAGCTCATGGATTGAAGCCATGAATTTTCACCTACCCCGAGAGCCTGATGCAGGAGAACCCAACTTAGGGAGGACATGGCTAGGAGTTTGTCTCTTTCAAATAGTTGAGTTTCATTAGTTTTCATTTCCTAGGAATGGCTATCTCAGCCAATGTTAATGTTTGCTTGCATATTTTTTTTTACTTTTTATTTTTATTTAAAATTTGTTTTTAATCTACAAAGCAAGGAAATACAGTTATTCAGAAACCATTTAATTTAACCACATAATGCAACTACTGACAGTTTTGCTAACTGTCTAGTGTTCTCTACAAAACGAAAGGAGAAAACAACTAATGAAAAATATTTTGCCATCATAGAATTGAATGATGAGAAAGCATAGAAACATTTTCTGAAGACAAACATCTGAATTCATTCATGTTACAACTCTAGAATTTTTCCACAGAATATTGTTAAATTATTTTCTTTTCCAGAAGCAAAGTAAATACACACAGGTGAACAGTAAGCACCAAAGCAAGGAGAGCTCCCGGACAAGCAGCAGCACAAACAGAGTAAATATATGAAGGAGCGAGAAAGCCATTATCCACAGAGACAAGCTTCAGGTACAGAAAACGATTACATTCCCATTTTCCTTTGCAAAATTTAAACAATCGAATTTACAACATATATATATATATATATATATATATATATATATATTTGTCAAAAGCCGAGCATCACAGTACATTGTTCAACGACCAATAAATAGAACAGAGTCGACCGAAACTACAAACCCCCACGAGGTCATTGCAGGACCGTTTAAATACATAAATAACTACAAACAGCAGAGTCGCAAATACATAGTGGAGCCACAGGCATAGTGCCAAGAAACCGCAGAGCCAAGCCGAGCTACCACCAAGGACTTATAAACCCTATGAACAACAAACCCTCAGCTAATCAAATAGGAAGACAGCAAGGAGCGACCCTACCCGGTTTGGGCATAGGAGACACGGTGTGAAGAGCATGAGCAAACTTGTTGCTCACCTGCATTGGCCAACGAGAAACAAACCACAGTTACGTTAACAAAGTGCAACCAGAACAGAGGGTAGGGTTATGAGAACTTATCGAGGAAGAGCCGAGCATGTGTAAGCCGGCAGAGGAGCCATGGAGCCAAGGTCACAACCACAAAGTTGCTCACTACCACGAGGAGCAGAGGCTATCAGCGACTGAGAAAAACAAAGTAAGAACAACCAGCATAGAAAGAGGGCTTACCTTTCAGAAGACTGTCGAGTGGAAGCTGAAAGCCGAGCGACTCCATAGCCGCAACCTGAGACAAGAACAAAACCAAACAAATAGTCAACCAGTGAAGCCAGCGCATGGAGGGGAGACATGTAAACCAAAGCTGCAACTGAAGACACAAATATAGCCGAGCAAAAGTTGACAACAGAGACCGATACCAAGGGTTTCACACCCAGGTCTCATAACCAAGCATAGAGCAAGGAGCATAAACATTGTCTGCAGGTGGAAACCCTCACCGAATTGCAAGCCAGGAACAGTGAAAATGAAACCCCAGCAAAGAGACAGAGCAAACCCCCATTTCGTAGAACCAGAGACCTCACCAATAGCATAACGACACAACAAAGTGAAAAATTGCAAATGAAATGAACAGTCAGGGTTTCGGAGCCTAGAAGGAGTGGGAAGGAACAAAGCCCAAGATCAGGACATAGGTCCTACTTTCGATAAACCAACAGTACAACAACATTTAAGTCAATCAACCACAGATTAATAAACAATCAATCAACAAATTTATCATTAATCCGAAAGTCTTAAGCGTTGAACCCATCAACATCTTCATAATTATGAATTTTGTTCCATATTTTATTTAACTAAATATATATTCAAGTTATATATTAATAATTTTTATTATTTAATAATAATAATTTAAAATAAAATTATAATTTAATGATTGTTTTTATTTTTTCACTTAATAAATTTCAACCCAATTTACACAGATTTAGCTTATACAATTACCTTAATATATATGTGACAAATAGACCATTGAATATTTCTTTTATTCAGGTACTTGTTTTGTCTCCAATATTTCACAATGAAGGAAGAATTTAGTGGGAAGGAAAGCTAAAAACGTTGGGCCAAATCTAGGGAGTTTTGTTGCTGCATAATTACGTGTAAAGCTAACAGAAGAAAGAATCACTTGTTTTGTCTCCAATATTTCACAATGAAGGAAGAATTTAGTGGGAAGGAAAGCTAAAAACGTTGGGCCAAATCTAGGGAGTTTTGTTGCTGCATAATTACGTGTAAAGCTAACAGAAGAAAGAATCACTGACAAGATGATTATGGAAGTTGTTTAATATATCTTTGAATCTCTAAAGCATTGGAAATCTCGTAAGGAGCTTCCGAGAGAGAATGAAAAGTCCGAACAAGTAAAAGACGTGGGGATGAATTTATATCACGACAGAATTTATAATGGTTGAATCCTTTAATGGAATGAAACCAAAAAACTTCGTAGTCAATTATCAGATTCGATCGTATTCTGAATCTTTACCGTTAAACAACACATAACATGGTGGGGAGAATTTTCTACTAGATACAAAATTTGCATAATTTAATATTAGTAGTTTTCATAATTTAATATTCATAGTTCTCTTATTATAATATGCCTTTGGAATTGGGAACTTTAAATATTTTGCTATTTTTTTTTTCATAATTTAATATTAGTAATTCTTATAATTTAATATTGATGGTTTTTTTATTATAATATGCGTTTGGAATTGGGAACTTTAATTATTTTGCTATTTTTTTTTAGGGTTAATCTAAATTGAAAGATGCTAGCTATTTTTTTTTAGGAGTAATCTAAATTGAAAGATGCTAGTGTATTTTCATAGTCACCATTACATTAATCAATTAAATTCAAACCATTAATTTTTTTACATATTTAAATTATATATTTAAACTATAGTTACCAAATTCACTTAAATTTAACAAAAACAAATATTAAAATTCCTAAATTCTATACTAACCGTACTAAAATTCATAAATTTGATAAGAACCATAACATATTATTCGTCCAAATTTGATTAGCTTCTCAAATTTAATTGATAAAGGTTACATAGTATTCAACAAGATGCTAGGTTGCATGGCAGCTAGTCCCTGCCTTGAGTTGGAAGGGGGGCTTGAGCGTTGAACTAGTCACAGCCCCGAAACAGTGATAACATAAGTGCGAAAATGAAATCTTGTTACACCAACATCTGCAAGTGTTCCAGCTTGTTACACCAGCATTTGCAAGTGTTCCAACAAGTGGTATTCTGACATTCGCATTTGTTATTGTTATAGGTGTTGTTCTGTCATCTGACGCATGTGTTCCAATCTGTAAAGGTTGTTTCAAATAAGGTGTAAATGTCAAGACTGTTGTTGCGTATCATCCCTACTATCAAGTGCTTCTGCTCAGTCAATTGGCGGATTCACTGCTGCAGACAAAAGGAGCACAAGAATGGTGCAAAGACTGTCTAGTCATCAGCGATTGCAAGACCCCCCAAGCAAGATATAGCGAGTTGAAGAAAGAATCAGGTGCACAGTCACACCTAGAAGAGGAAACCACGTGGTAATGTAGCATGCTCATAGAAAAAAAAACATGTTCAATACTTACCAAGCCAAGTAGGTCAATCTAGGGGACCTTTATGGCGGTTGGCCTAACTCGGGTAAAAGACAATAGCAGGGTGAGCACACAGAGCTTAGTCTCTTCCTGGAAAGAGGAGGCAGGGGGGTAAGCTTTCCAAAACAAGAGTAAGATAGGTGGCGTCTTTGATATAGTAGGAATGCGTGATTCTCTAGGTTTTAAAGTGCTCTTGCCTTATTCATTTAGTAGGCCAATGGTACACTCTATTATGAAAAAGGGCTAAGTTCGGTAAGGCAAGTGAGCTTCAAATTCCCCTGAAATTCGATGTTGGTTATGTACAGACGACCATAACTCGTACATTTCTTATCCCCACAAGTTATTTAAGAGAGGGTTGGGAACTCAATACTTCAATTGCCCGATGTAGAGTGGGGGAAATTGTTGGGGGTAAATTGATTGCACTGAACAATGTGATGAAGTCCAATAGAGGTAGGAATAAGGTCTGAAAGTGTTCGAAGAATATAACTCTAAGGTTATCCTGTCATGGATCTACCTTCCCAGCCTTAAGGCCCATTCCTCACCTAGGGCTGGTAATGCCCATAGTTGGTAAATGCATTAGTGCCACTCCTTCATGGCTTTATATCACGAATCATTACCTTGAATAAATCTATTGAGGGACTGCTGTTGCGTATCATCCCAGCTATCAAGTGCTTCTGCTCGGTCAATTGGCGCATTCACTGCTGCAGACAAAAGGAGCACAAGAATGGTGCAAAGAGCAAGTAAAATCACCCTAGCATTATACGTATATTTACTTAGCAATATTGATGTGATAACTTTACACGTGAGATGTTATATGTGATGGCATTCAAGCAAATACATTCACTCATTGATTTCCTTTCAACATGATTTTGTGATTGCTATTTGGTCACAAATTAAAACGTGTTTTCATCGTTTAGTTATCGTATTGATGTCACCATTCATCACAATATCGACATTTTTTGACATGAATTTTAGCACAATATAGACATTTATCATCACATTTTTGGTGTTATTAATGCGGGGTTAATCCTAGTTGCAATTCCAATATCTGTCAACTGGAATGATCATTAAAGTAGTGCTTACACACCACTCCACCATAGCATTATTGTAAATTGAGAAATTTGTTTTAATAATAATGTATAAATGAAGAATTAAACAAGATTAACTTTCCTGCTACCTCTTTTTTCATGATTTTTGCTTGCAGTTGTAGAATCCCAGAAATATCGACACAAATAACATAGACTCCCGCTGGCCGAAGAAACCATGTGGTCAGTGAAAGAAAATGAAACATGGCATGCTCATAGAAAACGAAACCTGTCTTCATGCTTCTGAGGAAAATGAAACATGTCACATGAAAATGAAACTTATCTTCATGTCTCTGAAGAAGACCAGCACGTGGTAAGAGAAAATAAAAATCTTAAAAACACCAGCTTATCAAAATCACAACAACAATGGTTGTTTCAGCTTGCCTTCCCTGGCATTTTTGTGTCTGGATATTTAGGATCTGCGCTTGGAATTCAATCATGGCATTTTTACCTCTGGATATTTAGGATCAAAGACTCGGAATAGGACCAGAAAAGAGCGCCACCTTTGTTTATGCCACTCCTTCTCTTGGGTAAGGTATTTGCAAGTTGGATGGTTATTGCCTTGCTTCCAAAAACACTCTTCATCTAGACAACCACCCGCGCAACCGCAGTAAAGGAAACAGTAGAGACAGCCTCACTAACAACAAACATAGAAAAAAACAACACCGTCATAGGCCTGCACAACAAGAACCCCCGAGGAATTGTGGCTAGCAGAGTCAAGCTCACTGAAAGACAAAAACAACACCATCATAGGCCTGCACAACAAGAACCCCCGAGGAATCGTGGCCAACAGAGGCAAGCTCACTGAGGCAGCTCCACCGAAGGGAGAGGCGGTTTGGTTGTTTCTTTTATTTTCGAAATGCATCCCTGCGTGTAAAATTCAATTAACACATACTTACAAATCGCGGTTCAAATTTAATTGTTGAATTTGAGTGTATTAATCTAAGACGTGGAGACAGTGCTGAGACAGGCTGATCTTTAGGCTTCTGCTCTAGGGACTTAAGTTCTGGGGATGAGTCATTCATTAATGCGTTCTTCCATTTTTTACCATGTTGAAATGGTAATTTCAACTACAGCATTATTTTTCTTTGCGATGTGATCTTATCGCATATCGCAAATCGCATACACTCCTTGTTACCTTTCGCTACGTCCTGTGTTTTTTGCCGATTGTGATTCTGCGATGCGATCGCAAATCGCAAATCGCAACCCCCATATGTGTTTTGTTTCCGCTCTTTTGTCTTCCGCCGATGCGATGTTGCGATGCGACCTGTTAGCTATCGCATATCGCACCTTCGCCAAGTTAATCTCCGCCGTCCATTTTTAATCCAACGACCATTATTTATTCCCGCCTTGAACACGCCTCCGCCATACTGTCTTTACGCCCTTTACCTGTTTTGTGTTCCCAAAGGAGGAAGAAGGCCAGATCCAGCCTTTGCGCCATTACTTCTCAACAACCACATTTAACATGAAAGCATGGCCGAGAAGGAAAGGACCAGCCTCGAGCAGCTCAACGCATTTATCAGTTATGGAGTTCCACTCCACCTGCTCGAGAAGTATAGCAGAATATCAGAAAAGACCAGTCTTTGTTCATCAAGAGCAGCAGAGACTCCATCAGAGAGTTAAAGCGGTTGGTGGATAGTTATGACCCCTTCTTGCATATCTTAATAATGCAGAAAATGTAATGCACAGAAGTGTAGACACAGCAGTGTAGAAAGTAAAAAAAAAATTTGTCTTTTAACGCACAGCAGTGCTGAGATTGTGTAATTCTCTAAGATAGTGAAATTGTTTTTGGAACTGAAGAGCTCCTGTTTGTAATCCCTCTGTGAGAGAGAAAGACCTGTTGTAACAGTAGTTGTTTTCTTAATTAATGAATACAAGTTTTATTGAGCATGTGTAAAACTCTGTTCTACCCAGAAACAATTTTCACTTCGCAGTGTTAAGATCCTGTGTTTAAAAATAGAGCATCATTCTCTGTTCAGTTTTTTGTTTTGGAATTAAACAGAAAATTCCCAACAGACCAGACCTGGCGATAAACTCTGGGTGTTGTGCCAAAGCTGTGAATGTATGCTTATGTTTTAAAGGACTTTCGAGGATAAACAAATTGAATTATATGTTTTTTTGTAGGATTTAGGTGATGCAGGAAGAGTTTTCCACTGCAACGGACAAGCTATTATCTGAGACCTGAAATAAAACATGGGAAATTTAGTCTCAAACACTTCACCAAATCCTTGGAAAAGGTAAATTGCTATATGAATTGTTCTTGGTTTTAGGCAGAGGTTAATTTGAATATTTGCATTTGAATCACATAAACCAGAGCAACATTGTTGTTTTATTCTATGTTATTCAAAGTGTCAAAGTCTAATAGGGTAAAAACAAAACATAACAAGAATACAACATACTTTGGTTCCCTCTAGGTCTTCCTTTCGCTTGCCTAATTGCTTATATTGGTTCCATTTTTGCTCTTTTGAACGGGGCTATATGCCTTGATTTTGGCTGACTCGTACCGAAGAGGCACCACTCCATATAAGGGTGTACAGAATAGTCACCACTCCATATCCGGGTGCTCTGCCAACAGCTCCATATCCGCTCCATATCTGGGTGCTCTGCCAACAGCTCCATATCCGGGCGCTCTGCCAACAACACCGTAGGAGTCCATGTGCTGGTCCATAGCTTGAAAAACAAAAAGAAAATCGAGACGAAGACAAAATTACACATAGGCAGAGGTCAGCTCGTTCTATCTTTGT
The DNA here is from genome assembly GCA_031772625.1 of Pinus tabuliformis. Lineage (NCBI taxonomy): Eukaryota > Viridiplantae > Streptophyta > Pinopsida > Pinales > Pinaceae > Pinus > Pinus tabuliformis. Next base: position 827,149,029 of record CM062808.1, read on the forward strand.
ATTGCATTAATACATTCTGTGTCTTTTTATTGCCTCTTTGTATTGGAATGCTTTTTTCATCTTAATGCAGGCAATTAAGTCGGTTGATCATGCAAACTGCAAATTTGACACGGCATGGCAATTTTTTGACACGGCAGGGATGACTTGACATGACAGGGATAGGGATGACCTATCTCCATACTGAAATGTATGAATACCTCAGTAGAGGTTGTTTATCAACTAGCATTTAATGTTATCGAGTAATTCTTACATTAGTTCACCAATTTCGAAATGACAAGCAACCAATTTCGTAATGCAGAGCAAACTGATAAATATATGATGTGGTTTTGTCTCCCCCCTCCAGAAGAGGCCAAATAAGACTGCCAAACAAAATGCAGTGTAAAATATGTAAAATATGCAGTGTCAACCTAAAAACTTTTCCTTAAAACAATTGAACTAATACTAACTTCTAAATTTCGATTACTATAGTCCCATGCCATTGCCAGATGGTAGGGACTAATAATAACAATCATCAACACTAGTATAGTGTCCATGCATCAGGAAAGAACATTAAAAAACATAGTGAAATGGGAATTTTACAAGTTTAAAGAATCACTTTAAAATGGGAAAGCTTAAAAATTATAGTTAAATGGGAAAGTTTAAAAATCATAGTGAAATGGGGAAGTTTACTAATTTACCACTTAAGAGTCGACAGGGAAAGAAAAATTGTTATATTATGAAAAATTTGTCAGGTAATTTTAAAAGGAGTGACTGATTTTGAAGGTTATTATATATTTTAAAAATTTGTAAGTATTTATTATTATGAAAATTTTAAATAGATAAGGTCACTGGTTCAAATCCCCGTGGGTGCTTACCTACCAAAAAAAAGAAAAAAAAAAAGAAAATTTTAAATAGATAAGTGTTTAAATTAAGAAAGTATTTTAAATATAAGTTTTGAAAGATACAGAAATTTTGAAGTGTGATTTGACTTTTAATTCAAAATAAATTTAAAAAAGAATGAATAAAATATATTGTTTTTATAAAAATAAAAAAATTAAGATATATAATATTGAATTTTTTTTTCGAATTAAATATTTTTTATTCCAATTTTTAAATTTGGTAATTATGATTTAAATCATGCTTAAATTAATTTTTTTAAAACCATATTAAAAAATTATATATCATTTCTTAAGGGCTAACTATCAAACTTACCCTGAACTGTAAAGATAAAGAAAAATGAACCAACCTAAAAAACCAACTAAACAATTTCAAATTTACGAAACTACAACTAAAATTTACTACGTGGCACGTATCATTTAATGAGAAATAAAGTGTTGCTACAGTTACGAGAGGTCCTCCATCTTCCTTGGTTGTTAGGAACGTGGCGCCTGCACCTTTGCAATAGCTGTTGTTCGCAATTAAAAAAATCCAGAAAGCCGCATGCCCCTGAATTAAAAAATCAAATCAAGGACGTGGCAGCTGGGTAAGAAATGTCCTCTTGTTCTATTTCAATAAAAAAAAATGGCATTCAAAATATCTAGGAAACATTGAATATTTAAGTTTTCTAGAACAAAGATTTGGTTGGTGAACATTTTGGAGCATAACGCTACCTTTATTATTGTGATTAATAAAAATTTAATATTATTAAATTTTATGAATAAATTTAATATTAAAGAAATTTAATTTGAAATTTTAAATAATAATGATTTTTGGATTAATCACACCATTAAGTTGATATCTTGAACTAGTTATTGTGGTTCATTTTCAAGACGAAGGTGAAAAAATCAGTCAATCCTAAAAAATAAATAGCAAGGATGCATAAAGGTCCAAATTTAAAAGTTAGAAATTTGACATTAATAAATTATTTATTAAATTAATTAAAATAATATTTAGTTATAAACTAGCTGTTATGAATTACCCGGATGCGGGTGTTAATGTGCTGCATTTATGAGGGCTCGCTCAATGCAGGCAGCTGGCTCTGCACCTGGCTGGAGGAAGACGAATGCAGATCTCAATGGCATGCACATTTATTTGGATGCTGAACGGAATGTTGGTCGCACAAATCATCATTAATGTGCGCCTGGTTCGAGAGTTCATGCTCAAGGTTTTATGTATGGCTCGGTATTTGGTTCACGCCATTGCTCCTGGTTCTTTTTACCTCCACCCGTTGTTCTTCCCGCACCCCTGCCTCGCTCAGGTAGTCTAGAAGCAAGCCTGGGTTATCTGTATCGTCGGGTTCCTCTGTGCCCAATCCCTCTCCCGTCAGCTCCGCCATTTTCCCTCTCTCAGCTGTACAGTCATTTTGAGGATGCCTCGCCGTCGAGGAGTCTCTCGCCGAGGAGGTAATTCTGGAAACAGAGGCAAAGCCTCTCGTTCTACTCCTCAGAATGTAATCCCCATTGCTTTGGCCTCCCCGTCCTCTCCGCCCTCTGGCCATGCTGGGCCTCTCCCACACAATTCTTTTCAAACTACTCGCTTCACCTTCCATAGCAGGCTCAACAGGCCAGTTTTGTCTGCCAGTATCACGGTTATTCTTGTTGAGGAAGAGGACAATCCCAATAGCTCAGCCCACACCACCACCTCTCAATCTCAGGAAGACAGCGTCCTTCAGGGGGAGATGGCTGGGGTTATGTTTAATACAGATAATATGCAGGAAGATAGCCCTGTTCCTGAGGCGCCTCCGCATACGGCTGATTCAACTCAACAAGAGATCCTTGCTTGCGACCGGTTCATCATGCAGGCAGCATCCTCAACCTGGTAACTTCTCCAGAAGGTGGTATCGAAGGAAATGAAGATCATGGTTTCGTCACCTGGGTTGCCTCGTCCACCCAGGTGGACAAGGATGTGCCCGACTCTCCGCAACATGTCGATTGATGCTGGTGCATTACCGACGGTTGGCACTCTTGCCTTTGCTCTGTCTGATTTTATGCTATGTGTCTATGTTTTTTGGATCTCTGGTTATGGGTTTGGTCTTAGTTCTTGTTTGGTCTCGGCGCGAGCCAAGCTGTTCTTGATCTACAGCAACAACTCTGGGTTGGCGAGTACTATTTTGCTTCTTTTGTCCATGACGGGTATGACAGCATGCTTCTTAGTAAAGCCCCTGCAGGCGTTAGTTATGATGTATTAGACTCAGAACAGAATTATTTTTTGATGGGTCAGTGTCTAAGAAATCAAGTTTTTGAAGTCTTTAAGCCTGAAAGGGCAGATAGTAGGATATGTATGTCTCAGAATCTCTGGCTGAGGGCTGGCCTCTGCCCCCTCTGAGGTCTCGACCTCCATGTACATATTTTTCTCTTCTTTAATAGAATTAGTATTTACGCAGAAGAAAAAAAAAAAAGAGCAAAAACAAAAACAAAAAAGAAAAAACTAGCTGTTATGAATTAATATTTATTTATTTTAATTATATCTATTAAAAAAATTAATGTAAATTTTTTTATATTACAAGGGTTCAAAATTAAGAATTATCCAATACTAAATTACTTATTAAAATAATTAAAATAATATTTAGTAATAAACTATGTGTTAAAAATTAGTCTTTATTTATTTTAATTATATAAATCTCTATTAATTAAATTATAGGAACTAAATAAAACTAATAATATTAAAAAGATTAAAAATTGCATAACCAGTATTGGAATATTCATTAAAATAAGTTTAAGGTATAAATTTAAAATATAATAAAATTTGAAAATTCAAATATAATAAAAAAATTAGCAGAAGCCATTATTCTTATTGAAATTGAATATAATAAAATTTGAAATTGAATATAATAAAATTATTAATAAAATTATAAAAACAAAATTGTGTGATATTTGAAATAAAGTATTAAAAAAAAGTGAAGCAAGGGGTGGAATCAAGAAGAGAGTGTTGGAATCTAATTCTTATTTAATTTTCAATGATCATTTCTATTGAGATTGATGCATGTTTCTTAATATCGATAGTCTCTCTAAGCTTTTTATGGTGGAAATGATTAACCCTAGCAATCACGGTGGAACCCTGAATGCATACATGATGCTTGGATTTCTTCGCGTGTGGAATCCTGAATGCATACATGATGCTTGGATTTCTTCGCGTGTTCAACTAGAGCTGATGAGAAGGAATGATTGTGCCTAATGTCTCTTGCATGCTTTTGGATTCACTGCTTAATGGACCGATGAACTTATCCAATATAGGGAACCCCACGTGAACAAGCTATCAACTAGATCCTTTTCATGTCTTTAGGTTCTATATGGTCCTTAACAAATCAAAGAGAATTTTTAATGGTATTAAGTGGTTTGAACGAAACATAAACTCTTAATACCATTCAAAATTAAAAAAAAATATTTGTTCAAACCTCTTAATACCATTGAAAATTCCATTAGATCTATTAAGGACCATATAAACTCTAAAGACATGAAAGGGGTCTAATAGATCCCTTGTTCTTGTGGGGTTCCCTACATTGGAGAAACTAGTTGTTCCCTTAACTAGAGAATCCAAGAGCATGCAATAGACATTAGGCACAATCGTTTGGGCTCATCATCTCTAGCTGAACATGCGGAGAAATCCAAGCACCATGTCACCATTGAGGATTCCAAATTCATTGCTAGGGTTGATCACTTCCACCATAGGAAGCTTAGAGAGGCTATTAAGATTGAGAAGCATGCAATCAATCTCAATAGGGATGATGGTTAAGAATTAAATAAGAGCTCGATTATGACCCTCTCTTCTTGATTCCACTCCTTGTTTCTTTTTTCTTTTTTTTTGCTTTTTTATAATTTATTTCAAATATTACACAATTTTTTTTTAATATTTTATTAATCATTTTATTATATTCAATTTCAATAAGAATAATGGGTTATTTTAATGTTTTTTCTTATATTTGAATTCTCATTATAAATTAAAATTATTAATTTATATAAATAAGATTATTAAACCTATTTATTACGTATTTTAATAAATATTCCAATACTTGCTATACAATTTTTAACCCTTGTAAAATATTAAAATAACTAGAGATTTATATAATTAAAATAAATAAAGACTAATTGTGAACCCATAGTTTATAACTAAATATCATTTTAATTAATTTAATAACTAATTTACTAACAACTACATCCTAATTTTGTACCTGTGTAATATTATTAATTTTATTTAAATTATTTTTATAATATATATAATTAAAATAAATAAAAATTAATTCTTAACTGCTATTCATAATTTGAATAACTAATTCCTAACAACTAATTTATAACTAAATATTGTTTTAATTATTTTAATAAGTAATTTACTAATATTTAATTCCTAACAACTAGCTAATGCAGGAGCATCTGACCCTCCTTAATCAAAAAGCAAATTTTAAAGCGGAGAAGGAGGAGACGTGGACCATTGAAGTAAACCGGGAAAAATTTCTTTAAAATAGAGCTAATTTGATGGAATTAATAGAGTCTCTAGAAGACTTGTCATTTGTAATTATCTGCCATGTATGCATTGTTGAGTGATTTGTGAGAGGAAATCAACGAGAAGATTGATCGGATCCTTTTTGTGATCCGATCCAATATTTCTATCGATGAACTTTTGTGTTCTATATATATATATATATATATATATCGTGAGACAAACAGGGAGAGGAATACAGAGTGACAGATAGAAATTTGTGAGAATAGAGTGATCAAAATGTAATCAAAGGAGAATTGTTCCTAAGGCTGAAATGCTTAGGTTGTAATAGAAGCCTGTAGATGTATAATATAAAAGTGTGTTTCAGTGTTGATATTGTACGCGTGTGTGTTTATTTCATAAATGAGTTAAATCCTGTGTTGTGAGATTTTTTATCAACCATCGATCATTGTAGGATCGATGGTGATCTAAAGAAATAGAATTAACTATTGTGTTGCATGCTTAAATGAATGTGGCAGATCCGTGTTTTAACGTAGAGATCCATCAAAGGCAAACGAGACCAAGCCAAAGAGGAATGGATGGGTCAATACACAAGATCCGTCAAATCGATATGGTCAATGGATAGGATCATATCGCTAAGGACAGAGTCACATTAATATCGCACTGGCAAATATGGTTTACAAAGGGATGGGCCTCAGGCTTCAATAAATGTCGATGAGCGATCGCTGATATATCGCATCAGCGAAAACCCATTAGAACGATATCGGAGCCGGCCGAAGAGATGATGCGATATGGGTTTTGCGATTGAACGAGGACCGTCAGATCGAAGACAGCATCGATGGTCCTGATTTGATAGGTGATCAAATTTCGGGGAATGCAATGTGTCAATGGTCGATAAGCAATATCACTAATAGGCCAATATAGTGCTGATCGGAGATCGGAGATAACGAACAATCGAAGCAGCAGAAAAGCTTTGGACCTGGACGGATCCGATGGAGTTTTGGACGCGGGTGTATAATTTTGAAGTTCAGCCTTAAGTATTTAGGGTCAGGTTTTTCGTGTATTTCTTGCGCATCCATGTATTTTGATATGTTGTATGGTCCCGGGATTTTAGGCTGAGCGCAATGTTTAACGCTTCTGATAAAGAGTGGGCTCATAACCCAAGGGCCTCAGGATTGAAATTTGTAAATGAAAGGTGATTTTGCCTTACCCCAAAATCTCCTTTCATCAAGGGGAAAACCACCTTTCATGACTAGCTCTAGCCACTAATTCATCCTTGTTATTTATTCTTTAGGATTCACTGATTTTTTCACTTTTTTTTTGTTTTTTCAGTTATGTCCTCAGGATGAACCACATTAGTTTGTTCAAAACATTGACCAAATCCTAATGATGTGATTAATCCAAAAGACACTATTAATTACAATATGAATCACAAATGTATAGAATCTAACCTGCCTTTAGTCTTAAAAAGATCATTGATCACAAAAAAAAAGCTCGAAATTAGATACATTTAATTATTTGGAAATTTGGTTAGCTCTAGATGTATTCATCAATTTCAAAAACATTAATTAACATAATTGATTCCTTCAAATGTTAAAATCTTATCACGTGATAATCAATGTATATAAATTTAATAATAATAATATTATAATAATACTATTATTAAAGTTAAATACTCATCTTTAATAATGACTAATATTATTAATATTATATATTAAAGTTTAATAATTAATATTAATATTAATTAATAATAATAATAATTTTTTAAGGTTAATAATAAAGTTTAATATATTGAATATTTTTAAAAATAATGATAATAATAAAGTTACTAAAGTTAATAATAAAAATATTAAATGTTAAAATGCCTCAATATGATTAATCAAGGATATTTATGATTGACTCCAATGAACCTTTCTCAAAATTCACAACTATCATTTATCACAAAATGTATGTTAGTCATTGTAGAATATGTGAAACAATGAGAAGTCATGTTCAACTATGGGAAACGTAGGTCAACAATGGTCAATCATGATCAAACATAGTTAAACAAATAATTGTTAACCATAGTGAAAATATAGTTAACAATGTTTAAAAATAGTAAACATAGACAACTATTATCAATTTTAGTCATAATAAACAATTATTTAACATAGTCGTTCATAGTCATATAATAATAATAATACTATAAAATATTCACTGAAATTAATTAATTAATTTTACATTAATATTAAAGTTAATATTAACAAGTATTAATAAATATTAATATTAATATTAATCTGATTACTAATATTAGTTAAATTTTATGAATATTAATATTAATTATATAATATTAATATTAATATTAATTAAATATTATTATTAATATGAATATATCATAATAGTTATTAAAGTTAATAATAATAATAATAATAATAATAATAATAATAATAATAAATAATAAAAAATTGATGTGATTATTAATATTTATATTAATATTAGTTAAATATTATTATGAATATTAATAAAGATTAATCTCACTATTTTAGATAGTAATATAATTAATATATTAAATATTTTTATATGTTGTTTTATAATAGTTTTTTTTTTTTTTATATTTATCTGAATCAGCAACGACGGTGGTATCATACTCGCGTTACACAGGGTCGAATCTCATTGGCTGCCACTATAACAGCTAGGAGGAACTGCCCAACCCGCAAGGAACGGCCCCTCAGGATAAGACGAGACTTGAACCCGTGACCTGCACAGCGGCACGAACGACTTAGCAAACCATTCGCTGACCACGAGACCAAACCCCTGCGAGTATTGTTATATAATAGCTAATCTATAATAATATGTTTATTATGCTAATCTTTTTAATATTCAATATTAATTAATTAATTAATATATATATATATATATATATATATATATATATATATATATATATATATATATATATATATATATATATATATATATATATATATATATATATATATATATATATATATAAATATTATTAATAAATATTAATATATTATTATTAAATATCAAAAATATAATATTAATAATAATAATAATGAAAACTATGGTTAAGTTATTAATAGTCTTAAAGTTTATAATATTAATCCTGGAGTTTTCAATTTCTTGTATTTATAATATTGGTTCTCAGATTTATAATTTTTTAGATTTATAATAATTATCTTAGGGTTTAATATTATTCCCATGGTTTCATTATCCCTTGGGTTTATAATATTAATTTATTGAGTTTATTAATCCCTTGAGTTTATAATATTATTAGTCCATTAGATTTATGAATCCATTGTGTTTAGAATATAAATAACTCCTTAGGTTTAATAATCGATAATCCTATAGGTTTAATATTGTGACAACAATGGATGGAAATCTATCCAATGTTGCACTGTGACAAGAAATGTCACAATGTTACAAATAGTGTGACAATCATTGTCAACATTTATTCAATGTCACATTGTGACATTCTTAAATTAGGGTTTAATATTGTAATTTATAATATTAGATTTAGGGATTAGGGTTTATTATGACTTATAATATTAGTTTTAGGGTTTATAATCTTAATGTTTAGAATGGTACGATTTATAATACTAATTTTAGGGTTTTTAATCCCTTGGATTTATAATAATAATCCTAGCGTTTATAATCCCTTGGGGTTATAATATAAATCCTATGGTTTAATATTATTCCCATGGTTTCATTATCCTATGGGTCTATAACATTAATCCCTTTTGTTTAACAGTTTATAAACGTAGGGCTTATAATATTAATTGTAGGGTTTTTAATCCCTTGGGTTTATAATATTAATCTTATTGTTTATAATTGCTTGGGTTTATAATATAAATATTAGGTTTAATATTATTTTCATTGGTTCATTATTCTTTGGGTTTATAATATAAATCCTTTGGGTTTATTAATTCTATGAGTTTATAATATTATTAATCTGTTGGGTTTAAAATATAGGTAATATCTTAGTATTTATAATCTATAATCCCTTGGGTTTAATATTGTGCCATTTGGAAACGTACAAAAATATACCCAATGTCATAGTGTGACAAACATTGTCAGAATGAAAAAAGCACTATGACAATCATTGTCACAATGACGCAGTACATTTCAAGTTCTTCAATGTCTCATTGTGACATTGAATAAATTAAGGTTTAATATTCTGGTTTACAATATTGGATTTAGGGTTTAAAATATTAAGGTTTATAATTGTGGGGGTTTATAGTATTGATCCTAGGGTTTATAATCCCTTGGGTTATAATATAAATCCAAGGGCTTAATATTATTCACGTCGGCTCATTATCCATTGGGTTTTAAAATATCAATAATTCCTTAGGTTTAATAATCAATAATCCCTTAGGTTTAATATTGTGATGTTCGAATGGTACAAAAAACTATCCAACATCACAGTGTGACAAACATCGTCGCAATGTGACCAATACTATGCCAATCATTGTCAGATATTTATTCAATATTATGTTGCAACATTGAATAATTAGAGTTTAATATTATAATTAATAATATTGGGTTTACAAATTAGGGTTTAATCCATTGGGTTTATAATATTAATCCTAGAGTTTATAATCGCTTTACTCTATAATATAATCCCATGGATTAATATTATCCCCTTGGGTTTATTATCTGTGACTGTGGTTGTATATTTTTTTACATTGATTTTTAACGAGGGTTGTTACAAGAAACAAGCATTTACCCATGGTACTTCAGCCAATAGTGGTTACTTGGGAAGATGAAAATAAATGTTTTATGTGCGAGGCATATCCTAGCAATTTTAAAGTCCAAGAAACACCGAGGATGGTATTTTGCTTAAGGGAGGGAGATGTAGCACCCCTCGGTGAAAAATAAATATTTACTTTACTTTTAACTTAGAGACTTGGTAAATCACCGGATATGTGGAAATACTACTGAGAAATTTTAATGTTTAAAAATTTAGTTTAATTTATTTATAAAAAAAATATGAAAAGTCTTGGAATTGATGAGAAAATACCCTAGATGAAATTTTCAATTACTAGACAGCAAGAGGAAGTTAATTCCTCTCTCTCTCTCCCTATAGATAAAACAGATTAGTGGGAAAAGAAACCAAGGAAGGCAAGAGGAGAAGGATGGAGGCATCTTATAGAAAGGAGAGGATTTCAAATCTTAAATGGGACACTATGAAGGTGAAGCAAGATGTTTCCAATGGTGTATTCTTGAGCTGGATTGAGAGCCAGTGGAAACCATAAGGAAAACTTTTGAGTATATGAGTTCTAGGCTTGATTGAGTGGTCTTGACGCTTGATAATAGATCTTGAAATGTCATTATCTATCTACTATTCTAGAATTCAAAAGGCTTGAGGGGTAATTGTACATAATTTACAATCTCATTGGTTGAGAGGAGAGGTCTTTACCCAGATTGTGTTATTTTTGTGACTATTATGGACTAAGAATTCTCCATTTTGGAACGATTTGTCATAAGATTGAGATACATAAAGTTAAAGTATTTATAAATATAAATTGTTTTGTTTAAACATTTGTTAATTTTTAGTCACCGTAAAGTAACCGTAAGAAAATAACTATACTATATTAATAGAATCTGGGATAATAACAAAACATATAAATGCCAAAGAGGGAAATTCCATGACTATGGATGGAAGCAAATTGTATTTACAATGTAATAACATGATTTACCATGCTCTCCACTAGAGAATTAGACCAAAACAAGCATGGATGCCACCGGATTTCTCCACCTACACAGTGAGGAATTTTCATATCTCTCTGTCTCTCAAGTTCTACCTCAATCCACAGTCCGGTCCAAGAATCCCTAGCCCCTAAACCGAGACTCCACCCTCTAGGCTTTACCATATATCCTACCATTCACCGACAAGGATTCCTTGGCCTAATAAAGGGAAACTACCTCTAGGCTTTACCATATATCCCGCCATTAACTAGTCTAAGATTCCCTAGCCCACTGAGGCACACAATACCTGTGTTTATCGCAACCCATAGTCTACCTTAGGGGTCACTCAGTGAGTGGCTTTACCGTGATCCATCGTCTAGTTTAGGGATCACTAAGACATGTGTTCTTTTATTAATATATCCACCTCACTTAGCTTCAAATACATCCGAATTTCTAGCTCAACTGAAACATGAGAACCCCATCATACCATGGCTATCTGGAAATGGAAAGGCTAGGCTGAAAACACTATGACACCTGGAAAAATCCATTCCATAACAACAAAGAACCACATGCAACACCATGCATGCCAAATCTAGCAAGGAAGACATACATGCAAATCAATACCTGTAAAGAATCTTGATGTGGCTTATTTATCCTACTCTTCCTTGTTTGCTTCTTCCTTCCTCTTGCCTACTTTGCCTTTCTTGATCCAATGCCAAAGTGCTCCATGAAAATCCTAAGTGTCCAAGAGTGAGAGAGAGAGACAATAATGAGACAGCTCAAAAACTAAGCAAAAGCTTGAGAAAAAATCTTACCAACAGATCCTCATAATCCTTTTTATGAATGAGGCATCTATTTTATTCATTTTCCATTAGTTTCCTTCATTTTCCTCCTCACATGCCACCTTTTACTTTTCACCTTTCTTTTCTCCAAATTTCCCTTATTTTCATAAATAAAATGCCAATTAATGCCACTTTGCCTTTATAAAGCCCTTTCCATTGCCTTTGTCAAATTTTTTAGGCATAATAACTAAAATGAACACCTAGTACGATGTTTCCCCACCATTCAACTTGGAATATGTGTCCTTTGTATGTTTTTTTACATGGATTTTTAACCAGGGTTGTTACAAGAAACAAGCATTTACCCATGGTACTTCAGCCAATAGAGGTTACTTGGGAAGACAAAAATAAATATTTTATGTGCGAGGCGTATTCTAGCAATTTTAAAGTCCAATAAACATCAAGGATGGTGTTTTTCTTGAGGGGGGAAGATGTAACAACCCTCGGTGAAAAATAAATATTTAATTTACTTTTAACGCAGAGACTTGGTAAATCACTGGATATGTGGAAATACTACTGAGAAACTATAATGTTTAAAATTTTGTCTTAATTTATTTATAAAAAAAATATGAAAAGTCTTGGAATTCATGAGAAAAAACTCTAGATGAAATTTTCAATTACTAGACAGTTAGAGGCAGTTACTTCCTCTCTCTCTCCCTATAGATAAAACATGTTAGTGGGAAAAGAAGCCAGGGAAGGCAAGAGGAGAAGGATGGAGGCATATTAGAGAAAATAGAGGAGCTAAAATCATAAACAGGACTCTGTGAAGGCGAAGAAAGAGGTTGTCAATGGTGTATTCTTGAGTTGGACTGAGAGCTAGTGGAAACCCTAAGAACAACTTCCGAGTATATGAGTTCTAGGCTGGATTGAGTGGTCTTGACGCTTGAGAATAGATCTTGAAAGGTCACTGTCTATCTACTGTTTTGGAATTCAAAAGGCTTGGGGGGCAATTGTACATAATTTACAATCTCATTGGTTGAGAGGAGAGGTCTTTGCCCAGAGGTCTTTGTCACTATTATGGACTAGGAATTCTCCTTTTTAGAAATATTTGTCATAATATAGAGAGACGAAAAGTTAAAGTATTTATGAGTATAAATTATTTTTTTGAAATATTTGTTAATTGTTAGTAACCATAAAGGAAGTTCAAGACTTGGGCACATACTCGTAACCCTATGTTGTGTGTAGAAATTAAGGAAATGAAATTCTATACCATAAAGACATGAATTTGTGAAATTTTCTAGTAGAAAAGAAATTGGTTTCTTGTACTTTGAAACTACTCATTGAAAATCTAATATTGCATGTCCAAAGAATATTTCCAGTTGAGTTCAATAAAGTGCCAATTAAGTAGAGTAGTTGAGATAAGACTTAAAATATTAGTAATAATGATATGAAGAACAAGTTTGTTCCAATAATACTTGTAAATAAGTCCAATGGGCAAAGACTAGTCCTAGGATAAAAACCCAGGTTTTGTCGAACCCTGGAATAATTAAACAAATAATAATAATAATAATACAAATAATTAAACTAGTTTTTACTAATTGCAAGTTATTCCTATTAAAGATATAGTGAAAAGATTCAATGAACATGCCTATATATCATTAATATGCTATAAAAAAAAACAGTATCATCATTGAACAAGTAACTCTTTTATAAAATTATGAGTTTTCAACTCAAGAGAGTATAAAAAGAAAAATATTCAAAGTAACTACTAATAAATTTGTAAGAACTCAAACGATCACTTAAAAGTGCTTATGGTTGGGTTAGTTGAACAAGTAAATCTCTTATAAAAGTATGAGTTTTCAACTCAAGAGAGTATAAAAAGAAAATTCTTCAAAGTAACTATGGATAAATTTGTAAGAACTCAAACAATAATTGAAAATCAGAAAGGATTTCCTAGACACCTTAATCAATAATTGCAAAATAGAAAGGATGTAAACACCATGAAGAGAGTGAAGAGGAACTAATGAGTGAGGCAAGTTGGAAAAATATTGTTGCGAGATTCGGTGAGGTGATTTTTTTGTCATATTTGTATGCCATATTATTCCAAGTTGTGTTCTTAGGTCATCATAGTGACTCTGTTAATATTACACTATGCTTTTAAGTCTCATTGGTACTCATAAAGAACAAAGGTATTACTAGACACAAAAATGGTAAGTGAAGCAATTGTCCTAACACCATGGTAATGTTTTGTTGTGACATATTTGATATTTTGGAATTATGATGTTGTCTAAAGAAAAGATATTTAGTTGCAAGCCATCGTGGGAAAAATATAAGGGAATCTCCCTTGAAATTAAAAAAAAACATTGATGATAATAAGTATGATTATTGTGAAATGAATAGTTATCCCCATACAGAGTTAATATTTCTATTTCTTTTTAACAATCCACAAAAATTGAAAGGCTAAATGTATTAAAGTAACCTGTTGATTGAATGAGGTGAATGACATGGTGAGAATTGATATTTAAGAAAATAACTATACTATATTAACAGAGTGTGGGATAATAAGAAAACATATAAAAGCAAAAGATGGAAATTCCATGAATATTGATGGGAGAAAATTGTGTGCGAATTTTACTAACCTCCTATAATGCAACATGAAAAAGATGCCAAAATTGAGAGAATGTTGCAAAGTTGACTTTTGGCGTTGCATTGGAAGAAAATATCAAAGAAATCCATGATGGACATAATTAAGGTACTTGGACAAATAAGAAAACCATATAGCCACCTTGAATATGGAAAGAAAAGGATGTTATCCTAAACTCTACTCACGCATGAACAATGCATATGTAACATTCGAATTAAGATAAATGTATAGTAGTGTTATTTAGTAGAATCTCTCATAAAAGTTGAATAGTAAAATTTTTTTTCATATCATTATTATTAAGAAAATAGTGCACATGTAACTGATACTTCTATTGTCAGAAACTTATAGTGGAACCACATGGTGGGGTCTTTGTCAATTCGCATAGCAATTGGGCAAGTAAAATAATTTACAATGACGAGCTTACAATAATGCTACGAAATATTATTGAGTGTGGGTTACTGATCGTTGTTGGGTTGTGATGCATGTTGATGACCTTTTTTAGGTATATAAATAATATTTTAAAGTGTTTGGAGTGAATATTGAAACAATATACATACGTTCCTAAAGGATGATTGATGGAAATTAATGACCATAATGATTGTGAATGTCGATCAAATCATACGAGGTAATCATGGTTGAACCTTTACACATTCTCAATCAGAGAAAAATTATGCTACATAAATGTAACACCGTCAATGCACATCTACTTAAGTAACCAGATAACCAGGGTAAATATGTGACGAGAGGCCACTATAATGGGATTAAACCTCCTAGGTCAACTTAAGGAAGTGGAACCAATGAAAACACACCACACACACATTCCACATCAACAACAAAACTCCTAGGTGCCATCCCAACTAGTTAAGTAACCAACCCCTGAGACCAACTAAAGTTTTAGACCATTAAACCCCTAGAAGCTCCCTTCATATGGACATGCATGCATCTAGGAGGCTCTGGACACTCCCACAACATGGGTATGCATGCATTTGGGGAATTTTCTTCTCAGACCTCTGCCTGTGTCTGTAAGGTTTGTGCCACATTTACAGGCCCAGAGCCAAGGTCAGTGCCCAAAACTCAATGATACTTTTATAACTAAAAAATAATTAGTCGAATAATGATACAAATGAAATTACTTGAACAAGGAGTTAACTGGAACCCTAATAGCCATGACACTCATTTAGTCAAACATCTCACAAATATGTAATATATAGGTTTAAACAACAGATCTCAGCATCGAGATGTCATACTTATATGAGAATTTCTAAGAAGCATTGTTCCCTTATATCATTAGCTCCATTATAATCTATTAGGTCATAGATACATTTTTTATTCATCTACAAATCAAAACATGAGGAGAGTCATTCATCATGACTGTCATAATACATGCTTATAACCAACATAATAACAACATAAATATCAAGGATACATCAGCCATATAATCCACATATAAATTAGTACTTTTACACATAAAATACCAAGGAATGAACCTCTTATTAATGAATGAAAAATCCAACCTGGTATGAGACTACCACATTCCACCCGACCATAGATTGGCTTAGCCAAATATCTCTTTAGCCAATCACCCCCATTCCGTATTCTAGGCATGAATGTGGGACTCGAACCAAAAGAACCAACTAGGGCATCTCCAGGCTAAACCACCACACCCTCATCAATAGAAACCAGGCTTTACCACAATCCACACTAGATCAATAGCTGAAAAAAATAAACATGTAATAATAGATTTTACCATGATCTCCACCATAACACTAGGAAAAAACAAGCATGGATGTCACTGGATTTCTACACCTACACCATGAGGATTTTTCCTGTCTCGTAGTTTCTCGGACTTTATGATAATCAAAAGTTGGATCCAGTGATCAATATGCCCTAAACCGATACTCCACACTTTAGGCTTTATTGTATATCCTACAATTCACGAGGAAGGGTTCCTAGGCCTAATCAAGGGAAAAAAACTCTAGGCATTACCATCTATACCGCCATTAAGTAGTCAAGGATTCCGAGGAACACAATACCTATCTTTACGCAACCCACAGTCTGGTTCATGTCACTTTACTGCGATCCACAATCCAATTGAGGGATCACTAGGCCATGTGTTCTTTTATTCAGATATCCACTTCACTCATCTTTAAATCCATCTAGAAATCTAGCTCAACCAAAGAATGTGAACCACATCACACCATGTCTATCTGTAAATGGAAAGGCTAGGCTAAAAACACTATGACACGTAGAAAACCCATGCCATAACAGGAAAAAACAACATGCAACACCATGCATGCCAAATCTAGTAAGGAAAACACACATGTGAACTGTTAGACGCAAAGAATCCTGTTGTACCTACTTGAACCTACTCTTCCATGCTTGGTCCTTCCATCCTCTTTCCTTCCTTTCCTTTCTTGACCCAATGCCAAAGTGCTCCAAAAAATCTCTAAGTGTCCAAGAGTAAGAGAGAGAGAATAATGAGAGAGCTCCAAAATTGAGCAAAATCTTAAGAAAATGCTTACCAACTGATCCTCATAAGCCTTTTTATTAATGAGACCTCTATTTTGTTCATTTTCCTCATGACATGCAACCTGTGACCTTTCACCTTCATTTTCTCCTAATTTTCATTGTTTTCATAAATAAAATGTCAATTAATGCCACTTCGCCTTTCCAAATCCTTTTCCATTGTCTGTGACAATTTCCTTAGCCATAATAACTGAAATGAACACCCACTCAGATGTTTTTCCCACTATTCAACTTGGAATATGTGTCCCATGACCGTGGTCCTATATTTGTTTACAACGATTTTTAACTAGGGTTGTTACAAAACCCTCCCCCTTGGGGGAATGTCATCCTTGGTGTTCAATGACACCTATAACCACCAATGCCACTGAAAATAAAACATACTTCCCATGGAGCTTTATAACACAGCTCGTTGCAGTATTTACAATGATCATTGTTGAAGAGATGACAATCATTACAGTATTTACAATAATAACCATATATACACATACACATTTTTAAATCCAACTCGATACAATATTTACAATAATACACACTTATACACGTATGCATATTTTCTCAACTAGCAAATAAATGGATAAGATGCCTAGATCCGTAACAAGCGAATCCAGAAGATAACACCTTCACACTAAAAGTAGTACCAAGGTTCACCTCCTTCCCAAGAAGTCCATAATCTACTGTCAAAGTTAAGGCTGCATCCAATGTCTAGCACTACAATCCTATGCCACTTTTCCTCTCAATTACTGACTCATTGTTGCAGGGCACACTCCCAATGTGCATTGATTCCATCTCAAAATTCTAATTGTGAAAAAAAATCTATCACTGACCTTCCCTTCTCTACTACACAGTCCCTCAGGCAATCCAGTCACCCCTTCCCTACAGTCACTTACCTTCTAAGTTCCTCGACATCCCCTATCCCAGACGATCCATCCCTTGGAAATATTTCCTCTCCTCAGAAGTTCAAACAACCAAGGAATATACCTACCTAAAAACCATCATACCAGTCAGAGCACTCTCATGGAAATCAATGGACGCTATTGGGTACGAGTGTCCCATAATGGCCCTGCACCTTAAGTGCTTTACTAGCATACTACTACATGTTCAAATTCCTTTCACTGGCACTGCTAATTCTTGTAGTCAATTTCAACCACCCAACAAGGCATTTTTGTACTCCTTATACCACACACATAACTTCCATTAAATTTAAAATAAATTCAAATAAATTCACATCATACTTGGTTGGTATCTCTTCAATAAGGTACAATTGCAATCCTATTCACTTCCTATCACAAAAAACCAAACTAACATCATTGACCAAATCACCATTTATAAAAATATCACATTCGGTTAGCTCAAACTCAACCATCATAAATTAAAATCATGAATCACATGAAATCATCATAAACCATAATCATAAATCACATGTAACCATCACAAGTTAGAATCATACATCACATGCATAATAAAACTGAAATGAAATACCGATAATTGTCCCTCATCGATCCTTACTTCTACCTCTTTTCTTTTTGTACACACACTGGATCGTTGGCCACACCCAGAAAGCACACAGTGCCTTTTTATTTTCTTCATTCACGTAAGCATACACAATTTTCATTACAAAACATACATCCACACACAATGTACAACACCACACAATGCATACACCCACACCTGAAATACAACATAGCACATACATTTATACCTGATGTAGAATACCACACAATACATGTACCTACACCTAGTGTACAAAAAAAACAATACATCAATACCCAATGTACAACACCACACAATACATGTACCTACACCTGACATACAACACAATACAATATATGTACTACACAGAGTACAACACAACAAGTACACATGTCACGATACTGCAACTACACAATGCACATACATAGTACCGCATGTCTACAACAAAGCATGTATGACATGAACACAATACGATACTATATGCACAACATGTACACAATACCACCTATACAAAGCACCACTTGCACAATGTGTGCACATCATCACATTTACACGGCACCACTTACACAACATGTACATAGCACCACATGTACATCATACCACTTGTACAACATGTGCAAAATTCCAGATGTACACAACACCACATGCACAACATGTACACGACACCACTTGTACAGAACACAATATGCACAACATGTATGCACAACATGTACATAGCACCACATGTACAACATGTACACGACACCGCATTTTCACAGCACCACTTGTACAATCACACAACACCATATGTACATAGCACCACATGTACAACATGCACACAACACCATATGTACATACCACTACATATAGAACATGTTCATAGAACCCTATGTACACAACACCACATATCTGACATGCACACAATACAATATGTACACAACACTGCATATCCAATATGTACATAACACCATCTATATCCAACACTACATATGCAATGTACACACAACACCATACATACAACAAGCACACAACATCACATGTTGATCCGAATTTGAACACGAAGGAAAAAAATTATAGATATAACCATAAATATAGAGATGCAATCGAAATAACACTTCATTTCATTAATATCAGATACTGAAATATGCTTACAAACAGAATGGAAATAACGCTAGCTCAAGCGATAGTAGCTTATCTCTGAGAAGAGATGTGGTGGCTACATGCCTCTTAAATGTGTTACAATGAGGCTCGAATGCCAATTTATTATTGAGAAACAATAGAAAACTCTAAAAATCCAAAAACCTAACCCTAGGAGATGAAGCCCCAAAGATATGGGCCTCGTTTGGGTAAATTGGTACATTAACATCTCGAGGTCGTAACTTTGGCATATGATCTACCTTTGACATGCAAAATAACTTGTTAGAAAGATCTATCTAAGGACTACAACTTCTGACCATAGAGCACTAGACCTACAACTATTTTGGCCCTGGTTTTCCCAAAAATACGTCATTTAGGGCCTCAAAATGACTGTTGAAGTTCAAGACCCGAAAAACTGCCAAAAATAGAAAATTGTGGTACAATTAAGGAAACTGAAAGTTGAAAGAGACAGTGGTGGGGGTTCCTAGTGGAATAGGTAGATGACTACCCACATCCACCTGATTCAACCCACCCCCCTTAGGAAGCAATGGTCCCCATTACGTTGAGTGCCTGAGTGCCTCCATGCGATAGGGAAACTTCTGTTGGTGTGAGTTTTTCTGCAATGTCTGATGTGTCCAGTGATGGTGGGAAGCATGGTCAAAGGGGTTCCACATTGAACACTGGGTGCAAGCCAAGGAATGGGGGAATGCTACGCTCCAAATCATTGTCTCCCACAACCTTGGTAATGTTGTAAGGACCATATCAGAGTGGTTTGAGCTTTTGATGGGCTCTGGTAAGGCATGCTTTCTACAAATGCAACCAAACTTTGTCGCCCACCTATAAATTGTGTGGCAACCGATGTTGATCATGTTGTTGCTTGTACTTTGCCTTTAACTTCTCTAAGATGTTTTGAACCTCTTGGTGGATGTCTCCTGGTTACAACAAACCCTAGATTTGCCACTTAATCTCTTCATTTTCCATAATGGAGTGACGATATATCGGCCCGTTAGGTAGAGGTGCTTTGAGAGTCAGATCAATCATATGCTTGACCTGGCAGTGCAAAGGTACCCATGTGGGCAAGGATAATATGTCACTTTGTTCTTCCATAACCATATCCACCTGCTTCTGCTGCATGGGTGAACCCTTCCCAGAGGGAATGGATGTGGCTATGATATTCCCCTTACTTTGAGTACCAAATGTCGCTCATAATCCTTGATACCCAACTTCGTGCGAAGGGTATGAAAAATATTGGTAAACTTTGGCATGTCTTGGTCCCTTCCCTGTCACAACATGGTCCACTTTATGTATTTATCCTCATATCTCTCGACAGGGTAGCACTTCTCCTTAATGGCATGCCAGAACGAATTCCAAGTGGGTGCAGCTGCAAATAGTGAGGGTTCTATCTCGTCCTTCTGCTCACAGTAGGTTTCCCACCAATCCTTGACGTGGGGGGTGGTTCTGAGAAGAGAAAAGTAATATTTTTCTCGTTGGAAAAATCATGAACAAAAGAATATCCATCTAGGAGTTTTAACCATTTATCTACAACGTATGCATTATCTGACCCTAAAATATGGGAACGTCAAAGTTAACTTTTACCTTAAAGGTGTGGCACTTCCAGAGTAACTGCTGGAAGTAGATGCATTGCCCTTGGGTAGTCGCTGAAGGATCTGAGAAAAATTGTCCATCATCATGCTCCTTTATTTCTTGAGGGCTTCTTCGAGCAATATTTTGAAAGGATCTCCTACCCCCTCATCTTTCTTTCTTCCCCCATGGGAGGCCATCAGGATTTGCAAGGATGGTCTTGCAAAGGTTTGACCAGTTCAAGCCCTAACTCCTTATATCCTGACCTCATTTGGGACATTAAAAAAGAAAATAGAAAGAGTAAACCGCTCTGATACCACTAATCCAAATTTAAACAGGAATACAAAGAATTACATATATAACCATAAATACAAATGTGTAGCGGAAATAACACTTCATTTCATTAATATGAGATATTGAAATATGCTTACAAACAAAATGGAAATAAGACTAGCTCAAGCGATGGTAGCTTATCTCTGAGAAATAAGGATCGAAGGCCTATTTCTTATTGAGAAATAATGGAAAACCCTAAAATCCAAAAACCTAACCCTATGAGATGAAGCCCCAAAACTATGGGCCCCGTTTGGGTAAATTGGTACATCAACTTGTGAGGGTCGCAACTTTGGCATACGATCTACATTTGATGTGCACAATACCTCGTTATAAATATCTATCCGAAGACTACAATTTTCGATTGGACAACATGGGGAATGATTATTTATAGCTCCAGTTTTCCCAAAAAATTTTGTTTAGGGCCTCAAAACAGCTCCGAAAGTTCAGGACACAAAAAACTGCGAAAATTAGTAAACAATGCTACAATTAAGGAAACTGAAAAACTAAAAGAGACAGTCATGGGGGGTCCTAGTGGAATAGGTGGATGTCCACCCACATCCACCTGGATCATATGTACACGATACTTCAAATATTACATGCACACATCACCATAGGTACAATCATTTAATATATAACATGGACAACATATACACAACAATAGCACTACCCATCCAAAAGCACACTGTCTCTACCAGGCAACCTGTCTTTTGGTGTCTCTCTACCATCCATGGTTATCCTAGAACAACACATATTTCACTACTTTAATCTAGCAAATGTATCCCTAAGAGTTACTTTTAATAACATAAATATAGGCATAATTAAATCATACAATATAAATTCATATCCACATGATACTGGCCTTAGAGATCTGTCACGCTACTCTCCCCTCTTGATTCCTCATGAACCGAGAATATCTTTAGGTCACTCAACTACATAAGAAATCATTCCTCCACAAGAATGATCCCTAACAACCCTCTCGGACAATGACATAGATACATAAATACACAAATACATATACATAAACTTTAGGATTAAACAATCATGATCCTGTCAGAAAACAACATACATACACACATACATACGTATAAACATCAACATTATCATGATCATAACATAATTACCAAATAGCATAAGGTTAAGGTTAAGAGAACTCCCTTCATCTATGCACACCATGCACAACATTGAGAATAATCATTCCCAACATAGCCAAGGAATCCGACGCCCCAAATCCGTTTACTTCACCTTTCCCATTATCTTTCTCATGCTTGTACTGCCACTATCCATTTACACCAATGGACTAAACCAATCCAACCAATTGTCATATTCTTACCTTCAACTTCCCTTACTCATGCATCGAGGTTCATTCAGGTCTTACATTACTTGTTAGGTTTCATTAAGCTCTCCCAAAGCTCAATTAACTTTCCTCTTTGCCAACAAATTCCAAAGACCCTCAAGACATAAAAGGAAAGAAAAATGCAAATAGGAAGAAAACCATGAAAACCAATAACAATATGACATTTGCAAACAAAGTGGTATGGACACACACTAGACATAAAAAACTACAGATCAAGTGCAAACTAAGCAAAAAGAATCGAAATCACGAAACTCTCAACAAACACCACGACTCAATCCCCATGGTTCTCAGTGCTTCCAAGGGAAATATCAGCCTGAGCCTTCTTCAGAATTTCATGGAAATCTCTTTGCCATGCAATCCCCTGCATCATATTGCCATAAACACATATATGCTAGTGAATAAATAAACATAACAATACACCAGTTACCTTACCTTGTTGTGTCAAGCACGTTTCTTGCAACTCAACACATCCACACCATTTCTCAAGGGACTCCAATGCTTTGATGAATCTATACATAACTAGAACCAACTTTTATACCTGTCAAATACATATTTATGAATATAATAGACATCCTCATAATGGTAGACAAATTCAAGGTTAAGAAGACTTCGTGTATGCAAAGCACTCATTCGTTTTTAAATTGTGGCTTCCAAACATAGCCAAAGGAAATTTCACCCAATTCATTTCCTTTACCTTTTCCTTGCTGCAATTGAGTCTTATTATGCACTGTCACATTACCCAATGATTAATTATATAAACACATCAACTATTACCTTGTGAAGCTAATACCAAGCACGTTTCCTTGCAACTGCTCCCACATGTTAGTCTCACGTTCCAACGATCAAGGCATCATTTATATTAATTTGGAATCAACCTTTAACAAGTCTAATAACCATGTCATAATCCATAGTCAACTCGTAGTCATTAGAAATAATGCTACAATTGTCACCTAATTACACTCAAGTACATGTCTGATGTCTCAACACATATGTATTAGTAAAACCATCTTAAAACAAGATCATTTTGGCAAAAAATCTTATATACACATACTCATATACTTTAAATAATCATACATTCAGACAATAGGTAGACAACATAATAGACACTAAACACTTAGACACCAAATAAACAATGTAATCACATATTCAAGCACCAAGTATACAACATAAGTAAACTCATACCTTAATCTATCACATGAGAAGCTATTTTATTTACACAATCAATCTAGATTAGCATGATATAACTTCACAACATATCAACTCAACCATAAATAAGATCATGATATCCATAACAGTAACTAGCAAACATGTTCACATCACAAACTCATAAATAATTATCATTCATACATAATAAACACATATGCACAATCAGTCTATATTAGAATGATATAATATCACAACATATTATCTCGTACATGAATGTCATAACCCTAATTAATTTGCATAGACCAATCAAAATTAGTATGATACATATAACATCAAGATCTTAATGCAATAACCCTAAACATTAACTAAAGTATAACAACAACAAGTTAAAATATAACATACTCATTGAAAACATATAACATAATCATCAAGTTGACTATCATAAAACAACAATAGAATGCATACAACCATAGGTTACTATCATTCATGACTATCTAGCACATGTGCATATGACTACAATGATCAACTAGCATTTATCAAACATGTAACCATAAGAACAATAAAATGACAAGTATATAATAAAATGACAAGTATATAAGTAACCATAATAATTATAACAACCATTAACCACATACCTGCATGCCCACTATACAAACCTATATCACGTTCTGCTCTTACCCCAAATTTTAGTGTTGAAATCTCGCTCTGGTGATCTACATCTCTTGCTCTATGTCATCAAACACATCAGCATCATAACAACCAACAATGTCATCATGACCTAAAATGCATATAATGACCTCACAATACATGTTTGACCTACTATACATGCATAACTATAACCATGACAATGCATGCATAATAACATATGGACACTGACATGCATAACAAATGAATATACAACTCACATTTATTTATGACCAAAGCATCCCAGCAACAAAATCACCAACCTTCACATGGTGACATCACTACAACCATGATCAACACCATGCAAATGCAACAAGCACATGGACAATAACGATAAGGAACACATATGCAACTAACATGAATTCATGACCAACAAACTGCCCATCCAGTCTGAGGGGTGAAACCATGCTCTGATACCACTCTGTGGTACTAGATATCACATAAGGAGAATGAAAACAAGAAGCTACCCAAAGAGAATGAAACCCCGCTCTGATACCACTCTCTAACACCATCATCCCATATCTACCCAAGCAACAGGCCAACTGTGGTAAATATGCTATGATAGGTCACTATAATGGGATTCAACCTCCTAGGTGACCTTAAGGAAGTATAATCAATGGAAACAAACCACACAAACATTTCACATCAGCAATAGAACTCCTAGGAGCCATCCCAACCACTCACGTAACCAACCCTTGAGACCATCTAAAGTTTTATACCATTAAACCCACATGCTCTCCCTTGATTTGGATAGATATGTGTCTACGCGGCCATGGACGCTACCACAACATCAATTTTCATGTGTCTGTGGACTTTTCTCCTTAGACATGTGCCTGTCTCTCTGGGATTTGTGCCACTTTTCAAGCCCACAGCCCAGGTCACTTCCCATAACTCAATGACACTTTTAGAACTAAAATATAAGAACCAAATAATGATACAAATGCAATTACTTGGAAAAGGAATTGACTATACCCTTACTAGCCATGACCGGAAATTTGTCAAACATGTCACAAATATGTAATCTACAGGTTTAAATGACAGATCTGAGCATAGGGATCTCACACTTATATGAGAATCACTAAGAACCATTTTTCCCTTGTATTATTAGTTACATTATCATCTATTAGGTCATAGATACATTGTTCATTCATTTACAAATCAAAACATGAGGAGAGCCATTAATCGTCACTGACATAATACATGCTTATAACCGGCATAATAAGAACATAAATATCAGGGATAGATTAGCCATAGAATCCACATATAGACCAATACATTTACACAGAAGATACCAAGGAAAGAACCTCCTATTATAGAATGTGAATGTCAACCCAGTATGGAACTAACACATTCCACTTGACCATAGATTGGTTGAGCCAAATCTCTCTTCATCCAATCACCCCTGTGCCATACTCCAATCTTGAATGTCGGACTCAAACTAGAAGAACAAACCAGGGAATCCTGAGGCTAAACCACCTCACCCTCATCAATAGAAATCAGGCTTTACCACAATCCACACTAGATCACTAGGAAAAAATAACAAACATGTAATAACATGATTTACCATGCTCTCCACCAGAGCATTAGACCAAAACAAGCATGGATGCCACCGGATTTGTCCACCTACACCATGAGGAATTTTCATGTCTCCCTATCTCTTAGGCTTTACCTCAATCCATAGTCTGATCGAAGAAACCCTAGGCCCTAAACAGAGACTCCACCTTTTAGGGTTTACCGTATATCTTGCCATTCAGCGGAAAGGATTCTTAGGCCTAATAAAGGGAAACAATCTCTAGGATTTACCATATATCCCACCATTAACATGTCTAGGATTCCTTAGCCCACTGAGGCACACAATACTTATCTTTACCGCAACCCACAATTTACTTTAGGGGTCACTCGACTAGTGGCTTTACCACAATCCATCGTCTAGTTCAGGATCACTAAGCCATGTGTTCTTTTATTAATATATCCACCTCACTTAGCTTCGAATACATCCAACATTCCAGCTCAAACAAAACATGAGAACCCCATCACAACATGGCTATCTGGAAATGGAAAGGCTAGAATGAAAACACTGTGACACCTAGAAAAATCCATGCCATAACAACAAAGAACCACATGGAACACCATGCATGCAAAATCTAGTAAAGAATACACATGCAAATCGATACCTGCAAAGAATCTTGATGTGGCTTCTTTATCATGCTCTTCCTTCCTCTTGCCTTATTTTCCTTTCTTGATCCAATGCCAAAAGTGCTCCATGAAAACTCTAAGTGTTCAAGAGTGAGAGAGAGAGAGAGAGAATAACGAGAGAGCTCAAAAACTAAGCAAAATCTTGAGAAAAAATCTTACCAACTGATCCTAAGAAGCCTTTTTATGAATGAGGCCTCTATTTTATTCATTTTCCATTATTTTCCTTCATTTTCCTCCTCACAAGCCACCTGTGACATTTCACCTTCCTTTTCTCCTAATTTCCCTTATTTTCATAAATAAAATGCCAATTAATGCTACTTTTCCTTTACAAAGCCTTTTCCATTGCCTTTGTCAATTTTCTTAGCTATAATAACTGAAATGAACAACTAGTAGGATGTTTCCCCACCATTCAACTTGAAATATGTGTCCCGTGACCATGGTTGTATATTTTTTACATGGATTTTTAACCAGGGTTGTTACAAGAAACAAGAATTTACCCATCGTACTTCAGCCAAGATTTTATGTGCAAGGAATATTCTAGCAATTTTAAAGTCCAAGAAACACCGACGATGGTGTTTTGGTTGAGGTGGGGGAGATGTAACACCCCTCGGTGAAAAATAAATATTTAATTTACTTTTAACGTAGAGACTTGGTAAATCACCAGATATGTGGAAATCCTACTGTAAAATTTTAATGTTTAAAATTTTATTTTAATTTATTTATAAAATGAAATATGAAAAGTCTTGGAATTCATGAGAAAATACCCTAGATGAAAATTTCAATTACTAGACAATTAGAGGCATTTACTTCCTCTCTCTCCTCCTATAGATAAAACATCTTAGTGGGAAAATAAGCTAAGGAAGTCAAGAGGAGAAGGATGGAGACATCTTATAGAAAACAGAGGAGTTCAAATCATAAACAGGACACTCTGAAGGTGAAGCAAGATGTTGCCAATGGTGTATTCTTGCGATGGACTGAGAGCTCGTGGAAACCCTAAGAAAAGCTTCTGAGTATATGAGTTCTAGGCTGGATTGAGTGGTCTTGACGCTTGAGAATAGATCTTGAAAGGTCATTGTCTATCTATTGTTCTATAATTGAAAAGGCCCGAGGGGTAATTGTTCATAATTTACAATCTCATTGGTTGAGAGGAGAGGTCTTTACCAAGATCGTGTTATTTTTGTGACAATTATGGACTAAGAATTCTCACTTTTAGAAATATTTGTCATAATATAGAGAGACGGAAAGTTAAAGTATTTATGAGTATAAATTGTTTTATTGAAATATTTGTTAATTGTTAGTAAACATAAAGGAAGGTCAAGACTTTGGCACATGCTCGTAACTCTATGTTGTGTGTATAGATTAAGGAAATGAAATTCTATACCACAAAGACAAGAATTGTGAAATTTTATAGTAGAAAAGAAATTGGTTTCTTGTACTTTGAAACTACTCATTGAAAATCTAATATTGCATGTCCAAAGAATATTTCAAGTTGAGTTTAATAAAGGGCCAAGTAAGTAAAAGGTAATCTTGGAAGGAACAAATGGGAAATCTAGGAGTAGTTGAGATAATGGTTAAAATATTAGCAATAATGATTTGAAGAACAAGTTTGTTCCAATAATTCTTGTAAATAAGTCCAATGGGAAAAGACTAGTCCTAGGATAAAAACCGAGGTTTTTTCGAAACCTAGAATAATTAAACAAATAATACTAATAATAATACAAATAATTAAACTAGTTTTGATGACTAACTACAAGTTATTCCTATTAAAAGAATAGTGAAAAGATTCAATGAACATGCCTATCTATCATCGATGTGATATTAAAAAAACGAGTATCATCATTGAACAAATAACTCTCTTATAAAAGTATGAGTTTTCAACTCACTACAGTATAAAAGGAAAATTCTTCAAAGTAACTATGCATAAATTTGTAAGAACTCAAACAATCACTTAAAAGTGCTTATGGTTGGGTTAGTTGAACAAGTAACTCTCTTATAAAATTATGAGATTTCAACTCAAGAGAGTATAGAAAGAAAACTCTTCAAATTAACTATGGATAAATTTGTAAGAGCTCAAACAATCACTTAAAGGTGCTTGTGGTTGGCTTAGTTCCAAGCTAACTATGCATAGATTTGTAAGAACTCAAACAATCACTTAAAAGTGTTTATGGTTGGGTTAGTTGAACAAGTAACTCTCTTACAAAAGTATGAGTTTTCAACTCAAGAGAGTATAAAAAAAAATTCTTCAAAGTAACTATGGATAAATTTGTAAGAACGCAAACAATCACTTAAAATTTCTTATGGTTGGCTTAGTTCCAAGCTAGCTCGTGAGCTCAGTAGCCTAGAACAATTACTGAGCCAAGAACTAAATAAAAAATAAATACGTAAAGCTACACCCATGTAGGCACCTCTTTACCGCATACATGAACTAGTTAACTAAGTCATGAATTCTTATGGTTGGCTTAGTTCCCAGCTAGCTGGCCAGTCGAGTAGCCTAGAACAATTATGAAGCAAGGAGCTAAATAAAAAATAAATACGTAAAGCTACACCTATGTGGGCACCTCCTCTTTATCGCATACATGAACCAGTTAACTAAATCATGAATTAAGAAAAACTCTTCAACAAGGAATTTATTTATATGGGCTACATGTTGACTAATAAACATAAAGAAAGCGCAAATACAATTTTAGTTTATCAAAAAATAATATAACTAACACAAAAAAATCCCAAATAGAAAAGAAACATATTATATATATATAAAACAGAGGATCCACTATTAATCTTTTGAACAAGAATATATAGGTTACATGTTGACTAATAAACATAAAGAAAGCACAAATACAATTTTAGTTTAAAATAAAATAATATAACTAGAAATTGTACCAAAATGTACAAAGAGAGGCCAATAGATTTATGAAGTTGGAATTGTTGAATTTTTATAAAAGGTCCGGCCACTTTCTTCGCTGCTATTGATATTGTACAGTTTATTAAATATGAAATAGAGTAAAAGATATAGGAGACAAAACAGACTGGGAATGTAAGGTTTTTATACTGGAAGTGAAAAAGAGAACAAAGCAACATGGCAAAGTAGAAATACTTAAAGAAAACCACAAGAATTTCTATTCATTCACATGTATTTAAAAATGCTGACATGACTGAAACAAAAAGGAAGAGAATTAGAAAATTTCATGTAAATGTATTTTATTTTAAAAACAAACAACTAACCACTCTATAAATGTCATTGCAGAAGCCCATGTAAGGTAAACATATCCCTATATAACTTTTTTGAAAAAAAAAACAAAGATAACTTAACGTGAGTAGCATAACATCTAGCATTCCATGAACAATAGAAACCACACTCAAAAGGCCAAATCTATGTAAACTGAGTTTTTATTAAAATTGTAGGTACAAAAAAACTTATGACACTCCATAACTATGCATCATGTTTGGTGGAACATAGTAAACTTATTACACTTGAATACTTCTAAATATTTTACTTGGTATTCTGTGTTTATCACAAGCAATTATACAGGAGATAGTTAAATGCTTTGCAATGTATTTTTTGAAATTTTACATATGGTCTACACATAGAGACATGTTTGGTAGCTAATAACTAAACATATATACAATGAAAGTATTATTTGGCTTCTAAACATATGTACAATAAGAGCATTTTATTACATATAGATGTAATTGACAATGAGCAGGTAATCATATAGGCATGATGGGGCATGGCATCGGCAACAGAGTTGTTCCTGCAATTGTCGCTGCATTTTTCTGTGAGTGTCACTTTCATGGATGTGAATTGTTATTTTGAGTATTTCTTTTACCTTCTTTAACAATTCAATGGCTGGATGCAAACGGTAAAGAGGCAATGTTTGCTGCGGCAGGATGCTGAATTTCTTGGCAATACTCATACAACAATCATAAATAGCCTATATCCATACCTATTTCCATCAAAAAATAAAATATTGTAAGTGACAATGGATGTGTTTGAAGAAAGCATGTTTTCTAAAGCGCTGAAGTAAAATAAATGATTTTTCAAAGAAATTTCTAAATTACAGTGAATGCTAGACCTTGCTGTTCTTGGCGAGAAATATTATCTTTGAATATTTGAAATAAAATAAATGATTTCAAACTAATATAAAATCATATGAGGTTAAATCTAACATAAAGCAACTGTATGTGAAATTTGGTTATTGCAGCAAGTGGTGTTTACCATATGGGTAATTCTGGAAAACAGGTTGTACGATTGGCTAGAGTATATTCTCCTGCATAGATTTTGATGCAAGCAATGATTCCCTTTATTAAAAGATAACCTAGAGTCCGTTGACACTTTCCTTTTAAAATACATACTACACATATGGACCTCAAAATGATTGAAAGCCTGCAATAAATCAACTAATAAAGAATCATTGAAAAACTAGAATCCTTTGCTCAAGATGAAAAATGATAGTTACAACCCATTTCCATTCACAAGGGTGTGCAGCTTTCAAACATGTTAGGGTGATAGAAAAGAAGCATTAAAGCATTTATATTTCAAGAAGTAGCGGATGCTAAAACACATAACTCATTAGGGTTTAGAACCCTACCTATACTAAAACATGAAGGCACCAATAATCTTCTACCTGCACATAAAATAGTTTTGAAAACAAATTAACAATTTTTTTTATTTTCCCTCATAAAGTGACTCAATGGAAAAAAAAAGTCTTGGGTTTACCTACAACAAAAGTCAAAAGTTTAATTAAACATTTATCCTCTGTAGGTAAGGCTAATAAGTGCTATATGTTGAACTATACTCCATGTGCCTGAGAAGAGTGAACCTCCAACAAAAGAGTTGTCCCATTAATTCATAAGGCACAAAAAATTGTTACAAATAAATAAATTAATAAGTGATACATAAGTATAAATGTGAGTCCATAGCAAAGGTCAAAACTTAGTGTATATTCATGTTCATAGACGAAGTGAGTTAGAATAAGCGGTTTTCCACCATTGTAGAGCAAATCCTCAACGAGCGAGGCTACAACTGAGCCAAGGTTGTGCAAAAGAGGGGAGGTTTTTAGTTATGTAATTGCTCAACCTCCAAATTCACCATTGATTTCAATGGAAAACCTTAGGTTGTAGATCCTAGGGTTCTCACGAATATCTAGGTAGAATGAATTCCAGCAACCTGTAGTGCCTCATTGTTGGTGCGTCTCAAAGGTTTAGGACACCTTTCAAAAAGTTTCATAAAATTTCCATAGCCACGTAAACATTGGTGGAATATAAGTAAAGGTAATCACTAACAAAAATGCATATCCCAATAGAATAAGGTTTTAAACTTTAACATAACCCCTAGCTCACAAGTCAAATGATCATTAAGATCAACTATACTTAAATTATGAGGGCGAGATCATTGTAACTCTTAAGTTATACTAAAAACCATAAGGAATAAACTGAATACCATGATACATTCACAATGAATTTATATTATAATATGTACAACAACCAAGAAAAGAGAGCATACATATTCCTTATTATAGGAAAGACATATAAATTAAATAATTATCCAGAAATAAATAGTTAGAGATATTCTTTTTTTCTAATTATTATTGGGGTATTTTACAAGAAGGAATCAAATATTTCTAGAAGGAATTTCTTTAATGAAATAGAAAAAGATATAAAGGCTTTCAAACATTATCATTAAGAAAGGGGACTTGGGACACAACCTCAAATAGTTTCCGATATGCAAAGCCAGATTATACCATTATGGAGAAGTATGGCTACGCCTTGGTCAAAGCCCTCAAGTCCTTCAGAGAATACATTTTACAGGCCCAAATCACTACTTTGTGCCTCACATTTATAGACCAGGGATCACCTAAACTGCAGGATGATCAATAGCGATATTCTCCCCGATTCATTAGACAGGTTTGGAAAATGTTACATATATGTAAGGAATCAGACCAATTCATGATTACAATTGGCTACACTTAGGGAGATATTTTTCAAAAGTACCAAGGTAAAGACAACAATACTAGAAATAGCAAAAAAAAATAGCATGTTCGATTACATACCATATTTATGTGATGCGTCAAAGAGAAAACTTTAGAAATATCCAACCACATTTCAAATCTGTTTTGTTCATAAACTCCTCAATAGTACTAGCTATATTTCAAAAATAAAATCCTGAAAACAAAAATTGAATTGGACCTGAAATATCTTTCTGTCGTTAAACGCTGAATTTATGAAAGAAATAAATCATATCAACCACTGTAACGGAACGGGAAATAATACAAATGAAGAAAGTATCAAACCACTGAGCTTAAAGCCATAAATTAAAGCCTAAGGATCAGAAACCTCAAGGCCTGGGTTGCAATGAGTTTGTTTATTTGATTGTTACGTTGAAAAGGAGATCTGATGGTACACGAACGATTCCCTTGAGCATCCCAGTACCTCATCCCCTGTTTCGTTTTGATGGAAGCCAAAAGATCTGTTTGATTATCGGCAATGGAAAAGAGGTTTTACAAGCTGCCGAGACCAAGATTAAGGAGGAGGATTTACCCATTTCAAAGGTCTTTGATGATTGTAGGACATCCGAGGATAGGGAAAAACTGCGTCTGTCTTTTGGTTTGTTCATGGCAAATAAAGCAGTACGGATCCCTAAGTTCACAGGGTTAGAATACCCCACAGATCAAAGGAATATGGTCCCCGTGGATTTGACCCACCAGAAATGGAGGGGAGAACTAGAGTCAGCTTGCAGTTCGGCTTATATCTCCTTTAACAGTACTGGTTGTGTTGCTAATGTGGCTAGGGTTTCTCAGAGCAGCAAGGAAATAGTGGAGAATGTTGTTGCTGTTATCGACCGTCTTGTGTCCGCGCTTCCGGAAAAGTGGAATAACATCCGTCATATGTGTCTGAAGACCTTGGGCTCTCTGGACTGTTCACTTTACAGTTACTCTAGAATGGTGCCCATTGAGATGGAAGGTGTGGAAAAAGAAGCACAAATTGACCGACCAAAGATAAATGGGGAAGAAGGGATTACAGGTGGGCTTTCTAGTAAGAAAAGGACTAGTGATGCAGAGAAAACCCCGAACACAAAGAAGAAGAAAGGCTCCTCTTTAGAGGGTGAAACGGGATCTTTAAGTGGTCAAGATGTCGGTGATGGAGTTCCAATGGATGATTCTCCTACAACTCCAGCACTCGAAAAGATTATTGAGTCTGTAGATTTGCAAGAGTCTGTAGATTTGCAATGTGGGGTCGCGGCCAACAGCATCGATGCTTCAAAAAAGAAGAAAAAGTCGAGGAAATCGAATAAAACCCCTGTTAGGGCTGTTTGAGTCTGCAGTTTC
The DNA here is from genome assembly GCA_031772625.1 of Pinus tabuliformis. Taxonomy (NCBI): domain Eukaryota; kingdom Viridiplantae; phylum Streptophyta; class Pinopsida; order Pinales; family Pinaceae; genus Pinus; species Pinus tabuliformis. Next base: position 827,183,226 of record CM062808.1, read on the forward strand.
AAGTTACGTTTTTATTTGTCAACTTCGTACTAACAGATACTTCTGTCCAGGAAATTGTCGATGCTTGACTCTACAGGTTGTGTATTTGCTACGACAATTTGATGTCTGGTAATAGTTGACACTGGTTAACTCCTGTGGATATAAGACAGGTTTTGAATTTGATGTTTGGCATCTGAATGCCTGTTTTTCGGGGCTTTATCTCTGTATAAGTCGATTCAGATTTTTGAGCAATTCATATTATTTAACAAAAACTATTATGGGAATGTTCCCAACTAATTTTTCTGTATGCTTTTTGTTTCGTGAGGAGGTTTAATTTCTGGCTTTAAGCTCAGTGGTTCGATACTTTCTTGATTTGTATTATTTCTCGTTCCGTTACCGTGGTTGATATGATTTATTTCTTTCATAAATTCAGCGTTTAACGACAGAAAGATATTTCAGGTCCAATTCAATTTTTGTTTTGAGGATTTTATTTTTGAAATATAGCTAGTACTATTGAAGAGTTTATGAACAAAATAGATTTGAAATGTGGTTGGATATTTCTAAAGTTTTCTCTTTGACGCATCACATAAATATTGTATGTAATCGAACATGCTATTTTTTTTTGCTATTTCTAGTATTGTTGTTTTTACCTTGGTACTTTTGAAAAATATCTCCCTAAGTGTAGCCAGTTGTAATCATGAATTGCTCTGATTCCTTACATATATGTAACATTTTGAGTGTGGTTTCTATTGTTCATGGAATGCTAGATGTTATGCTACTCACGTTAAGTTATCTTTGTTATTTTTTTCAAAAAAGCTATATAGGAATATGTTTACCTTACATGGGTTTCTGCAATGACATTTATAGAGTGGTTAGTTGTTTGTTTTTAAAATAAAATACATTTACATGAAATTTTCTAATTTTCTTCTTTTTTGTTTTAGTCATGTCAGCATTTTTAAATACATGTGAATGAATAGAAAGTCTTGTGGTTTTATTTAAGTATTTCTGCTTTGTCATGCTGCTTTGTTCTATTTTTCACTTCCAGTATAAAAATCTTACATTCCTAGTCTGTTCTGTCTCCTATATCTTTTACTCTATTTCATATTTAATAAACTGTACAATATCAATAGCATCGAAGAAGGTGGTCCGACTTCAAATCAACGGTTGAAACTGTCAAACTTGATCAAACGGTTCAGATTAAAAGTGTTGACAATTGTTGATGCATAGGAAAGCCTATCGACCTAATTACATAATTTATTTAAAATAAAGAAATATAAGAACGTAATTCAAATATAATAGACAATATAAACATAAACATATCGTTTATACTCTGGAATGCCATTTCCTCGAGGAAATGGCATCCTTCTAACATTTGTGCATAATTTTGAAAAAAACACAAATTAAAAATAAAATGTGCATAGAGAAACAGATAATTTAAATATATTGAAATTATACGGTGCAATCGTGATCTATGTCGCCGCAGTTCCGCACAAAGAGAGCACTTGACACTAACTGTTATCCAAGCAAACTGAAAATAAAATAATTAGTAAAAAAAACACACACTTAGGCAAACATCTCGACAATGTAGTTGTTGAATTTTGAAGCTTAGTATAGCTAAACATCTTGATAATAAACTTGATCAATATAGTACAGATAACTTCATTTTATTTTAAATGTTAGCTACGTCGGACTACTCAAAGAATGTAATGAAAAATTTGACATGTCTTCAGATGTGTAAGGTGATGTAAAGTCAAGTGTCCTACACATTGCTTGCATTTTACTTTGACATTTGACATGTTTTCAGATTGGCAACGTCATGTAAAATTAAGAGGAGTCAATTTAGCTAGAATTTTTTTCGGGGATATGAGAATGATCTATGGAATAAATGAGAAATAACTGAATGATAATTCTTCAAAGTTGATCTAATAAGAAACGCCAACGGTCCACCGCAATATTTATACACTGCACACATATTAAGAATTGAAATTAACACATACGTAATTGTAATCAAAATTATTGGAATCAAAATAAAGCTAGTGCATACCTCCACGTATGACACAGCCATGGTTATAGGTTTAGCCGAACCAACTATCATTTCATCTCCCCCGACCAAACCAAATCCAAACAATTAAAAGACTGTAAAAGAATACCCCATAATAAATAATAAATCATCAGATAAGACCAATATAATGGCCAAACAAAAACACAGAAGAAGTTGAGAGCAAAGGAAACGAAAAAAACTCGTATGACACAGCCATGGTTATAGGCTATAGCCGAACCAACTATCATTTCATCTCCCGACCAAACCAAATCCAAACAATTAAAAAACTGTAAATGAATTCCCCCATAATAAATCAATAAACCATCAAATAAAACCAATATAATGGCCAAACAAAAACGCATGACCACGTGAGGACTTTGGGCTTGATAAAGACAAAGAAGAACACATCTATAGAACAAATATCAGTGAGAGAAATAGAAAGAGATAAAACAGGAATCAGTTCATCTCAGTGGAGGTCAACTCAGTCGAAAAACCCATCACCATCTCTGCCATGGAGCAACAATTTACTTTGCTTCGTAGGAATAGACTTCTCTTCTCTGCACATTTCAAATATTGAAGGGTTTAGCAATATACAAAACCAAAGAAAATAAACCCACAAGTAATTTAATGAATAGATTTAACCTGTGTAAATACCTTTTGAGGATGAAGATAATTAGCACATTTTCAGAAATGAAATCTGCTCTCCTCTTCACTAAAGCCCCAATCTCATTTTGAATCACCGAGAGCTGCTTTCTTCTCGTCGGTACTGCGCACAGGATTCAACAGCCTGAGCCACCTACTCTGCCACAGAGCCTCCGACTTACCATCCTCGACAGGAGGAGGAGGATGGGTTCCTCTAATTGCTCTGTACCACCACAACCTCTCCGAACCTTTCTTTGGGCGAACTCAGGACCTCCATTTTGGGCGCCCACAATCTGTATAAGGGATTTAAGGTGAACCGGCAAAAGTAGAATTTCCCTAAAAAATTGCGCCTTTTGCAGGTAGAGCAATCAAGAATAGGCTAGGCCGGTGTGTTCTCTCTTGCTAACAGATGCTACACGAACAATTCCATGAAACCTTAAAATCCCGTGAGCAATTCGATTCCACAGTGCATGATACTATATATTTTCGATTGAATCCATCATCAGACGTATTATCATTCAAGCATCTAAGAAGAGAAATATTAACGAAACTCATTTGAAGAACAACAACAACAACTGTCAAGGAAAAAGCAATGAAAATATCTTCGAGAGTGACAAAAGAATTGGAAAAAGCAGTAATGCATATCTTAGAGAGTGACAAAAGAATTGGAAAAAACAGTAATGCAACTCAAAGGGCCAAGTTCAATGCACAGCAGAACTGGACGTGAAAAAAATGCAACTCAAATATTTGGAAAAAACACTCAACTCCAAATCAACCGTTGAAACTGTCAAACTTGATCAAACGGTTCAGATTAAAAGTGTTGACAATTGTTGATGCATAGGAAGGCCTATCGGCCTAATTAACACAAAAAAATCCCAAATAAAAAAAACTATATTATATTATATATATAAAACAGAGGATCCGGTATTAACCTTTTGAACGCGAATACTGGAAATAACACTATGGTAAGGTGTTTATAATCAAAAGACCTCAAAAAAGGAGTGACATAGTAACAACTCTGGAATTGTGATAAATTCTTCCCGATTCATAAATATGCAAATTTGTACAGGGAAATCACTAGGGTAGGGATAAAACCCTTAGTCCAATGTCACATTATACACTTAGTTGTGACTAATTTATTCTCATGGACAAAATTTTTTAGAGAGAACCCTTCCATGACAATTAACGACATAAAGTTATGCATGCCCATCTTAGCCTCATGTTCGACCATAGAGAATAGGTTTGCCGGAGAAGCGATAGGAAGAAGGTAATGAATTAAAAACCTCAAAGGACGTGAAACATAGGCAAATCATAACTTCAAATTCGTCGATGCCCCTGAATTTCTCACATGTGGACGAAAAGGATTGGGAACCAGGTTAAAGAATTGGAACCAAAATCTTCATACAAGGGAATGAACTAAGAAAGGCTTGATAAAATGAAAATTACCTTTCGAACATTGTTCTGCTATAGCGCTGGTGAATTCCACCTTGGTTCAAGTACCAAATATCGGTGGGAGCAATCGACAGATAGGTACGCTTCCGAAATTACACTAGGAAAATGTTACGCGAAGCCAGGATTCAACATAAACATTATATTATGAATATAAATTAGAGATAATCCAATGATTTTGACGCCGTTCATTTATTTGCAACAAATTCCTATTGCGGAACCGATAATTAACATATCCATGTACATACAGTCATCCAAGCAGAAACCAAAGAATATAAAATGTGCCACTAGTCGAATATAACCAAGGTTATATAAAATAATTATAAATTAAAGAAATATCATACTACAAAATGCTTGCTATTGTTAAGTTATGGTAAAAGTGGATAATTGGTATTCAATTATAATAAAATTACTATTAGGCATTACACTTTATATATAGAATAAAAGAACTATAAAATTTTGAATGTTATAGTAAATTTTACCTATAATTTAAACAAGTATTTATATAAAATTAATATTTTCCATAATAAAATATATTAAGATAAATTTATATATATATTATATATATATGTATATGGTATTATACCAGTAGATAAGACCATATATATTAAGAAGTATTTTTTATTTCATAGTTTCTCATTTTTAAAGCATAGAGTTTTTTATTTAATTTTTTAATTTTATGTTTTTATATTTAAATGATATAGATTAATTTAACAAATTATTTACTTATTTATCTATGAAAGAAGTTTTCTTCTATAAATATTATTTTGCAAAATAAAATATAATAAATTTATTTATATCATTTTAATTATGATCAATAAATTAAATAAAAATTATAATATTATAATATTTTTGTAAAATTATGTTATTAAAATATTTGTCACAGTGATAATCGTTTTTACTTTTTAATTTACCAAAGTTATGGTTATCTTTAGTTTCTTTTTTAATATAGAAAAAAAAATTATATATTTTTTTATTAATCTTGTACATTATTAAATTCTGATAAACCATATAAATTACACTAAACTTTAATAATAATAATAACAATAATCATCGTCGATATTAAAAAAATCTGAAAAACAATATATAATTAATATAGAAAACTTCCATTATAAATTTAGCTTGATATAAGTTATATATTTTTATATTAATGTTACTATTTTTTAAAATATCTAAACTATATTAAAAATAACATTATAATTTTCTTACCAATTATATTATTTATCAAAATAAATCATTTAAAAACAATAATATAACCTATCATCATGATTTGTTTCCCTGATATAGCCCCCTACAAAAATAGTATCGTGATTGCTTTCCCTATTTTGTACCTCCCAATGATAGTATTATGATTTCTGTCCCTCAACGAGTTTTCATACTATAGTGCAACCAATTTAAATGGCTAAAAGGTACCATATCTAATTGCCTAAATTATGTGTATTAATATTTTGATTTTCATTAAGACTTTCGTCGAGGGGCTCGCTCCTCACTTGTGACGGGACCGCTGGTGGGCGAACACCGGGCGCTTCCCTATTGCTTACTCAACTGGGCTGCATTTGAAAACTTCAGGAAGCGTCAGTGCGACATGTGCAAAGATCGCTTTCTCGACTGACCTTAGCGTGCATATAATACAGGTGCTTCAGAAGCATGAGTGGTTGATTTTATTTTAATGGGCAGTCAACAGCCGCAGAGAAAAATAATTGTTTTGAGTTTTAACTACGGCAAATTTTATGGCTACCGTCAATCCGAAGTCAACAGCCGCAGACAAAAATAATTGTTTTAAGTTTGAACGGATACAATTTCACTTTCCGTAGAACGATCGCTGAGAAAAATGATTGCTCCTCTAACCCATACAATTTCACATTCCCTATAGCTGGTACTACGACTCCGCATATTTACGTTCTTCCCTAGTTACGATGGTTTCCGCGGCATGGGAATATCATTTGAGTGAATTTCCCGTTGGAGAGGTCGATTTTCTCAATGGTGAAGCATAAAATTGCCATGAGCACCAAATACAATACTAGAGAATATTCCTGCTGCAATTCTGATTTCAAGTTGAACTATTATCTGACATCTTGACACCATTTCATACGAGTAAACGGGAAGAATTTCAACCAACAATGGTGAACAGTATAATGGATCATTATCCGTGATGCTGGTAAGAAATAAAACACCAGCCAATAATTGTGCAACAAATATCAAAGTTGGGTGAAATGTATAATTACAACGATGAAATATTGTCTTCGGTAAATAAAATCCAATTATATATCATTAAAATGTATTAATCTAACACTACTTAAATATATATCATATTTAGAGTTTAAGTATTCCATGCATCACATTTTCATTATCTTTTTATCCCTACAACTGTCAACAAGATTAATGTTCATCAATATTTGTTCACGTTAAAAATAAGTGGTGGTTATCTCTTTTCTGTTGCACGAATAAATAATATAGTTATTTTGATATCCAATAATGATAGGACAAGTAACTTTCAAAAAGATTATGGAAACCAAAAAAAATTCTTATACAATAATTTATTACTTATTTTAATTAAATGTTTTAATTATATATATATATATATATATAATATATTTAATTTTTTTATATAAATTAGTCTACATTCATTTTAGTTCTAGATCTATTAAGTGTTGGATTTACTAAGTGTTGAGAGATCATTTTTTTTCATTTTTAAAGAGGTTTATATCTCAAGATATTTGATCTCTCTTGGCATTTGGTATATCCAGAATTAAGATGGATTTAGACTGATAGATATTGAAATCATAGATACATTTTTAGTATTAGGTTTTGTATTTTATTTATTTTATTTTATTTTTATAGAGTTAAAATATTAAATACCAGACTAAAGCCATCTTAACTCCGGATCTGTCAAGCGCCAAGAGGGATCAAATCTCTTAAGGTGAAAACCTAATTTTTCAGTGAAAAACCTGAGGAAAGGTTTGCACCTCCAGAGATTTGATCCCTCTCGGTGCTTGATAGATTTGGAGTTAAAATGGATCTACGTTGGTTTCAGTCATGTGCGGCCAAATAAAATCTAAGGAACATATGATTAATTTTATCAATAATATGTAAATTCACCTAATATTAATAGAATCATTTTAAATATGCTAAATATTAATATGTCTTTTAAATTTTAAAATATGCCTAGTTACATTAGTTTTTTGTGATGATAAATATTGTTAATAACTTTAATGATGAAAAATGATGAAATAAAATTTTTGAATGGAAATTGACAATGTAATAGTGTTGAATGATGGAAAATGTGAACTATTTTCTTTTACCATTCTTATTGTCACCCTTGTTACTTTTGTCATCTTTTCATGTTGATTGTCATATTTTCATATTGATTATGTGAAAATGATAGGTTAACTTGTAAACCATTTGATTGTTTAGCTCGAGCTATTGTAGTAAACATCATACCTTGTCTCTCTTTCTCTCCAATATTAATAGGTTGAATTATTATAACACAAAAATAAATGTACATTGTAAATAAATTTTTGTGCTTACATTCAAATAAATGCATAATGTTGATCCAATCACTTTAAAATTAATGTACCATCATACATCCAATTACAACAAATCAGAAATCAACATCTACACTGAAATCGATGCATCTAATGCAAGAAGTCAAATAAGATTAGAAAAAACATTTACGCCGAAATCAATGCAGCTAATGCAAGCAAACAAATAAGATTAGAAATCAATATTTTCAATCAAATTAATGCATCTAGTGCAAGTAAGAAAATATGATTATAAAGAAACATCTACACTGAAAGCAATGTATCTAGCGAAAGTAAGCGAATAGGATTATAAACCAAAATGTACATTGAAATCAATGCATCTAATAAAAGCAATAAAAAAGGATTAGAAATGACCATCTACACCAAAATCAATGCATTTAGTGCAAGAAATCAAAGATGATTAGAAATCATCTACATTGAAATCAATGCATCTAGTGAAAGCAATCAAATATTAGTAGAAATCAACATCTACATTGAAATCATTGCATCTAATGAAAAAGATCAAATAGGATTACAAATCACCATCTACACTAAAATCAACGCATTTAGTGCAAGCAATCAAATAGGAACATAAATCATATAAATTGAAATAAATGAATATAGTGCAACCAATGAAATATAATTAGGAATCAACATCTACACTAAAATGAATGCATCTAGTGCAGGCAATCGAATAGGATTAAAAATCACCATCTACACTGAAATCAATGCATCTGGTGTAAGGAATCTTCTTCCCTCTCTCCCGTCTCCATCTATATCTATATATACCTCCATATCTCTTTCTCTGTCTCTTTATCTCAACCCCCCAAACACACACGCTCTCTCACTCCATATCTATCAATATCTTTCTTCCTACCTCTCTCTCTTGATCTATCTCTTCTACCTTCTCTTCACTTTCCATCTATATTTCTATCTCCCTTTGTCTCTCTATATCACACCTAAAACATACACTCTCTTTCTCCACTCTATCTATTTATTGCTCCATCCTCCTCTTTCTCTCTCTCTCTCTTCCCCTTCTCTCTCTCTCACTCACTTCTATCTCTCTTCCCTCTTGCTATTCTCTCTCCCTTTCTCTCCATCATTGTTATCACTCCCTCTCTGTCTCTCCACCTTTCTCTCTCTATTTCTTTATTCTTACCTCCCTCTCCCCCCCCTCCAACTCCATCTCTCCTTCCCTCCCTCTCTCCACTCTCTCGCATCCTCTTTATCTTCCTTCCTCTCTCTTCTTTTCTCTTTCACCTCTCTCTCTCTCTCTCTCTCTTCACCCTCCAACTCTGTTACTGTATCCCGCCCTCTCTCCTCTCTCCTTCTCCCTCGCATTCTCTCCATCTCTCATTCTTTGTCTCTCCTCCCGTCTCCATCCCTCTCTCCTCCTCTCTCTCAAGTAAGCTCTCTCATACTTCCTCTCTCTCTCCCTTTCTTGCCTAGCTCCCTCTCTCTTACCCCATCACTCTCATCCTCTTTCTCAAGTAATGTATCTCATTCTTCGTCTCTCTCGCTTTCTCTCCTACCTCCCTCTCTCTTCTCCCATCAATCACTCTATCTCTCTCTCTCTCTTCCCTCCAATCCTATCTCTAACTCACTCTCTCTCTCTCTCTCCAACTACGTTACTATATCCCTCCGACTCTCCTTCTCTCTCCTTCTCCCCCTATCTCTATCTCTCCTTCTTTATGTCTTTATCTCACCCTTAAACATACACACTCTCTCTCCATACCTCCCTTCCTGGTCTCCCTCTCTCTCCACTTCTCACTCTCTATTTATTTATTCTTCTCTCCTTCTCTTCCCCTCCAACTCCATATCTCTATCCCTCCCTCTATCCTCCTCTCTCGCAAGTCCTCTCTCTCCCTTTCTACCCTACCTTCCTTTGTCTTCCGCCATCTCAATCTCTCTCTCTATCTCTCTCTCTCTCTCTCTCTTCCTCCCCCCCTCCAATCCTATCACTATATCCCTCCCTCTCTCCTTATACCTCTCCCACCTCCATCTTTGTGTCTCCCTCTCCTTCTCTTACCCTTCCCTACCTCTCTCACTTCTCTCCCTCTCTCTTTCTTAATTCATCATCTCCCCTCTTCTTCAGTTTATCTCCATCTCTCCCTTCTCACTCCCCCTATCTCTCCACCTCTATCACTCTATGTATTTGTTCTTCCCTCCCATATATATTACAAATATATTACAAAACTATTAAAATATATATTACCATATATATTAAAATTAACATATTATAAAATTATGGTAGTGTGGGATTTTATGGATCCATAATTAATTCCCGCATCAATGATTAATAGAGTTGGATGCTAAGATTAATACGTCATAAAATCTTATAGATTATGTTATATTAACAACTCTAGTTTGCAGCTCATTAAGATTATAACTTAATCTAATGATTAATTAATCGTAAATGATTAATTAAGTCAATTACAACTATCAATTAATACTTGATAAAATCTAACTCCATTACTTAAAAACATTAACGGTTACAATTTATTATAAATTGTAACCCTTAATGTTTTTAAGGCTAGTAGAGGAACTCATCTACATCTTTTTTACCTACTTGAAAAGTAATCTGGTGAAATTTTCTTCTTCATTTTTAAATCTTTACATCCATCTAGATTAATCTTAATTCCTTAATTAGGTCTATCAAATTATAAAAACCAGTTTTTTAATGAAAAAATGTATTTGTAATGAATTCCTATTTTTACTATTATTCTAGAAAACTCACTTGTAATGAATTCCCTTTAACATAGAAAAAACAATTTTGTGTGTCTCTTGCATTATTTGGTAAATTATAATATTTCATTTTAATTTTTTTTCCTAAATAGTAATATTTGACTTTAATGTTTTGATTACAAGGTCAGTTACCATCTTAACTCCATATGACAAAGAAGAAACCCTAGTTTTAAGAGACGTGAAAATGTAAAAACAAAAGTGTAGAGAAAACATAAAATGAACGGAGGAAGACTAATGGAAATCAAACCTAGAACTAATCAGAGTTCTTTCTAACACCAATATCCTTTCCCAAAAATATTATTTCCCTCTTGGAACAACTCCCGAAATCCTTTCTCATAAATATTATTTCACAATTCGCACTATCACTGAACTCATTCCTCACAAATAGAATTTGACACTTTATTTTTGTGTTAAATTTATATAGTTATGGAGAGACACCATTAGATAGGGAGAGATGCCAACATTAGATTAATTAGATTAAATTTTGCACATTACATTACGTTTACATTTACATGTTTACATTTTTACGTGAGATCTACCCTATACATGTAACATCTCTTCGTTGTGTGTTAACTATTGTAAACCTAAGCCAAGGAAAGCTAGGTGTGAATGTTTACATTTTTATGTGAGATCTACCCTATACATGTAACATCTCTTCGTTGTGTGTTAACTATTGTAAACCTAAGCCAAGGAAAGCTAGGTGTGATATGTAATATGGAAGGAAAAAATATTATTAAATTAATTAATAAATGAATCACTTGGAAAAGAGAGACACCAAGAGATGAGATTCTTGCCAAATCCCATTGAGGAATGGGATAGGAATAAATATTTCATGATAAAGCTTCTAGGTGGGATTCTACATAAGCTTGGATGAATTAGAGATAAATATTCATAGGATGGATTGGAGATAAATATACATCAAGGAAAAAACATAAAATATTTATGGGAGATAAAGGCAAACTTTTATGAGGAAAAACCTCGTGGGAGATAAAGATGAGATTTTTCGGAAAGATACCTAGGAAAATGGAAAAAACCATTAAAGCGGGACACCGCTAATGGAAACTAAATAATGAAATAGGGAGTTAAATACCCATTTCATTGATCAATTGGAGGTAGTTGATCCATGGCAAGAACCTCGGCTCAGGGAATCAGAGGATTCATGGTTGGGTGGTGGTGCTCCGCTGTCCAAGTGAGGTTTTAGTTGGTATCACATGCATGGGATGTTGTGTATGTTGGTCTCTTACCCTTTATGTCAGTAAACCATTTGGTTCAATTGTATAGATTTGATGTGATCTATATCAACATAATTGCAGCCTTATGCATGTGACTCTTAATGTATTCATGATAGTGGTCGAGTCATATGTTAAGGTAAAAATAGTTTTTGAATCTTAACTTGATCATTAGTAGATATAATGAAGGAGTTGTATGGGATTATCTGAGTTAATGGATTTTACGACATAATTTTATGAATGCATATGAAAATTATAACATATGAGTGAAGTCCAAGATAAAATTAGCAGAGGAGTATATTATGTGAATTGGATGTGAACATGAATATGTATTACTATTCACTTCTATGTCATCTTGATAATGAATAACCGTGAGGTATTATTTCTTTATACATAGGTTATAGGATTGGTGGTGTTACCTATATTCATGTAAGGTTTTCATTCTTATGTATGTTATGTTATTGCCTCCAAAAGTAGAGTTAGTGGTGGAGGCATATTACGTAGTTACTATCACTTTGGGCATGAAACTATGTTACTGCTGATAGATTTCACATGGGGCCATTATTTTGCACAGATCTACTTGAACTAACATTTTTATGATATTTTCATGAATATTTGAGATAGCTGTTCAATCTAAACATGGTCATCATTTTAATTTACTTCACGAACATAGCATGCCTTAATGTTAAGTGATAAATGTTTATGCATGCGAATGAGTTATGATATAATGTTTAACTATATAGTTTATGACTGAATGAGTTCAATTCCATGCATGTTGCTTGTGTAGTTATGCTTTATTTAACAGTGATATCACTAACCTGTATGACTTTACTTGAAAAAACCATGATCATGTTAGCTAGACTAGACATAGTGCCCATTGATTCTTATGGGGAATAACCAATGAATTTTATGGAGTACATGCCATGAGTAATATTTTTCTCTGCAATTCATAGATTGAGTTAAATGATGAACCTGAAAGTCCACATTGCAGAATCAATTCAGTGCTATTAAAACGAAAAGGCCATTAGTGCCTTGTATAAGTATTAGTGTTTCCACAATAATAGTAAACGAAAAATGAAAAATTTACCAGCACAGAGAGCGTGATTTCTAAATTTTTTGGGTAGGCTCAGGAGGTTCATTACAAATAGTATCAGAGCTTCGATTCTATGCATATAGAGGAGAGATCTTGATCCAATAAAGGTAATGCTGCTAAGGTTCTGGCCTTCTTTTTAAGTAAAGTAACTGATTTGGGGGCTAAATATGGAATACATTCTAGCAATCGGTCAATAATAAAAGGATTAGCGGAAACCTAACCTGCTCTGATTAAATAAAATTTCTTTTTCATGTATGAAAAGGTTAGTATAGTTTTGATGGTGTATATTCCTTCCTCGTACTATGTTATTGAGAAACTTAGAAATTTTGTTACTTCAACCTCCAAATTTTGACCTCCTCCAAAAGTTATTCATGCGCTCGACTTTGATTTGGATGGCAGTAACAGTAATCATGAAAGCCAAATAAAAGAAACACCATTGAATCATGCCTTTAAAGCCCCGGCCATAGATAGAATGAACATTAGATGTTGGCTTTTAGTTCTTTTAAAATTGGATAATTAAACGTTTACAAGTATCAAACAGAATCTGTATAAACTATTGATGCGTAGGAAAGATGTAAAAACAAAGAATAAAGCCATAGCATTAGAACGTCATCCCCTCTGATCATATGGATCGCTGCATTAGTCGTGGATAGAAATTACCCAAAAAGAAAATGTGCAAAGGGTATGGTTTTAACCAAAAAGGCATGGGCGTCATTTTTTTTAGAGATAAGCCCTAACTACCATTGGTATGCAAGCTTGACATGTGAGGACGATGACTTTTAATTGTAATCTCGGAAAAAAGTAAGGCAAGTCGCAGGCTTTTTAGTCATGCAAACTAATTGTATTAAGGAAAAGGCTGGTGTAAAAGATCACTTTTTAGAAGAATCTTGGTATTACAGGTTTCTTTAAGACATTACCACACTTAAAAAAAACTCTAGATGGTTGTTTCCGGAAATCCAATGGTGGTTCCCTTCCATGCAGCCGCTCTAGCTAAGAACCCATGATCTGTCAATCATCATTAGTGTATGCATGTCGTGGGAGTAAACGTGCCACTGGTTGGCACTCCATAACTATGGCCTCTCGAATTATTGTGTATAGTTGTGTTGTGTCACAGGTTCCTGGGTAGGCTTACGTGACCCTGGTTTCGAAGTCACGGTTAGTTGAGCTTCTTTCTATTATGGAGAAGAAGTCAACTCTATTTAGTATGAGAAATTTCTCTTGAACCCAGCGGTATGGTGAGAATATGAGATTCATAAGTTCTCTTCACCTCCACTTGTCACTTGTATTATGTTTGGTGCGTTTCCAATACAATCTATTTTTTTATGGAAAGGTCAAATGTGCATTTGTTTCTCATTCTACGCCTCTACGCTAATGGTGGAGGAATTATTCTGTAGAGAGAATACTGGAGGAAGTGTTCCGTAGAGAGAAGTTAAGGTTTCTGTCATCCTGAGCCAACACAATAATAGCAGTAGTATTCGAAAACCCTCGGCGTTGCAGAGGATTTTGTTGCAGCGCTTTTGCACAATCTTTATCAATTCAATTCAATCTTTATCTTTTGCATTTTGATTGGGGGGGAGAATTTTTTAAGAAATTGGCGGCGATGGCCGAATTGCTGCTTTCTCCTTCGGATTCTCCAAGGAAGATGGCCATCGAATGCAGGCTGCAGGTGTGGAAATCCTCCTCCAGATCATTATGCTTGTGCTTGCATTTGTGCTCGGCCATGTCTTGCATAAGCACAAATTATACTATCAGCACAAGGCCAGTGCCTCTCTTTTGATTGGTTTGACTATTGGTGTGTTGGAAAACATTCCAAATACAGAAGACAACATTAGGAAATGGTTCAACTTCCACGAGGAGTTTTTCTTTTTGCTTCTACTGCCACAAATAATCTTTCAGTTAGGTTTTAGATTACAACCTAAGCCATTCTTTTTGAACATTGGTGCAATAATCACATTTGCTATTTTGGGGACATTCATCTCTTTAGTGATGATGAGAATTTTAGTTTATCTAGGAGGGATATTTGTTCAGATGTTTAGGATACCATTTCAAGAGAGCATGATGTTTTGTGCTCTTATCTCAGCTACAGACCCAGTGACAATATTAGCCATCTTTCATGAATTAGGTTGTGATACTAACCTTTATGCTTTGGTCTTTGGAGAACCAATTCTAAATGGCGGTCTCTATACAAGACGAGCAACAACCAACCAAAGCTTGTTAACTATAGTGTGGAGGTTTATTGAAACTTTCTTTGGTTCAATGTCCATAGGTGTTGCTGTGGATTGAGTTCTGCTTTACTGTTCAAGTATGCGGGACTTGGTATTGACAATCTTCAGAACTTGGAGTGTTGCTTGTTTGTACTCTTTCCATATTTGTCACACATGTTAGCTGAGGGCCTTGTTCTCTCTGGAATTGTTGCAATATTGTTCTGTAGGATTGCCTATATTCAACTGGAAATCATGTTCAGTACCATATCTTGTAGTTTTAGAGTGGATTCTACACCTATTGTGAATATCTTCGGTATCTCTTGATATTTCCGATCTTCCAATGCCTTTTCAAATTGCAGATTTGTAAATATTTTTCAAAGTTTCCAGGTAAAAGTTTATTGATTATGATGAGTTAATTACATTATTACTTTGGGCCCTCAAATTTTTGAAGGATGTTTTGTTGTAGACGGTGTTTTCCAGTCTCGGATTAATAGTAGCATAATTGTTTACTGCCATTCATCCTTTGAAGTCAATTCATTACTTTGGCCTGAGGTTTCTAGTGTTCTTTAACACTCTCAACATTGGGGTCAATTGCATGTTGTTTATATACATTTTTCTATACCTGAATGGATCAAATCAAGCTATTTGGTTATTTAAAAAAAAATGAGAATAAATGGATCAAGCTTATGGTGAAATAGATGGTTTCATCGAAATGCTTGATTGTTAAATTAAAAACATTGAACTATGTTGGGTTGGCACCAACCATATGTTCGAAGTCACATGCAGAGTAAATTGTAACCACTTATCTTGGATATGTAAGAAATATATGGTAGGAGAGACGTTTGTACCACCATTATGTGCCCATTAAAACTGATTGTATATGTTTAATGTTACTTTCTCCTCACAGTAAGCATAATGCTCAAATATTAAGTCATTAAACTCGGGTTGACTCACCAGATAGTACAACGTATCGCATTGTTTTGCTTGTGACTAATAGTAAGTGATGTAGACTAACATGGGACAAATGGGTATTTAGTACAGGAACACAACATGCCTTAATGTTAAATGATAAATGCTTATGCATGGGAATTAATAATGATATAATGTTTAACTGTATAGTTTATGATGGAATGAGTTCTATGCCATGCATGAGCACTGTGTAGTTCTGTTTTATTTACTAGTAATATCACTAACTCGTATGACTTTTCATGAAAAAAATGATGATCATGTTAGCTATAGTAGACTTAATGTCCATTGATGCTTACGGGGAATAACCAATGAATTTGATGGATTACATGCCATGAGTAATCTTTTTTCCGCAATTAGTAGATTGAGTTAAATTATGAACCTAAAATTCCATGTTGTAGAACCACTTCGGTGCTATTAAATTGACAAGGCCATTAGGGCCATTCATGCCTTGTATAAGTATTAGTGTTTACACAATAATAGTAAAGGGAAAATGAAAAATTTACTCCCACACGGAGCTTAATTTATAAATTTCAATATAGGCTTAGGAAGTTCATTACAAATGGTATCAGAGCTTCAAGTTCAAACCTTTCGTCCTATAGGGCAATCTGTCTCTGCAGAATATGAGTAAGTATGAGAACTAAATAGGAAAATTAACCCAACATTTTTAAAAGGGTGAAGTTTGAAAAGTAGATTATGTTCCCTTGACATTACATGGAGTAAGAATTCAAATATTAACGTGTTTATTATCAAAATATATAACATGTTAGTATTTTAAAGCATTTAAAAGTAATAAGTGTTTTTATGCATACGGTCCCTATAAAATAAGGTCTGTTAAGCATGAGTTGAAATATTAAAATGGGAAATGTGAAAGCACATGTTATCCTCTCTATATAAAATATTATGATCACATAACGATCGGTGGATTGTATGCATATAGAGGAGCAGTCTTGATCCATTAAAGCGATGATGCTAAGGTTCTGACCACCTTTTTAAGTAAAGTCGCTGATTCGGGGGCTAAATCTGGAATACGTTCTACCAATCGGTTAATAATAAAATGATTAGTGGAACCCTAACCCACTCTGATTAAATAACGTTTCTTTTTCATGTATGAAAAGGTTGGTATGATTCTGATGGCGTATATACTTTCCTCGTACTATGTTATTGAGAAACTTAGAAATTCTAGAACTTCAACCTCCAAATTTCGACCTTTTCATAAAAGCAACACCATTGAATTATGCCTTCAAAGCCCCGGGCACAGAGAGAATACGCTAGACTTTGGCTTTTAGTTGTTTTAAAATTTGGATAATTAAACATTTACAAGTATCAAACTAAATTTGTGTAAACTGTTGATGCGTAGGAAAGATGTAAAAACAGGGAATGAAGCCATAGCATTACAATGTCATCCCCTCTGATCATATGTGTCACGCCCCTACACCTGCGGTAGTCTTTCAACCACTTATAGCGAGGTGCGGCACCACCGAACACTTTCTTTTCACCAATACTTATGTTCGTGGACTACGCCTAACATTCCACTTTTCCTACTTAGTTTGTGTTTCGCAACCAAGTATTATTAATGTGTTCCTTTATACCAATGAATACCCATACACATTCATTATCAACAGCATTATACAAGAGAAATGCACAACAGTATAAAGGGAGGGGCAACTCCCTGCAATATGAGTCTGCCCGAATCAATATATTATACAATCTTCACTTTTACAATGTACAAGTTAAATCTTGGGAAACCCCAAATTTACACTTAGCCAATTTTCACAACTTCGGCAAACTCGGTTGCCCAGCTCGTCAGCACCTCCACACAGTCGCGCACGACTCACCAACCCTTCGTTCACCTCGTTGCATGATCGTGTTGTTTGCCCAACTTGGGCATGCCTCCAAGTCGCCACACACGGGTGCCTCTACCCGAGACACACTTTCGTTCACAACCCAACACACCAACAAGTCTTCGTGCACACTTGCACGATGTGCGGGCGCTCACCCGAGTCGCCAAGACACCCACGCCAAGCCTTTCCACAAATCGGGTGCCACACCCATGCACGCCTCAACCGACCACCAGGCACACCTTGCCCGCACCTTCACCCAACACCAAGTGCAACCTTCCACCGTGCGACTCACCCAAGAATCGGCGCATGAGATTTGCGCCTTCACCTTCTTGTCTTGCGCACTAGAATCTGCGCACTACTCCTTTTTGTGAAGATGACAAGTGATGCTTCGATGTTGAAATGCTTCAAACGCATTCATAATATATAGCCAAGCTTGGGGCTAAGTCTGGTGCCCAGCCAACTTGCCCAATGCTTGTGCACACCCCTTAGAACGCCTGCAACCATGTCGGCCTCCCACATATCGCTCGACGCTCCAACTATGTGTATAAACCCATCGCTCTCCATATATCGTCGTGAATGTTCACATGAGTATCGTCACAATTCTGTCGCACAACCGTCACATGTCCGTCGCACATCACAACTCACCCTCCAACCGTGCACTTGCCCACGGGCGCACATCACCCGAACGCGGTCGCACTTCGAGCAGAATCGCACAATGTTACATCCTCCTCCACCTAAAGTCATTGTCGTCCTCGACAACATATCATCCTGGTAGCCATCCACTAAGATCATCAATATACATGATGTCAACCCCTCCACATACTGCAAACATCCCTGCAACATATGTAGAACCACCGTCTTCATCATGTCTCGCCTTGGCAACCATCTGTCACCAAGATCGCCATACCAAGGTATACACCTCATCGGTATGTCATCCATCAGAGATCATCGATCACCCTGTCACAATCTCCACATGCTGCTCTCCATCATGTAAGGTTGTTCCCTCCATCCAAGCTACATGCTCACTGCAACATCTCGTGTCGACCTCATCCTGTGTCATCATGTGAACTGCTGCCATGATACTCCAACATAATGCTAACACATCTCTGTACATTGTCGACCCCCATGTCTGAAGTAGTCGGGTGATCAGTCCAACTATCCCGCTCAAACCATGAGAATGCACATCCTCATGCTACCATCAGTCGTTTCTTAGAACATCCTATCACAACCTCAACTCGATCAAGAATCCATCTCCATATAAGTAAGCCATGCTGAGGTCCATGAATTAGCCCTCATCTCATCTACAACATGTTGTCCATGATGTCTGGTACTAATGTGCCACATGAAATCAGCCACATCTATCCCAACATCATCCATATGTGTATCTCCTCAATGTGAAGAGACCATCTCATCAAACCGACTTTCGATGTGCCACATCTAGGTCCATGAAGCAATCCTTCATCATATCTACAATGTGCCATCCCTCAAGTCTGTCATAGAAACAAGTATACACCTGTCTCATCTATCCATGTGCTACCCATGATCATAGATCAATCAGCTCCCATGTCTCAAAATTGGTTGAGTCTCGACTCAACCCATGCCCATGTTTTTCCACCAAGGCATCATCATCGTTTTAACTCCATCACTCCAAAGTGTCTCATATCGATCCTCCACATCAAGTCACTCTTCCAAGCCACACCCATGCATGTACTTGAAAGTATGCACTAGCATCAAAGTCCCTGACCTCAGCTCCTCAATGCATCAGATCCTCCAATTCCACCATATATGAAGTCCTCAAAAGTCACAACAATCTCATGTCATCATGAGCTCCATAAACCATCCCCAACCAACATCTCAGCAAGCATACAAGTCTCGGCCCAAAGGTCTCTGCAAGATGCCTCAGCTCTCCATGTAGTAGGAATGCTCTATAGTCTGCTCACAACTCCATCCAAGTCCATGGCCTTGTTGTACACAAGTGCACAACCTCTCCATCGGCTCATAAGTAATAAGTCTCCATGTCATATCAGCAAATCTACCTGCACAACATCCCTGCTTGGCACTCCTCATTAGATATCCATAAGTGACACCTCTACAAGTGCTCCTGCACAATGACCCTGCATAAGACTGCCATGCTCCATGTCTCCATCCTGATGTCCATGACTAAGTTGTCCATGTCATCCAACCAAGTAGACCCATCACAACAATTGGTCATCCTCATCCAAGTCTGCAATCTTTGGTCTAGTGAACTCGGTCACCCAACCATATCATCATCATCACATCACGAGTCCCTTCAATCATGGCTCCTCCACTGAAGGTTCCACCAAGACTTGCTCTTCGTCTCAGCCATGAGAAGTCCACCCAAGCATCATCATCATACTTCAAGTGTGTGTGCCCTTTTCATTCTGTCCATAAGTCATGCCGGGCACTTAGCCAATTCTTCATATGGCTATAGCATGACCCAATCCTCCGCAATGATCATCATGTTCCTCCCTTATCACGGGCCTTTGTACCTTCTACCATAAGGTCACAAACAACCCCAACAAGTCTTGCAACAGTCAACAATCCTTGCTTCTCCATATAAGGTCTCAGCATAGACATCCATGGTAAGATGCTCCCTAACATCGGCAAACTATCTTTGCTCTTCCCTGCATACAGTCCATCTACCAAAAGCTCAAATGAAACACAAGTATCAGTACTTACATCATCATCATCATGAGGCTCCTCCATGTGAGTATCCTCATCCATCCATGTCTGCAAACTGCACGATCCTGGTTCAACTTGATCAACCTCAAGTTCATCCTCCATCATTGTCACATCTGCAACATCCTCAATTATCACGGCTTCCTCTTTCTTGTTAGCACAATCTGCAACTTCATCCTGCTCCATTGTCCAACCAAGTTGAAGAAGTTCGTCTTCAAAATTCTTTTCCAAGACTTCAAGCTTATCCCGAATCCGGGGATTCTCGTCTTTCATCCGCTTCAACCTGTATATGGTAAGCAAGAGCTTTCCTTCGCATTTTCCAAACCTGCCATGCCTTGTCGTTCAGCTTGGCCCAAGCACTAAGCTTCACCTCTGCTAAACCTGTTTCACCATTCACCAGCTTCACCAAGTTCCCTGCAACCATGAACCGACCCTTGTTCCACTTGTATGCGAAACTAGCTTCCTTCACCTGCAAGTACCTGCTTCCACTGTCACTTCGTCACGAGCAACCTTGCTCTAATACCAGCTCCAACCGATCTCTGGTACCACCTGTCACGCCCCTACACCTGCGGTAGTCTTTCAACCGCTTATAGCGAGGTGCGGCACCACCAAACACTTTCTTTTCACCCATACTTATATTCGTGGACTACGCCTAACATTCCACTTTTCCTACTTAGTTTGTGTTTTGCAACCAAGTATTATTAATGTGTTCCTTTACACCAATGAATACCCATACACATTCATTATCAACAACATTATACAAGAGCAATGCACAACAGTATAAAGGGAGGGGAAACTCCTTGCAATATGAGTCTGCCCGAATCAATATATTATACAATCTTCACTTTTACAATGTACAAGTTAAATCTTGGGAAACCCCAAATTTACACTTAGTTAGTTTTCACAAATTCGGCAAACTCGGTTGCCCAACTCGTCGGCACCTCTGTATGGTCACCGCACGACTCACCAACCCTTCGTTCACTTCGTCGCACGATCGAGTTGTTTGCCCAACTTGGTCACGCCTCCAAGTCGGCACACACGGGCGCCTCTACCCGACACACTTCCGTTCACAACCCAACACACCAACAAGTCTTCGTGCACACTTGCACGATGGGCGGGCGCTCACTCGAGTCGCCAAGACACCCACGCCAAGCCTTCGCACAAATCGGGCACCACACCCGTGCACGCCTCAACCGACCACCGGGCGCACCTTGCCCGCACCTTCACCCAACACCAAGTGCAACCTTCCACCGTGCGACTCACCCAAGAATCGGCGCATGAGATGTGCGCCTTCACCTTCTTGTCTTGCGCACTAGAATCTGCGCACTACTCCTTTGTGCGAAGATGACAAGTGATGGTTCGATGTTGAAATGCTCCAAACGCATTCATAATATATAGCCAAGCTTGGGGCTAAGTCTGGCACCCAGCCGACTTGCCCAACGCTTGTGCACACCCCTTAGAATGCCCGCAACCATGTCGGCCTCCCACATATCGCTCCACGCTCCAACCGTGTGTATAAACCCATCGCTCTCCATATATCGTCGCATATGTTCGCATGAGTATCGTCGCAAGTCTTTCACACAACTGTCGCACATCGCAACTCGCCCTCCAACCACGTGCTCGCCCGCGAGCGCACATCACCCGAACGCGGTCGAACTTCGGGCAGAACCGCAGGACGTTACAATATGGATCGCTGCATTAGTAACGGATAGGAATTACCCAAAAACAAAACGTGCAAAGGGTATGGTTTTATCCAAAAAGGCATGGGGGTCAAAGAAGGGTATGGTTTTAATTGTAATTTCGAAAAAATGAGCAAAGGAAGACAATATTATGCAACCTCCTCCACTTGTGATTGGCCGGACACAGTTTGACTTAATCAACTTGGCTCCATGTGCAAGCCTGTGCACACCTGAGTGCGATGTTTGCCAATATCGCTTTCCTAATGGACCTCAGTAGGAATTTAAAATAGGCGTTTCTGGGTCTTGAGGATTTGATTTTATTGCCATTGGCAGTGGCCACGGATGGCTTGACAAAGTTTATGGCTGACGTTGCAACTAAGACAGCCGCGGAGAAAAATAATTGCGTTTGGTCGGAATCAGTGATCAAATTTGAAGGGTAGGTCTTAATTTTATTTAGAAGGGCCCACATTTAGGTCGCCCTTCCATAATGAAAAGCATAAAAAAAAGAAGCAATTCAATTGACAACAGTAAATTATCTTCAAATTTCTTTTTTTAACACATGGTGAATCGGCAATAGTTTGGAACTAATGTTGAGTTCGAAGACAACATACTATTAGTTTCTGATGCCTTTACAATGCTGCAAGCTACAAGATATTCCTCAGTTTATCAAGAACAATAACCCCTTCCAACACATCTGCAAGTCTAATATTCATCGTACAATTCATACGCATTGTAACTAACAAGTGATAGGCCAACCGTGTTCATAACATTTATGTTCACCAAATGTTATGTTTTCTGTCTTTGAATTATTGTTATATTAAGCAGATATTGGTGTAAGAACATCCAAAAAAGAATTAGTTTGAGATGAAAGAAAAACTTTACATCTCAACATGCAGTTGAAGAAAACATGGGGCAGAAGAGCCTCAATAACATGATTTCACAGTACAAATTCCACTGTGCCAAGAGTCATTTGATGTGGTATGGGAAATTGCTATATTAAATTGATATGAGTAGTGAAGAACATATGTGTAAGAAATACAATGTTATCCAAATAGTAAAAGGAAATTCTTTCTATGTATGATCAAACTATGGTTAATGGGATTTGTAATTACAAACATGTTACATTGGACAGAAAGAGTGCTTTTGGTAGTTTTCGAATGACGAGTAGAATAGATGTGGCATTTGAATAAAGTATCTAAGGAGATGGAACTTCTTGTTTCTCTAAGGAATGGTTATATTTTACATCAATTCAACTTCCCCAATAGGACATGTTTGCCATTTGTGAGCCATTTTGCTCAGATAGACAAATTTCTTCAAGTTTCTCGAAGTAACTGGGCCATTTTGCTCATATAAACAAGTTTCCAATAGTTTCTGCGATTAATTGAGTATCTTTGGTGGAACAAATACCTTCACCCACAGTCGGCGCCTTAGCCAAAGAGTTATTCCTTAAATGTTACCCAACTAAACTAAAATTTATGATAATACTCACAAAGTTAAAAAAAAAACATGCTTACAACATCAAAGCAATTTTTTTTCTTTGATAAAAGAAACTCTTCCCCCTTTCCTTACAACATCAAGAATGGCCCCTTTTTAACATGTTTGTTAAATTCTTTATTTTCTAGACTTCATGCAAATGGCAGTTTTGCCCTTCTTTATCTGTTTCATTTCAACAACTTACAATTCCACTCTTGGGGGCCAGGAATTCCCTTACCACAACTACTTTCTATCATGCATATTTTGTAATGTTTTGTTGCCTTTTCTTTTGTGGTTTCACATTTATATTGCTGTATCATTACTTCCTGGTCTTTGTACTAATTCACCTAGAGAAGGAACTTGTACAAATCTATTTGGAGTAAGAATTGGTGTTTCCTCTCACTAGACTTCCCTTCCAACAAGAAAAGCTTGAAGACCTACTAATCTGCATTTACAATAGAGTATATAATTGTTGCATATGGTAATTAATCTAAACTCAAGGCATGCTTTTTGATCTTCTATAAATCTTCGATTACCAACGTTTGAAAGACTTAAATTTTTTATATATTGAACTTTTCTTTTATACAACAGTTCCAAGTTCGAATGTAATAATTCTCCAATGCTTAGCATGTCGTTTCTTATATGTTGTTTGAGACTTTGGGAGATTAACAATTTTACTTAATGATAGAATCTTTATGGTACACTATTCAATTCAGTACATACATACATACATACATATATATATATGTATATATATATATGTATATATATATATATATATATGTATATATATATATATATATATGTATATATATATGTATATATATATATATATATATATGTATATGTATATATATATATATATCTATATCGATATATATATATATATACACACACACACACACACACACACACACACACACATGTGTATGTATGTGGTACACTGTTCAATACAGTACCTCCAATTCCAGCAATGTTGTATGGAAAACTTTCATTCTGGCTCGTAAGATGTTTATGATAGATTGCTTCTCCTGCGCATACCAAATTTTCTTTTATAACTTCACTATATCAGTATTTAGCACAATGTTTAATTCAATACCTCAGTTCTTCCAATTCCATACAACTAAAATCGTCAAAATCGAATATGTTGTAAAATCTCACACTTACAACTATTGATTGTGAAGCGTTGGTGTAACTATTCTATGTTGTTAGGGTTTTTATGATATTTTCTATCAAATTTGTTTCCCAAAAATTTATTAGAATCATAGTTTGATTTTTCATTGAATCTATATATATATATATATATATATATATATAATATAATATAATATAATATTTATTTATATATTAATAAATTAAAAATATAGTCTAATAAAAATGATTTTTGCTAAATTCTAACTAAAATTTTCAAAACATGATATAACAACATGGATCATTGAAATAACATAATCCAACAAAAATTGTTTTACCAAATCTCAACTAAAAACTCTAAAACATAGTATAACCACACCTTGTTATTGCTTAGCACATAGACTTATAAATGAAAGCTATTAAGCTGCGGTGATTTTTACCATTATCAAACAGAAAGCTGTTAAGCCTTAATGGTTCTTATCAGTAATAGATAAAAATAATAATGACAGAATTTGAAAAAAATGCAGCTTTCTCATGAGATAATTGCTCATTGAACAGACTGCACCAATGGGAGCAGAATCATGAAGAATAGGAGCGGAAGTCTAGAGAAAAGTCTAGACAAGTTGGGAAGGTACCTTAGAACGATATTGCTTCAGAGAAACAGTGCTCACCGGAACCTTTGTACAGGAAACTCTCCACCCTACACACTCAACAAAGTCGCTGAAAACAATAAATGAACAAACAAATCACGTTACCAATTTTGAAAATAATTAGATGAATTATGGTTCACAAAGAAATCAAATCGACAAACACCACACTATACAGTACCTTAAAAAAATATGACTCTGTTGTAGTATTCTTACTATTCACTAGGTGCTTTGCACCCAATTCTCTGCCCTAGACGCTGGAATCAAGAAATTATAGTAGTATTGTTACTATTCACAAGGGGCTTTGCACCCAATGCTCTGCCCTCGACGCTGGAAGAAATTAAAAACAAATAGACAAAGAAATGTTAATCCAGAAACACGTACAAATAACAAATGAATTACTGAAACAGAAACCAAAAAAATTAGAGATTCCAATCACTGTTCATATTAATATGAAGAAAGTTCAGATCTCTCTTACCTTATCCATCCATTCAACAGAGAAACGAGCTAAGTCATCCATCCATTTAACATAGGAACAAGCTAATGTGTTTCACTGAAATACCCTTGTTTCTGAAATGTTTTCATCTTTGTTCTACACTGGCTAGCCCTAAGTGATTAATATCACAAATCTCGACCGTCACTAACTTTCTGAAAAAGCTAGCTTGGTGATGCAGGAGCATCTAGACCTAGCCAGCAATGTAATGAAATGGTCACATGTTGTGGCTAAAACATAGTGAAATTCACTGACTGTGAGTCAAAATTGATTTACTGAGGAGGTTGGATTCCTCAAATAGTTTGTTATTGTAATAAATGGGAGATTAGCTTATTTTAGGTTTTGGGATAGAGCTGTTAGTCTAGGTGTGCTTGAAAAGAAACATAATAGAAGAATTCTATTCTATCTTGAAAAAAATAGGAAATTCTATTAGATAATTTAGGAGAATTATTCGAGTGGATAATAAATAGAGAAAATTTGTAATAAGCGAGGGAGGATTAATTTAGAGAGATTAGAGTGACTGAGATGAGAAGAGGTTTTTGGGGTGGAGTGTAAGTTTAGAAGTGTGTGTGAGGACTGTGCTATGTAAAACAAAGATCATTCTTTGTGTAATTAGGCAAAGGGCCGAAACTCTGTTTGTGAATAAAATAAATGTTTCATGTTTCAATGCGGAAGAATTCGTGAGGATAGATGTATTGCTTTCCTTTGTAATTTGATTGTAGTGGCTGTGATCTGTGTGTTTTTATGTTAAATTATAGAATTCCCATGTTTAATATAATTCTGACACGTCGACATTTGTGAATTGAATAATGTTTTAACATAGAGAAATGTCATAAATCACTTAGTGGAACCTTTTGAGTGGATTTGAAAACATATCAGTTATTTTGTATGGCATATCGGGTCCGATAAGACCATCACATCGGATCGAAAAGAAGTTTCCAAATCACATTGTATGACATTGGAATGTGCGATCTCCGATCGCCGATTGACTGCATCGGAATGGAGACAGATGCGATAAGATTATAAAGTTTTGTTGAATCGCGAATCGGGTCCAGGAAGCATCTCATTGCTTATGGGAAGCAATGTTTGCGATTCCGATTTCCGATTGAATCAGATCAGAACAGCGGAGTTTGTATCGGATCGAAGATGGAACAGTGGAGCTTGTATCGAATCGTAGATGGGTGGAGAGTGCATGCGATTGTCGATTGAAATCGCATCAGAGTACAAATATGTATTAAATTGGAATGGTGGAATCAGTGATAGTTAAGTGGCACTCAATCCTAATGATTGAGACCGCCGATTGATATTATGTCAGTGCAGATCGAAGTTGGAGTGCATTGCAGTTGAGAAGGTGTAGTAATACCGTATCAAATCATGGTTAAACGCCCAAATTCTTGTGGCATATCGTAATACAACAATTGGCAAATCGATTCGGCATCAAATAAATGAAATCTGGGTTGCTGCAATTTATGTATATATGAAATTGGTTTGAAAGCATTTAACGTTGTTTTAATGATAAAGAACCAAGATGTTATATTCCGATAATCACATATCAGACAGGAAGGACGGATGAAGACTCGTGGGGAAGCCAGTAGCCAATAATGATAAAAGTGGTTCTTATTGAATGTGCCAAGACTGTATCCAAGTGGAGAAAGGTATTATTTGTGCGATTTTCTTTTAGAAATGTTGTTGTTTTTCTGAATGTAGAAATCAGAGCAGAGGACAAGCACAACACTGATATAGAGGAAAGTCGGGTTCGAAATTAGAGAAGGTAAGTAAATTCTAGTTTCAATATCTGGGTTAAAAAGATAAAGGTGCACATATATGTTTGAAACCTTGGTTCAATTAATATTGGGAGCGAAATGGATCTATATCGAAGCATTGTGAATAAGGTGGGAGAGAAATTGAATTGTGTGGCGTTCATGTGGATGAATTGAAATGTTGGGTTCTATAAAAGCACCATGTGTATTTATGGATTTCAAATTTTGAAATAGATGTTATTAGCTTTCGAGGGAATGGTATTGTGAACATAGATTAAAGAGCTTGCATGTGGAAAAGATAGTGTATGAAATTGCTAGCAATCTGAACTTTATATGGACAGTTTTGATGTATTCGTTGATGGCATGAGTAGAATGTGATTCTGGTATCGCAGGGGTGTCTCTGCATCATTTTTGATATCAGAGCTTGGCTCTATTGAAATTGAATAAGTTTGTTTTTTTGAATGAAGTTTAGTACCAGACTACAGCAGTGAAGAAATCCATTCAAAACACAGGTGACAGCGTAAGAAAGAGTGAAGACTGTAGAAAATAAATCAAGAGGAGCTGTGAGAGAAGAACCATATGCGTTCTTAAAAGCAGAATAAGGAAAGTCCTTAGAAGTGGCAGTGAACCTGTAGAATCCAACAAGAGATTGGACATAGAGGACAATTGAAGTGTCTTCGAAAGAGAGAGTGTGAGATTGCAGAAGCCTAGAGGGAGCAAAGGTGTTGCTCAAGAGAAGATTCCAGATAGGGGATCGTGCTTACCAAAAGACTGAGTGAGGAGAGCTTAGTGAGGTAAGATTGCAGTAAGGAGGACTTACTGTTGCAGAGGGTTGTTGCAGAGGTGCGAGGAGCTCATGGAAAGAGAGGAGCAGAAAATGACTACAGATGGTCATAGAAAAAGTTCACAAAGAAGCCACAGCAAAAGGGAATATGCCAAAGCAAATGGCATGAGGATGAGTCAAGAAGAGTTTGACCAAGAGAAAGCTGAGATAGATTTCCAGATTAGAATATTGACGAAGATGCTGCAGAAAAGTGTTTGGACCATGAGGAAAATAGTAAAATGGAAAAGACTACGGGAAAGGAGAAATCAACAAATGAAGTTAGAGATAGTAGAAGAATTGAGAAAGATTGAGCAGATATTGAGTGCTCAAGAGGAATCAGAGAAACTCGGAGAAGCAGAGGAAGAATTGGAAGTTTCCATTTGTAGGCCTGAACAAGGTGAAATGTTAGGGGAAGAGGATAATCAGAAGTCAACTGAAGATCTTATGGACTACTGGCAGAGTTCAGAACAATTGGAAGATATGTTGACAAAGGAAGCAGATGAGGCAATGAAGCCTTGTGATTTTGATTCTTATAGTTTGTGTATGGTTGCAGGATATGCAGAGGATGATGGACAGTCGAATGAAATTGTCACAAACAGGAATGAAGCTCTTGAGGTGAAGTATGATGGTGAATCCCTTTTAGAGGAAGAAGGCGTTGATCTATTGCAATAGAAGGAGTTCATAGATGAAATCCTATTTGATGTGAAACAGTCAGATGAGGTTGATATAGACCAGCAGTCTAAAGACAATTCCATAGTGGGACTACAAAAAGGTAAACCAATGAATTTGTTTAATGGAATTGATGAAAGATGCTTGCAATATGATAATGTAGAAAACATGTCAACTCAGGAGGATTACCAGGAAAAGAATGAAGATGAGAGTGGAAATTGTGATGAACTGCTGGTGAGATTTCATAAGGAATTAGAAATATTGGAGAGATTACTCGAGGAACCTGATGGAGGAAAAGGTGTAGAAGTTAACGTTAATAAATATGATGCTGAAGTCAGAGAAATTGAGGAAGGCATTAGATTGCAGAAGTATAGAAGCTGGCAGCGGAATGAAGAACCAGAAATTGATCTGGCAGTACAAAGAAAGATAAGTGAAGACCGAAATTACAGATGGAGACTGAAGAAAAGGGTGAAGTTAAAGCTATTGCAACGGAGGTTGAATGGCAAACTGATGAACGAGTTTAGGAAACTAGAACAAATTCATATTGATTTGAAGTCACCACAAGAAGGATCTGCTGAAATCCAAAAGATCTATGATGGAGGATTGGTGCTTGAAGCATCAAAAGGAAATGGAAGGTATTGTATTTTGAAAACTGAAGGTTGTTGTGTGTTTGCAGGTCACATTGACTTGAGGAAAGACAAACAGTTATTGAAGCTTGTTGAAAAAATGACTACTCATAGTCACATGCAGAACAAGGAGGATGGTAAAAGAATTTTTGAATCAAAGGATACGCTGAGTCATTGAAGATCCTTGATCTTGAAGAAAGCCAGAGCGAAGGAGGATTAAAGACAGATGTTGCGGACAATGCAGTTAGTAAAGATGGGGCAGAACTTTTGAAAGAACTTCCAGATGGGATGGCAGATTTGTGGTATAAGTTGAATCTTTTGATGAGGAAGCTAGGTAAAGCATTTGTGTTTATTGAGTTGATTAATTTTGATGAAGATTTACATGCAGGAAAAAGGCAACGTGGAATCAATCTGAAACAAGAAGTTAATTTGAAAGAACAGATCGGATTAATGGAGGGTGAGATCAGAAAGCCTCAGAATGAGGAAATGGTGGTGAATTTATGCTATGAAACTACTGAACTAAAGTTGAGTTTTCAAGAAATTTGTGGAGATGTAGGTATGCTGGAATTTGAAGTAAGGAATGATGAAGTCATGAATGAAAAACCAGAAGAAGGGCCTGGGAAAAGGCATTTGTACATTTCAGAAATGTATATGGAAGATTATGGGCACAGAGATTATGATGTACTAATTCAAGAACACAATCAGTTGCAATAGAGTAGTATTCAACACATGGAAAGTGAAATGGACAAAGAATTGAATGAGTTCTGGAAACTCATACTACAGCATTCCAGTAAAACAAATACAGGACAAAAGAAGAAAGGAAGATTGGCGGGAAGAAGTGGTACAGGTGAAGGGAATGAAAAACTACGAATCAGAATGAGAAAAACATCAGCGAAATATGTGAAAAGGACAGCAGCAGATAGTGAGGCATTACAACATAGTGGACAAAGACTTGAAGGACAAACAACAACAGCAGTAACCGAGGACAAATTATCAAACCAAGATGGGATCGAGGAGGTGATAGCTATAAAGCACATGATCAGGAGATCATGGTTAATTTAAACTTTGGGAGTCTGATGCAGGAGCATCTAGACCTAGCCAGCAATGTGATGAAATGGTCACATGTTGTGGCTAAAATAGAGTGAAATTCACTGACTGTCAGTCAAAATCGATTTACTGAGGAGGTTTGATTCCTCAAATAGTTTTTTATTGTAATAAATGGGAGATTAGCTTATTTTAGATTTTGGGATAGAGCTGTTAGTCTAGGTGTGCTTGAAAAGCAACGGAATAGAAGAATTTTGTTCTATCTTGAAAAAAATAGGAAATTCTGTTAGATAATTTAGGAGAATTATTCGAGTGGATAATAAATAGAGAAAAATTGTAATAAGCGAGGGAGGATTCATTTAGAGAGATTAGAGTGACTGACATGAGAAGAGGTTTTTGGGGTGGAGTGTAAGTTTAGAAGTGTGTGTGAGGACTGTGCTATGTAAAATAGAGATCATTTTTTGAGTAATTAGGGAAAGGGCCGAAACTCTATTTGTGAATAAAATAAATGTTTCATGTTTCAATGCGGAAGAATTTGTGAGGATAGATGTATTGCTTTCCTTTCTAATTTGATTGTAGTGGTTGCGATCTGTGTGTTTTTATGTTAAATTATAGAATTCCCATGTTTAATGTAATTCTGACGCATCGACATTTGTGAATTGAATAAAGTTTTAACACAGAGAAATGTCGTAAATCACTTAGTGGAACCTTTTGAGCGGATTTGAAAACATATCAGTTATTTTGTATGGCATATCGGGTCCAATAAGACCATCGCATTGGATCGGAAAGAAGTTTCCAAATCACATTGTATGACATTGGAATGTGCGATCTCCGATCGCCGATTGATTGCATCGGAATGGAGACGGATGCGATAAGATTATAAAGTTTTGTTGAATTGCGAATCGGGTTTGGGAAGCATCTCATTGCTTATGGGAAGCGATGTCTGCGATTCCGATTTCCGATTGAATCGGATCAGAACAACGGAGTTTGTATCGGATCAGAGATGGAACAGTGGAGCTTGTATCGAATCGTAGATGGGTGGAGAGTGCATGCGATTGTCGATTGAAATTGCATCAGAGTACAGAGATGTATTAAATTGGAATGGTGGAATCGGTGATAGTTAAGTGGCACTCAATCCTAATGATTGAGATCGCCGATTGATATTATGTCAGTGCAGATCGAAGTTGGAGTGCATTGCAGTTGAGAAGGTGTAGTAATACCGTATCAAATCGTGGTTAAACACCCAAATTCTTGTGGCATATCATAATACAACAATTGGCAAATCGATTCGGCATCAAATAAATGAAATCTGGGTTGCTGCAATTTATGTATATGTGAAATTGGTTTGAAAGCGTTTAACGTTGTTTTAATGATAAAGAACCAAGATGTTATATTCCGATAATCACATATCGGACAGGAAGGACGGATGAAGACTCATGGGGAAGCCGGTAGCCAATAATGATAAAAGTGGTTCTTATTGAATGTGCCAAGACTGTATCCAAGTGGAGAAAGGTATTATTTGCGCGATTTTCTTTTGGAAATGTTGTTGTTTTTCTGAATGTAGAAATCAGAGCAGAGGACGAGCACAGCACTGATATAGAGGAAAGTCGGGTTCGAAATTAGAGAAGGTAAGTAAATGCCAGTTTCAATATCTGGGTTAAAAAGATAAGGCACACATATATGTTTGAAACATTGGTTCAATTAATAATGGAAGCGAAATGGATCTATGTATCGAAGCATTGTGAATAAGGTGGGAGAGAAATTGAATTGTGTGGCATTCATGTGGAGGAATTGAAATGTTGGGTTCTATAAAAGCACCATGTGTATTTATGGATTTCAAATCTTGAAATAGATTTTATTAGCTTTCGAGGGAATGGTATTGTGAACATAGATTAAAGAGCTTGTGTGTGGAAAAGATAGTGTATGAAATTGCCAGCAATCTGAACTTTATATGGACAGTTTTGATGTATTCGTTGATGGCATGAGTAGAGTGTGATTCTAGTATCGCAGGGGTGTCTCTGCATCACGTGGAAAGCTTTATTCCATTTGAATCTAGTTTTATTTCATTTGAAGCTAGCATGGAAAGCTTTAGGCATAAATTAGAAAATGCAATTCAAAAGGAAAATGTTGTTTTTGAAATGGGAGCAACTCGGAAACTGTTTTTTTTTTAAATGGGATTTAACATCAGTTGAGAAAGGAAATTTACAAGTTTAACTATTGTAATTTGTGATAGACTCAAAGTGAACTGACAGTTGGAAATTGAAATTCTCAAAGTCTGGATTTCAGAAAAATGAAATTAAAAAAAAAAAAAATTAGACTGGTTAACAACTTAACAGCCCTTCTTAAAAAATTTTATAATATTATTCCAATTTCTTTTTAAAATGGCAAAATTCAAATTTTAAATTTTTTTTGACTAGTAAAATTTTTTCCTTACTTCTGTGACGTGCCAGAGGCGCTTTCAAGGACTCTGATGTGTTCAAAATTGATCACTGGTCGGAATTGCCATATTTATATCCCTCCCTTGTCATGCGGATTTAGGAGGCATGAGAATGTTGTTTGTCTGGATTTTTAATGGGAAAGGACTATTTTGTTAATGACAAACGTTACATTGCCATGAGCACAACTTACATGGACCATGGAGAATATTGTTGTTCTTTCGGAGACAATTTCAATTTCACGCGTCCTTCTCTTCTCAGGAGGAAGCCAGGCATGCCCTAGGCTATCGGTACAATTATTACCTCAGTTTGGATTCTTATTAAGAGTTCGATTAAATACAAGCAAACAACGAAACCAAGCCAGCAAAGTTGTGCTGAAGGACGTCTATCTATGTAGACATGTTGTCGCTCAACACATCAAATCTCATCTATAACATTATATCTTCCCAACAAGGTAAATAGTAATTTAGTTTTTTTTGTAATTTTTTAGAAGTTTTTTAGGCCGGTTTTTCTGGTCTAATTTTTGTAAAATCTGGTATGAATTTATTGAAATCACACGCTTGATGGGTAACCCATGCACAATCTAAGTACCTAGGGGTTTTCTAGGGTGCTGAATCCATATTTACAGTGTAGAAACCAATGTAAATAATACAAATTAAGATTTCACTTCATTTTTTTCAATAGACACCCTAAAATCCAAAAAATAACACTAAAAACAACTCCAATAATAATAGTGTTCAATTTAACACGGTACATTTGAGTTTAAAAAGAGAAAAGATAAATTCATAAGAAATTTGTTTATTTATCTTTTTCTTATCGTTGAAAGTAATATTTCTATGTCATTTACATACTGTCATTATAAGTTTCCAATCTGTTAATTTAAAAATTATTGATTTCTATGTTATAAATTGGAATTGTGTCATGTACCAATCATATCTATATTTTTCTAAATCAAAAATATATATATATCTATATCGTTTTCAATAAAATATAAAATAAAATATCGTATATATAATTATTGTTTTAAATAAAATATGACTTGTGTGTGACATTGTTTTCTATCTCGATTTTGTAACACGCGTAAAACAAAATACTTTTTTATCAAAATAAAAATAATAATTATAAATATACATGCAAAATATATGCAGATTAAATTATGCAAATTTTGTATATACCAGAAAATTTTCCGATCGTGTTATGTTTTGTAACCGTAAAGATTCAGAATACGATCGAATATGATAATCGACTACGTATTTTCTGGTTGCATTCCATTATAGGATTCAACCATTATAATTTTTGCCGTGATATAAAATTATCCTCACCTCTTTCGCTCGTTTGTCTTTTTCATTGTCCGTCGGAAGCTGTTTACAAGCTTTCGAAATGCTTCGCTTACAAGCTTTCCAATGCTTTACCAATTGAAAGATATATTTAACTTCCATAATCATCTTGTCAGGGATTCTTTTTCTGTTCCCTTACAGGTCACTATGCAGCAACAAAACTTCCTAAGTTGCGCCCAAAACGAAACAGTATTTAACTACAACGTATTTGGCTTTCCTACCCATCTGGCTAAATTTTTCTTTGATTATGAAATATAGGACACCAAAAAAATAAGTGCACGAATATATATATATATATATATATATATATATATATATATATATATCTTATGTGATATTTGTGAAAGAAACATTTATACTAGGTTAATTGTATAAATTAGATTACTATAGTGTTAATTTTGGTTAACATCAATTTATAATAAATATTAGGACAAATTTAAAAAAAATCAGAAAAAATAACTAAATTATAACTTTATTTTATATTATTATTATTATTAAATAATACAAATTATTAATATATAGGTTGAACATAAAAAACACGATTCATAACCATTAAAAATTACTCTGATTTTACTTTGAAGATTATTAATTTATATATAAACTTTGTTAGAGTATCATGAGCTAATACCGGGTTTATCAATAATAAGTGCCCAAAAATTCATAACTTATTTGCACAAAAATTCATAACACATTTGATATGACACTTATTCATATGAGATATTTTTTAATTAATTAATTTAATTAAAATGCAAAAAAATGAAATAATTATCTTTTAGATAAATCTCAACTTTTCATATGAAATTTTAACATATTCGATGAACATTAAATTTATATTAACCACACAATAATTATTAATAATTAAATTAAAATGATAAAAATATTATTCCAAAAAATCACATCTTTACATAATAAAAACTAATAAAATTATTTTAATAAAAACCAAAAAACCAATAAAAAATATTTTATATTTTTATACGTACAATAATTTAATAAATTATTTATTTTTATTAAAACTTAACCACCTAAAATTTATCTTAATTTTCTTTAATTAAATACAAATATGTTGAATTCAAAAAAATTAAACTCTCTTCACCCATCTCTATTTTTCCTCTAACAAGGTCAATACCCATCCTTGATTATAATTTTGTTATAATCCTAAATTGTTATAAATTCTTTAAGTATGAAACATGATCATTATCATATATAATTTTGTTATAATCCTAAATTGTTATAAATTCTTTAAGTATGAAACATGATCATTATCATATGAATCTATGTGATACGTATATTGTTAAAATCCTTGATTATATTATGAGAGTAATTCTTGAATTATATTTTTTTTATCATCCTAAATTGTTATAAATTCTTTAGGTATGATATATGATTACTACGATATGAACCTATATGATACCTATATTATTAAAATTTTCATAATATTTTGAGTGTGTACGTTTTAGTTGTTTATTATATTGGAAAAGTATTTCATGAATATTATAAATAATATTTAAAAATGTTTAACTTAAAAATATGTATTTAATTTTTATTTTTAAATAAATATTTAATTTATTTTTACTATAAATATTTGGTAAATTACAAGTTATTTATAAAATTTAGTAAGAAATTTTAATGTTCAAAAGTTTTATTTTAATTTATTTTTAAAACAAATTATGTGAAGTATGAGACACTTGCATCTTCTCTTTCTCTAGAGATAAAACAACACAGTTACATCTTCTTTGTCTATAAACATAAAACATGTCACTGGGAAAAGAAGCTAAGAATGACCAGGCTAGAAGGGTGGAGGCATCTTGGAGAAAAGATAGGAGTTCAAAACCTGAACAGGGAGTTGTGAAGGTATAGGGTATTTTTTGAACTAGAGTAAGAGCCACTAGATACCCTAAAACAAATTTGTGAGTTTGTGAGTTCTAGGTTTGAAAGAGTGGTCTTGATGTTTGAGAACAAACCTTGAAATTTCATTATCTATTTGTTGTTTAAGAATTCAAAAGGCTCCGAAGGAGAATTAAAGGGAATTTCCACTCACTAGTTGAGAAGAGAGGTCTTCACCCAGATTGAATTCCCTGACTATTGATTGAACAAATAAGTAATTCCACTCTATGTGATCTTTGTAGTGACTATGATTTCTACGACTCTTATGAACTAAGAATTCTCTTTTTTAGAAAGATTTGTCAAAATATAGAGAGATAGACAATTAAAGAATTTAGGAGTTTGAAATATTTTGTTGAAACATATATTGACTTTTGGTAACAGTAAAGGAAAGATAAGACTTGGTAAAGGGCCCATAACTCTATGATGTTTGTATAAATTAAGGAATTGAAATTCTATACAACAAAGACTTGTAAATATGTGGAATTTTCCAGTATAAACGAAATTGGTTTCATGTACCTTCAAACTACTCATTGAAAATCTAATATTACATGTCCAAAGAATATTCACACTTAAGTTTAATAAGGATTTGGGTAAGTAAAAAGTAACATGAGAAGGAAAAAATGGGAAATCTGTGAGTACTTGAGAGAAGAGTTATAATAGTGGCAAAGGTTTGGGTAAGTAAAAAGTAATCTGGGACGGAAAAAATGGGAAATCTGTGAGTACTTGAGAGAAGAGTTATAATAGTAGAAATAATAAAGTAGAAATAATAAATTGAAGAACATGTTAGCATTCACATTCTTAAAGGGAAATTCCTTGCTCTGAATAATATTTGTAAATAAGCAGAGTGCGCCCAGACTGGTCCTATGATAAAAAATCAGGTTCCATCCAACACTGAAATTTATATAATAATAAAAAAAACCTCTAACCAAATAGTAATATAAATAATTAAACAAGTTTCAGCACTGACTGCAAGTTGTTCGTACTAAAGGAATAATGATAGAACACACCTATATTTCTTCGAAATGATATTTAAATAAAATAATATCATCATTCAAAAGGCAATTATCTTATAAGAGTATGAGTTTTCAACTCATGAATGATATAAAAAAAATTATTTGAGGTCATTGTGGATAAATTTGTAAGCACTCGAACAATCACTTAAAACTGCCTATGACCAGTTTAGTTTTTAGTTATGGGTTAGGCAGTGAGCATAATAGCCCAAAACAATTCGAGTGCCAGGAAGTAAATAAAAAATAAATATATATAAAGAGGGACCTTTGTAGGCCGCTCTTTACCCCATACATTAACGAGTTAACTAAGACATGAATTAAGCACAAACTTTGCAAGGAGGAATTTATATATCTGGGCTAACTGTTGAGTAAAAAAGATAAAGAAAACATACATACAATTTTATTTTCATGAAAAATTATATAACGAAGACGACATAATCCCGAATAGAAAATCTTGTTTATATATATATATATATATATATATATATATATATACAAAGCATATTCCATTAGCCTTTCAAACCAGAATAGTGGAATTAAAACCATGGTAGGGTGTCTTAAATCAAAATATCTTAGGAGAGAAGTTGTATAGTAACGATTCTGGTATTGTGATAAATTTTTGCCAATTCATTAGTATGCAAAAACGTATAGGAAAATCACAGGTGCAGGGAAAAAACTCTCAATCCAATTTCATAGTATACACTTAGTTGTAATTGATTTAGTCTCATGGAAAATTTTTTAAGAGAACGCTTGCATAAAAGTTAACGACATAGAACTACACATGCCTAGCTTAGCCTCATAACTTGCCATGGAGAATGGGTCAACCTGAGGACATATAGGAAGAAGTTAATGAATTAAAAACCTAGAAGGACTTGAAACACAAATTTTTTTTTAACTTAAAATTGGACAACGCCCTAAATTCCTCACCTACAGACAAAAGGATTGGGACCCAAGTTAAAGAATTGGTACTGAAAAATTCATACAAGGGAAATGAACTAAGAAAGGCTTGATAATCATGAAATTACCTCTCGAACCCTATTCTTTTGTAGTGCTAGTGAACTCTACCCTGGTTCATGTACGAACTGTCAGTGACAGCAATTGATAGATGGGAACACTTCCCAAATTAAGCCAGAGAAGGTCTATGACTTGTTTTGGACGGTTCTCCTTGACCACCATAGACATACAACTTATATTCCACTAAAAACTGACAAAGGATGGAGAGAAATGGTGGAGAAGAGGATTTATCTTCTCAATATTACAAATTAATTAAATAATATTACATTGGAGACATCAACAATAAATTACTGTAGTGATATTGAATTGAACTCAACATAACCGAACTAAACCAAAACAAATGGTGACACTTGGATGGGAAATTACGACACCTAGCAGGTGGTTGGAATTAGATTCTCCAACACTCCCCCCTTAATTTCAATCACAAAAAAACTAAATGAAGAAGCCTTCTGGTTTATGTTTCGTTTAGGCTTACAATTTAAAAAAAAAAATTGCAATTTCCTTTTCTTCTTCTTTTCTTACACATCCTATAGCCCCTAAATTGTTTCAACTTTTTCTTTTTGTTGTATCCTTCAAACCAGTTTAATAATTTGCTGGCGTAGGTTTTCCATTATTCGAGGTTGTCTAAGAATGTCCTCGAATTCTTCAAAAATCCGTTTGTATGTGGACTGTTGCCTTATGTCATATTTTGTACTATGCTTTTCATCATCAATATGTTGCAAAATATGTTTATAACAAAAGTTTATCTCTTCAACTCCAATACCTAAAAATTTCATTAATGTTTTAATCATCCAAGTTGTCTTCAAGGTTCATTGTTGAAAACTCTACACAGACCTGAACTAGATATGGTGTTGTAATCCATGCTTCAAGGAAATTTATCTCTTATTCATAATCGTCATGTTTACCTGCACATTGGAAATCAATGGTAACTTTAAAAACATCTGCAAAGCCACATTGGTTTTGTTCCTCCTGCGCTACAATGAGCGATTTCTCTTGTTTCCCTTCCTTGCTTGCCTATGTCTCTGTCTCTTCAACTTCTTTACTAACTTGTGCTGTTGGAGACATGTTGTTTTCCACTTCGTTTTCAGACTCAAGTGAGCTTCTCTCAACGAATAGAATCATGCCAATATGATGTTTTTGTTGCATGATCTGAAACCATTCATCATTAGCCAACTGGTTTTCATCAAATTTAACATCAACAAATTGAATTGCTTGATTCACCATAACATTAGCTGCTCCAATAACAACTTCATTCCCATGAGCAAGCAGTTTGGTTGGATTCACCAAATTGTCAAAAACAAGCTTTGTTGTTGGATTCACCAAATTGTCATCATCAATCTCTTGCTAGATTCACCAAAATGTCATCAATAAGCACCAATTTGTTTATCTTCAACCGAATTACTTCCCCTTACACCAAAACTCCTTTTTATTTCAAGATCGTTCAAAAGAAAATAAAACATCTCTTGTTGTTGATTCTACTTTCATAGCCTCTTGACTTTTCCCATTTTATGATCATTGGTTCACTGTAGCTTAACAAGCAAATGCACTTGCAAACATAACATTTTTTTGGAACAAAAACATGTTTGCGATGATATGTTTGTTGCTCAACGTTGGAAAAAATTGAGTCCACAAAGTTTGACAAAGACAACACTTTCACAAAAACTTTTAGAAATACCTTTTCAAAAAAATATTGCAATCCCACAACTGATATGAAAAAGGCCCCTTATTTTTTTAATAGACCTTGTTAGAAAAAAAAAAATTAATAAAATCGTTAACTTTTTGAAAAGAACTTTCAAACATAAGCAAAGCCATTTTTTTTTAATATAGCCTTTTCAAAATTCAAACAAACCCCTTTGAAAAACTCACATAACCTCCTTGAATAAACACTTACGAGTTTTTTTAATAGACCCATATCTTTTGTCTCTTTTTGTCTGTTTGAAACAAAAAAAACCAATTAACAACTCCCCTTTTCAAAAAAATTACAACGTCCTTTCCAAATTTCACAAGTCCTTTTCAAAACAATAGAACGCACTTCTCATTCAAAAATCACATAAGCGTCTTTTTAAACACGTGTATGTCAAAGTCTGCACTTTATATAAGACAGAAAAATCCTTTAAACTTTTCGTTTAAACCATTTAACCCTTCATCTTGGACTTTGAAACCAAAATTTCATGGACTTTTCATTGAAGACCCTTTTATCAACTGCTAAACTTTTCGTGGCTCATGTTGCTTTACGATTTTAACTCTATAATGCGTTTACCGCTGCTACCTATCACTGGACACATTTTCTAAGCTATCATTTTTTCTTTGTGTAATAATTTGTCTCGCTTCTCGGCCATACTTCATTGGTTACATAACAACTAGATTTATTGCAGGAGGGGATTCATCGCAACTAGTTTCTTAGTTCTCGTCCACGATCTGCGATTTACAGAGGCCACTTCTCTTTAGCTCTCACGTCGCTCACATTGTTACTCTCTCAAGGAGTCTTCTGCAACCTCGCCTCTTCTCTCTGTTGCTTTTAAGGAATTTTATGCAGTAAACACTCTAATACTATTTTAAGGAATGAAAAAATACTATTTTAAGGAATGGAAAAAATTGTTGAGCATAATTTATTTTTTTCAATATTATCAAC
Organism: Pinus tabuliformis; assembly: GCA_031772625.1. NCBI lineage: Eukaryota > Viridiplantae > Streptophyta > Pinopsida > Pinales > Pinaceae > Pinus > Pinus tabuliformis. The sequence goes on from CM062808.1 coordinate 827,224,296, forward strand.
AGTTAAATAAGATTACATTAGAGACATTAGTAGTAAATGGTTGTAGTGAGAATGAAGTTAACTCAACATAAGTAGAATAAAGTAAAATAGACTGTGACATTTGGATAGACAATAATAATACCTAAGAGATAGTTGGAATTAAATTCTCTAATTTGTATACTAAAGTGTTGTCACCGGGAAATCAAAATGATTATATTTGTAAATTACCAAAAAAGAAAGAAAACTATTGAACAAGCTCATAATGCCAATATTTACCATGCCTAAGTATGAAAATTAGCTATATGGAGTCTGGATAATCTAAGAGATTAGGGTTTTCAGAGGGTTGTAGAGCTCTTTCCTCGAGACATCAAGGAGAAAATGACCAAACTGAGCAGTGAAGGTTTGGAGGGGGTTAGCCTAACGAGTCTATGCAAGATATGAATTGTTATATTAATGCACCGAAATAGACATTGGGAGGTGATACACCTAAACCCTATCAATCTATTTCCCAATGCACACTCTTATGACAATTGGAGGATGAAGCAACTTCAAGAAACATCTTACACCAAGCCAAGGTTTAGCATAAACATCATATTATGAATATAACTCAGAGATAATTGAATTATTTTGTCTCCATTCATTTATTTCCACCAAAATCCTACGACTAAACTCATAATTAACATATCCATATATATATAGTAATCCAAGCATAACCAAAAGGAATATAAAATGCACCACTAGTCAAATAGAACCAAGGTTAAGTATAATACTTATAAACTAGGGAAATCATAATAATTAAAACAAAATTCTAGGAGGTGTTATAAGTGTTATTAGAGGTAAAGCATTCAACACTGTTGTCTCCTTAAGGGAAAATAGGAACGAAGCTTTGAGAGTGACATAGTGACAAAGAATTGGAAATTAATTTAGTGTTGAAATGACTGGTAAAAGAGAAATTAAATATTTCTTTTGGTGTAATACAACCAAAGAACCAAAGCAGTGAAGAGCCCTGTCATGAATACATTCAAAATAATTTTGTTACATATGTTAAGATATCAAATATCAATTGGTTATTGTTGGGATACACTTACTTACAATAACTAATATTATGGGTCTGGTTGGATGACTTAAGTATTGACACATGTTGATTAATAAGTCATTTCCCAATGTCATGGGATAATGGATAGAGAGAATTTTATGATTATAGTAATAGGGAAGTGTATGGATAGACAAATTAGGAGATATATGTGTGTAAATGAAGTATTAAATCTTATAATGTTAAACAATTATAAAATATTAATTGGGTATTTTAAACGAGAAGGAGGGGAGTTTCATGTGAAAGCACACTAAAAGGTTGTTATCTGTATGACAAATATCTATTTCTAGTTGCATGTCGTTTTTGTAATTAAAAAAAAAAAATTATTATGTTTCGATACATAATGTCTTAAGTTAAACCTCTAACATGGATTGTTGAAGAAGAGACATGTATAAAAGAGGTAAATATATGATTGGTAAGTAATACATACTATTGGAAAGTAATTACTTGATTGATATCAATTACCTTCTCGTACATATATTGAATGCTAAGCAAGAACCTAGTGGAGAAGGTAAATGAAATGAAATACTTGGTAGTGAAAATATTTTTTTAATATTAAGAGAAGAAGTAATCTTACTTTTGTAGGGGAAGAAAGTTGAAAAGGAAGGAATCTATAGTAACATTCTCAGATAGTCCCAATAATATGTACATTGTATGTTTAAAACAAATTGATGGTATACACAAAATAAAGGGTCTATAGGAATGGATGGTGCTAAAAGCTCTATAATGCATAAGCAAAAATATCTGGTGTATTGGTGTACCGAGGAAGTCGATTGACTATCCTAAATGATAACTATTGTTAGAGATGGAATGGTATATAGAACACTTACAATTACAAAATACTTGTATGAATATGAATTTTTTTGAGACATTTTGGGTGATTGGTGAGAATAGTTGGCATCCTTCCCACCCAATTAAGCATTCACAAAAAATGTGAAAAACATCGATGGTGATGAGAGTAAAATATTAAAACCTATATGTCAATAGTATAACTCAGGTATAAATGAGTCGAACGTAATAATCACTGGCTGGTACAGATTTTATGACTGATGAAAGCAAACTGATAAAAAAATTAATGAACTTCATCATTGAAAGGCCTCCTAATGAACAAAGTAGTCCAAAAGAAAGTGGGTTACAATAGTAGAGTAATTTGGATAAATCATAGTGTGAAGGATTGAAAAATTCAAGTGATTGAGAATTACAATAAAATCACCAGATAAAATACTTGTTTAAAAACGAGTGAAATAGAAGTAAGTTGTCATAAGTTATCATAATAATTTGAGATGGAAAGAAGACTAGTCTTAGAAATGGTGAAGTGAGTGGCATATAAGGAACTTGTAAGTTGAAACCGATATGATAATAGTATCTTGGTTAGTACAAGACACCAAATAAGCATAAAAGAACATCAAAATAGTGTTGTTGATAACCAAAAGGATATCAAATTTACATCAAATTTAGTAAGTATATAGAGTGCAAGATAAGGATAAATTCCAAGAATATAGAAATTTTCATGACCCCTAAAATATAGAAAAGGAATGTGGATATATTTTGAATCTCCTGTATCTGATGGACGTAGAGGGGGCTCAAGATTGTTGTGAGTTACAGACTCATCATATCGAATAATGGAGTGATTCATCAATTGGTCTAATTTATAACCACCTCACCATTGGAAGGTTGAGTCTATTTGAAAATAAGATGACCAGAGAATTTTAATTTATTTAAATGATTGTTAATTGCAAACTTGGTATCCAATGACTCGATCTGAGGTGGAACAATATTATAAACAAGAATAAATGTGGGTATACGCTATGAGAAATCTAGAAGAATTGTGAAAAAAAGAAAAAAAGAAAATAAAAATAATGAATATCAATATATAAGGTTAAATGATAAAACTGCTAACTACAAGGAAATTTTTTTAACTTGGCCATTGTTGGTTTGATTTTTTTTTCATGTTTTGAAAAATAATATAAGATAGAGAAATGGTAGTATAGGGAATTATGTATGCATGATAAGATACACATGACGATATATGTGTACATTAAATACTCAGAGGTGTGTATTATCCTAGTGAGACTTGAAGGATTTGTGGAATAGGTGGGTAAAAAAAATGATTAGAAATGAATAGATAGCTGAGTAAGATAACTAAGGGATATGGCATCTAAATTTAGAAAAATTTAAATTTGAGAAAAGAGAATTTTGATAGCACATTAGTAGGAGTTTAACCTATGGCTATTGATACCAAAGAGGGTAGCATTCCATCCATCAATATTACACTAGATAATACCTCAAATATGACTTCTAAAGACAAAAGTGAAGTTTGGTCAAATTATTGACTAGAATGAACTGTTGTTTACAAAATTACCATGTCAAGATAATCACACTAAGATAATGTGTTGAGAAAGTTGAAAGGCACATAACTAAAAAAAACATGGGTGAAAGGATTTCCTAGACACCTTAATCAATAATTGCAAAACAAAAAGGATGTAAACACTATGAAGAGAGTTAAGAGGAACTCATGAATGAGGCAAGTTAGAAAAATATTGTTGTGAGATTTGGTGAGGTAAATTTCTTTCATCTTTGTATGCCAGATTATTCCAAGTTGTGTTCTTAAGTCATCATGGTGACTTCGTTAATATTATTTTGTTCTTTTATGTCTTAGTGGTACTAAAAAAGGACAAACGTATTACTAGCCATGAAAATGGTAAGTGAAGCAATTGTCCTAAAACCATGGTAATGTTTTGTTGCAACGTATTTGATATTTTGGAATTATGATGTTGTCTAAAGAACAAATATTTAGTTGCAAGCCATCATGGGAACAAGATAAGGGAATCTCCATTGAAATTAAAAAAAAATGATGATAATAAGTATGATTACTGTGAAATGAATAGTTATTCCCATATTGAGTTAAGATTTCTATTTCTTTTTAACAATCCACAAAAATTTATGGGCTAAATGTATTAAAGTAACCTGTTGATTGAATGAGGTGAATGACATGCTAAGAATTTATATTTACGAAAATAACTATACTATATTAATAGAATGTGGGATAATAACAAAACCTATCAATGCAAAAAGAGGGAAATTCCATGACTATGGATGGAAGAAAATTGTGTGCACAATTTATTAGCCTCCTATAATGCAACATGAAAATGATGCCAAAATTCAAAGAATGCTACAAAGTTGAGATCTAGTGTTGCACTGGAAGAAAATATCAAAGAAATCCAAGATGGACATAATTAAGCTACTTGGACAAATAAGACAACAATATAGCCATCTTGAATATGGCAAGAAAAGGAAGTTATCCTAAACTCTACTCATGCATGACCAGTGCATATGTAACATTCAAATTAAGATAAATGTATAGTAGTGCTATATAGTAGAATCTCTCATAAAAGTTGAACAATAAATAATTTATGAGCATATCATTATTGTTAAGAAAATAGTGTAGATGTAATTGGTACTTCTGTGCTTAGAAATGTATGGTGGAACCACATGGTGGGCTCTTTGTCAATTGGCATAACCATTAGGTAATTAAAAGAATTTACAATGATGACCTTACAATAATGCTACAAAATCTTAGTAAGTGTAGGTTACTAACCCTTGTTGGGTTACGATACATGTTGATGACCTTTGGGTATATAAATAATATTTGAAAGTGTTTGGAGTGAAGATTGAAACAATATACATGCGTTCTTATATGGTGATTGATGGAAACTAATGACCATAATGATTGTTAATGTAGGTTAAACCGTACGAAGTAATCTTGGTTGAACCTTTACAAATTGTCAATCAGAGAAAAATTATGCTACAAAAATGTAACACCCTCAACGCACATCTACCCAACTAACTAGCCAACCAGGGTAAATACGTGACAATAGGCCACTATAATGGGAGTCAACCTCCTAGGTGACCTTAAGGAAGTGGAATCAATGGAAACACACCACACAGACCTTCCACATACACAACAAAACTCCCAGAAGCCATCCCAACTAGTCAAGTAACCAACCCCTGAAACCAAATGAAATTTTAGACCATTACACCCCTAAAATCTCCCTTTATATAGACATGCACATGTACAAGAGGCTATGGATGCTCCCACAACATGGGTATGCATGCATCTATGGACTTTTCTCCTCAGACCTATTCCTAAATCTCTGAGATTTGTGCCACTTTTTCAGGCCTAGAGCCAAGGTCACTTACCAAATCTTAATGACACTTTTGGAACTGAAAAATAACAACCAAATAATGATATAAATGAAATTACTTGAACAATGACTTGACTGGACCCCTAATAGCCATGATAGTCATTTCTTCATACATGCCACAAATATGTAATCGATAGGTTTAAAAAATAGATCTCAACATCTAGATCTCATACTTATATGAGAATTGATAAGAAGCATTGTTCCCTTATATCATTAGTTGCATTATCATCTATTAGGTGATAGATACATTTTTCATTCATTTGGAAATAAAAACATGAGGACAGCCATTCATCATCACTATCATAATGCATGCTTATAACTAGCATAATAAGAACAGAAATTTCAAGGATACATAAGCCATATAATCCACATATAAAATAATACATTTACAAATAAGACACTAAGAAAAGAACCTTTTATTAATGAATGCAAAAGCCAACCTGGTATGAGACTACCGCGTTTCAACCGACCATAGATTAATTTAGCCAAATCTTTCTTCAGCCAATCACCCCCATGCCATATTCCAAGCATGAATATGGGACTCAAACTAAAAGAACCAACAAGGGCATCCTGAGGCTAAACCACCTCCCATCATCAATAGAAATCAGGGTTTACTGCAATCCACACTAGATCACTAGGCCAAAATAATAAACATGTAATAACAGGATTTACCATGTGTCAACCAGAACACTAGGATAAAAAAATCATGGATGACACTGGATTTATCGACATACACCATGGGGATTTTTCCTGTCTCGTAGTCTCTCGAGCTTTATCGTAATCAAAAGTATGATCCATGGATCACTAGGCCCTAAACCAATACTCCACACTCTTGGCTTTACCGTATATCCTACAATTCACCAGGAAGGATTCGTAGACCTAATCAAGGGAAACAACCTATAGGATTTACTGTATATAATGTCATTAACTGGTCAAGGATTCTAAGGTAAACAATAGCTATATTTACCGTAACCCACAATCTCGTTCAGGGGTCACTTAGTCAGATTTACTGCGATCCATAGTCTAGCTGAGGATCACTAGGAAATGTGTTCTTTTATTTAGATATCCACCTCACTCATCTTTGAATCCATCTAGAAATCCAGGTCAGCCAAAACATGAGAACCACATCACATCATGGCTATCCAGAAATGGAAGGCTAGAAACACTATCACATGTGGAAAACCCATGCCATAATAGCAAATAACTACATGCAACACGATGCATGCCAAATCTATTAAGGAAAACGCACATGCAAATCATTAGACGCAAAGAATCCTGTTGTAGCTACTTGATCCTGCTCTTCCTTTCCTCTTTACTTATTTTCCTTTCTTGATCCAATGCCAATGTTCTCCAAGAAAAATCTAATTGTCCAAGAGTGAGAGAGAGAGAGAGATAGAATAATGAGAGAGCTCCAAAATTGAGCAAAACCTTGAGCAAAAAAATTACCAATTGATCCTTAGAAGCCTTTTTATTAATGAGACCTCTATTTTGTTCATTTTCCTCCTCACATGCAACCTGTGACCTTTCACCTTACTTTTATCCTAATTTCCATTATTTTCATAAATAAAATCTAAATTAATGCCACTTTACCTTTCCAAATCATTTTCCATTACCTGTACCAATTTCCTTACACATAATAACAGAAATGAATGTCGACTAGGATTTGTTTCCCACCATTCAACTTGGAATATGTATCCCATGATCGTTGTCCTATATTCTTTTACAAGAATTTTTAACTAGGGTTGTTACAAAACTGCCCCCCTTGGGGGAACATCATCCTTGGTATTAAATGACACCTATAACCAGAAATATCATTGAAAATAAAACATACTTGTCATGGAGCTTTATAACACAACTCGTTGTAGTATTTACAATGATCACTATTGAAGATATGAAAATCATACCATTTACTCGAGCTTTATAACACATATCATTACCGTATTTACAATAATAACCATATATACACACATACACATTTTCTTCACCCAACAAATAATCATACGGCCTATGGAGCTTTATATATCCAGCTTAATATAATATTTACAATAATACACACTTATACACATATCCACATTTTCTCAACCAGAAAATAAAGGGATAAGATGCCTATATCTGCAACAAGGGAATCCATAAGCTCACACCTCCACCCTCAAAGTAGTACTAAGGTTTACCTCCTTCACAGGAAGTCTAGATTCTACTATCAAAGCTAAAGTTGCATCCAATGTCTAGTGCTACAATCCTGTGCCACTTTTCCTCTTAGTGAAAAATTACCAATTCATTGTTCCAGGGTACGCTTCGAATGTACATATGATTCCATTTGAAAATTATAATTACGAAAAAAAAATTATCCCCGACCTTCCCTTCTCTGCTACACAGTCCCTCGGACAATCCAATCACTCCTTCCCTACAATCACTCACCTTCCAAGTTCCTCAACATCCCCTATCCTGGGTGATCCATCCCATGGAAATATTTCCTCGCACCAGAAGGTCAAAGAATGAAGGAATACACATGCCTCAAAACCATCATACCGATCAGAGCATTCTCATGGAAATCAATGGACACTATTGGGTATGAATGTCCCATAACAGCCTTGCTCCTGAAGTGCTTTACTGGCATACTGCTAGATGTTCCAATTCCTTTCACTTGTGTTGTCAATTCTTGTATTCAGTTTCAACCACCCAACCACCCATTTTCGTACTTCATCTACCACACACATAAATTCCATTAGATTTAAAATAAATTTAAATAAATTCACATCATCCCTGATTGGTAGCTTGTTAATAAGGTACACTTTCAATCTTATTCACTTCCTGTCACAACAACTCAAACTAACATCTTTGACCAAATCACCATGAATAAAATATCACATTCGGTTAGCTCAAACAAAACCACCATAAATTAAAATCATGAATCACATGAAATCATCATAAACCATAATCATAAATCACATGTAACCATCACAAACCAGAATCATAGATCACATGCATAATAAAACTAAAATAAAATACCAATACTTATCCTTCATTGATCCTTACATCTGCCTTTGTTCTTTTTGTATTCACACTGGAGCGGTGGCCATGCCTAGCAAACACCCAATTCCTTTTAATCTTTTCCAATCACGTACACATACACAATTTACATCACAATAGATACATCCACACACAACGTACAAAACCACACAACACATACACCCACACCTGATATACAACACATCACATACATCTATACCCGATATAGAATGCCACACAATACATGTACCTACACCTAGTGTACAAAAAAATACAATACATCAATACCCAATGTACGACACCACGCAATACATGTACCTACACTTGGCATACAACACAACACAATATATGTACTACACAGAGTACAACACAACGAGTACACATGTCACGATACCGTAACTACAAAATGCACATACATAGTATTGCATGTATACAACAAAGCATGTACGACATGAACACAATACCACATGTACACAGGTACTATATGTACAACATGTACACAATATCACCTATACAAAGCACCACTTGCACAATGTGTGCACATCATCACATGCACACAATACCACTTATACAAAGAACCACTTGCACATTGTGTCCACATCATCAGATGTACACGGCACCACTTACACAACATGTACACAACGCCATATGTACACTGTACCACTTTTATAATGTGTACAAAAAACCAGACATACATAACACCACATGCATGAAATGTACACAAAACCACATGTACCCAACACCATATCTAGGACATGTACACAACACCACATGCACATAGCACCATATGTACAACATGTACAGAACACTGCATTCTCACAGTACCACACAACAACATATGTACATAGCACCACATATATAACATGCAGACAACACCATATGTACACATCACAACATATAAAAAATGTACATAGAATCCTATGTACACAACACTACATATCCAACATGCACATAGTACAATATGTGCACAACACCACATATCCGACATGTACATAACACCATCTATATCCAGCACTACGTATGCATTGTACACACAACACCATACATACAACAAGCACAGAACATCATATGTTGATCCAAATTTAAACACAAATGCCACAAATTACAAATATAACCATAAATATAGAGATGCAGCAAAAATAGCACTTGATTTCATTAATATTAGCTACTGAAATATTCTTACAAAGAGAATGGAAATAAGACTAGCTCAGGTGATGGTAACTTATCTCTAAGAATATCCGTCGAGGTTACAAGCCTCCGAGTTGTGTTACAATGAGGATCGAATGCCTATTTATTTTTTAGAAACAATGGAAAACCCTAACATCCAAAAACCTAACCCTAGGAGATGAAGCCCCAAAGATATGGACCTCGTTTGTGTAAATTGGTACATTAACTTATCGGGGTTGTAACTTTGGCATACGATCTCCGTTTGACACGCATAACACATTGTTAGAAATATATATCCGAGGACTACAACATAAGACTAGAAAATTTTAGACCTAGACCTTTGATGGCCCCCATTTTTCCAAAACATCATCCTTTAGGACCTCAAAATGGCTCCGAAGGTTTAGGACCCAAAAAACTGCCAAAACTAGTAAATTATGTTATAATTAAGGAAACTTAGAAACTGAAAGAGATAGTGATGGGGGGTCCCAGTGGAATAGGAGGATGGCTACCCATATCCACCTGGATCAATCCTCTCACCTTAGGAAGCAATGGTCCCCATTATGTTGAGTTCCTCCATGAGATGGGAAACGTTTGTTGGTGTGAGTTGTTCTACAATGTTTGATGTGTCTAGTGATGGTGGGAAGCATGATCGTAGGAGGTCCACATTTAGAATTGGGTGCAAGCCAAGGAATGAGGGAATGTTTCACTCCAAAGCATTATCTCCAACAACCTTGGTAATGGTGTAAGGACCATATCAGAGTGTTCTGACCTTCTGATGGGCTTTGGTGAGGCATTATTTATGAAATGCAACCAAACTTTGTCACCCACCTGAAACTTGTGTGGCAACCGATGTTTATCATGTCTTTGCTTATACTTTGCCTTTAACTTCTCCAAAATGTTATGAACCTGATGGCGTATGTGTCCCAATTTCATCAAACCTTGGATTTTCTGCTTGATCTCTTCATTTTCCATAATGGAGCAATGATATATCGGCCTGTTGGGTAGAGGTGCTTCGACATTCGGATCAATCATATGCTTGATTTGACAGTGCAAAGGTGCCCCAGTGGGTAAGGACAAGATGTCCCTGTGTTCTTCCACAATCGTATACACCTTCTTCTGCTACGTTTAAGAACCCTTCACAAAGGGCATGGATGTGGCTACGATCTTCCCCTTTCTTTGAGAGTGAACCTAAAAGGAAAAAAATTTCCTGGTATGTGAAATGATCTTATTGCATTTCTTTGTACTGATGAAAGAGATGGAGGTAGACGAAGCTACCTCCAATATTCTATATTATTACCCAAAGAAATAATAAAATCATGAGGTCTTGACTCATATACAACATGTTGCTTCCACAAGTATGGTTGCCCTAATAATACATCACAAATGTCAAGAGGAGCAACATCACACAATACATCATCTATGAAGGGCGTGATGTTGTAGGGAAGTCGGCACTGCTCGCTAACTCAGAGATCTCGTCCTTGGTCAAGCTACCCAATGTTGTACAACTGTAGGTGTGGTATGGTCAGTAGCCCCAACCACTTCACGACCTCTGCTAAAATGAGGTTCTTTTGGCTCCCACTATCAATAATGAATTACAACGGAGAACCCTTCACCCACATTTGTAAGTGGAAAAGGTGATCCCCCAACTCTAGATCTTTAGTTTCATTCTTCCGGATCTTGGTGGTGGAAACAATGGCGCTAGGATCCACATTAATAATCTTTTTCCCTTTATCATTCCTCTTGTTGGGTTCTGACTAAGGATCAAAACATGCATCTGATTCCGAAGCCTTCAACTCAACCACCAATGACTTCTTGGCCTGACACTCACTTGTGTTGTGAGTGGGGCTCTTTTGGAACTCACACCACTTGCTTATGTTCTTCTTTGACTTCGTGGTACTTCTATTTTCTTGCAGCTTCGACCAGTTGTCTTCGGTCACCCTATCTTGGCTTTGTCCTTGGTTCTATGATTTGGGGATTCCTTTCTATTTCTTCAGATTCGCGTATCCAAAGTCTCTCTTCTTCTGTTTAAACTTATGCTCAATCTTGATAGTGTGTCGGTACGTTGTGCCAAGTGAGGAGATATCTAGGAACTCCATCTCATCCTCGATGTACCTGTGTAGGTAGTCACGATATTTGAGTACCAAATGTTGCTCATAATACTTGATACCCAACTTCATGCGAAGGGTATGAAAAATATTGGTAAAATCCAACACGTTTTGACCCCTTCCCTGCCGCAGCATGGTCCACTTTATGTATTTCTCCTCATAGCTCTTGACAGGGTAGTACTGCTCCTTGATGGTGTCCCCAAATGAATTCCATGTGGGTGTGGCTAAAAATAGTGAGGGTTCCCTCTTGTTCGTCTACTCACAGTAGGTTTCCCACCAGTCCTTGACGTGGGCGACGGTTTTGAGAAGAGAAAAAATAATATTTTCCCAGCTAGAAAAATCATGAACATAAAAATATCCATCTAGTAGATTTAACCATTTATCTATGGCATCCGCATCTATTTGACCCCCAAATATGGGAATGTAAAAGTTAACTTTTACTTTAAAGGGTGTGGTGCTTCCAGAGTAATTGCTGGAAGTAGATGTGTTGCCCTTGTGTAGCCGCTGAAGGATCTGGGAAATTTTTTCCATTATCGCGTTCCTTTGTTGCTCGAAGGCTTCTTCGAGCAAGATTTTGAAAGGATCTCTTGCCCCCTCATATTTATTTTCTTCCCCCATGGGAGGATATTAGGATTTATGAGGTTGGTCCTGCAAAGGTTTTACTAGTTCAAGCCCTAACTCCTTATATCCCGATTTCATTGGGGACATGCAAAGTAAAATAGAGAAAGAGTAGACCACTCTGATCCCATTAATTCAAATTTAAATAGGAATGCAACAAATTATAGATATAACCATAAATATAGATATGTAGTGTAAATAACACTTCATTTCATTAATATTAGATATTGAAATATGCTTACAAACATAACGGAAATAAGACTAGCTGAGGTGATGGTAGCTTATCTCTGAGAAGAGATGTGGTAGCTACATGCATCTGAATTGTGTTACAATGAGGCTGGAAAGCCTATTTATTATTCAAAAACAATGGAAAACCATAAACATCCAAAAACCTAACCCTAGGAGATGAAGCCCCAAAACTATGGTCCCCATTTGGGTAAATTGGTACATCAACTTACAAGGGTCATAACTTTGGCATATGATCTACATTTGACGCGTACAATACCTTGTCAGCAAGATCTATCCCAAGACTCAACTTTTGATTGGCCAACATGGTGAATGTCCCTTGATAGTCTCAGTTTTCACAAAGAAAAAAAGTTGTTTAGGGTCTCAAAACGACTCTGGAAGTTTAGGACCCGAAAAACTGTGAAAAATAGTAAACTGTGCTACAATTAAGGAAACTGAAAAACTGAAAGAGATAGTGGTGGGAGGTCCTAGTGGAATAGGCGGATGGCCACCCACATCCACCTATATCATATGTACACAATACTACAAATATTACATGTACACATCACCATAGGTACAATCATTGAATATACAACATGCATAACATATACACAACAATAACACTGCACATCCTAAACCACATTGTCTCTACCATGCAACCTATCTTCTAGTGTCTCTCTTTCATTGATTCTTATCCTAGCATGATATATATCTCACTACTTTCATTCAGCGAATGTATCCCTTAGAGGTACCTGCAATAACATAAATATAGGAATAATCACTACAACAAAATAGGCATTTTGCGCCAGATTTAGCACCAGATTTTAGTGCATTTTTTTCTCAATTTGGATGAGCAGCCTGGTGCTAAATCTGGCTCTATTGTACAATTTTTAAAGCGTCCTTTTTTGCACCAAATTTTGCATCTTCTTTTACGCCAAATTTTGCATCTTTTTTTATGCCAAATTTTCCATCATTTTTTGCACCAAGATTTCCATTTGGTTTTACAACATGTTTTGCTTCTAGTTTTGTGCCATTTTTTGCATCTATTTTTGCATCATTTTTTGCTTCCTCTTTTGTGGCATTCTCTGCTTCTAGTTTTGTGTCATAATTTGCATCGAGTTTTACGCCATCTTTGGCATCTGATTTAGTGCCTTTTATTACATCCAGTTTGTGCCAATTTTTGCATCTGGTCTTATGCCATTTTTTGCTTCTAATTTTGTACTTATTTTTACATCTATTTTTGTGCTAGTTTTTCTGCCTTTTTTTACACCATTTTTTCCATCCAATTTTGCACTATATGTTGAATCTGATTTAGTGCCAACTTTTGCATCCATTTTTGCATTTTATTTATCTCCCTTTCTCGCATCCTATTTTGCACCATATTTTGCATCTAAGTTTTCATCATTTGTTGCATCCAATTTAGCATCATTTTTAACACCATTTTTTGCATCCTTTTGGGCATATAAATTTGCATCCTATGTTGAACAATGTGTTGCATCCACCTTTGCATCCCATTTTGTGTCTATTGTTACATTCAATTTTGAGCCATTTTTTTCGTCTACTTTTGCATTTTTTTTTGCACCAAGTTTTGAATGATTTGTTGCACCTTATTTTAACATCCAATGTTGCATCTCAATTTGCATCCAAATTTGAGGCACTTTTATGCCCATTTTTGCACCATTTTTTCTTCTTTTGTGTCCAATTTTGCACCATTTTTTATGTTCAAATTTTCATCCTTTTTGGTATCTAATTTTGCATCCTTTTTGGCATCCAAATTTTCATCCTTTTTTTTTCCACATTTTATGTCCACATTTGCATCCCATTTTTCACCTAGATTTTAGTTTGAATTTTCATCTAGTTATGCATCATTTCTGACATCCTTGGTTTCACCCTTTTTTAGTCCCATTTTGCATCTTGTTTTGTGTCTTTTCTTATATCCTTTTTACACCCAATTTTTCATCTTAATTTTACACCATTCTTTGCATCCTGATTTTGGTGTCCTTTTTTGCATCCTTGTTTGCACCCAATTGGGTATCCTTTCATATGCCCTATTTTGTTCCCTTCTTTGTGTCTAGTGTTGCACCATTTTTTAATTTTACTTTAAAACCCTTTTTGTGTCATTGTTTGCATCTTGTTTTTATGGCTAGTTTAACATCCAATTCTACTCCAAATTTTGCATCCATTGTTACATCCACTTTTAGCTTCTTGTTTAGAGTTTTAAATTTATTTCCATTTATGACCCCCTCTATGGGTTCATTTTACTAATTTCATTTACATAGTGAAATATATTAAAGTTTCTAATTATCATTTTGCTGTAGGATTTAATGCATGGTTAGATGAACATAAAACCATCTCACTTTATCCCGAAAACCTAGGATAGACCAATTAAGAGAAAGGTTGTCCCAAGGCTCGAGATTCTTAGTAAATCAAGATGTAGAGTATAGATTAAGAAAAAGAGAAGGAATTCTTGTGAGTCCTTGTATGCAAGTCTTCTTGGAGTTTTTAGTATAGCTAGGAAGCGCTCCTAGCTAGCTCCAAAGCTTGGTCCTACACATAAGAGAGAGAATAAAGCAACATTCATAGCATAATATATTGATAATCAAAACTATCAAAAACATATAAATATTATTGAATAAATAAGTATAAACCAAAATCTCATACATTCATTAGTTAAATAGAATAAGTAAAGAATGAATAGAAACAAATGGAAGGAAGAACAACTGATCTATATTAATAAAGGAGTTGGAGGAAAGTTACAACAATCATATGTAGTTGCAGCAGAACCTCCCCCAACTCCTAGCTCCAAAACTCTCCATCTCAAGATAGATCTCAGCAACGTGACAATACAAGAATTCCCATCATTTTCTCAATGGCCAAGCCTCCAATATATAGGAAATTTAAGGCTATGAAGATTTTCCAAATTCCTCATTAGTTCAATTTGGGAAAAATATTTTGGGCGAATAATGTTTCCTCATATAAAAATGGCATTTTCCACTTTTTAGATGCTTTTGTGCTTAGGAAAAAGCTTCCCCATGCTTTATGGCTCTTTCCCACTTTTGTATGCTTTTATATTTTAGGAAAAAGCTAAAGATGAGGATAAAGAGATCACATTCCACCATATGAGTTTCTAAATTTGAACAGGAGTGTCAAATTCAAATTTTAGTTTTCTTATGTTTTAGTTTTTTTTAATATATATTTAGTTTTAGTATTTTTTTATTTTCTAAAAAAATATATTTAGTTTTTGGGTTTTTTTTTTTTTCTATAAGAAAAATTATATTTTGTTTTTATGAAAATGGATTTTAAACATTCCATTCATGCTAAATTTTTGATTTTATGATAGGAGTTTAAATTATATATATAAAATTAGCTTAATGCCATGTGTTGTGTCGTTGAGATGGGTATTATACATCTCTTCCTTGATAAGTTATAGAATGTGCTCGGGTTTTCTTAATGCAATAAAACTAATTATGTTCTTCATTATATCTTGAAACATTCATCTTGAACCTATTAAAACAATAAAGTTAGAATAGGTTTGCCTTTGTCCTTTGTAGATCTTTGTCCCCATCAATCTTGGTCCTAATAGTTTAATTGTCTTATGGTGGCCTTGATTGGTCACTTCCATTAGTTGCATGCTTTATAGTTGTCTGTTAGAGACATTTTTTAGGCTTGATAATATGTTATTTAATTTATTAAAACATGTTATTGTCCATATTAGTGTTAAATACTAATATTAAATATGTTGGTTTTTTACCATGGTTTAGCAAAACGTTCCCAAAAGGTTTATAGATTGTATTTTATAATGCAATGATTCATTGCTTGATGAAATTATTTTGGATTTTTTTTTTAATGATTCATTGGTTGATGAAATTGTTATGGATATTTTTTTTAGTACATTAAATTGTATGTGATAAAGTCAAAAGTCACCTCTTTTTTAGGTTTTCATTGGTCAATTTCCCTTAAGGCCATCAAGTTCACCATTCGGTCCTAGGTTAAGGAAGTACAGGAGTCATGAAGTGGAATTGTCCAAGCACATAAATCTTGAGAAATGTTTTTTTAGTCACATTATACTTCCTTTTTGTGTAAATTATCGATGAAAATAGTCTCATAGAACATGAGGGGACTCAATAGTAAAGGAAAACAAAGACTCCTAAATGAAAAATGGTACACAGAGCACCCATCAATAATTTTGATATAAGAAACAAAAATATTAAGTGAGGTTCATTAAATATTCATTATTATAGTTATTTTAATATTAGAATTAAATATTCATTATTATAGTTATTTTAGAATCATTTACTATATCATTTTGGGCTTCTCGAATTGAAAGAATAATATTTTAAGTTTGAATTATACATGTTGATTTTTAATAGGTGTTGATGAAAGTGTTGTGCTCAACAAATTTGTCCTCTACCAAATGGAATTCATGAATAAATGGATTGATATGTATGATATAAAAAGGAAAGAAGTGTTAGAAGCAAGGAAACAATTTAAGATATCAAACCCAAGGAATACCCCACTTCCCACTAATATTTCCGGTCAATGGGGAAAAGAATGCACAATAGAATGGGTTTCTAAACAAATTCAAAACCAAATAGATGAGGAAGGAATAGATGCAAACATAATAGAAGATGAGATCAACATGTGCAGAGGATGTGAAAAAAAGGTAAATTTTGAATTATTACAAAATGTTGCTTGAATACATTAATCACATTGTTAACTATTTAACTATGCACAATCATATTTAATTTCACTCAAGTAAATGGCTTGTCACAGGTGAGGAAGTATCCTGCAATGTGGGCATACGGTCATCATTATCGTGTAGAAAGAGTAGATGCAAAAAGACGATCCTTCGATTGTGGGGTCATGGTTGATTTCAAGCAATCAAGTCGAGCAAGTTCAAAAGATAAAAATGTTATTGAAGGGAATCTTCAATACGTTGGAAAAATACAAGAAATTATTGAGTTAGATTACCGCTCTTTCAAATGTATTATTTTTAAATGTAAATGGTATGAAGCATTTGACAGGACACGGAGACATGATATCCATAGTGGATTGTTTTCTATAGATTCGTCAAAATACCTACCACTGGATAAGGAGCCCTATGTTCTACCAATTCATTGTGAGCAGGTATTTTTTCACTAAAACAATATAAGAAATATAAGAAATAATGGTTGTATGTAATTTTGTAATTCATTTTTTATTGTGGATATATACATTCTCATTGATAATAAAATTTGATACCACTGGAGATCTAATATATTTATCTTCTTCACATGTAGGTTTTTTTCTATGAAGATATTTTGGATCCAAAATGGATATTTGTCATTCATTATGATCCAAGATTAAGGCATATATTCGAAGATGCCTCAATCAATACAGAGAAAAGTAATGATGACCAACCAAATATAGTTCAAGAATTGGGGAACATAGAACAAATTGGCATCAATGATGATGTTCAAGATGATGATGTTCAACCAGAGGACTGTGAACTAGATGATGGTGACAACATTCCTTTAGCAGTATGGAGAAGCAGGGCTAGAGGTGTATTTTCACAAAATGATAAATTAGATGAGGCAATTCACCATGACAACCAACAATTTCCAAAGGCAAATGATCTTATAGAAGAAGGCAATATTGATGATATACAATATGAAGATCAAATTAATAGATCTGGTAACACTGATATTTTTGATCTAGAAACAACTTTTATTGATACAGAATATGACGAAGGTGAAGATGAGGATGATCACAATATGAATTTAGCAGAATGGTTTAGGAAGAGTAATATTAATTTCTTGCAAGAACATATGAACATTGATAAGGAAGCATTGGAAGACATAGATGCAGATGATAACATAAATGAAGACTTCTAGATAATTTACAGGGTATGTAATTCATGTTTAAATAAGGACAATTATTATGTCCCATTTTGAAATAATTCATTGTTATTTGGTTGTAATAGTCATTTAATTACCATGTTTAGAACTCATAATCTAAATTGGTGTTTTGAATATTCTTATAGGTATACTCATTACTTGATGCAATTAATGTCATTAAAATGTATGTTAGTTAATATGGTTTGTTGGTTGGAAATAACAAGTTCAGTTAGTTATATAAGAGTTACTATGGTTAGTTTCATCTATTAGTTGAAAATGGTTAGAAATGATATGAAGTTATCACTGAGACAAAATGAAAATAATTTATGTGTGTATAAATTGTCACATATTGTGAATATAGACAAATATAGCTTAACACACAAATATAACTTGTTAAGTTGAATTTATGGAATTAATTAACACAAATATATTAAACTACACTACAATAAAAACTCAAATTATTAAGGATATTTGGATGGGTAATGAAGGTGATTCAAATTGTCTACTGAGTTTATTCATTTTTGTGATCAATAATAACTTTCCCACACGCAGGTAATATTTTCCCCGTATAGGGAATCCCTAATGGCATAGGGTCCCTATCATTGTATTGTTGTCATCGTTATCATCATTTAATCATCATCCTCATTGCCATTGTCATCGTCATCATATTCACCATCGCCACCACTATCATAGGTCATTTTTGATGACGATTATCATCATATCTTCCTTGGTTTCTAATATATATATGTATATGATGATGATGAGAAAAAAAAATCATTGGTCATAAAAGGTTACCATACTAGACTATCTTTAAAGGTAGATCAAATTATTTTTTTGCACACTTCCAAAACATATGGTTTCTATTCCAAGGTAGATCTTGAACACATTGATGAAGGCAACTTTGTCTTGGATGTATCATCCAAGCATTCTGTATATTTACAATTTCACTTGTCATGTTCATTGTTTTTTAAAATGTTAAATATTTTCACGCATGATATACTGAATAGTTAATGGACACTACAAATAGTTTCCACGGTTGATATTATTCTACTTATATGCTCTTTGTAACTGAACAAAATTATTAATTTTGTCTTGAAAATTAGACTTGTAGCACAAAGAAAATGGTTGGGAATTATTTAATGACTATATCAATTCACAACTACTAACAATTGTTTTTGCTTTCTCCTTAAGTTTTGCAACCCAATTTGACTTAAATTTGCTTAACAGTGAAAAACCATTTGTCAATACTTCAGGTTTTACAAAATTCCTAACTATATCTACTTGGTAATCTAAAAAATATCAACAAATTCACAATCTCATATATTAGTCAGAAGAGGCCATCGTCAAAGTGAATCAAATACCAAGAATGATCTATGTCTGCTAAAACCTATAATCACATTGTTTCCCTAATAGCAACTAAAAACTTCTACACCCAGTTGTTGAACTTCAAGAAGTAGTTTTCTAACGAGAATTATTGCCATATCTTCCTTGGTTTTACGAGGAAAAAGAAATAAAATTTCATTTGTTATCAAAGGTAAACCAAATTCATTATTTGCATACTTCCAAACCTAGGGTTTCGTATCCAAAGTAGATCCTAACCACATCAATGAAACAAACTTTGTTTTTATGTATCATCCAAACATTATGTACAATTACAGACTCACCTCTAATCCATTGTTAATAAAAATGTTGAATATTTTCATACATTATATACTGAACAGTTGGACAATGAAAATAGTTGTCATCGCTATTCTTCCATTTATATGCTTTTTGCAACTTATTTGAAAGAGCAATTTTGTCCCAACAATTAGACTTGTAGCATAAAGAACATGGTTAATACATATGATTAGACCAAAAACTAGTTACTACCAAAATTCAACCAAAAAAAATATTACTGCATAAAAATAGAATTAAAAACAAAAATTTCCCAAATTAAAAATAAATAAATGATAAACTTTTTTTACCAAAATTTAGTGATTTTTTTTGTTCTAATACTAAAATCACCATTACAACAAGATATTTTTCTAGTGCTAATACTGCCATTACAACAAGATATAAGAGGGATATAATGCAAAAAGTTTAATAATAATATGTATGTAGAAGATGGTCTTCAGATTGGTGAATTCATGATAATCAATGGGAATACAGTCAAAATAATTGGATGTTATTTACTTTTTACATAGATTGTCAAAATAATTGCATAAATCGGTTTTTTTAACCAAAATTTAACAAAATCTCCATTACAACAAGATATCTTTCTAGTGTTGACAACACCATTATAGTAAGATACCTCAAGAGAGACAGAAAATCTAAAAAGTATGATAGTAATACGTATCCAGAAGATGGTATTGAAACTAGTAATTGTTCACGAATCCATAAGATTGTAAGGTCATTCTCATTATCATAATCATTGTCATCATCATCACCATCATCCTTGTCATTGTTATTTCCGTCATTACATTATCATCATAATCACCATTCATGCCATCATCATCATCATTATGGACATTGTTTGCAATTGTTCATAATTGTAGATGTTGTAAGAAATATCATCAACCCAAAAAATGTGATCAGTGCTAGAAAAGGGTTGTTTAGGACACACTGATATACGTAAGAGAAATAACAACTCTATTTTTGAGAGATGATCGATGATGAGCATCATCACCACCATTATCATCGTCATTGTCATTTTTATCATCCCCATCATCAGCATTAATGTAATTTCTATCGACATTGTTGTAATCATCATCATCATTCATGCCATTATTGTTTTTGATGATGACCTAGATGAAAATGATGATGATGACACCAAAGATAATGCTTATGATTATGACAATGACAACATCTGAAATTGGGAAGATTCGCCAACGTCATTAGCATCGTCATCATCATAATCATTGCCATAATCATCATTGTCATTGTAACCACTATCGTCTTTATCATCATAAACACAATTCATGTCATCGCCATCGTCTTCATTTTCATCATTGTCAATATTATTGACATTGTCATCAATTGTTCATAATTGTCAATGCCATAAGGAATATCATCAATGCAGAAAATATGATGAGTGTTGGAAAAGGGATGCAAAAGCGAACATAGAAATGGGGGTAACAATAGAAGTAAAATTGGATGAAAAGAAGATACAACATAAGTAGATGCACAACAACATGAAAAACCTGACACAAAAGTGGATACAAAAGTAGATGCAGTTGTCAATGCAAACTTGGATGCAAACATGAAGGAAAAAGTGGAAGCAAACATGGGTCCAATGGTAGGTGTAAAACTTGGCACAAATTGTGGTGAAACAAATGTGCATGCAACAACGGACACAAAAGCAGATGCAAAAATGGATGAAACAAAAGTGGATGCAATAGGGGATCAAACGTGGAAGCAAATGTGGTTGCAATGGTAGGCGCAAGATATGGTGCAACAAAAGTGGATGTAACAATAGACAAAAAATATGCAAAATAAGATGCAAAAATGGATGTAAAAGTGGAAGCAAACATTGATGCAACAGGCAAAACAAAATTGGATGCAAAAAATGGATACAATGTAAGTAGATGCAAAAGTAGATACAAAACGAGATGCAAAACCCAATGCATAAACCTGACACAAAAGTGAATGCAAAAATAGATGCAATATTTGATGCAAAAGAGGATGTGAACATGGATGCAAAATTGGAAGCAAACGTGGATACAACAGTGAGTGCAAAACATGGTGCAAATTGTGGTATAACAAAAGTGGATGTAATGATAGATGCAAAAAAAGAATCAAAGTATGATGCAAATGAAGATGTAAAAAGGGATGCAAAAAGTGAAATTTAAAATGGGTGCAACAATGGATGCAAAAGTGGATGCAATAGAAATCGATGCAAAAGTAGATGCAAAATGAGACACAAAACCCGATGCAAATCCTGGTCCAAAATTGGATACAAAAAGGGATGCAAAAATAGTAGTAGTTGATGAAAACCTAGACGCAAATGAGGATGCAAACGTGGATGCAAAATTATAATCAAAAGTGGGTGCAAAAGGAGGTGCCAAACTAGGCGCTAATTGTGGCACAAAAATATTGATGCAATAGTGGGTACAATAATAGATGCAAAAGAGGATGTAAATATGGATGCCAAACAAGATGGAAAAGTGGATGCAACAAAAGTAGATGCAGAATTATATGAAAAACTAGACACAAAACTCGATGTAAAACTTGGCGCAAAAGGGATGCACAAATGGATGAAAAAATGGATGCAAAAAATGATTTAAAAAAGGATGCAAAAAAGGATGCAAAAGTCGATGCAAAAGTTGATGCAAGTGTAGGTGCAAAAAGTGGATGCAAATGAGGATCCAAAAGTATGTCAAACAAAATTAGGTGCCAAACTTGATGCAAAACCTGGAACAAAATCTGGTGTAAAGGATGACACAAAACTTGGCATAAAATTTGGTGCAAAACATGGTGCAAAACCTATTGCAATACCTGGTGCTAAACTTGGTGTAATATTTGGTGCAAAACTTGATGCAAATTTTGTGTCAAGTTTTGCACCATATTTGATAAATGGATGCAAATAGCACCAAAAATGGGCTCTAGATGCAAAAAAAGAAGTAAAAAGGGACGCTAATCGCTGGTTTTGTTGTAGTGAATTAAAGCATATCAATTCGTATCCACATGATACTAACCTTAGAGATCTATCATGCTACTCATCCCACTTGATTCCTCATGAACTAGGAACCTATTTAGGCCAATCACCTACATAAGAAATCACCCCCCCACAAGAATGATTCCTGAAACCCTCTCAGACAATGACATATATACATAGATACACAAATACATATACATAAACATTAGCATAAAACAATCATGATCCTGTCAGACAATGACATACATACACACATACACACATATATAAACATCAGCATAATCATGATCATAACATAATTACTAGATCCGATGAATAAGGGACATTCATACTTAGAAGATTCGATGAACAAGGGACATTGATGTATTTCCCTTTGTTTATTAGCATGATAGCTCACCCTTAATGCATGCAAGCTTCAAGGTTTTTTTAGAAAAATATTTAGACTCAATGACTATGGACTCAATGGCGTATGGAAGGAAGGTTTTATTTGCAAGGGTAGGAAAAAGGAAACTGACAATGAATATGTAAAGTGGAACGAAAAGCTTGTAAATGAGCTTCGTTGGTTTTATTGGTGGGTTAACATTGATGAAAATGTAATGAAGTGTATGTGGATTGTGAGAAATGGATAATGACTCTTGCTGGGAAAAAGTGAATTATGGCATGCAAAATCTCAAAAATAGCAAATCTGTTCATTACTTCTGGAATTTCTGTTGAAATAGCTGAGTTTAATTAGCGTTGACCAGCCACCTGTAGACGTCGTATTCAAGTGTGGATAGGTATTTCACCATCCTTGTACCTTTAGGAACAACCCCCATTTCTTCAAATTTTCTAATCTGTCATGCAACATATCAAACCATTAAACCCTTACAGGAAGTTAAAAGAACTTGTAATTTTCTGGAAATGTTGTTTTTATGATCATGGTCTTGTTCTTTTGAATTTCTCATGAAAATAGTCTTTTGAAGACTAATTGTCATCACAATTAATCTCCTTAATGATCAGTTGATCATCTGAAACCTACAAAAAAACTTAGCATAAAGAACATAGGTTTGGTCAAGAAGAGATGGTCATTCCCTTCTTGATTCTTATGCAAAAATTGTATGCCAAAATGAAACAGATTATGGAATCTCAAAAGAATATTTTTAGTCTAATTCATGATGTTAATACAATCTATTTTGAATAAAAACAATAACCATAATAAATTAATCAACTTCCTATTTGTGTCCGATGAGTTATGGAATGTGCATGTAAAAGCTTGGCATTGTTGATTTGTGGTGTCAAGAATATCAGCATGACTAATTCACCAATAGATGGTGGAATAAGTCCTTTCACTGATTTGCTTGAAAGATCTTTGTAGAAACAACACAAATAACTCGTTCAAATAGAGTCCCAGTGAACATAGTCAGTCCAAGTTGGAATGTTTTGTGTAGAAGGAAAAGTTCTTCCAAAGAGGAATTCCCAACTCATAAGATAACAAGACTTTCCATAATTTGCATAAGTTTTTAATGTCACAACCTTTAGACCTTAATGACACAAATTTCTAATTTAATCTGCACTGAATATAAGGTGTAGGTACAACCCTTATTCAGAGGTATGAGAACATGGAATCTTTCTTTGCACTAAAAATAGAACCTTAAAGTTCATGTCCTATTCATATGTCTGTGAGGAGAATTTTGCAAGCCTCAAAGAGAGTTTTGTACTTGTTCATCATAAAAGTTTTTCATCATAGCAGTTTGCCAGAAATGCATAACAATTTTGAAACATTATTTTAAAACTCAATTTCTAGCCAAATAAAAACGAATTTCTAAAAATATAAAATGTGGGGTTTTCTTAGAAAAAGGGAATTTATAAAACCGAGAAATGCTTTGCACCAATTTGTAATCAATCAGGAGATATGTGAGGCTCTCTGGAGCCTCATTTAGCAAACTGCGTGTGAAGAAATGGTTTTTAATTCATGCAAGGACTCTCCAGGGATAATGGCCCCAAGTACAATCGTTGTTCACTACTACAACCACTATCTCCTCTGCTGCTCATTGTTGCCCATTGATGCTACTGCTTCTCCTTATATACTCATTGCATGTTCATACTATTTACTGTCTGCAATTATCCGCAATAATGTCACCAAGTTTTCAGCAACAACAACTTCTGCTCAAACAATCAAACACTAGCTCAGCTCAGCCTCATATTCCTACATAAATCATTTTTTTGTTTTAAAATGAATGTTGCTGAGACTGTTGCACCCTTAAATGAGTCGTGATTTTGATGAATTAGTTCTTAATTGTTTCAACAGATTTTAGTTCTGCTTCTCATGCTACAAGCATCATCTTCTAAACTTTAGATAGTATACCTTAAGAAGAGAGAAATGTTACAAAAATTAGAGTTATAAAACCTTGACTTCATTCTGCACAAGTCATACTTTAAATAACAAGTATCCACACAAAATACTTTTAGTTAGAACCGCGGGACTGGCAGTTAATAATCTTCGTTGAATTGAGGAGAGCTGGAACATGGAAAGCTGCTTCAAACCAAATGTATCCCATAAGAACCCTCGCTGCTTCTGAATAGACCTGTAATAGAACTACCATACCCAAAATCCAAGAGCCAAAACAAGTATAATGACTTCCTTCAATCATCTCACTTGATTTTAATCATTGTTGCAAGGTTGTGGTTAAGAAATAGGTGTTGAATTTTTGTCTTAAAGGCCTGCAGGTCTGGCTGCTAAGGTAATATTATATGTTGTTGCTGCTGGTGGTAAAAGTTTGAATCATGATTTCTTGTGTTTATGCTGCCACCAATCATCAAATTGCTGAAATCATGCCACAAAATATGTATAAAATCATCAATTCATTAGATTTCTTAAATCCTACCGCAAAATATGCATGCAATCATCAAATTGCTTAAATTTGAATATTGTTGTTGTAGGTTAGATGGATTCGTGCCATCACTTTTGTCCCTTCTAAATGAGGTAGTTGACACGATGTCATTGCACTCTCTGCTATTGCAGAGTGGAGAAGGAAGTTGGGGTACCTCAAAAGGAAATTACCAATTGCAAGCCTTCAATGCTCTCTTTTTCTTCTTCAGAGGGAAGATTCAAGCATTTGTGAACCTTTTTCTTCTTCAACGATCCAAAAGGAACTCGGAAAGTCGGTGTGGCAGTTGTAGAGTGCACCAAAGATTTAAGTGAGGGCCATCATTCTTCTCGAATTGCTGAACTGGCAAGCAAAAATTCTTCTCAAATTGCTAAAATGAATGTTGTTCAAATTTATATTCTAGTTCTTCCTCTGAAATTTTCTAGAAGCTTTGTCACACCTCCCGCAAAGAATTCAAGTCTCTCCTCCTTGTGGTGGCAACGAAGAGGGAAATTTGTCTGCCTGTCCACATTTCCGAATAGAAATCTGTTAATATTTGGTCGAGATTTGGGTTGAATGCATCAAATTTGGGTTGAATGCATCTCAAGACACACACCAGACACTAAAGTTAAAATACATGAGAGATATGAGATGGGATGCACAATACACTTCCGCCATTTCTTCCATCCTACGCAAATTCTGCTTGCAAAGAAATAAATTTTCAATTTTGTCAAAAGTATCGTCCATCTCATATAACGCTTGTTTGGTTGGATGACTATCACTCCACGACATTCAAGTATATTTTATTGCATCACACAAAAGTTCATTGATTTAATTCATATGCATTTTACAACACTTTAATAATGGTCACAAAAAGCAATCGTAAACACAAATAATTTACCCTTACCGCTTATTAATGCAAGGTAATTTTAATATATGTAAAAACGTTAGTCTAATGAAGTTTTTTTTATTGGTTTAATGTTTTGTGTATTTGTTTTATTATTTTTGTTTTTATATATATGAAATTCAGTTTATATTATTGTTTTTTTAAATTTGATTTATTTTCTAATGTTTTTTTAACTAAAGTAAAATTGATATATATTTTTTAAATTAAAAATCTAAAATAAATTCTATTTCTATCTTTTTCTTTATGTTGCAAAAAATAAAATAAAAAATTAAAAATAAAAAATATTTCTAAAGACTTTGATTTTATTCTAATTTATTTATTTTTTTAATTAAAATCAATTTTTTTTCTAAAGAAATTGAATTTTTATTTTTTTATTTTTAAATCAAAATATTTTTTTTTTAAGAATTTAAATTTTATTTTACTCTAAAACAACCTATGAGTTTTTATTGATTTAGGATGAATTTTTTAGGATAGATTTTCTGGTCTTCCTGATCGCTTGAAGCGCAGGAAGAGAGCATACTAATCTATTGATTTGTTTTTATTTTTTATTTTTACAGGTTAGCGTGGATGAAGTGGCTCTTAGTAATTTATTCATGGGAAATGTTGATGACTTTTTATTATTTTTATGCTATTTTTTAAAACAAGACTAAAAAAAACTCTACCAGATCTGGTTTTATTTTTCTAATCTATTCTATTTTAACTTGGAAGTTTTTTATTATTTCTTAGGTAAAAGAATGCTTCCAGTGAAGCCATCTACAGACTAAAAATTCAAAAATGCTCACATCTAAATTTAAAATTCATATCTGATTATTTTCAAGGATGTGAGTAACCTGTTTGAAACTTGGATTTGGCGCAAGGTTCTTTTGAAACTAAACTTTGATATTTTCCTTCCTCTCCAAGATGTACCTATTCAACACCTTCAAATTTCTCATCTGTAGATGGATAAATAAGAAATGGGGGGTTTAAAAACTAAATTTGAAACTAACTAAGTACGGAAGAAAAAAAATCAAAAAGCTCACACTTGAACTCTTTTATGAAGATCCTGCTGTCACCAGGTTTCACAAGTTAGTCCACGAAAAGAAATTGCAATAAAAATAACTTCCTAAGTCTATCTCTAAATCATCCTCCCCGACAATGGTGACAAAATGTTTGGTTTAAAATGTAGTTGCAAATTAGAGTTTCATTTACTATCAACCTGGGTAAGTAAACTTCAAGGATCATCCAATATATATGGACTTAGAGACAAACTAAACTAATCTAGGTGAAGAAATGCCAAATCTCCCTTACAAGAGGTCTTTCATTGGGATTTCCAACACCTATTTAGTCATTTAATCAAAATGAAATCTAAAGACATTGTGACAAGTGTAAGAAATATTAAAGCTCCCTTACAGGAGACTGTCCATTAATATTTCTAACATCTTAATCAATTAACTAAGAAATGAAGGCATTTAAACATAATTCAAATTGATTACGGAAAACATTAAAGCTCTCTTACAAGAGACTATTCATTTATATTTCTAGCATCAAGATATTTAAACTAATGAATTTGAAACATAAATGAAAGAAATCTTACTATACCAAAACAAGTATGCAAGTGAGGCAATGGGGGCCCTCAATAGCTCCACGAGCACATTTAGAAAGAAGTCAAATGTAGAAGAAAATACAATCCACTTTATTTATCCTCAATTGCAAATTGCAATTACAAGCTCCAATTTCTACATTCCAAGAGGTCCTAAGCTCTACATTACAATGATTCAAAAATCTAAAATTACAAAAGAATGACTAAGTTTCTAAATTCTAAAAGTTAAGATTACAAAATGAAGATTACAAATGAAGGAGATAACACTCCTATTTATACAAAAGCTATGATAACAAACTCATAAATGTAGACTCACTATTCGCTCCTTTGACCCACATATTTCTCAACCAATACTGACACATAACCCTATCCTCCATGATCTCCTCCATGAGGTCCATGATCTTCTCAAATTCGAATTTGAGCATAGAGTGCCACATAAAGATGCCTTGGAAGATTCCATTGTACCTACACATGTCAACAAACTCATTCTAATTGTTAGGTATAAGTATATGGAGATTATTTTCAAAAGTTTAACTATAAATTCTCTTAAAAATACTAAGAATTAATAATTTTTGGAAAATACAAAGGTAACCCATACAATGATGAAAGTGAAGCTGATGTGGTGACATGCTGGTGGAATAGAGGTGAGAAAATGTGTGAATGGAGTGAAAGTGGATGTATTTCAAGGATATTTCTTAGGCCCAACAGTGTCTGACGCCTCAAATCCATTTAATTCACCTTTCCTATTACCCTTCTCATGACTATACTTCCACTTTCCATTTACACCAATGGACTGAACCAGTCCAACCAATTGTCATATTCTTGCCTTCAACTTCCCTTACTCATGCACCGAGGTTCACTCATGTATTACATTACTTGTTAGGTTCCATTAAGTTCTCCCTAAGCTCCATTAACTTTCCACTTTCCCAACCAATTCCAAAGACCCTCAAGACATAAGAGGCAAGAAAAAACACAAACAAGAAGAAAACCATGAAAAAATATTAATACGACACTGTAAACAAAGCGATATGGCCATACACTAGACATAAAAAAAACTACGAATCAAGTGTAAACAAAGAAAAAAGAATCGAAATCACAAGACTCTCAACAAACACCATGACTCAAAAGCCATGGTTCTCAGTGCTTCCAAAGAAAAGATGAACCTGAGCCTTCTTCAGAATTTCATGGCACTCTCTTTGCCATGCAATACCCTACATCATATTGCCATAAACACATAGATGTAAGTGCATAAATAAACATAAAAATACATTAGTTACCTTACCTTTTTGTGCTAAGCAAGTTACTTGCAACTGAACACATCCATGCCATCTCTCAAGGGACTCCAATCATTTAACGAATCTATAAATGACTAGAATCAACTGTTATACCTGTCAAATAAATATTTATGAATATAACACATATCCTCATAATGTCAGAAAAATTCAATGTTAAGAAGACTTCCTTCATGCAAAGCACTGATTCGTTTGGAATTGCGGCTTCCAAACATAGCCAAAGGAAATTTCACCCAATTCCTTTCCTTCACCTTTTCTTTGCTGCAATTGAGTCTTATTATGCATTGTCACATCACCCAACTGTTAGTTATATAGAAACATCAACTATTACCTTGTGAAGCTAATACCAAGCATGTTTCCCTGCAGCTTCTCACACATGTTAGTCTTGTTGGAAATACTGAGAGGGGGGTGAATCAATATTTCCTTTTCTCACTATTGTTTTACTAGTTAAAACATATATGTTCAGAAACAAAAAATTAACAGCAGGAATAAATGCTTTTATTAATATAACTGTGTAGTAAAATAAATACAATAAATAGATTGTCACAATTGGTTGCCAAGCTCCAACTTGGACTTTGGTGAGGCTCCAACCTCCTGAGCACCAACTCTATTTTGCCAAGACACCAATCTTGGACTTAGGAGCACCAACTCCCAAGGACTTCAATCCTATTCAATTCTGAGGCTCCAACCTCTTTGGTATACACTGGTGTGCTGCTGCGCTCTTTTCAGCTTCCACTGCTTCTGCTGCCCCCTTTTCTTCTGCTGCTTCCACTATCTCATGCTCAGGTTATACCGTCCCCGAACAACAACAACTACATTCACTGTTTTTTGTTGTTTTTTTTTTCATATGCTCCATGCCTCTGTCCCTTCATTTCTTCTTTCTTATTGGCTCTTTGACTTCCTTTCTTCATAGGCTCTTAGCTTCCTTACTCCGTAGGCTCTTCGGTTTCCTCAGCGCTTGCTTGCCCTGTCAGTTACCTCTGTTTATCCAAACGTTCCAATAATCACAGGATACATACATCAAAATTATAACAACACTCCTGTTTTTCTCATGATCACAGGCATACACTGGAGCCACTTGACACTTTGGCTTCCATTTCTTTTTTTTTCCTTTTTTTTTTGTCTTATAGGCTTTATCAGTGCTTTTAATCACCCATCGGAAGCCACCACCCGAGCGTTTTAATCAACCATCGGAAGCCACCACCTGAGCACTTTAAATCAACCATCGGAAGCCTTATATCATATGCAATATATGGCCAACACTATAAAAACCCCGCATCCACATATATTTTAACACACAGGAAAATAACGTAATTCCTGTTCTCATTCAACAGATGCGGATCTCAATTCTTATCCGTCCACCTTTATAATTATCGGTGGATCCGGATTTCGGCGATCGCTACAAAACTGTTAAGGCCTGACCTCCGACGAGGTGCGGACTTGACACACGTTTAGGCTGCCTTTTATTATGATTTCGGTCCCAATGGATTTCAGCGACTTCCCTTCTGGCAGTTTCAAAGTCTAACGAACCTTGCGGACCCGACGACCCATTAAGCCATCCTCAATATAATACTTCAGCTCTGAATTTCGGAGCTCGTCACTTAACCGCGCTGAGGTTCCTTTCGGACCCGAAAAGGTTTAGATGCCACGCTATATATATTTTGGCGGGTCCGCTTATCGGCGGTCGCCACAGACAATAACACTCCCTCCTCTGAACACGACGAACCCGACGCTTTATAGGGAGCGTTGAATAATATTTCGGCTCCGATATATATCAGAGCTTTCACATGATAGTTCCAAGCCACTCCTCTGATGCGATATTTGGGTTCGGACCCGATATGGATCTGGACCAATCTGAGTAAGAATTCACGTCCGCTCTCATCCCTAAGGGTTCCGGGGTCTGGACCAATCTGAATAAGAATTCGCGTCCGCTCTCATCCCTAAGGGTTCCGATACGATATCGCTGCGATTTGCCTCCACTCTCGATAATTGTTAATACATGCATGTGTGGGTTTTCATTGCCCGAACAACGCCCGATAGTATTAATAAAGGCATATATGGCTCCTCTTGCGCTGGCACTCCTCCAATATGGCTCCTCTTGCTCTGATATATGTGGCTCCTCCGATTTGGTTCCTTTGGCTCCTTTTGATCCTCTTGGCTCCGATATGCTCTGTCTCCTCTTAAATATTGCCATATTGACATCAATGACAATCTGTTTCCAACAATCTCCCCCTTTGTTATTGATGGCAATATTCTTCTACTTTCTCCCCCTTTGACATCAATGGCAAAGGCATTCATACGAACTCCCCCTGTCAAGTTGCTCCCCCTGTCCTGCTGCATCTTTATGAATAAACTTGAGTGATGATAAAGAATAACCCCCATCTTTTGTCGCAGATGTTCGAATGCTTCCCGAGGAAGAGGTTTTGTGAAAATATCAGCTATCTGCTCCTTAGTGCTGATATATTCCAGAGCGATGTTTTGTTCAGCTACTTGCTCACGGAGGAAATGATACTTGATTGGTATGTGTTTGGTTCTTGAGTGTATCACTGGATTTTTGCTGAGACTGATAGCACTAGTGTTGTCACAATAAACGGTAATTGGTTGATCTGTACATATGTCAACATCTTTTAGCGCTTCCTTCATCCATAGTATCTGAGTACAACAGTCTGCTGCAGCAATATACTCGGCTTCAGTTGTGGATAATGATATGGATGACTGTTTTTTGCTGAGCTAGGATACCAAACAGTCTCCTAGGAAGAATGCATTTCCACTAGTACTTTTCCAATCATCTATATTTCCAGCCCATTTAGCATCGGTGTATGCAGTTACAGTCAGTGTTGAGTTCCTTGGGTACCAAAGACCGAAATCAGAAGTTCCCTTCGAATATCTGAGGATTCTTTTTACAGCTAATAAATGGGATTGTTTGGGAGCCGATTGTAATCTTCCCACCATTCCTACTGCTTGCATTATGTCTGGTCGTGTAGCTGTTAAGTATAGAAGGGCTCCAATCATTGACCTGTAATGAGTTGCATCTACTAGAGGGGAGTCATCATCTTTGCTCAGTTTGCAGTTTATGGTCATGGGAGTGCTCATGGGTGCACAGTCCTCCATTCCATATTTTTTGAGCATGTCTTTTAGATATTTGGCTTGAGATATACACAATCCTGCTCTGGTTTGAGATACTTGAAGTCCAAGGAAGTGGGACAGTTCTCCTATCATTGACATCTCAAATTCTTTTGCCATGCTTTGAGAAAATTCATGGCTCATTTCATCATTATTACTAGCAAAAATCAGATCATCGACATAAACAAGAGCAACTAGTAACTTACCTTGATTTGTCTTTATGTATAGATTGCTTCCAGCCACTCCCTTTTTGAAGCCTTGTTGTTGGAGATAGTTATCCAGTCTTGCATACCAAGCTCTAGGAGCTTGTTTCAACCCATACAAAGCCTTTTTCAACTTACAGACTAGGTCCTTTCCTGCTGTCAGATCAAAACCTTCTGGCTGCTCCATGTAGACTTCCTCCTTGAGTTCCCCATTTAGAAATGCTGATTTCACGTCCATTTGATAGATTTTGAATCCTTTCGAGCAAGAAAATGCTAAGAACATCCTGATAGCTTCCATACGGGCCACTGGTGCAAATGTCTCTTCAAAGTCAACTCCTTCAATTTTGAATAGCCTTTGCAGACAAGTCTTGCCTTGTTTCTGATAACCTATCCTTCCTCATTCATTTTATTTTTGAACACCCATTTGGTTTTTATTATGTTTTTGTCCTTTGGTTGAGATACCAGCTCCCATGTCTTGTTCTTCTCAATTTGGGACATTTCTTCTTCCATTGCTTTTACCCAATGAGGATCCTTACTTGCTTCTATGAATGTTTCTGGTTCTATCATAGATAGGAGGGCAATGGCTTTTCTCTTGGGTGAGGTTGTTGTCCTTCTTCTGGTCTGCACACCTTCATCTCTATCGCCAATGATTTGTTCTTCTGGATGGTATCTTGCTACATACTTCATCTTTGAAGGGGTATGAGGTGGTTCTCTTTCCTCTTCTTCTTCTTCATCATCTATCTCTTCTTCTTTAGGTTCTTGTTATTCAATGAGAAAGTCATCTTCCTGTTCTTCAATTTCCTTTTCTGGAAGATCTTCATCAACCTTTACATCGATGCTTTCCACTATTTTCTTCAGTCGAAAATTGTAGCACTTGTAAGCCTTGCTCCGTGGAGAGTATCCAAGAAATATCCCCTCATCAACCCGAGAATCAAATTTTCCAGGTGAACCATCATTTATTTTTATGAAGCACTTGCTTCCAAATATTTTGAAATACTTCACTGAAGCAGGTCTCCCTTTCCATAGCTCATAAGGAGTTTTGTCACAATTTGGTCTTAATTGAGTCTGATTCAATGTATAGACAGCGGTCCCTACTGCTTCCCTCCAGAATTCAGGTTGTAGGTCTGCTGCTAACAGTATGGTTCTTGCCATTTCTTGGATAGTTTGGTTTCGTCTTTCAACTACCCCATTTTGCTGAGGTGTTCTGGCAACCGAGTATTCCCTTTTAATTCCATGAATATTGCAGAACTCTCTGAACTCGTTTGATGTGAATTCTCCTCCTGTGTCTGTTCTGAGACACTTAATTTTTGAATCTTTTTCATTTTCTACAAGGGCTTTTAGATTCTTAAAACACTCAAAAGTTTCAGATTTATAATTTATGAAATATATCCACATCATTCTAGTATAATCATCAACAAATAATACAAAGTACCTTTCTCCTTGGAGTGCTTGATTTCTAGTTGGCCCACACACATCAGCATGTATGATCTCCAAGGGCTTTGATGTATAGTGTTCCTTTGTCTTGTGGCTGGTTCTGGTCTGTTTTCCATGTTGACATGGACCACACACTGCTTGCTTTGGTTTGGACAACCTTGGGATGTCTTGTACAGCTTTGATCTTGCTGATATTGACCAGATTTTCGAAGCTGGTATGTCCAAGTCTCTTGTGCCACAACCAACTCTCATCTGCCTGACTCAAGTAGCATTTGTTTTCCTGAATCTTGTTCAGAACGTAAATATTGTCTGGTGTTCTCACTCCTTTTGCCACAAGTTTCCCTGAGGCAGAGTTCCTTATTTCACAGTCTTTGGTGCTGAAAACAACCTTATGTCCTTGATCACAAATTTGGCTGACACTCAGAAGGTTGTGTTTGAGTCCATCAACCAGCAGAGCATCTTGAGATTTTCCTTTTCCATTGATCAGAGTAACTGTTCCTCTTCCTGCAATTTTGCCAGTTCTGCTTCCAAAGGACACATTCCCTTCCTTTTTGCTTAGTGAGATAAATTTCCTTCTATCTCCTGTCATGTGTCTGGAGCACCCACTATCCACAAACCACTTGTTTCCATTATTTTGCGCAAATAGAGCTAGGCCACATTTTTCCATTGCAGAGATCTTGCTACTCGTCTTTCTTACTTTGAGTGGGCAGTTTTGTTCATAGTGTCCATTATTGTAGCAAAAAGAGCAAGTCAGATCAAATTTAGTCAAGGGATCGAATGAATTGAAGGTTTTGATTTGTCCCTGTCTTTTGGGAGCATATGAGTTGATTACTCGGTCCTTTTGCGTTGTCTTTTCACTTCTGCGAGCCATACAGTGTCTAGCTTGGTGACCGAAGTTTTTACAGTGAAAACAGTGTCCAAGAAATATGGTTTTGAAGCAACCATGGTTTAATTCACTTTCCTTTCTGAGAATTACTCCTCCCTCGTCCTTTGGATTTTTGATGGGCCCTTGGTGGAGTACAGGTTTTTATTTGCTGTAGTGTCCATGATTCGACTCCACATTCTTCTTTGGAGTAACTCTTTCTTTATTCTTGGAATCTGGGATGCACTTTTGATAAGATACTTCTTCATCTTTTGGGTTGCAGGAAAGTGCATCAGCATAGCTTTTCACACTATTCTTAGTGCTTGAGGATTCTCCCTTGAAACCTATTCTAGACTTATCATGTTGAGGTTTTTGATTTTTCATAATAGTATCAAGTATTTGAGAGCTTTTACAACCCTTTTTAATTTGCTCCAACTCCTTTCTCAGAGATACTACTTCGGCCTCACGTTCTTCACAAGTCTCTTCTTTTTCCTTAAGATTTGTTTCCAAGAGATCTTCTCTCCTTCTTATTTCCTCGTTTTCCACTTTGAGAGAGATAATTTTGTTCCGTAGTTTCTCGTTCTCTTCAATGGCACTTATTAACAGTTCATCCACATTTCCTCCTGGCCTCGAGTCATCATCATCTATGAGTGCCATGAATAATGCTTCTTGGCTTTCATCATGATTGCTTTCCTCATCTGATTTCTTTTTGATGACCATAAACTCATCCTCATCAGACTCACCTTGCTTGGAGAGAAGGTTTTTCTTATTGAACCCTTTCTTTTTGTATGTCATTCTTTTAGAATTTCTTTCATCATCACTGTCATGTTTATGAGGACATTTTGCTGCATAATGACCTATTTTACCACATTTAAAACAGATAAGAGGATAATTGCCTTTAAGCTTAGATCCTCTCTTCAGCTTTCATACATATTGAGCCAATTCGGATTCCACATCTGACTCATCACTACAGTCATTCCTTTCTTTCCCTTTCTTTGACTTTGAGGCCTTGAATGCTGCATCTTTGGAGCTAGGTCCACCTTTCCTCATTTCATAGGCGGTGAGAATTCCATGGAGTTCATCCATTTTGAGGGTGTCAAGACCCTTTGATTCTTCTATAGCACTTATTTTGGAGTCAAATTTGTCTGGAAGAGACCTTAATACCTTTTGTACACTAGTACTTTCTTCAACTTTTTCGTCCAATATTTTCAGGGAATTTACCACTTCAGCTACTCGGAGGAGGTATGCTGCAATGTCTTCTTCCTCTTCCATCTTCAAACTTTCAAATTGTCTTCTGTGAGTTTGAAGCTTTGCCTTTTTGACTTTTGAGTCTCCATCGTACAAGCCGACTAGCTTCTCCCACATTTCTCTGGCAGAGTTACAGTGCATGATTTTTGTAAA
The DNA here is from genome assembly GCA_031772625.1 of Pinus tabuliformis. Taxonomy (NCBI): domain Eukaryota; kingdom Viridiplantae; phylum Streptophyta; class Pinopsida; order Pinales; family Pinaceae; genus Pinus; species Pinus tabuliformis. The sequence goes on from CM062808.1 coordinate 827,260,852, forward strand.
CTCGGAATCAGTGATTCCACTAGTGATAGAGTTCATGGCTTTTGCATTTGCAATGTAGGCTTTCCTCTCGTCTTGGTCTGTTGGAAGAGTGGAAGTCGCTCGGTATTCAGTTTGACAAAAATTCCAGACTTCAGGTCCAAGGGACATTAAATAGTAAGTCATTCTTTTCTTCCAAAACCCAAAGTTAGTGCCATCGAACAGAGGAGGCTTTCCTGATGCTTCATGATTTCTCATCATGGTTGCTGATCCTTCTTCAAGCTATTAGGCTAGAATGAAGAAACCTGCTCTGATACCAATTGTTGGAAATACTGAGAGGGGGGTGAATCAGTATTTCTTTTTCTCACTATTGTTTTATTAGTTAAAACATATATGTTCAGAAACACAAAATGAATAGCAGGAATAAACGCTTTTATTAATATAACTGTGCAGTAAAATAAATACAATAAATAGATTGTCACAATTGGTTGCCAAGCTCCAACTTGGACTTTGGTGAGGCTCCAACCTCCTGAGCACCAACTCTATTTTGCCAAGACACCAATCTTGGACTTAGGAGCACCAACTCCCAAGGACTTCAATCCTGTTCAATTCTGAGGCTCCAACCTCTTTGGCATACACTGGTGTGCTGTTGCGCTCTTTTCAGCTTCCACTGCTTCTGCTGCCCCCTTTTCTTCTGCTGCTTCCACTATCTCATGCTCAGGTTATACCGTCCCTGAACAACAACAACTACATTCACTGTTTTCTGCTGTTTTTTTTTTTCATATGCTCCATGCCTCTGTCCCTTCATTTCTTCTTCCTCATTGGCTCTTTGACTTCCTTTCTTCACAGGCTCTTCAGCTTCCTTACTCCGTAGGCTCTTCGGTTTCCTCAGCGCTTGCTTGCCCTGTCAGTTACCTCTATTTATCCAACCGTTCTAATAATCACAGGATACATACATCAAAATTATAACAACACTCCTGTTTTGCTCATGATTGCAGGCATACACTGGAGCTGCTTGACACTTTGGCTTCCATTTCTTTTTTTTCTTTTTTTTTTGTCTTACAGGCTTTATCGGTGCTTTTAATCACCCATCAGAAGCCACCACCCGAGCGTTTTAATCAACCATCGGAAGCCACCACCCGAGCACTTTAAATCAACCATCAGAAGCCTTATATCATATGCAATATATAGCCAACACTATAAAAACCCCGCAGCCACATATATTTTAACACACAGGAAAATAACGTAATTCTTGTTCTCATTCAACAGACGCAGATCTCAATTCTTATCCGTCCGCCTTTATAATTATCGGTGGATCTGAATTTCGGTGATCACTACAAAACTATTAAGGCCTGACCTTCGACGAGGTGCGGACTCGACACACCTTTAGGCTTCCTTTTATTATGATTTCGGTCCCGATGGATTTCAACGACTTCCCTCCTGGCAGTTTCAAAGTCTAACGGACCTCGTGGACCTGACGACCCATTAAGCCATCCTCAATATAATACTTCGGCTCCGAATTTCGAAGCTCGTCACTTAACCGCGCTGAGGTTCCTTTCGGACCCGAAAAGGTTTAGATGCCACGTTATATATATTTCGGCGGGTCCGCTTATCGGCGGTCGCCACAGACAATAACACTCCCTCCTCTGAACACGACGGACCCGACGCTTTATAGCGAGCGTTGAATAATATTTCGGCTCCGATATATATCAGAGCTTTCACATGATAGTTCCAAGCCACTCCTTCGATGCGATATTTGGGTTCGGACCCGATATGGGTCTGGACCAATCTGAGTAAGAATTCACGTCCACTCTCATCCCTAAGGGTTCCGGGGTCTGGACCAATCTGAATAAGAATTCGCGTCCGCTCTCATCCCTAAGGGTTCCGATACGATATCGCTGCAATTTTCCTCCACTCCCGATAATTGTTAATACATGCATATGTGGGTTTTCATTGCCCGAACAACGCCTGATAGTATTAATAAAGGCATATATGGCTCCTCTTGCACTGGCACTCCTCCGATATGGCTCCTCTTGCTCTGATATATGTGGCTCCTCCGATTTGGTTCCTCTGGCTCCTTTTGATCCTCTCGGCTCCGATATGCTCTGTCTCCTCCTCTTGAATATTGCCATATTGACATCAATGACAATCTGTGTCCAACAAGTCTCACGTTCCAACGATCAAGGCATCATGTATATTAATTTGGAATCAACATTTACCAAGTCTAACAACCATGTCATAATCCATACTCAACTCATAGTCATTAGACATAATGCTACAACTGTCACCTACTGACACTCAAGTACATATCAATTGTCTCATCACATATGTATTGGTACAACCATCTTAAAACAATATCATTTCGGCAAGACATATTATAGATGCATAGTCATATCATTTAAACAATCATACATTTAAAGAACATAATAGACACCAAACACTCAGACACAAAATAAACAACATAATCAAATATTCAAGCACCAAGTAGACGACATAAGAAAACTCATACCTTAATGTATCACATGAGAGGCTATCTTATTTTCACATTCAATCTAGATTAGCATGGTATAACTTCACAACATATCAACTCAAGCATGAATAAGATCATGATATCTATAACAGTAACTAGCTAACATGTTCACATAATAATCTCATAAATAATTACCATTCATACATAATAAACACATATGCACAATCAATCTAGATTAGTATGACATAATATCACAACATATTAGCTCATACATGAACGTCATAACCCTAACCATTTGCATAGACAAATCAAAATTAGTATGGTACATATAACATCAAGAACTTAATGCAATAACCCTAATCATTAACTAACTTATATCAACAACAAGTTAACATATAACATGCCAATCAACAACATATAACATAATCATCAAGTTGACTATCATAAAACAATAATAACAATGCACACAACCATAGGTTACTATCATTCATGACTATCTGACACATCTGCATATGACTACACTAATCAACTACAATTTATCAAACACGTAACCATAACAATAATAAAATGACAAGTATATAAGTAATGATAATTCTTATAACAACCATTAACCACATACCTGCATGCCCACTATATAAACCTATATGACGGTCTTCTCTTACGCCGAAGTTTTGTGCTACAATCTCACTCTGGTGATCTGCATCTCTTGCTCTATCTCAACCAACACATCAGCATCATAACAACCAACAACATCATCATGACCTAAAATGCATATAATGACCTCACAATGCATGTTTGAACTAATATACATGCATAACTATAACCATGACAATGCATGCATAATAAGATATGGACATTGACATGCATAACAAATGCATATACAACTGACATGCATTCATGACAAAAGCATCCCAACAACAAAATCACCAAACTTCACATGGTGATATCACCAACCCCACGATCAACAACATGCAAATGCAACAAGCACATGGACAACAAGGATAAGGAACACATATGCAACGGACATGAATTCATGACCAACACACCTCCAGGGAAAATTTTAGGGGTTAATATTCGCCCATGGGCTAATTTTCTATTCCTTTTCCAAAAAAAAGATTCGCTAATTTTGATTTTTTTGTAAAAATGATTCGCCCAAATTTTATAGAATGAAATTATTTTACCCTAAAAATCACTAAAAAATTATATATAGACTATATAAAAATATTTCCAAACATTTTATAGATTTCATATTATGGACTAGTGGGATTGGCCAAGGTGTCTCAACTTTAAGATAAATTTCCATCGCTAAAATTTTCCCTGCACACCGTCCATCTAGTTTGAGGGGTGAAACCATTCTTTGATACCACTCTGTGGTATCAGATATCACACAAAGAGAATGAAAACCAAAAACCACCCAAAGAGAATGGAACCCTGCTCTGATACCACTCTGTGACACACTCACTCCATATTTACCCAAGTAACAGTCCAACCAGGGTAAATATGCAATGAGAGACTAGTATAATGGGATTCAACCTCCTAGGTTACCTTAAGGAAGTAGAATTGATGAAAACACACCACACAAACCTTCCACATCAACAACAAAACTCTTAGGAGCCATCCCAACCACTCACGTAACCAACCCCTAAGACCAAATGAAGTTTTAGACCATTAAGCCTATAGGTGCTCCCTTGATATGGACATGCATGTGTCTAGGAGGCTCTGGACGCCCCTGTAACATGGGTATGCATGCACATGCGGACTTTTCTCCTTAGACCTGTGCCTGTGTCTCCAGGATTTGTGCCACTTTTTTAGGCGTAGAGACCAGATCACTTCCCAGAAATCAATGAAACTTTTAGAACTGAAATATAACAACTGAATAAGATATAAATGGAAATACTTGAACAAGGACTTGGCTGGACCTCTACTAGCCATGATAGGAAATTCATCAAACATGTCACAAATATGTAATCTATAGATTTAAATGACAGATCTGAGCATATGGATTTCACACTTATATGAGAATCACTAAGAATCATTGTTCCCATCTACCACTAGTTAGATTATCATCTATTAGGTCATAGATACATTTTTCATTCATTTACACACCAAAACATGAGGGCAGCCATTAATCGTCACTCTCATAGTACATGCTTATAACAAGCATAATAACAACATAAATATGAAGGATACATTAGTGATATAATCCACATATAAACAAATACATTTACACATAAGATGCCAAGGAAAGAAACTCCCATTAATGAATGTGAATGTCAACCTAGTATGGAACTAACACATTCTACCCAATCATAGATTGGCTAAGCCAAATCTCTCTTCTTCCAATCATCCCCGTGCCATACTCCAAGCATGAATGAGGTACTCAAACCAAAAGAACCAACCAAGGCATCCCAAAGCTAAACCACCTCACCCACATTAATAGAAATTAGGCTTTACCGCAATCCACACTAGATCACTAGGCCAAAGTAATAAACATGTAATAACATTATTTACCATGCTATCGAAGGGAAAATTTTAGGGGCTAATATTCGCACGTGGGCTAATTTTCCATTCTTTTTCCAAAAAATAGATTCACCAATTTCCATTTTTTTCTAAAATGATTCACCCAAATTTTATAGTACACCATTATTTTACCTTAAAAATCACCGAAATATTATAACAAATAATATAAAATCATTGCAAATATAAATATTTCTACAAAAATGTCAATATATTTTATTTTTAAATTTGCATATTAGGGACTGGTAAGTTTCGCAAGGCTTCTAAACTTTAAGATAAACTTCCATCCTTAAAATTTTCCCTGATGCTCTCCACCAGAGCATTAGAGTTAAAAAAACACGGATGCCATCGGATTTCTCCACATACACCATGAGGAATTTTCATGTCTCCCTATCTCCCTAGATTTACTGCAATCGAGAGTCTGATCCAAGGATCCGTAGACCCTAAACCAAGACTCCACCCTTTAAGCTTTATCGTATATCCCTCCATTCACCGACAAGGATTCCTAGGCCTAATAAAGGAAAACCACCTCTAGGGTTTACCATATATCCCGCCATTAACCGGTCCAAGATTACTTGGCCCATCGAGGCACACAATACCTTTCTTTACCACAACCCATGGTCTAGTTTAGGGGTCACTAAACTAGTCAGTTTACCATGATCCATATTCGAGTTCATGGATCACTAAACCATGTGTTATTTTATTAAGATATCCACCTCACTCAGCTTCGTATCCATCCGACATTCCAGCTCAACCAAAACATGAGAACCCCATCACATCATGGCTATCGGGAAATGGAAAGGCTAGGTTGAAAACATTGTGACACCTAGAAAAACCCATGCCATAACAACAAAGAACCACATGAAACACCATGCATACCAAATTGAGCAAGGAAGACACACATGAAAATTGATACCTGCAAAGAATCTTGATGTAGCTTCTTGATCCTGCTCTTCCTTGCTTGATTCTTCCTTCCTCTTGACTTCTTTGCCATTATTGACCCATTGCCAAAGCACTCCAAGAAAACTCTAAGTGTCCAAGAGTGAGAGAGAGAGAGAGAATAATGAGAGAGTTGAAAATCTCAGCAAAATCTTGAGCAAAAATCTTACCAACTAATCCTCAAAAGACTTTTTATTAATGAGGCCTCTATTGTGTTCATTTTCCATTATTTTCCTTCATTTTCCTCCTCATATGCAACCTATGACTTTTCACCTTTCTTTTTTCCTAATTTCCCTTATTTTCATAAATAAAATGCCAATTAATGCCACTTTCCCTTTACAAAGCCTTTTCCATTTCCTTCGCCAATTTTCTTATCCATAATAACTGAAATGAACACCCACTAGGATGTGTTTCCACCATTCAGCTTGGAATACGTGTCTAATGACCATGGTTGTATATTTTTTTACATGGATTTTTAACTAGGGTTGTTACAAGGAACACACATTTACCCATGGTACTTCAGCTAAGAGAGGCCTACTTCGGAAGAGGAAATAAATATTTTATGTGTGAGGCATATTCTAGCAATTTTAAAGTCCAGTAAACACCGAAGATGGTGTTTTCTTTAGGGGGAAGGATGTAATACCCCTTGGTTAAAAGTAAATATTTAATTTACTTTTAATGTAGAGACTTGGTAAATCGCCGGATACGAGGAACTGAGAAGCTTTAATGTTTATAGTTTTATTTTAATTTATTTAAAAAAAAATTATGACAAGTCTTGGAATTCATGAGAAAATACACTCGATGAAATTTTCAATTACTATATAGTAGAGGCAACTACTTCCTCTCTCTCTCCCTATAGATAAAACATCTTAGTGGGAAAAGAAGCCAAGGAACACAAGAGGAGAAGGATGGAGACATATTAGAGAAAAGAGATGAGTGGAAATCCTAAATGGGACACTGTGAAGGTGAAGAAACATGATGCCAATGGTGTATTCTTGAGTTGGACTGAGAGCCAGTGGAAACCCAAGAAAAAATCCTTAGTATATGAGTTCTAGGCTAGACTCAGTGGTCTTGACGCTTGAGAATATATCTTGAAAGGTCATTGTCTATCTACTGTTCTAGAATTCAAAAGGCTGGGGGGTAATTGTACATAGTTTACAATCTCATTGGATGGGAGGAGAGGTCTTTACCCATATAAAATTCCTTGATCGTTACCTGAAAAAATAATTGTAATATTGTTCGATGTGATGTATGTAGTCACTGTTATTTCTGTGACTATTATGGACTAAGAATTCTCCCTTTTAGAAAGATTTGTCATAATATAGAGAGACATAAAGTTAAAGTATTTACGAGTATAAATATTTTTGTTGAAATATTTGTTAATTGTTAGTAACTGTAAACGAAGGTTAAGACTTGGCAACATGCTTGTAACTCTATGCTGTGCATATAAATTAAGGAAATGAAATGCTATACCACAAAGACACAAATCTGTGAAATTTTATAATAGAAAATAAATTGGTTTCTTGTACCTTGAAACTACTCATTGAAAATCTAATATTGCATGTCCAAAGAATATTTCCAGTTCAGTTTAATAAAGGGCCAAGTAAGTAAAAGGTAATCTTGGAAGGAACAAATGGGAAATCTAGGAGTAGTTGAAATAAGAGTTAAAATATTAGCAATAATGATTTGAAGAACAAGTTTGTTCCAAACTTACGAATTAGATTTCGTAAAGGGACGATCCTTGTGCTGAATAATACTTGTAAATAAGTCCAATGGGAAAACACTAGTCCTACGATAAAAACCCAGGTTTTGTCCAACCCTAGAATAATCAAACAAATAATAATAATAATAATAATAATAATAATGATGAATAATTAAGCAAGTTTCATGACTAACTACAAGTTATTCCTATTAAAGGAATAGTGAAAAGATTAAATGAACACACCTATCTATCATCAATATGTTATTAAAAAAAACCAATATCATCATTGAAAAGTAAGTCTCTTATAACAGTATGAGCTTTCAACTCAAGAGGAGTATAAAAAGAAAATTCTTGAAGGTTATTATGCACAAATTTATAAGAAATCAAACAATCACTTAAAAATGCTTATGGTTGGCTTAGTTCCAAGCTAGCTGGTGAGAGTAGCCTAGAAGCCTAGAACAATTACCGAGTGAGGAATTAAATAAAAAATAAATACATAAAGTTGCACCTATGTAGGCTCCTCTTTACCCCATACATGAACCAGTTAACTAAGTCATGAATTAAGCACAAATTCTTCTCATGTTGACTAATAAACATAAAGAAAGCACAAATACAATTGTATTTTAACAAAAAATAATATAACTAGCACAAAAAAATCCCAAATAGAAAAGATATATATATATATATATATATATATATATATATATATATATAACAAAGGATACACCATTAGCCTTTTGAACAGTAATACTGGAAATAACACTATGCTTGGGTGTCTATGATCGAAAGGCCTAAAAAAAGAGTTATATAGTAACAATTATGGTATTATTTTTAACCCCCCTTATTAATTTTCTTAACAATATTTATTCTCTTAACATCTATTTTATAACTAAATTTAGAATTTTAAGTAATTTATAACTAAATTTAGAATATTAAATAATTTATAACTAATCTACCTTTTTAAAATTTTATTTACTTGTTTGACTAATCTCCAACGGCTAGTTTCAATCATTGCCCTTGGACAATGATGTATCCTTACTATTTATTCATGAAGATTGTATGATTTTTTCACCTTGTCCTGAGAATGAACTGGGATGAACCATCCTCACATTGGTTGGTTCGAAACATCAACGAAATCCTAATGATGTGATTAATCTGAAAGACATTTATCTACAATATGGGTCACATTGCTTGGTTCGAAACGTCGACCAAATCTTAATAATGTAAATGTGATTAATCAGAAAGAGATTTATCTACAATATGAGATCTCATATTGTGATAAATTCTTCGCAATTCATAAATATGCAAATATGTATAGAAAGATCACAAAGATAAGGATGAAACCCTTAGTCCAATCTCACAATATACACTTAGTTGTGACTAATTTATTCTCATGGACAATTTTTTAAAAGAACCCTTCCATAACAATTAACAGCGTAAAGTTATGCAGGCCGATGTTCGACCATAGAGAATAGGTTTGCCCAAGAACCTATAGGAAGAAAGTAATGAATTAAAAACCTCGAAGTATGTGAAACATAGCCAATCATAACTTCAAATTCGATATTGCCCCTAAATTCCTCACATGTGGACAAAAGGATTGGGACTTAGGTTAAAGAATTGGAACCGAAAAGTTCATACAAGGGAAATGAACTCAGAAAGGCTTGATAAAAGGAAAATTACCTTTCGAACCTTGTTCTACTATAGCGTTGGTGAATTCCACCTTCGTTCAAGTACCAACTATCAGTGGGAGAAATCGATAGATAGGAACACTTCTGAAATTACACTAGGAAAAATTTGTATATTGCTCTTGAGGGTTCTCCCAGAACATCACAAAAATAGAAGCTTGTATTCCACTGGAAAACGCTTGTGTACGAGAGTGTCGTCAGGAGGAAAACAAAAGGAATATATTTGTAAACACTAGAATAGAAGAAAGAAAACTATTCAATGAGATCATAGCGGCAACAATTACCATATATGAGTAGGAAACTTACCCATATGGAATTTAGATAATCAAAGAACTTATGGTTTTCAGAGGGTTGCAGAGCTCTCTCGTCAAACTAGCGAGGAGAAAATAACCGAAATGACCAGTGAGGATGTGGAGGTGGTTACCCTAACCAGTCTGTGCAAGGTATGAATCGTCAGACTAAGACATCCAGATCGACGCTGTGAGGCGAGACACCTAAACCCTGTCAATCTATCTCTGAACCCTCACCCTAATGACAGCTGGAGGGTGAAACAAATTCGAGAAATATAACTTAGAGATAATTAAATCATTTTGACCCCGTTCATTCATTTCCACCAAAACCCTATGGCGGAACCGGTAATGAAATAACGGAAATGACCAGCGAGGATGTGGAGGTGGTTACGCTAACCAGTCCGTGCAAGGCATGAACCGTCAGATTAAGACATCCAGATCGACGCTGTGAGGCGAGACACCTAAACCCCGTCAATCTATCTCTGAACCCTCACCCTTATGACAGCTGGAGGGTGAAACAAATTCGATAAACATAACTTAGAGATAATTAAATCATTTTGACCCCGTTCATTCATTTCCACCAAAACCCTATGGCGGAACCGGTAATTAACATATCCTTGTACATACAGTCATCCAAGCATAACCCAAAGAATATAAAATGTGCCACTAATCGAATATAACCAAGGTTAAATACAGTACTTATAAATTAAAGAAATTTCATACTACACAATGCTTGCTGTTGTTAGGTTATGGTAAAAGTGGATAATTGGTATTCAATCATAATAATTAAAAAAAAATTCTAATATGTGTTACACTTTATATATAAAATACAAATTTTATAGTTTTTTCAAGTTGATAGTAAAATTAACATATAAATATTTGTTATATTAAATTAATATTTTCCATATATATATATATATATATATATATATATATATATATATATATATATTATTATTTCAATAATAACAATAAATAATAACCATAAAAAAAATATCTATATAACATAAACCTATTTTACCATCGTATCCATTGAGTGAATAAGGATTAAATTGTAAAAGGAAAGTTAATGTTAAAAAATCTTGAAAAAGAGTTTACATTTTGTTAAATTTGATCTAAATACACATAGTAAGATGTCATACGAGTAGATAAGAGAACATATACTAAAAATATCTATATAACATAAATCTATTTTAACATCGTATCCATTGAGTGAATAAGGATTAAATTGTAAAAGGAAAGTTAATGTTAAAAAATCTTGAAAAAGAGTTTACATTTTGTTAAATTTGATCTAAATACACATAGTAAGATGTTATACGAGTAGATAAGAGAACATATACTGAGAAGTATTTTCTATTCAGTAGTTTTTTATTATTAAAATATAGAGTTTCTTATTTTTAAAATATAGAGTTTTTTACTTTATGGTTTCTATATTTAAATGATATAGATTAACTTAACGATTTACTTATTTATTTATGAAGAATGTTTTTTCTTCTAAATATTATTTTACAAAATAAAATACAAAATATAATAAATTTATTTAAACGATTTTAATTATCATAAATAACTTAAATAAAAAATATAATATTATAATATTCTAGTAATATTATGTTATTAAAATATTTGTCACAGTAACAAATTTTTGACTTTTTAATTTTACAAAGTTGTGGTTATCTCTCACTTTTTTTTTTTAAATTGAAAGAAAATGTTTAAAAATTGTCATCAATCTCTATTATTAAATTCAAATAAATCATATAAATCGTACTAAATTTTAATAATAATAACAATTATCGCCATCAATATTAAAAAATCTTAAAAATAATATATAATTAATACAGAAAAATTCCATTATAAATTTCAACTAACAGTGGTGAACAGTATAATGGATCATTACCGGTGATGCTGGTAAGAAATAAAACACCAGCCCACAATTGTGCAACAAATATCAAAGATGGGCGAAATGTACATTGAGATCATCTACACGATGGCACCATGTCAGAAAACCTTATTTCCAACAGAAGTATGGGAACCTCGAGCTCCCTAGGCAGCTTCAAAATATGAAAATAAAAACAATTCAAATATAAGATTTATATGGGTGTGATGTAATTTATTGAAATTGTGTATTGCAAATAAAAATGTATTAGAAGAATTTACATGGTATTGGAACAATGGTGATTGGTTATTAGTCCCTGCCTGGGACTCTTAGCGATCGATTGTGCGTTGACGGCGTATTAATCTCTTGTTTGACCAAAAAATATTGTTGTGCATCACAACTTTAACCAAAGTTTTCATATTAGAAAATAATATAAAATTTATTATGTAATTTTTGATTGGTCAACAAACTTGGGAGTCTTATTGTGGGCTTCGTAGCTTTCAAGACATTATGTTCGGGGTAAAAATAAGATAGCCAAAGTTTTCAGAGATGAAAAGTTTTTGTTATCCAAAGTTTCCTCATATTGCCGCGCTGAACATTTTATCAACGTGTCCTGCATGCAGTGTCCTGCATCCTGCAAGTGCCAGCTATTTGCATATGTAGAGGCATCCACGGTGGTGTTCAAATGCCTTGTCCATTCAGAGCAACGAGTGTCGAGCAACTAATTCTCCGGAGTAAGTTCAGAGCAAAGAGTGTGGAGCAGCTAGTTTGAGGAGCAGAGGAGCAGAGAGCGTCGAACGGAGCTTCACCTTTACAACTTGTAAGTTCCATTTTACAATGACTTGATATTACTTTCCACGATTACAGAAGTTCCACAATTACAGTAGTTGTTTTTGTTCATGCTATTTCTTTGGTTTGGCTTCGGCCAGTTTTTGTGCAGCTAGTAGACACTTTTTCCATGAGCATGAAGGCAAGAAAAGTTGTTTTAGGACTGGTAGGAGCTCTTACCTTCCTTATCTGTCGCTACTGACTTCGTTGCCCCCGAAAAGGGTCCTTGCCTTGAAACCGCAATTGTATGCTGCCAGTCGCGGTTGACCCATCATCGCAGGCCGAAGTATACTGCCCGGGAAGCTCTAAATGCCTTAGCCCCGTATTATCAGGACAGATGCTTCGAACCTTTAGCTTGGTTGGAAGGAAGGATCGAGCTTGCCCCATTAGCTCGCTTGGATAGCTACAACAGCTTTCCCCCTGTTTCCCCGCTACAGACAATTTACCCTGGCAATTACCCCGCTTCAATCCCCTTGTTGCCAAAGCTCCGTGTCATCTATATGCGAGCAGTCCCGTGAATTTCTTTAGGTGAACGAGTACATTTCTTTAGGCGAAGGGTAGATTTCCAGTCTCGGAACATACACACGTTTAAGTTTAAAACAAGTCTCTTAAAAAAGAATTAAAAAAATATTCTAACAAATTATTATTATATCCTTTAAACTTTTCCGAAAATACATAGATTATGATCTTAAACATTCTATTGAGATTTGCGTCTGCCGGGACTCGAATCCGGGTCTATCGCGGGTCCTGATTGGTTGTAATAATCACTGTCTGTAATCGTAGGTTTAGCCTAAATCTGGCAGGGTCTATTCTTTGGAAGGCAATTATCCTCGCCATTTTATTGAATTTTTTTTCCAGAAATTTTAGAAATGATCCTAAACGTTCAATTGAGATTTGCGTCTACCCGGAGTCAAACCCGAGTCTAAGGTTTATAGCCAGGAAGGCACTGATGCTCACCGTAACTAAAAATACAGTGTGTCTGCCCGGATTCGAACTCGGGGCTAAGGTTTATAGCCAGGAAGGTACTTATGTTCAGGGATGGAATTTGATAGCAAATTGGCCGTTACAAGGTGATTTGCCCAAAATTATTTTTTTGATAAAAGCTAAAACGATTATTAATCCAAAGAAATAAATATTCAAGAAATCTATTTCAGCTGTGTCTTGCATCCGTATTTTAATTTTAATGCTTATTTTTCTCTCTTAAATTAATTGGCCAAGTTTTTTACAAAGAGCTTTTACTAAAATCAGTTTAGTTGACTTGAAACTGGGAAAAAAATTAAACTTAACAGGACTGGAATGTATTAATGTATCGAACAAAGATTAAAAGTAGTAAACACTGTTAAATGAACACACATAATCTACAATCTGCAGTATAACAACAAGAAGATCCATAAGCAAGAATTTTCCATACGCATGCCGAGTAGCCTCCCCTTGTCTGTAATAGACCTCGAGTTAGGTCAACCCTCCCCCAACCGCCCCGTAAATGCAATTTCTCGGTCATCTGGCGCATTCCCGGGTTCAGGGTTAAGCCTTGTAATATCCAGTGGTGAACCCGGAACTCCTGCACATTCAAAAGAGATAGAGGTAAAGACGTTGGGTATGCATGAAGGACGAGAGGCAGGCAGCTGGTAAAATTGTGGGCCCCACGGTAGTTTACGTGTGTGAAATATGTTTTTGTATTATACATTTCTTTTTGCATGTGTGACAAGTGTCTATTTAAAAGATTTGTCTTTAACTTGTTTAAAAGCTCTATCTTTACTTTGTTACAGTTTACCTTGTTACGATACAGTTTGTCTTTGCTTTTATACATTACGGTTTCAGACCAGTGAATTGCTACAGCGGTTGAGGTCCAGTTCAATTTGACAGCGTTTGCACTTCAATTGGTGATCTGTTGCAAACGCACTTCAATTGGCGATCTGTTGCAAACCGCAGTATTCTGGTATGTGTTATTCTTTCACAATATTCAGATATGAAGTGCCAGGGTGAAAGGCCTTCATAAAATCAACACAGAAGCAGTATAGCTTCAAATGATTCTGTCTAGCCTCCTAAATGCTAGCTCAAACAATGAATATGTGATGCATTGTCTGGTGCTCAATTAGCCTGTCTAATCTTTCCTTTCTTAAGTAGACTTGATTGAATACACTCTTTTGATGTTCCCTTGTCTCCTTTCTAGCCTTCCATCATTGGTTTATCTAAACATATATTGAGGTGTGTGTTTGATCCACTTCTAACTGGTTTATCAACTAAGCATATTTTTTATTTATGTTTCGAACTGTTATTTTAGTTTGAAATCATTGGTATTCTGAATTGCCGTTGCGTATAGTGCTGTTTACCAAGTTAAATCACACCCACCATTGATAACTTTGGTTTTGATTGTATTGTGGACAACACATTGATTCATCCTACGAAATGAAATCAGTTTGCTGTGATACCGTTTATCAGTCAGCAAGAAGGATGGGTAATGTACACTCTTCAATATCGAAGAATACACTTACTCAACATAGTAGCTCTGACTTCTGTTAGGTTGTTATTGCATGCTAAATTCATTGCCATTGTTAGGAAAAAATAAATGATACATAGAGGAACCTGAGGTTTTCTCAAGAGAGAGGTGACACTATACTTGCTTATTCTCGAGCGTTTGTATTTTTGTTCTGGAATGTTCTACATACATCTAAGAGAGAGGGGACGGTAGAATGTTGTATCCAGGAGAATGTGATCTGTATACTTTTTGCATGCATGAAATTTTTTAAGGGATTTTATTCTACTTTCAGTAATATATTCTGAACTTTTAGAGTGCGAGCATGACTTAAATCCTACTCCGAAGGATGTGGTCCCAATTTTTTGAGAGATTGCTTGCATCTCATAGATTGAGTTATTAAGACATATAATGTTTCTTAGACAGAGAAGTTAGATACTGCCTATGCTGAGAACAGAGGAAAGTAATTTTGTAGGGAGTTTTCAGGTTGCATTACATTATTAGTGGATGTTCAATGAACTAAGTTCGAGTTTCTAAACCATGTGGACAAGGTATTTTTGAAAGTGCCGAGTATGATATTGCCTACGTGGTAGCTTTAACCATAATGAAGCTTATTTTGTTGCCTGAAGGTAACATTCTCAAAATTATAGACAGCAGAGCCATGAACTCGCTCGAGGTAATTTCATTCTTATTCTGTCACACTTAATTGAGTTTATAGAGGGGTTTCTGTGTTTGCAGAATGAATAAGTCATGCCCAAGATTTTAGTGTTTTATTATACTTACATGAGATAAGAAATCATTGAGATTTATCCTTCAATACTTATTGTAGATCCATACATGGAATAAAAATCCATTGTGATCTGCGCAAGTCTGATGACTACCTAACAGAGAGAGGGGATGGTAGAATGTTGTATCCAGGAGAATGTGATCTGTATACTTTTTGCATCCATGAAATTTTTTAAGGGATTTTATTCTACTTTCAGTAAGATATTCTGAACTTTTGGAGTGTGAGCATGACTTAAATCCTACTCTGAAGGATGTGGTCCCATTTTTTTGAGAGATTGCTTGCATCTCATAGATTGAGTTATTAAGACATATAATGTTTCTTAGACAGAGAAGTTACATACTGCCTATGCTGAGAACAGAGGAAAGTAATTTTGTAGGGCGTTTTCAAGTTGCATTACATTATTAGTGGATGTTAACTTTGTAGTGCAAGTGGGCATGATAGTGTTTAACCAATGTTTCCTCACTATTTAATTGGGCAAGAAGAATGCACCTCTTATTGCAGCCTCTTTTTACATTAAGTGATCAGTGCATTAACTTTACCACTTTAACCAAAGTTCTAGCTTTAAATTTATTATATAAATTTTGGAAGATCATATCCTAAGTTTTATTTTGAGGCCAACAGTTTTTCTTGAGGCACACATTTATTTTGAGGCCATCTGTGTTTTTGCATGTAGTCACATTCATAGAGGCATCCACCTGTGGGTTGCAACAAATTGTATATAATATCATTACGAGGTAGGTGGTGACAGTTTGTGAGTGTTTTTGCATGACGAGGTAGGTGGTGACTGTCTGTGAGTGTTTTTCATGTAGTCACATTGATAATAGAGGCGTCGTCGTGTGGCTTTCAACAAATTGTATACAACCTGTTCAATTCACATCAGAGCTAGAAGTGAAGCCGAGAGCCTACTTGCACTTCTTCGTTGATCCACTGTTTGACTGAACACTTCCTTAGTTAATTGGCACTTCTTCATTGATCCGCCGCTTCACCCAAAGCTTATCTTATCTGGTTAATTTGTGCCAGGAGATACAATTTCGAAATTCAATTAATTTTTTTTGTCAGCATAAAAAACCATCAACTTTTCATTATAAAAATAATTACAGTAGCTTGTTTCTGTTATGCTTCTCCAAAAAACAATTTTGAATTTTGAAATTCATTTAAATTGTAATTTCTTAATGATATCGCAATTTCTTAATTACTTAATTCACATGGACTTACCAAAATGAGGTATGAAAAGAGGAGTAAGTCGTCTTTAGGGACTTATGGAAACCTGTTACTCGGAACGGGTATATGTTACCTAGGACTATGCCCCGTTTCTGATTGTCTGCCGAAGCTTGCAATACATTCGTGAGTATTCATTGATTTAAAACAGGGAGTGTGCTATTGCTTTACCAATTGACGTCCATAATTAAGTTATGCCTCAATGTGTGGGTTGCGTGGCCAATTTAGGACACATCATTTATATTTTCAATGACCGTCGGATGTGGCCACAACCAGCTCAGGGCGGATATAGTCTTTGGTCTTTTTCTTGCTTCATTCATTCATTGATTCATCAACTGAACTATTATTTAATTTAATTTAGAATAAATTAATATTGGATGATTGTAAGATGATAGCGATCAATTTTAGCAAAATATTTTTACATTTTAACATGTTCTTTGTGTTTTTTTATTTATTTCATTCATTGATTGCTCAACTTCACCTTTGTGTTTTTTTTTACTTCATTCATTCATTGGTTAAGCAACTTCATATTTGTTAATTTATAATAGTATAAATTAATATTTGGAAAGTGTACCATGACAGTTGAGAAATTGTTATATAGGTAAATTCAGGATTGAAATTTTGGTTAAAAGAGTCAATGATTAATCATCATTTACATAGATAAATAAAATGTTATTTGAATATAAAATAAATTGTTATATAGGTAAATTCATGATTGAAATTTTGGTTAAAAGAGTCGATGATTAATCATCATTTACCATAGATAAATGTTATTTGAATATAAAAAGTTTTGGATTGATTTAAAATTTAACAATATGTGAATTTTATAATAAATAAAATGATTTAAATGAATTTAAAAAAATGAATATCAACATTGCATATTACTGATAATACAACAATTATAACAATTTACATGACAATATTACTGTAATACAACAATTTACGATTCATAACCAACGTTGTATATCATGTGAAATTAATTAATATTTCTACCTGATTCATAACAATCATGTGCAATTAATTAATGTTTTTATAAATACATCTTTCCTGATTCATAACAAATTTATTAATATTTTTGCAAATAACAAATTTATTAATATTTTTACAAATAACAAATTTATTAATATTTTTACAAATACATCTTTCCTGATTCATAACAAGCGTTATATATGTTAAATTAATTAATATTTTTAGAGATACATATTTCATTTGTTTTTCACATACAAATAAATGGTAACAACACAATAACCTTGCATAGGCAAGTAGGAAACCTCATAAAATTTCCGTGTAATTCCCAGATATATACAATTTCCAATTACTTCATTTAAATGCAGTCTGCTAGTGTAGTCCATAATTTCCAAAGTACATGTTAGCCCATTTACTGCACGTAGAACACAACCCACTCAGCAATATATTGCAATCCAATCTAGGAAATACAAAACAAACCACTATTGCTGAAAACTTTTATTTCCAATACCTTTTATTTGCATGGTATCTTTAGAACTGTGTCACCATTTGTGGATGTGCATTAATCCTTGCAATAGATAGCAGATGTTAATCCTTATTGGGCGAGTATGATATTGCCTACGTGGTAGCTTTAACCATAATGAAGCTAATTTTGTTTCCTGAAGGTAACATTCTCAAAATTATAGACAGTAGAGCCATGAACTCGCTCGAGGTAATTTCATTCTTATTCTGTCACATTTAATTGAGTTTATAGAGGGGTTTCTATGTTTGCAGAATGAATAAGTCATGCCCAAGATTTTAGTGTTTTATTATACTTACATGAGATAAGAAATCATTGAGATTTATCCTTCAATACTTATTGTAGATCCATACATGGAATAAAAATCCATTGTGATCTGCGTAAGTCTGATGACTACCTAACTGGATTGAGCTTGATAATGTTGTCTCCGCCGTGGTTGCTTGCTTTGTTTTTCATCTTGCAGGGAAAATATAGAACAATATTGTATCTATCTAGAAAATACAAATCTTCGATTTTGGATTTCCTGTGAAGAAGACTAATGTATCGATTCGTTGGCTGTGTAATGATTTGATCTCCAAATTCATTCTTAAGAAATTATGACTGTAAGTTGAACTATCCACTTGGTTTTATCTAATAAGTAACATCTACTCGTTAATATGCAATTTGTACAAACCCGGTAAAACTCAGATTTTTTGTGAAATTTTCTGGATCTCCTGTCAAATCGGCTACTTTTGCGACTTCATATTTGCACCACTGTTTGTAATTAAGGCATTACCACCAACTCACTTAGCTCATATTTCATGATTCCATCCAAGATTCCCATACATCAGTTCTTACCGGATGCAGTTTGTTTCCTTGGGTTAATAAATGGGGTGGGTCATGGGGTGGCTAGTTTATGGCTTTTCTAGCTGCTTTCTATATAATCTAGTATAGGAGGAGAACGCATTTTTTCTAATTTCAAGAAGATATTCTGAACTTTTGGAGTGCGAGCATGACTTAAATCCTACTCTGAAGGATGTGGTGCCAATTTTTTGAGAGATTGCTTGCATCTCATAGATTGAGTTGTTAAGACATATAATGTTTCTTAGACAGAGAAGTTAGAACATGAAGCGTGTCTAACTAGTATCAAACCCTGCTTGACAGTTTCATGCCCAATTCATTGTTGGTAAGTTAAAAACTGAATTTAAATTTGCTAAGGAGTAGAAGCCTGACTAAAGGCCAGTTTATATTTTATTTCCAAATAGGCTGCATGTTCAGCTATCACATCTTGCAGCACTTGGTTATGCAGGAATACTTTTGTTGTACTCTCTCATTGGTTAGAGGACTTTTGGGCTAAGCAGTGTCCACAGGTTTGTTGTCCTGTAAGGGAAAAAACTCCTGCCCTGATCATGCAATTTAGTTCATTCCTTTATATCAAAATTATCTGGGCAGCTGAATCTGCCATGAACCTAGAAGGTTCTCAAAACCTCCTCCTCAAGGGATTCCAATCAACGATAAGGGATTCTTCCTGTATTTAAAATGAGAAATTTGGAACCATATTTAAATACCTGAGGCATCTTCACAGTCATTTTGTTAGGTAAGCGTTTAGACAAAAGCTTCATTGCCTTTGGAGCTTCTTTGTTACTCCCTGCCTCCCAAAGTTATGCTGCATTTTTCCATTATGTCTTTCCACTGCTTCCTCAATTTGACAGCGTTTGCACTTCAATTGGCGATCTGTTGCAAACTGCAGTATTCTGGTATGCGTTATTCTTTGACAATATTCACATATAAAGAGGAAGGGTGAAAGGAATTCATAAAATAAACACAGAAGCAATACAACTTCAAGTGATTCGGTCTAGCCTCCTAAATGCTAGCTCAAACAATGAATATGTGATGCACTTTCTAGTGCTCAATTAGCCCGTCTAATCTTTTCTTTCTTAAGTAGATTTGATTGACTACACTCTTTTGATGTTTCCTCGTCTCGTTTCTAGCTTTCCATCATTGGTCTATCTAAACATATATTGACGTTTGCGTTTGATCCACTTCTAACTATTTTATCAACTAAGCATATCTTTATAAACATTTAGTAATATTTAGTAAACATATTATTTCAATTGTCTGAATCATGGTGCCTATTTCTTTCACGGTTGCATATATATCCAGAACTAAATTCGTTTAATCATTGTAGTTAGGGTCACTTCTGATATTCCAGTTTAAACCAAAATAGAATATGGTATTTAAGAGACTTCCAAACACAACTATTCTTTAATATAAGTTATTTAATTTAGTCTAACATTTTTTAGGGGTAAATAAAACAATTCAAATTTACTAGACAAGTTTGCAAATTATTCACCAAAAGGGGCATAGATTCTAGAGTGCAGCCTAGCCTGGAGTCTCCTAGGACCTGAAGTATCCATATCAACATAGATTTCCCTTCAATCTCTTCTCGAATTGGATCGGTGTTTAGTGGGTTTTCATGCTAGTAGGCATTACGCTTTTGATAGATTAATGTGCCCCATATTGTCCATGCCAAGATGCTTGAGTATGTGATAAAAAACAATGTTGATGTCCATTGAGATATTTTCCATTGAGATAAGCCATGATCGTATCTCACCTTTCATATTCTTTGGCTTTGGTTAATGGCTTGTCTTCCAACAGTGGACTTCATCAACACAAAAATCATATATTTAACCATAAAGAACTCTCTTTGTCTCTGTTGGTAGACAACTCTACATTCATTGACATGTTGAATGTTTGGTGGGAGGAAGATAGAAGGAGTTTCATTTTTATCAATATTTTATTGTTTTCATACCTACTCCCCCTTTTCAAGACTAACATGGTTTAAACAAAAAGACAAACAGGGCCAGTCCTCTGCACCAATAATGTTTTCATGGCTTGCAAAACAATTTGTAGCTAAGTAAACTACTGCAA
This sequence comes from Pinus tabuliformis, assembly GCA_031772625.1. NCBI lineage: Eukaryota > Viridiplantae > Streptophyta > Pinopsida > Pinales > Pinaceae > Pinus > Pinus tabuliformis. The sequence continues at coordinate 827,282,009 of CM062808.1, forward strand.
AAGAAGCCATGTACATACACGTTAAGAGGATTCTAAATAAAATAAAATCATAGAATTCATACAGATATTGCTTTGAAGATGCAAAGTGAAAAGAATTTAGTAAGACAACATACATGCTCACAGAGTTTTGATCCCGTAGTAACCATTAATGACATCTTACCTACTTGTGGTCTGGCATAATTAGTCAATAGGGGTCCCTGTCGACCATCCAATACCTGCAAGCATTGTATGACTATTCAAATTAAGGACTGCAACAAGGAAACAACAATTTCTTAATGAATTAAAATTGTTTTTTTTCCTAAACAATTTTAGATGCACTCTAAAAATTAAATAAATTGGTAGTATATGAACAGTTGTTATTCCTTACAGCATTGGCATATTTCTTATTCCAGTGAAGCTTCTAGAGTTGTATTTGAACCGTACAAGGGCCAATTTCTACAGCGTGTTTTGTTTGTTATAGACCCAATTGCATATACAAGAATATTCCTAAAACCAGATGTTGAGAAGTTAATGAATAAACCTAAGCACAAAATCAATGGATTGCGTGGGGATGAGGTGAGGTACTGTGTAGGCACTGGAAGTCCTGTCACACATAACAGATGATTCTTGTCTTCTTTTCAAGGGATACCCACCCAAATCATAATGATAAAAACCACAACAGAGTATAAACCTTGTAATCATTTCATCAATGTTGTATTCAAGGTAAATATAATGTAAAAGAGATCCCCTTATTTCAAGGGGAGCAAGTTGGTCTCCTTGCATAGCTTGGTGATTAGAAAAGGAGGCTAAAATTTCAAAAACGGATTAAATAAAGTGGGAATGGCCAGATGACAAAGTTGGTATTAGTTGTTTGTTTCCACCTACTGCCAACCGAAGCCTGAAAGGAAGGCACCTGAGGTTTTCTCAAGAGAGAGGTGACACTAGCCTCATACATCTAATGATTTATGTGAGATATTATATAAGGATAATGCCATATCGTTTTTGGAAGAAACACAAAAAGCCCTCTTCTCTTTCATGAAAATGGATATTACCTTTTACATATTTATAAAAAAAGGATTGTGATGATAAAGTAGTTTCAATGAACACTCGTCAACATCCAAGAATACACTTACTCAACATAGTAGCTCTAAAGTTGTGCTACTCTCTGAAATAGTTACTGAAGGCCAAGGTATTTTTGAAAGTGGCGAGTATGATATTGCCTACTCTGAGAATAGAGGAAAGTAATTTTGTAGGGTGTTTTCAAGTGAACTTTCAAGAGGCCACCTATAACCAACATCTCTTTAGTTTTCCAAGTTGCATTACATTATTAGTAGGCTTGTCATGTTGGTTCAGATGTCAATAGCTAACTACAGAGGAAGGTAGAATGTTGTAGAAAAAATAGAAAGAATCATATTCTCATATATATGCCCTTCATCAACCATTGTGTGTCTATGAAGCAGAGTGAATGTTTTTATACATATTTTTTCTGTCTAAATTAATTAAAAAAACAGATGGAGATCCATGTCAATCAGATCGTTCCATTCCATCCTGTTACATCAATTTTCTAAAAGATAACAAAAATTAGGCATAAGTTCATTTAATAAGCTATGTGGCAAGTGTTGATTGAGTCATCATATTTTTTTAGTTTCCTATCTTCTATTTTTACTCATCTTCATGACAAAATATGATTGTTTATTGTCTTTCCAATTCATGGGAAACAATTTCTCGGTTCACTGATACCTTGGAATACTTGTCATAGAATTATAGCATAATTTCTCAAGAGTTGCAACAAAAACCATGGGGGGAGTTGTAGCATCCCTACTGAGGCAAGATCCACGTCATAGTGAGGTGGGAGTTGTTGCAAACAAATTTGTATCAATGATGGCAACAAATCAAAGTTGTAGCAATTATGTCCATAACTCAAATAAATTTGTATAAAATACACTCAAGAATTGAAACACCTATACTGAAGTAGAGTTGGAAATACTACACATAGGAGTTGCAATAACTATTTAGCAAGTTTCAACACTTATTCTACCATTGTTAAAAATATAAGCATTTCATAAGAATAAACACTGAAATGGAATTTTAATAGGATAATCATAGATTGACCAAAAATGAATCATTGTGTATGAACAAGGTATTAATATGAGATGGAAATGAGAAAAATATCGACAAAAATGTATTGGACAAGTGCTAAAAATATGAAAATTTGGGCACTAGCAATCTCCCGCTAACTAAATTCATTACATGTATGTATGCAACCAATATTCAAACTGATTTTGAGAAGGTGATGCTCCTATGGACGTTGTTGAGTTTGTAATCAGTCTAATGTATGTCATGTGCATGTGAATATCCTCATCTTTCTTGAATTTCCTTCTATTGGTCTAATTATTCTCTTTTAGGCAACTTGTACTCCTTCATGTATTCCTTGGTTAGAAGCTAGATCATTGGATAGTGAAAATTTAGACCTATCAATCCATATCCATAGTTTTTAATGCACTTATTATACCTATGCACTCTCTACTTTCAATAAGATATTCTGAACTTTTGGAGTGCGAGCATGACTTAAATCCTACTCCGAAGGATGTGGTCCCAATTTTTTGAGAGATTGCTTGCATCTCATAGATTGAGTTGTTAAGACATATAATGTTTCTTAGACAAAGAATTTAGAACATGACCTGAAGTTGCAAGTCTCTTTATAGTTTAGTATATTAGCCTTAATGAGCCATCAAACAATAAATAATTAGTTATATAATATTAGATTGCACATCAAATTTAAAATTCCACCCTCTAAAACATGTATATCAAGCATGTTATCAAGTAATTCAAAAATCTCAATATCATAGCCTATCATTATCAATTATTAAACGCTTATTGAAAATGATAGCATTGACGCCTATTTCAACTCTGGAAACTACCATTCCTCACTAACCAATAGATGAATTTACATTGTTATAAGTCGATGTCATCATTTATACTATAATAGTTAATATTTCCTAGTGGGTACACCTCATATTTACCTTATCATAAGAGTAACCCTAACTCTATCAGAATTATAATATAGATATAGGTTGTCAAATTATCAAGCTAAGTATCAAGGATGAATTTCAATAACATAATTTCTGCATGTGTGTAATTTCACTGTGTCCATAGCTCTCTTCACTTAATATATATAATTTATATTGTGGCTGCTTGAAACAAATATAATGTAAAAGAGATCCCCTTAATTCAAGGGGAGCCAGTTGGTCTCCTTGCACAACTTGGTGATTAGAAAAGCAGGCTAAAATTTCAAAAACGGATTAAATATAGTGGGAATGGCCAGATGACAAAGTTGGCATTAGTTGTTTGTTTCCACCTACTGCCAACCGAAGCCTGAAAGGAAGGCACTCGAGGTTTTCTCAAGAGAGAGGTGACACTAGCCTCATAGATCTAATGATTTATGTGAGATATTATATAAGGATAATTCCATATCTTCTTTGGAAGAAACACAAAAAGCCTTCTTCTCTTTCATGAAAATGGATATTACCTTTTACATATTTATAAAAAAAGGATTGTGATGATAAAGTAGTTTCAGTGAACACTCGTCAACATCCAAGAATACACTTACTCAACATAGTAGCTCTAAAGTTGTGCTACTCTCTGAAATAGTTACTGAAGGCCAAGGTATTTTTGAAACTGGCGAGTATGATATTGCCTACTCTGAGAACAGAGGAAAGTAATTTTGTAGGGCGTTTTCAAGTGAACTTTCAAGAGGCCACCTATAACCAACATCTCTTTAGTTTTCCAAGTTGCATTACATTATTAGTAGGCTTGTCATGTTGGTTGAGATGTCAATAGCTAACTACAGAGGACAGTAGAATGTTGTATCCAGGAGAATGTGATCTGTATATAGTAGAATGTTGTATCCAGGAGAATGTGATCTGTATACTTTTTGTATGCATGAAATTTTTTAAGGGATTTTATTCTACTTTCAATAAGATATTCTGAACTTTTGGAGTGCGAGCATGACTTAAATCCTACTCCGAAGGATGTGGTCCCAATTTTTTGAGAGATTGCTTGCATGTCATAGATTGAGTTGTTAAGACATATAATGTTTCTTAGACAGAGAAGTTAGAACATGACCTGAAGTTGCAAGTCTCTTTATAGTTTAGTAGATTAGCCTTAATGAGCCATCAAACAATAAATAATTAGTTATATAATATTAGATTGCACATCAAATTTAAAATTCCACCCTATGAAACATGTATATCGAGCATGTTATCAAGTAATTCAAAAATGTCTATATCATAGCCTATCATTATTAATTATTAAACATTTATTGAAAATGATAGCATTTACGCCTATTTCAACTCTGGAAACTACCATTCCTCACTCATAAGAGTAACCCTAACTCTATCAGAATTATAATATAAATATAGGTTGTCAAATTATCAAGCTAAGTATCAAGGGTGAATTTCAATAACATAATTGCCGCATGTGTGTAATTTCACTGTGTCCAAAGCTCTCTTCGCTTAATATATATAATTTAGATTGTGGCTCCTTGAAACTACAAATGAATGGTTTATTGCATCGATGCATTGTTATGGTCATATAATAATAAAAGAAAATGAAATACGAGTAACTTAGAAGGCCAAAGTGATAGACATTGGACATACTATAAAGAAACCCTTTGACTTTTTTCCTTTATCTCCAATGGTAATGTAAAGGCCTGGGTAGGTGTATTTTCTATTATAACTCCTAGGAGGATGTTTCACATCTTTTCATATTCTGCCCTATGTTTATGGAGGTTTTGAGTAGCTTAATGTAACATGTTCAGGGTTTTAAGCACCTTTGATTCATTGGATTCCTTATTCAAGTGGTGGTTTGATCGAAAAAGTAGATATAAAGCATTACCTTTATTTGTAGTATGGGATAGGCAGAAGGCTCGAAATCTTGAAATATTTGAAAATAAACCTCCAATTGTCCATAATATTTGTTCACAATCATTAGTATTATTATGTGAGAGGGCTCTCCCCAAGTGGATTGTTCAAGAGGCTCTGCGGGCTAATCGCACTACGGCCAAGGTGACCCAATCCACCTTCAATGTCACAACCTGCCATGTTTCAAAACCCCTTTCCAATGCAAGGCTATGTAGCCACTCTAGGATCCACTTATTCTAGTCAAACTGTTACTCCCACAGTCATGCCTCATGGGACCTTTTAGATCCTTTACATGAACGAAGTGGACGTTCATCTCCAAACCCAAAACCTTCCGTATGACATACCTCCTGTTTATTGTTCATATGAATATGAATGATTGAAATTATATAAGATAGATTTATGTTGATTATTTATGCATACTTATTGTTTGGTAAATTTTGTTCTATGGCCTTCATTTTTTGAATAAAAGAAGGATGGAAACAAAAGCATGATTATGGACAATAGGACAAAGTCATAAAATGTGAAGTAATATATAATCATATAATAGATTAAACTAAAAAGTTTCCCATCAACCTAGAAGGTTCTCAAAACCTCCTCCTCAAGGGATTCCAAGCAACGATTAAGGATTCTTCCTGTATTTAAAATGAGAAATTTGGAAGAATATTTAAATATCTGAGGCATCTTCACAGTCATTTTGTTAGGTAAGAGTTTAGACAAAAGCTTCATTGCCTTTGGAGCTTCTTTGTCACTCCCTGCCTCCCAAAGTTATGCTGCATTTTTTCATTATGTCTTTCCACTGCTTCCTTTTGTCAAGTTATATTGTTCTGCAAAGCAATTTCCCCATTTCCAATTCCTTATTTATTTATAAATATGACTTGTTGCTAGAAATTTGGTATTTTTCTGGCAACATAATGCAAAAGCCTATTGTTTTAATATATATATATTGTTCAAAACAATCATCTTCACTTTTTGCTAATTTGATCAATATTTTTTGCAAAGCTGTAGAAGACAATTGCAGAAGGCAAGTCTGGTAAGCAATTGCAAATGATGGAAGAAATAATAGATGTTGACAGTTACAAATTCAGATTACAATGCATTTTGCCTGACAGCATTGATACTGTCTTAAAAAGAAATGGTCTTTTTAGACTAAATGCATTTTCATATACTGTAGGAGATTGTCTATTTGACTCATTCGAAATGCTTCTACATTTTCGTTATACTTCAAATGAACTACGAAATGGGTTAATAGAACATTTTCTTTTTTGCTTAAACAATAATGATGTTGAAGCAATAGAGTCATATGAGTATGAACTAGCACTTGACTTCCTATATGAGTTACATGGAATTAATGATATTGGTACATATCTTCATAGAATGCATTGTTATGCATCTACAAATATAAAGGAGTCTGATCGAGGTTTATGGGGCGATACCTTTTTCATACGTTGGTTAGCTAAATGGCTAGATGTAGAAATTGCAGTTTGGTCATTGACAAGAAAAACAAGATATTTTCTTTTTAATCAACATGAAAATACAATTCCATATTGCATTCTCTTTCATGATGCAAATCCTGTTAGTGGTCATTATGAACCATTGCTTTACCAAAAGTTTCCAATATGCATTTGCAGCCAGTCTAATATCTACCTGTCATATATTTGCAAAGATATTGAAAGCCATTGGATGCATATTGCAGATAATATGCTTTTAAATGAATTAACGATCGCAAAGCAAATGACATCTAATTGTGGTGAAAGTCTCTTTAATACAATTTTCTATTTAGTGGCAACAGAATTCGATGCACAGTGTTTGCGACTTTACATTGTCCAATCTTTTTGCAATGCACTTATGGATAAGAATCGAGATGCATTACATTGTTTAGAACAATACCTAGTACTTGATGTGATACACTATGCAAATAACAACTGGCAACAATATCTCATAAATATGGCAATGCCATATGGGAAAGGAGAGGTAGAAGGTGGACCATTCTGCTTGCAATGGATATCTGTGATATTCAAAGTCAATATCTAGGTATGGTCCTCTGTTGCTAATAACTTTGTCAGTTACAGTTCTGCTTATTCGACATGCAATCATATTGTTAACATCATGTCATTCAGGACAGATACATCACATATTCACTACCACGCAATGATACAAAAATATGTTCATAATTCTCAACAAGTGTACATGGAAGCAAAAGAGGATTGTAATCAATTGCATCATAAGCATATATACTAGGAAAACAACAATGTATATCTCAAGTACATTTTAACAATAATATTGCATTTGAGATAGCATCTCATTTAGAACAAATGCAGCCAACTAAGCATCGTAGGCTCAATTATCACAAACTAAAGCAATTCATACGTACAAAACGCAAATGCACCAATGTACATAACAATGATAACATCTTTTGTCATAAGCATGTACTCCAAAATCAACAATCTAGTCCTCGGATACATCTCAATAACAAGATTGAATATGAAATAGCATCTTGCTTACAAAAATTGCCCAGGTGTCATAAGCTTAGTAATCACCAAATGAAGCAATTCATACGTACAAGAAGCAAATGCAATGACATATGAAAAAAAGCATCTTCTAATAAGAAGTCAAGAATGACAAGAAAGAAAGATGCAGTATAGATTTATATGGAACAAGTCGAGGACACACCTAGGAATACATGTGCAGTTTGTACCAGATTGCATTTTGCAAAAAATATCAGATTCTTCACTATAGAGTTGCAAAAAAAGCATATGAATTTGACATTGAACAATAGGACCTTCAGCAATGAAAACATATGTGTTGCTTGCAAAAAAGCACTCAAGAATGGAAAGCTTCCACAATTTGCAACACCTGAACAAATAAGACGTAACATTCCATTTCCAACTATAAATACACTTTCAAATCTAGAAGAAAGACTTGTGTCATTGAGAATTGCATTTGCACAAATCAGATAATGGGGATATAGGCAATCACAAATTGGCTTAACAGGATCAATTATCAATGTACCAGTTCATATGGACGTTGTGCAAAAAGCATCGCCACAATATCTAAGTGATAAAATGACAATTGCAGTTGCATTAAAAAGACGATTGCAATACAAAAATGCATACCAAACAGGTAAAGTACGTCCAATTATTGTCATGAAAGCATTGAATGAACTATGCTCTAGAAGTCTTTATAAAGCTGAGAACTATTGTATAAATGAGAATTGAGCCCATGTTTTACAAGAGAATAATGAATACATTGTACAAAATTCAAATAGGGACAATGAAAGTGATACAGACAGTGATGCAAATAACGAAGCACCTACTGAAACATTGGTGCATGGATTAATAGAGTCACAACGCATCTACGATTTGCAAGATAAGATTATTGAACTAGCACCTGCTAAAGGACAACGACCACTGGGGATTTTCAAGGACAAATATGCAGAAGAAATGAACTTTCCAACATTATTTTATGGCGATGCACGTGATCATGACATCACAAACATGTTTAGCTACCAAAAAATTGTACAATGGGAATTGTTACGAGCAAGTGGTGACTTCTCATATCATACAACAAATTTGTTTTTCAAGGCAATGCGAATAATAATTGATAAAGTGCTTTCTTGCATATGGGTATGAATAAGAAAAGGACAACTAAAAGGCAGGAAAATATTAGCAAAAGATGTCAAGTATCGAGCAAATTTTGAAAAGTTATTGAAATCTGATATTGGATACATAGATTTCAAAAACATTCGCATATCTTCTGATCATTTGGAACAAATTAAGAAAAACATATTTGCAATGATACGACATTTGGGACCTACAAATTTCTTTGTGACATTTACAAGTGCAGAACATCGATGGAAACCATTAGTAGATACACTGGTCACATTGTTTAGAAATAAATCAAGTAAAAATGCTATTGATATATTAGAAGATGATGACATTGACTACCTTATAAGAAAATATCCAGTCAGATGTAGCCAGTACTATAGACATAGAATTAATGCTGTAAAGCGAATGATATGTCAAGATACTACATTCTTTGAAAAAATATCTGATTACTATTTCGTAACAGAATTTCAAAATAGAGGAAATGAACATGAACATGGACTGTTATGGATAGAGAATGCTCCAATTTATGGAAAACAAAGCAATTCAGAAATTGAGAAGTTTCTTGACAATTACATAACTTGTAATACAGATCATTTGGAGCCAGATGTTGCTAAATTGCATAAACATCACCATACAAGAAGTTGTAAGAAGCGAAAAAATTCAAACTGCAGATACAACTTCCCCATGCCACCAATGAAATCAACAATGATCATCGAGCCAACCAATGCACAAAATAAAAAAATCGTCGAGAAATCAATATCACTTTTGGCATTCTTGGAGCAAACAAACTACAATGATTCAATAACCCATGACAATTTCCTCTTGGAAATAGGACTAACAGAAAGTGAGTACATAGAACTATTACAACATACAATAAAGCAACCAACAATTTTCCTGAAATGAAAACCTTCACACATTTGGAATAACAGTTTTGCAAAGGCTATGCCTACTTTATGGAATGAAAATACAGATGCACAATTTGTGCTAAATGCATATGCCGCAGCATCATATTGTAGTTCATATATCACCAAAATTGACAAGTCTATGACAAATGCATTTAGAAGAATATGCAAAGAGCATCAGAAAAATGAAATTGATGTTATCTAAATGATTCGTAAACTTGGAAATACATTACTCAATCTGTAACAAATGTCAGCTCAACAAGCAGTGCATATAGCACTTTCATTGCCATTGAGTTGTATTTCAAGGGAATGTATATTCATAAACACATCTCCAGTTGATGAACGCACATTTATGCTTAAACCGCCTATTCTTTTGAAACAAGAACTTGATGATTCAGAAGATGTTATGTGCCATTCCATTATTGACTACTACATTGGACGCCCAAGTTCCATTAGCAAAATCTGCCTTGCAGAATTTGTATCAAATTACAGGAAAGATGGCACACCCATATCTAAAAGGAAAAAACCAAATGTTATACGATTTGTCAAATATAACAAACACAATGATATTGAAAACTTATATCGAGAGAAATTATTATTATATATGCCATTTGAAAATTGTGAAAATACATTGAAACAAGAATTGCCTACGTGGCTCTCTGCATATACATTACATGAAAAAACAATTCAAGCCAATGAAGCCAAATTTACATATAACATCAATCCAACATAGGGTGATTTAGAGACTGCAACAAATGAGCAAATTAGTTCTTTGAATACTAACCAAATGAATATGCGAAACCAAGAGAACAGTTTCCATTATGAAGAATATGATTTGCAATTGGACTTGCAATTTCCAAAACAGTTTGAAATGAAGAAAAAAATCAATCTTGGATTTCAAATTACTGCCCATCCATTTTTAATGGAGAACAATGAGTATAACAAACTTACAAGAATGTTGAACAAAGAGCAACAAGCAATTGTAAAAGACGTTGCAATTAAAAAAAAAAACCCCCAAGGAACCAATTTACCTTTTTATTACAGGTGGAGCAGGCGTAGGTAAAACAGTCACAGCAAAAGCAATTTTCCAAATGCTTATACGAATTTATGATTCACAAAACACAACTGATCCTATGAAACCAAAAGGTCTAATATTAGCATACACAGGAAAGGCTGCATATAATGCAGGTGGAACAACAATCCATTCTGCATTGCTAATGCCTTTTAACAAGTCTCATCTGTTCCCACTCATCAAAGAAGTATTGGAGAACTTATCAAAGCTATATCAAGAATTGCAGCTAGCTTTCATAGATGAGGTATCAATGATTGGTAGTCGGTTCTTATATTCTATTGACAGTAGATTCAGAAACATAAAACATGTCCAAACCAAATACTTTGGCAACATTGACATCATATTTTGTGGTGATTTCTATCAAGCACAACCTATTCAAGACTCTTATTTTTTTAACAACCAATAATCAACAATCAAACAATAACACATGATTTCTAGAAGGATAATGTCAAGTGCTTCTAATTGCATATGACTATGTGACAAACAAATGAGAGATTCATATCCGTTTTAAATAGAATGCGAACAAATTGTCAAACATATGATGATATAACATATATGAATTCAAGTTGCATGCGCCCTGTACCAAATGATCCGACATTTCCCTATTTATTTTACAAAAACAAAGATGTTGCAATGCATAACAAGAAAATGCTAATGCTCATGTCTGGCAAAGAAATTTTAATTAATGCAATTGATGAAAATGAGGAGAATAATGACAATTTCCCAACACATCAACATACAGCTATTTTTCCTTTGCAACTTCTGATAAAGTTGAACATGTTAGTTGAAATGTATGCTTGCAATTATGATGCACCAGATGGGCTAGTAAATGGTGCAGATGGAATAATTAAATCATATACCCATACAGATAAGGTCGATGTTCTATGGATTAAGTTCCACGACCCTAATATTGGTCATCGACAATCTAGAAAAATGGCTTATTTGTATACTTCAGACATAGCACATAATTGGACACCAATACTGCAAATATCAAAAGCAATGCCTATCACATCAAAGATGGCCCAGTTGAAAATACGGAAACAATTTCCAATTCAACTTGCATGTGCATTCACAATACATAGATCACAAGGCTTAACCTTGGATAGGCTTGCATTCGACCCTACTGGAATACAAGTGCATGGCCTAGTATACACAACACTATCACGTGTCAGAAACATAGAATCATTGTATTTGCTTAATCCTCTTAAAGACAATAATTTTAAGGTTAAGCAAAAAGTAAATTGTGAAATGCAACGTTTGGAAACCACTGCAAAATGGCCATTAGAATATGACTCTTCATCAATACAATCATTGCGATCCATCCTTATTCTTTCATTGAACACTCGTAATCTTCATGCACATCTTACTGACGTATGCAATGATTATGACACAATGCAATCTTATATCTTATGCTTACAAGAAACACATATGTCATTGTGTATGCAAAATGAATATTTCAAAAATTTCAATTGCATCTCAAGTTGCATTAAGCATGGAGTAATGATATTGATAAAGAAAAATATCATTATCCTTGAACATACCCATTTTGAAGAGCAACTTGTAGAAGCATTGCTCGCAAAAATAAAAGTTCACGGATTACAAATTGCAGTGCTCAATATATATGCATCGCCACATGCAAATGTAAACAATATTTTGAATGTCATTGCAAAATCTTTATGCCACTTAGATCTAAACAATATCATAATTATATTAGGGGACTTCAATATTGATATGCTACATTGCAATCAAAAAACAAAGAAGCTAGAAACCTACATGAAAAACTACAATCTTCATTTCCTTATTGACAAAACTAATATCATGCATAAATCATTCATTGACCATGTTTGGGCAAATCTAGCTAATATAAAATATAGAATTTTCATATTGGATACATATTGGTCTGATCATGATACAATATCTCTTGTCCTTCAGCTATGATATACACATGAAACAGTTTACAAAATTGCAAATTTTGACATTTTTGCAATACCTCATTGTTTTTACCATTTCTATTTTACTAAAGCATATTACAATATTCTTTTTGTACTAAACCAAATAATAACACTATACATACTATGCATTCTATCGTACATTTACATATATGACCTCATATATTCATCAATGCAAATTATGCCAATGAAACCCTTTTCAATTAAGCAACACAAGCATCCTATCATAAATTTCCAGATATGACCTCATCTATTTATGAATGCAGATTGTACCAGTAAAACCTTTTTCAATTGAACAAAACGACCAAGAAAAAAGAACAACAACATGGAACATAAACAAACAGAGTATATTCTTCTTGCCTTTCCTTTCCTATGGATCTTATGTTCTTGTTCACTTTTTACTTTTATATGTTCTTTTAATTTGCACTGAATATATCTTACTATTCTATAACATAGCATAAATCTTGAAAGAGGAAAAGAAACAATTGAAGAAATAGAATGCATAACCCAATTAGAAAGGGCAAGCCAACCGCTTGTTTTGCGAAGGTATGTCTATGACAACTATACATATATGCTAATTTGTATTTAGAATATTAATGGTTACTATATATGCATTCTATTTTTTCATATGTATGGTTCTATGGTTTTAATGTTCTTGTTGACTTTTTACTTCTATATGCTCTTTCAAATTGAACTAAATATATGTTGCTATTCTATAACATAGCATAAATTCTGAAAAAGGAAAAGAAACAATTGAAGAAATAGAGGGCATAGCTCAAATAGAAAAGGCAAGCCAACCGCTTGTTTTGAAAAGGTATGTCTATGACAACTATACAAATATGCTATTTTCTATTTAGAATATTAATGTTTATTATATATGCATTCTCTTTTTACATATGTATATTTAAATCTATATAAATTAGAAAATGTTGGACGAGTGGAGAAAGCACTTGTAGTAAGTCCCCCCAGACAATGCAGCAAGAAGACATGTACAGGTTAGATATCATAATTTGTTTATTGATTGCTTATCACAAAATACATGTGATAATAGCCAAATCATATTGAAATGTGCATTTACTTGTGTTAGTCCAACTGAAACAATCACAACAAAACTTGATTCAACAAATGTACAAAATGATACATCAAAAAGGTATGCATATGAAACACAACATTGTAATCTATTTATACTTATTCAGTTTTTAGGAGAAACATAGCATTGTAGAAATGTTTATAGCAGTATCTAACTAAGCAATTTTTATAGGCAAAAATAGATACTGCCAATTAAAGTATCAATTGAAGATCTCAATAGTCGTAGAATTGGGCAGCTATTTTTTGGAGACATAATGGTTGTCTATTCTGCATTCCTTGATAAAGCAAACAAATCACGTCAAATATTACGAGCTGATTTGACAGATGCTCAAGGAATGATGACTATAACGTTAACTGTACCTGCACATTTAGAGGAGCGACATGAACAGAAAATTTTGCAAGGCAATAGCATCTCAATTACAAATTTCAGGATATTGCCTAAAACTGTTTATGATCGCGGTGACTGTGACAAAATAATTTTGCTTAATGAATCAAGTATCATAGAAACTGTACCTGAAGTTTTCAAAGAATATCGCTTCATTCCCAGTACATCCATTAGGCAATTTGCAAACAAAAAAGAAATGTACCCAATTGGCACAATCGCTGCAGCCGTTACACTTGCCAAACGGGTTGGATTGCATTACATACTCCATACCAAAGATGGAGATTCTGAAAATGAAAATGCAACTATATGTATTTGCATGTCACTTATTCCTAATTTTCAGTAGATAACATGCATCACTTCAATATAAAGTTATTGTAATTTGTCTATAGTTATTGTAATTTCTCTCTTGCACTTGCAATTTTTCAACACATACAAACAATGTACTTGCATATTACTTTGTACTTGCATATTACTTTTCGTACTTGCATATTACTTTTCGTATTTTTCAATAGATAACAATTTCTCTCTTGCAGTTGCAATTGTTTGACATGTATGAACAATTTTTCCTTTCAATGGAAAAACAACTACAGAAAGGAGACTTCCCCCTCATCCTTTTCAAAAATTTAACAAAAAATGTAAACACAAAAGAAATAATATTCAGAGCATCAAAGTCAACGTTCATGACTGAACTTAACATAGATGCAGTAAACAATCTCAGAAAACTAGCTACATCTACCTATGCTGTAAGTATAACAATAATGGTGTTTTTACTAGCTTTGCATTTCCCATGTAATAATGTAGATTAACGTTTGAATATTTTATAAACAGGTCGAAGGTATTCTGATGGCAACAAATCCATATTCAACTCCTTTCGAACCTGTTTGTGCAATTTGTAACTCCCCAGTCAATTCATCCATAGCGATAACCAATGGGACAATTTTCTGTTCACAATGCAATGATAATTGCCCTTTCATCTACAAGCATTGTATAAATGTCGTAATAGAATCCATTACAACTAACTTTGTACAGTGCATTATTAGGCAGCCCTTATTACATGACTTACTTCCTCATTTAAAAGCAATGTCACATGAGGCATATTTGCAATAGAAAGCTACCATTGTATACGTGTTACGTGACTTCAAAATTCACAGTAAGTTCACACTCAATGAAGATAGTGAACTATTACATGTCGGCTAACAAATGGAAGGTACATCAACATATGCCTCAACATATTTTGTCTCAAATATGTCCTCTCTTCAATTCACAATGTTATCATTTTATTATAACTAACTATTTGTTATACACATTACAAAATCGAGGAACATGGCAGCCTTCACGTACACAGCA
The DNA here is from genome assembly GCA_031772625.1 of Pinus tabuliformis. Taxonomy (NCBI): domain Eukaryota; kingdom Viridiplantae; phylum Streptophyta; class Pinopsida; order Pinales; family Pinaceae; genus Pinus; species Pinus tabuliformis. The sequence goes on from CM062808.1 coordinate 827,297,259, forward strand.
AATGCAAAAGTGATATGAATATGTTTCTTCAGATTATGGTCTTACTGTAATAGAACTATTTAACTTGCAATTTCCACTCATTTACCAAGAAAATGTACTTTCAATATTTTAAATTCCATTGCTACTTCAAATCGCTAAGAGAAGATTTTAAATTTCTGTTGTCGCTTCAAATTTTAGTCATAATGAGCTTGTTGTAAGCCATCTTGTTTTGTTAGTGTTTGTTTCTTGGGTAATGTGTGTAAGGGTTCAGGAAAGAACGCTGGAAAGTCTTTATGCATGTGTGTTTGTACTGTTTCTATTTCTGTCCTGTATTTCAAATGAAAGGCATCCTGCAACATGGTTGAAGCTTGACAATCAGACATTTTCTTGTCCGCCTTTTGATAGCGATCAATCTTAGCAAAATATTTTTACATTTTAACATGTTCTTTGTGTTTTTTTACATTACATATTACTGTAATACAACAATTTACATGAAAATATTACTGTAATACAACAGTTTACATGAATGAGATTCATAACCAGCGTTGTATATCATGTGAAATTAATTAGCAAAATATTTTTGAATGAGATTCATAATCAGCGTTGTATATCATGTGAAATTAATTAGCAAAATATTTTTACATTTTAACATGTTCTTTGTGTTTTTTTACATTACATATTACTGTAATACAACAATTTACATGAATGAGATTCATAACCAGCGTTGTATATCATGTGAAATTTATTAATATTTTTACAAATACATCATCTTTCCTGATTCATAACAATCATGTGAAATTAATTAATATTTTTATAAATACATCTTTCCTAATTCATAACAAATTAATTAATATTTTTACAAATACATCTTTCCTGATTCATAACAATCATGTGAAATTAATCAATACTTTTATCAATTTATCTGTCCTGATTCATAACAAATTAATTAATATTTTTACAAATACATCTTTCCTGATTCATAACAAATTAACTAATATTTTTACAAATACATCTTTCCTGATTCATAGCAAGCGTTATATATGTTAAATTAATTAATATGGCAAGATAGGAAACCTCATAAAATTTCTGTGTAATTCTCAGATATATACAATTTCCAATTACTTCATTTAAATGCAGTCTGGTAGTGTCGTCCATAATTTCCAAAGTACATGTTAGCTCATTTACTGCACGTAGAACACAACCCACTCAGCAATATATTGCAATCCAATCTAGGAAATACAAAACAAACCACTATTGCTGAAAACTTATATTGCCGATACCTTTTATTTGCATGATATCTTTAGAACTGTGTCACCATCTGTGGATGTGCATTAATCCTTGCAACAGATAGCAGATGTTAATCCTTATTGGGCAGGTATACCGTCCACAACCTTATATACATTGGGTTGGATTATAGGGAATTGCAATTATGGCATAGTGCTATACAAAATCTACTGATAACTAGCTATGATGAGAGAGCTTTCCTAATCAATGGACAGTGTCCGTTATTAATTTCTGGCTCCCGCATTATTGTTAACATCATTATTAGATAAGCTTATGTAATAATAATAAAAAATTAATAATAATAAAATATAAATAATTTTATGTGTATATATATTAACATAATTTGTTTGGTAGAGTTTGATGTTGCATAGGAGTTGTTCACCAAAAAAATGAAATATACATACCTACTTATACACAAAACACACATGAAAATTGATACCTCTATATGCATAAATGAGCATCTAAATACTTTAGTCCTTTGAGGTATGCATTTTACATCTAGATTAAACATACTACATTTTGAGTTTGAAATTGATAGATTATTTTACTTTTTAATGTTGATTTCAGTTTAAAAGATTATATGTATTTTTAAAATTAAACCAATTGTCAAACAATTGATCGCCTTATTTTTCATTAAATTCTAAAATATTTTTAAAATTTGCAAAGCTATCGTCTAAAAATATTGATTAATCGAGCAAATCATTTCTTAGTTGTTCAAATAGAACTTCAAATATTACATAGACTTAACCATAAATATATATTTATGGAATTTTGATGTAAAATTGGAAAGTTCCACTGACATTAATAAAGTGCACATTTAAAAATTTATTTTAATATTTAAAAAAAAAAAAAAACACTCTTATAAATTATTCAATAATTTCTAATTAAATAGTTTTATGTGATTGTACCCTTCGAAGATGAATATTTCTTTCAGAGTGAAATGTGGTGGATAAACAAGTACCCATATATGAAATGGACGCGTTATATAATACGTGTCATGCTGCATGTCGTTCGAATACTAAAGCTTATCCAATAGAACATACCTCAAAGTACCAGAGGAACCTATATATATATATATATATATATATATATATATATATATATATATATATATATATATATATATATATATATATATATATATATATATATATATATATATATATATATATATATATATATATATATATATATATATATATATATAATATATATATACGTCATTGTCTCAATGGAGCACATCATGTTGCAGATTGTTCGGAATAGAATAGAGATATCAACCAGTGAAAAGGGTGATCCCAGAGTAATAGGTAGTTAATTATCTGGTAGGAAAAGTGAGTTCGGATGACACTCCAATGTCAGAAGAAGCTCAAATGAAGCTCAAACGTGGAGCCATGAAAGGAGGGCTCAGCACCGCAGAGGTTTGTATTGCATTTGGTATTATTTTACCTATGTTTCTGTTTATTGTTAACTGTACAATTTGCTTAAATTTTTTTCATGCTATTAAACAGATGTGATCCAATCTTATTGCCAGGTCTAAAGACTGGGCAATAAATGTTATTCAGACATATGTCTCTTGCAATGGGCATGAGCCAAAGCAACATCAGGTAATAACCATTTAAAATATTTTAACAATCTTGAAATATATGTTTTACTTTGAACTGAAATTTTTGTAACGAATTACACATTGACTTTGCAACGCCATCCAAACAGCAAGATATTTCAAGGAAGATAGCAAGTTTGTTCGGCAAAGGCAGATTGAAGCTTTGTTGTTCGGTTTAGTTTAGCGAAACAGAATGGGTCTTCCTCAGAGGTCAGTTGCTTTTCCTTTCTCCAAACCTGCACTTTCTACATATTTTTATCATAAATTACATCTGGTATCTGTGGACAACAGCAAGGTTGTCCTTATTTCAACATATCTCTTGCTCTTGGTTTAAACAATCAATTATCAGATGTCATTCCTATGCATCAAAAGGTAACTCGTTAGTTAATCACTGTATCCATCTTGATATGCATATTCTTTTTCACTGAAAGTAAAGCTTTTTTCAGTGTAGCTTTAAGATATTAGAACAGCAGCAAGGTTGTCCTTATTTTAACATATTCTTAAATGGTAACTCAAGAATATCTCTTGCTCTTGGTTTAAACAATCAATTATCAGATGTCATTCCTGTGCATCAAAAGGTAACTCGTTAGTTAATCACTGTATCCGTCTTGATATGCATATTCTTTTTCACTCAAAGTAAAGCATTTTTCAGTGTAGCTTTAAGATATTAATGTTCAGAAGCTACTTCATGCAAAAAACTTATATATAGGACTTTCGATATAATATATATATATATATATTTCCATTTTCGACGTTGTGTACACACAAACTGTACCAATGGTAATGTCTCATATTGTTGATTCATAATTTGACCACAAATCACGATTGTTGTATTTATGACAATATTATGGCTATCTGTAATTTTTATAATGGTTCCTAGGGTTTCATACCTGCCAATATCTTAAATCACGGTTACCTATTATATATTATTTCTAACTGCAATTGAATAAACGATTAACTATGATTTTATATGATTAATTATAATTAACTATATTTAATTATATTTTTTTATTAATTATATAAATATGTATAACAATAATTTGTAAATATTATAAATAATCCCTACCGGATTGGTATGACTCCCTTGCATTGAGAAATTAAGTCTAATTAGTAAAAACCAACCTCAGTAGTACTAGCTAGAGATTCATTAAAGAACTACCAGGGTTTCACTCTTGACTTTTTCTGTGATCTCAATCATTAAAATATGCTCTTTAGTTTGTGTATCAACAGTTTCAAGACCTATGCTACCCGATGGTGAGAGTGAGCTCGGCTCGTGCAGATCTCACTTGGACTTGGATTTGCCTACGTTGCTAGTTCTGAGTTGCTATGATGTTATAATAGTACAATTTTCAATTTTCAAAATCCATAGGTTTCGAATAGAACCCTATGTCTATGCAACGAGAAATTGCAGCCTGTCACACTCAACTGCCAAAACCTCACTTGCAATCTAACACCAAGATTTTATTTAAGATTTGCCTCCGATGTCAGATAGACCACTTAATTGCACTGATTGCTCACTTAACTGCACCAATTGCATATCAAATTCCGCACATCACCGTCGATTTGACAGCTCTAGGTGAACTATTTCAGTTCCATTTCAAATCAGACAGTATATGTATTTATGAGTTGCTCCAATTGCATATCAAATTCCGCACATCATCGTCGATTTGACAGCTCTAGGTGAACTATTTCAGTTCCATTTCAAATCGGACAGTATATGTATTTATGAGTTGCATGCCATACCAGAAATCAGAGAGTGGAACTATGGAACTATGGGTATTTTTGTTTTATGGCGATCATTAAACACTGGTTTGCTCCAATAAATGCTCTTCATATTGGATTATATCCTCTCCCATCTGATCTTGAAGTATTTCAGCTCCATTTCAAATCAGTCCGTATATGTATTTATTACTGCACCTGTCAGAAATTTATCCCGCATTGAAGTGTTGCGATCTTGCACGCATTTCCCTATCTGGTTGTACAGGACTTCTCGGCTGCATCTCTTTTAGCGCATAGGTTCTTTCAATATTTTCAAATGATTACCTCTTGCCTGCAGTAAAATATTCCCAAAAACTCAGTTCCATTCACATTTAAAACCAGCTTGCAAACACGTTGACCTCTTTTATAAATTGGCAAAAGCAATACCTAATTTCTCCTACATATTGACATATATCTCTCTGCTTCACATAACATGGAATCCATTAGCATCAGCCAACTTACTCAACTGGCAGCATTGTTTCTCTTAGCACTTGTTCTCATGACTCTTCTGATTATGGACATCCTAAAAGTAGAAGCACAAAGAAAAAAGAAACCAAGAAACAGCCACTAACAATAACATCTCCAACCAGGAGCATAGGAATCTATGGCAATCTATAACAAGTACATTATGGAGTATATTTGAGTTACAGCCACATTTTTGAGGACACATTGTCAAAATTCTGAATATCAGGCCTATTTCTGCATTATTTTACGGCTTGTCTCTGTTCTGATTTTTAGCCCAATCCAAGTATCTATCACATTTTAGAATTGTGGCAATATTTAGGCCGATAGGCCTTCCTATGCATCAACATTTTCGTCAACACTTTTATCCTGCTCCGTTTGATCAAGTGAGACACTTTCAACTGTTGATTTGAAGTGTAACTGCTTTTTCCAGCATGTCAAGATATTTTTACTGCTTTTTCCCATTCTTTTATGTTACTCTTGAAGATATTTTTACTACTTTTTCCGTTTCTTTGGTTTGCCAGTTGTTGTCGCTGTTCTTCCTTCCTGACTTTTGGCAAGCACTGACTTTTGGCAAGCACTAATTAGTATTAAATTATATACCTCATACACCCATTAAAACTACCTGCCGCCAACTCTTTAGACTTAATCCCCAAACCCCAAAGCCGTGGTTTGAAGCTCTGTAAAGAGCTTTTCGAAATTTGACTTCCCTTCTCTGATTGCTCTAATGTGTTCCGTTCGCTGGTGTGGTTTGTTCTGGGCGCAGTTTTGCGTTTATGTTGAGCTCACTATATTCCTCCGAGACCCATCTGACTTTACAGAATTTTGTTGTTGTTCGAGGGGTTCTACACTGGCCCCTCAACCCATGTCAGCTTCCATCTTCTCCTACGATAGAAATCTCGGCTCGATCTGCAGGCCATTACCCGACAGGTGCTTATTTTCCTTCAAATTGTCATAAACACGTGTTTTTGTTCTCTAGATAAGAGTTGTTAAATGGTGTTTTTTTTCTCTATTTCTTTCTACAAATGGTAACTGAATTCATGTTTTTGGACTGCAGGGGTATTGTTTCACCTACACGCAGGTTCTGGTAGTCAGAAGGCTCAGGATTTCACCAAAAGTTTTGGTTGTTCAGCTCTCGGGTTGATTCCAACTCAATATATCGATTCTTACCAAGAGTTTCTTCCTTAAACTGGTATGGATACCCATTATTCTAATTGGGTTCGCTCTTCGCTGGATACCTTGAAATTCTCTAATGGGTTCTGCTCGCTGTTGTGGTTTGTTCTGTGCACAGTTTGTTCTTGGCAATTCTTTTGACGATCTCGAAAGAAAGGAAGTGAATTTGAACCCTCCGGTACTGCATGTTGGTCCGTTGCTTCCCTCTGGTTTTTTGAACGGTGAACATTCCAAGGACATGAGAGTTGGAACGAGCATTTGGACAGAATATGACTGTTCCGAGTGGCTGGATGCAAAGCCTAATCGTTCGGTTCTATACGTTTCCTTTGGGAGTATGGTTCATGTGACTAAAGCTCAGCTGGAGGAAATAGCGATGGTTTTGAAGGACAGTGGGCAGTTGTTCCTCTGGGCTCTTCATCCAGACATAGTCTCTTCAACAGTCTCAGACAACTTACCCCACGTCTTTCTCGATGAGATAAAAGGGCAGGGGCTCGTTGTTCCATGGTGCAATCAGCTGCAAGTGTTATCCCATCCATCCGTTGCGGGAATCGTTACTCATTGCAGATGGAACTCAATGCTTGAAAGCATAGTTGGTGGAGTTCCCATGGTACGGCTTCCATTTTGGGTGGATCAATTCACCAACAGCAAGCTCATGGTCGATGAATGGAAAATTGGATACAGATTGAGTGGTGGGAAAGGACTGATACTAAAGAAAGAGATATCCAGAACTATCAGAAAATTGTTCAGTTACGAAGGGACGGAGGTAAAGAAAAATGTGGAGCCTCTAAGAGACAATGTGAGGAATGCGGTGCGAAGAGGAGGATCTTCAGATATAAACATTGAGTGAGAGCTTCCTAGAAGGTTTGAAGGGGAACCATATCGGCAAATAACTGCATGATGGTGAACCTTTTCACACATGTTTATCACTCGTATGACGCATGATGTTTGAGCTGAGTTTATAAATGTTTTAGTTGAATTTATAAAAAATTATTCGTATAAATTGGAAGTTATTTAAATTCGGAAGGGAAAAAAATTGAAATTGAGCGCTATTTGATCGTGTCTTTATATCTAAAATGTGTGGTTTCAAAACAATAAAACGACTTTAATTTAATTTCGTGGTATTCTAATATGTGCTCCATTCCCTTTAATTTAATTTCGTGGTATTCTAATATGTGCTTCGTTCCCTTTCTATTTAAGTAGAGGATGATTTAATCGATTACGCTGAATTTTACCAGTGAATCATTATAACTATTTTTGTTTATCATAAGCGTAAAGTTTTATAACTATTTTTGTTTATCATAAGCGTAAAGTTTTATAACTATTTTCGTTTATAATAAGCATAAAGTTTTATATAATTTTTGTTTTTTATTTTTTTAATAATGATGGCGGTTATTCACATCATTAAAATAAATAAATAAATGAATATTTATTTATTTTACAATTTTAGTTTTCTATTTACAAAATTTAATAGAAGTGTTTTAAAGAAGTATATTTTGTTATGAGTTAAAAAGTTAAATAAAGACATTAAGAGAAAATGTTTTCCCAAAAACTTCATGGGTCCCCTTAACAGTTGGATTTAGCAACCATTACTCCTCCATTGAGGTTTAGCCAAAAAGGACATCAAAAAATATATGGAAATTGTTTAATTATGTAGCCATTGACAATTACTTGCATTGATGCTTGGTGGGAATTCTAACCAAAAAATGTTCATATATAGAATTCTAAGACATATGGATCACCATAGAACATAAGAGAACTAAACATAGCAGATACAAAAGTGAGTGACCAAGTGACATAATAGACTATTAGTCTAATATTATGACTTGAAAATGAGCATTGGAGTTGCATTGGTTTCGAGTTGACGGTGCAAAGCCACTGAATAGAGAAAGTGAAGTCTTCGTTTGCGAAACTTCCTAGGCTCGGGAGTCCACCTGAAGATGTTTCCAATGATTTCACTATCAAAGAAATATGGTCTGCCACCAAATTCCCTTGTTCCCTGTTGAAGGATATTGTTCCTCACTTTAGGTGGAATAGATTCAAAATGGTAAGTGACAGAGTTCTAGCCAAATAAACACCGACATCAAGAAGTGGATGCTCTTGTCACACCACCCCGAAAACTACCTTGACACAGCCTCAGAGCCATGAAAGGACTTATAATAACCAAAGATGACCAAACTAGTGTATGACTAGACATAATTGGTGTTACCCACAATGGAACATGTGGTTTATAATAATGGCGAGGTGAAAATATAGGTAGATAGGTATTGGAATTTGAGTGAATAGGCCATGTTAGAAAGGCGTTGTCAACCACTAAAAGGATGATTGGCCTTAGATATTGTTGTAGGTATTCTTCTTGTAGAGACTGGTGTTGCTGGTGGGGAAGGCATATAGAGATGTGCAAAATATTGTTAGGAAGATTAGGCACGTGATTTTTTCAGAACCAAATGGAAAATGTGCCTCGATACTGGACACCACATAGTTCATGCTTTTGAAATTTTACTCAGAGAAAAGAAAAGATGGATTTGGTATTGCATATGAATGAGATGTATTCTTCGTATATGCTTGGCCATCTATAGAGGTTTCTTGATTTTGGGTAATTAACTTACTCTAAAATGAAATAAGACATTCAATGTGTTCTTTGTAATATAGATATAAACAAAACATCTAAAGAAAAGTAATTGCACAATGATCCAGTCCAAGAAAACAAGGTTTTCCACAAATCAATTAACTCTTCTATAAAAATTCAACAATTCCAATTTAATAATCATATCGGCCTCTCTTTGTACCTTTTGGGACAATTGCTAGTAATATTTCTATGGGAGAATTTATGTCGCAGTTTCATTTTCTAAGTTGTTGCTGAGTTGTTCTTCTGTTTAATGTCAGAAAGCATATGACTATCTATCATAACTAATACATATTATGCACCATGCAGGCAACAAGATCTTTCAGGGAACGTACCAAGTTTCTTCAACGAAGGCAGGTTGAAACTTTGTTCTTCTGTTTAATGTCAGAAGTCAGGTTTTTGATATCAACCGGAACCACTTCACTTCTTGGGCAATATTCCAGAGGAACCTTCTCTTCTTCAACTTATCATCTACCTACCGTTCTCAGTAATTATGCTTTTCATTACTACTAGCACCAACAAGAAACTGACTCCTGATAAATATTATTTTTGACAGTTATTTCATGATACTTTGGCTGTGTGTGTAAAGGAGTGTTTCACGATACATTATGGAGTATATTTGAGTTACAGCCACATTTTTGAGGACACATTGTCAAAATTCTGAATATCAGGCCTATTTCTGCATTATTTTACGGCTTGTCTCTGTTCTGATTTTTAGCCCAATCCAAGTATCTATCGCATTAATATTTCTGTGGGAGAATTTATGCCGCAGTTTCGTTTTCTAAGTTGTTGTTGAGTTGTTCTTCTGTTCAATGTCAGAAAGCATATGACTATCTATCATAACTAATACATATTATGCACCATGCAGGCAGCAAGATCTTTCAGGGAACGTACCAAGTTTCTTCGAAGAAGGCAGGTTGAAACTTTGTTTTTCTGTTTAATGTCAGAAGTCAGGTTTTTGATATCAACCGGAACCACTTCACTTCTTGGGCAATATGCCAGAGGAACCTTCTCTTCTTCAACTTATCATCTGCCTACTGTTCTCAGTAATTATGCTTTTCATTACTACTAGCACCAACAAGAAACTGACTCCTGATAAATATTATTGTTGACAGTTATTTCGTGATACTTTGGCTGTGTGTGTAAAGGAGTGTTTCACGATGGCTATCAAGTAGCTTTTTCCTGTTATAAATTTATTTGCTCTTTCTTCTCACTTATGGTTTGAAGACGCCTAATAAAAGGTCCATTTGGTTTTATTTTTTAACCTCACCTTGTTCAATAGCTCTTGTCGGTTGATGAAATCGATAGCACTTCATGACTGTTATTTAGCAACTGGTTACTTGATTTCTACTATACATTTAAATATTATGTTGACCAGGGTTTCACTCTTCACTTTTTCTGTGATCTCAATCATTAAAATGTGCTCTTTAGTTTGTGTATCAACAGTTTCAAGACCTATGCTAGCCGATGGTGAGAGTGAGCTCCACTTGACTTTTCCTCAATATACACACTCAATTACAAGTTACTTTTGGTGTCGGTTCTGAAGCATTACTCCATGCCAGCGTTTTTGCTATGACTAAGGAATTATTGTTTTTGATCCCGAATGCTTCAATTCTGGATCATTCCTTGCCCGGCCATTACTGTATTCAGGTCTGTTTGTAATAGTACAATTTTCAATTTTCAAAAAATGGGTGCTATATCCTTTCGTGCATGATTTCCAAAAATGGTCACCACTTCTTTTCAATAAGCAACCCTATGCTTATATTGCAGTACATGGATATTGTAAACTTTCATATTAATTAGATAAGACCATGTAAATAAGTTAACGGAAATACAATCTGTGACCGCAAAAGAAAAAGGAAAAGGAAAAACTGCACGCTTCATAAGCTCCGTTTCAGCTAATCAGTACGTCTAACTAAAACAAAATCCATAGGTTTCAAATAAAACCCAATTGCATATCAAAATCCACACATCACCATCCATTTGACAGCTCTAAGATAAATGCTGAATCACAACAGCAACAACAACAAATTTTCCAAGTTCTGCAATTCAGTCCCCTGCAGACCCCGGTAGGGATTACCGCCACGGCAGTGGCTCCTTGTTCTGTTAAGACACATTCTTTAATATGAAATCTGTAATTCAATTCCCAGCACCGTGACATATTAAACAAGATAATAATGTAATCTCACCAAAACTTAAAAAAAAACTGTTTGAAAGACACAAATAACTTATACTGCCTTTCTATGGAATTACAAACTATAAATAGAGATGATGCGGTGCTGACTCTAACACCACCTGTATTGAAGTTTTAATTAATAAAAGTCTATTCGAATAGACACATATCTTCACAACATAATATATTTTATATAAAAGTAACATTTTATTAATAAAATAGAAATATTAATTAATAAATACAATCAATTATCCTAGTAGGGGAATATTATATCAAAAATATATATTTAATATTAATTATATTTTAAAAAATATCAACTTAAATAAATTTCGTTCCCATAATACAAAATTATATTTCATTTTCCACCAAATTTTGTGGCCATAAAGACTTAGAATCCGTTTCACAGCAAGAATAAGTACTTCTTAGTTTGTTTCTATTATAATACCTTACGACTTTAAGATTTCTGCAATAAATCTACGTTCCAAACATTTTCTAGATAATCCTTTCCATTCTGTGCTGGAACTTGCTCACAATCTTTTTGAATGCCATCGAAAGTGAAAGATGTCTTCTACATCATCCATAACCATTGTCTCTGCGCTTCCTTTTTAGTTTTCCTTGAAACGGTCAATTATGCAAAATCCAAAGTCAAATTTTCGTTTAAACAAACCCGAATAAAATCTTCAAAATTTGGATAAAAGAGAAAATAGTTTTGAAGTATTACATATCCGAGCTAGCTTCCAATCTGAGCAAGTTCTATTTCAATTATGAAATATAGTCTTATTAAAAATCAACGCTATTCAAATGGTAAAATCCAATTTTCATTTTATCTATATATATATTTCAAATAGTAAAATCCAAATATATATATACATATTACAGGTGTATGTATATAACCTTAAGATATTTCATTAAAATGTATTAATCTAACACTATTTAAATATATATCATAGTTAGAGTTTAAGTATTCCATGCATCACATTTTCATTGAATCTTTTTATCTCTACAACTGTCAACAAGATTAATGCTCATCAAAATTTCTTAATGTTTTATATACAAGATTGTGAGTGACAATGACTTCCATATTACTCCTCAACATTGCGACATGCATTTGCTAAATCTTCAGGTTAAAAAAAAGTGGTTCTCTTTTCATGCACCAAGAGATCATATAGTTCTTTTGATATCCAATATTGATAGGACAAGTAACTTTTAAAAAGATGATGGACACCCAAAAATATTTTTATACCCTAATTTATTATTTATCTTAATTAAATATTTTTATTATATATCTATATATATATATATATATATAAATTTAATTTTTCTATATAAATTATTTATATAAATGAGTCTATATTCATTTTAATTTGGGATCGATTAAGTGTTGAGAGAGATCAGAGATCAAATCTCTTTTCACTTTTAAAGAGGCTTGTATCTCAATTTATTTGATCTTTTTTGGCATTTCATAGATCAAGAATTAAGATGGATTTAGACTCGTAGATATTGAGGTCATAGATACACCTTTAATTTATTTTATTTTATTTTTATCGAGTCAAAATATTAGAGACCAACCTAGATCCATCTTAACTCCAGATCTATCAAGTGCCAAGAGGGATCAAATCCTTTGAGGTGCAAACCTTTTTTTGAGTGAAAAACCTGAGGAAAGTTTTGCACCTCAAGAGATTTGATTCCTCTTGACACTTGATAGATCCGGAGTTAAGATGGATCTACATAGGTTTCAGTCATGTGCATCCAAAAAAAATATAATGAACATATGATTAATTTTATCAATAATATGTAAATTCATCTAATATTTATAGAATCATTTTAACTATGCTAAATATTAATTTTTCATTTTAATTTTAAAATATGCTTAGTTGTCTGCCTTGGGTATCTCAAGTGACGGTGGCCATGGAATGAAGTCTCTCTTTCTTTGTCTATCTATCTCAACCACTGTAACACACATGCTCTCTCACTCCATATCTATTAATCTCTTTGTCCCTACCTCCCTCTCTTCATATCTCTCTTATTCTTTCTCTTTACTTTCCATCTATATCTCTATCTCCCTTTGTCTCTCTATATCACCCCTAAAACTCACACTCTTTCTCTCCAATCTATCTATCTATCCCTCCCTCCTCCTCTCCCTCTCTTTGTCTCTCTCTACGCATTCTCTCCCTCTCACTCGCTTCTATCTCTCTTCCCTCCTATTGTCCTCTCTCCCTCTATCTCTTTCCACCGTTCTCTCTCTATTTCTTTATTCTCACCTTCCTCTATCTCCGTCTCCAACTCCATCTCTTCTTCCCTCCATCTCTCCACTCTCTCGAATCCTCTCTCTCTTCCTTCATCTCTCCCCCTTTCTCTCCTACCTCTCTCTCTCTCCAACTCTGCTACTATATCCCTCCCTCTCTCCTCTCTCCCTCTCTCCCTCTCTCCCCGATTCTCTCCATCTCTCCTTCTTTGTTTCTGTATATCACCCCCAAACATACACACACTCTCTCCACCTCTCCCTTGTCACTTTCTCTCTCTCCCCACTTATCACTCTCTATGTATTTGTTCTTCTCTCCCTTCCCCCCTTCAGCTCCATCTCCCTATCCCTACCTCTCTTCTCTTGCCTCCCTCCCTCTATCCTAATCTCTCTCAAGTATGCTCTCTCTTACTTCCTCTCTCTCCCTTTCTCTCCTAGGTGCCTCTCTCTTCCCCATCTCTCTCTCTCTTTCTCTCCCTCTTTACCCTCCAATCCTCTCTCTTACCCGATCACTCTCATCCTCTCTCTCGTTCTTCCTCTCTCTCTCTCTCTCTCTCTCTCTCTCTCTCCAACTATGTTACTATACCCCTCCCACTCTCCTTCTCTCTCCTTCTTTGTGTCTTTATCTCACACCTAAATATAAACACTCTCTCTCTCCATCCCTCCCTCATCATTCCCTCTCTATCTCCACTTCTCACTCTTTATGTATTTCTTCTTCCCTCCCTCTCCCCCTGCAACTCCATTTCTCTATCCCTCCCTCTATTCTCCTCTCTCGCAAGTCCTCTCTCTCCCTTTCTCTCCTACCTTCCTCTCTCTTCCACATCTCTCTCTCTCTCTCTCTCTCTCTCTCTCTCTCTCTCTCTCCAATCCTCTCACTATCTCCCTCTCTCTCTCCTTATCCCTCTCCCACTTCCATATTTGTGTCTCCCTCTCCTTCTCTAACCCTTCCCTACCTGTCTCACTTCTCTCCCCCATGTTTCTTCATGTTTAGTAAACCCGCTAAACATATTAAACCCTAAGAATAGTCTTTTCGAACAAAATCACATAGGATAAAACCTATTAAAACAAATAAACTTCGGTCAACCTGGTAAACCAATATTGTTAACCTAGTCAACCTAGTAAACTTATGTAAAACTTTTTGACTTTGGTTGCTTATAGTTGTCCCAGTAAACATAAGTCAATCTAGTAAACCCAATATATCTATTAAACATAGGTTAACTTAGTAAACCAAAGTCGACATAATTAACCTTTGTCAACCTAGCAAACCTTATAAACTTAGTAAAACTAGTCAACCTAGGTCGACCTAGTAAACTTTGTAAACCTAGGTCGCTTAATAAACCTAGGAAAATCTAGTAAACTTAGTTAACCTACTAATCCTTGTAAACCTAGGTAATCCTACCAAACCTATGTCAAGTTAATAAATATAATAAATCTAATAAACTAATAAATCTAGTAAATCTAGTAAATGTAAGTCAACCTAGTAAATCTAGTAAACGTACTAAATTTGTTCAACCTAATAAACTTAGATTCATCTAGTAAATATTGTAAACCTAATAAAACTTGGTCAACTTAGTAAACATACATCAAGCTAGTAAATCTAGTAAACCTAGTTCAAACTAGTAGAGCTAGTAAACCTAGGTCAAGCTAGCAAATCTAGGTTAACCTTGTAAATCTAGTAAACTTCATAAATGTAGGGCAACCCAATAGGGCAACCCAAGTGACCTAGGTTAACCTAGTAAACTTAATAAACCTAATAATATTTGGTCAATCAATTAAACATAGGTCAACCTAGACAACCTAACAAATTTAGGAAACATAGGTCAATGTATTAATGTTAGGTCAGCATAACAAACCTATTAAACATAATCAGCGTCATGAACCTATGTCAACCTAGTAAACCTAGTAAACATAAGTCGACCTAGCAAACCTAGGTCAACTTTGTAAACGTAGTAAACTTGGGTCAACCTAATAAAAGTAGGCTAACCTAGCGAACCTAGGTAAAACTAGTTAACCTAGGTCATCCTATTAAACATAACTTAAGTTAGTAAATCTAATTAAGCTACGTCAACTTATTAAACCTAGAAAACCTCATAAACCTATTAAACTTAGGCCAACCTAACAAAACTAGGCTAACTTAGTAAACTTAGGTCAACCTAGTAATCCCAATGAGCCTAGGTCAACCAAGGTGACTATGGTTGACCATGGTTGATTATGGTTAACTTAGTGAACCCACGTCAACCTAATAAATACTCACATTAATAAATATTGTTGACATGTGTTGATGGACACACCTTTTCACCCTTAATATGCCAATTGGCTTATACCAACCATGTTTGTGAATGTGGTTGTGATAGTTGAGGGCTGGTGTATGTGGGGAGGATTAGTAGACCATGATTGACCTTTGTTAACTATGTCTATATATGTTAAATTTATGGTTAAGGAGGGTTTCTTATGGTTAACATATAGTTGACAATGAATGATCATGGTTGTCGACAACTAACTATAGTTGACTATAGATGAGTATGGTTGATTGTGGTCAACCATGATTGACTATAGTTGAATATGGTCAAATAAGGTTGTCTATTGTTGAATAACGTTGACTAACATCAGCTATTGTTGACTATTATCAACCATGGTTGACTATAGTTGAATATGGTCAATTAAGGTTGACCGAAGCTGACTATTGTTGAAAAAGGTTGTCTATGGTCGACTAAGGTTGACCATGGTGAACTATTTAAATAGAGTGACATGATTTTTTTATTGTCATACAGAAATGTGGATTTTAGTTTGTCATACTGTGATGTTCATTTTTTGTTTCTTATATTTGTGATGTTTATTTTTTACTTTTCATATTATGATGTTCAATTTTTTTTCATAATGCAACATCGATTTCTTTTTGTCCATCAAAATGCAATGCAATTTTTTTGTTTCTCATGTTGTGACATTACTTTTTGTTTATCACAGTGTGATGTGAGCTTTTTGTTCATCACATGTGATGTCAATATTTGTTCATCATATTATGACGTTTATTTTTGTTCATTAGATTGTGATATTAATTTTTGTTTAATACATTGTGAAGTCAACATTTTATTGTGATATTGCAATGTCAATATCTGAAAATTATTGTCTATGGTCAAATATCATTAACTAAGAGTGACCATTGCTAACCACGGTTGTCAATATTTCACTATAGATGAATATAAGTAACAATATTCAGTATTGTTGACCATGTTAACCATGGATGACTATGATAACCATGGTAAACAATAGCTGAGCTAGTGTGACCATGGTTGAATATGGTTGCACTATTGAAAAAGGTTATAAAAGTACTAATAGTGATATCACTATTACTATTAAACCTTCACTATGGTCAACTATGGTTGACAGTGGTTGACTACAGTCAACTATTGTTAAGTATCGTTGAATAAGGTCGACTAAGGTTTACCAAGGTTGAATATGGTTGAATTAGTTTGCTAAGGTCGACTATGGTTGACATATGGTTTGCTAAGATTAACTAAGATTGACTATCTAAACATTTACTATAAAGGTTGACTACAAAGGTGGACTATGTTTTCCATGGTTTCAAATCATGCCTATGGTTTCACTATTGTCATGAGTGTTAAAATGTACATATACTTGAATAAAGGCACCATCTAATTCATGGTACTTTCAAGTGAGAGTGTAAGGAAGTTTACCTTTGGGTGTAGGTGACTCAGCTAAATAAAACCAAATGCCTTGTAGTTGAGTGAATAGTTTAGTAATGAATGTGAATGTAGTGGAAGAAAATTAAAGTAAAAACAACTTGCAATAATCACTTGAATCTAGTGGCATTTGCTATAAACTATTGCCCATTTCTTAATTCTACCACTAATATTATGACATTGGGATGTTAATTAAATTAAAATTTATGCATGGTTATTACATTTAGACTTCTTTGTACATGTTATTTTGAAAATTTGAATAGCTTAAAATGTAATTAGTCTAATGTCTAATTAAAACTTAAACAATTTTTCCCATGGGGTGTAGAGAAGAGAGTGATAAGGTGTTATGTTAACGCACTCCGTGGTGTAAATATTATTGGCTTGAAGTATTGTTGGCAAAATTCCACCCATGCTAAGGGCTGGTGTGGCTCACGTTTGGTGCGATCCCCGAGTGATTTTGATGGATTAGATTTCCTTGGACCATGCTTACTCAAGCCACATATTAGATGTGTTAGTCATCTGAAGACTCACATTACCTAACAAAAAAATATTTTTAAACAAATTTAAAAATATAATTCTATTTTAGTATGTATAACTTAAGTAAAATAATTTTTAATTATAATATATACTCATAATCTACTAACTCTAAAATAGTTTATTTAGTGGCAAATATTAGATATTTTAAATTTCTATATATTAAACACATATTCTAAATATTAGATATTGAACTCTTGAATATCAAAATCTCTTCCATATGAAATGATAAGAAATGAAAATCTATACATAATTTCGTACAATTATATGATAAATTATTAAAAACCATATTAATATAAATAATTGTCAATAAACTAAAAAATAAATCTAATTACGATAATTGTAATATCCTAATTTAATATATGTGCAAATATATTCATTCTTTTAGAATTATGAACAATCTTCTTTCTTCGGCCACAAATATGTTATAACATTGAAAATTATATATTAGCTTTGTTTTTTTATCTTCAAATAGATATATTATAATACATTTATCTATTTATTGCAAATGATAATATATTTATAATTAAATGAATACTTGTCTTCACATTTTATAGATATACTTGAGAATTAATATAATTAGTTCAAGAAACCATCAAACTACAAGTCTTACTAAAAGAATTACCTAATCCACTGTGAAATTACATTCACTACATAAAAACTGACCTAACTAGAGTATACCCTATATTGCTGGTAGCATCCAAACATGCTACTTAAATCCGCTTAGTTTCAAATTAATGATTTTGAAGTCGCAGATTACTCTGATAATTAATGGAAGGGAAAATGTTTGTTTTGTGTGGGTTTGGTTGTCACGGAATCCATATCTGCGGATTCTTCCTCGAAACTGGTATGTTAAAACGAGGAGTGAAAAAAAAAAGAATGATCTGTGTGAAACTAGACATCTGAAACCATGAAGTCCAAAAAGTATGTGAAATGGATCCTCCTCAAAACTAGAGGAATGTTGAAAGTAGAGCACAAAAGATTATAAATAAAGTTCTTTAACCAATGGCAGTGGCTGTAATTAGTCGGGAAAAAAAAAACTTCAACCACTTAACAAAGTGCATTAACAAATGGTTTTATTTAGTCAGACAAAAGCCATTAATAGCTGCCTGTATTTATACTTCATCTTTGATGAGAGACAGAGACTGTATTCATCAGCTGACTGAGCTCTTGTACCTTAACAAATGGTTGTATTTAGTCAGACAAAAGCCATTAATAGCTGCCTATATTCATACTTCTTTATCTTTGATGAGAGACAGAGACTATATTCATCAGCTGACTGAGCTCTTGTATGCGATTCAAGGAAAATAGAAAATCTTTTTAGGATGAATAGCCAGATTGGAAAGGAGAAGTTCACTTTCTGCTTTTACAATGGCTGGTGCAGAACCGTGTAAGTCCCTTTCTAGAGCAGTCTAGTGATCTCTTTCTAGAGAAGTCTAGTGGTGGAGAGGATATATGACCCGTTACTTTAGTTATATTGGTGGAGAGGATAATTGATGCAATAAATTTTTTACCGGTTAATATTCGTTCTAATTTTTCATACTTTCACAGATTTCTATTATTATTTTTTAAATAATTCACTTAAATTTATGGTATAAAATTGTGGGCTATATTTAAATATTTTTACCAAAATTTTTATAATTTATATACTAAAAACAAACAAAATTCACCAAAGTTTTTAAACTATAAAATAAATTTATATCTCTTCCTTACAATCTTTATTTTTACAAAAATATTACCAAAATTTATTTATATATCAAGAACAAACAAAATTCACCAAAATTTTTAAGTTTTGATTTTTAAACTATAAAATTAATTTCTGTCCTCTCCTTACATTCTTTTTTTATCCTCTCCACTACCAAAAATTTTATAATTTATATAATAAAAACAAACAAAATTCACCAAAGTTTTTAAACTATAAAATAAATTTATGTCTTTCCCTTACAATCTTTATTTTTACAAAAATATTACCAAAATTTATTTATATACCAGGAACAAACAAAATTCACCAAAATTTTAAATTTTTAGTTTTAAACAATTCACCAAAATTTTTAAATTTTTTTTTTTAAACTATAAAATTAATTTCTGTCCTTGCTTACATTCTTTTTTTATCCTCTCCTTACAATCTTCTTTTATCCAGTAACTTATACAAAAGATCCTCCAATCTTCTTTTATACACTAACTTATATGAGAGATCCTCGCAATATCTTTTATCCACTAACTTATACAAGATAGATCCTCCAATCTTCTTTATACACTAACTTATACGAGAGATCCTCCAATCTTCTTTTATACACTAACTTATACAGCACTAACTTATACGAGAGATCCTCGAAATACATGGAGTTTGGAATCATTAATAGACTTATACAAGAGAGATCCTCCAATCTTCTTTTATACAAGAGATCCTCCAATCTTCTTTTATACACTAACTTATACAGCACTAACTTATACGAGAGATCCTCGAAATACATGGAGTTTGGAATCATCAATAGACTTATACAAGAGAGATCCTCCAATCTTCTTTTATACACTAAAGTATATGGAGTTTGGAGTCACCAATAGACTTTTATACACTAACTTATACGAGAGATCCTCGAAATACATGGAGTTTGGAATCATCAATAGACTTATACAAGAGAGATCCTCCAATCTTCTTTTATACACTAAAGTATATGGAGTTTGGAGTCACCAATAGACTTATACCAGATAGATCCTCAAATCGTATGGAGTTTGGAATCATCAATAGACTTATACAAGAGAGACCCTCCAATCTTCTTTTATACACTAAAGTATATGGAGTTTGGAGTCACCAATAGACTTATACCAAAGAGATCCTCCAATCTTCTTTTATACGCTAACTTATATGAGAGATCCTCCAAATATATGGAGTTTGCAATCACCAATAGACTCATATGAGAGATCCTCGAAATACATAGAGTTTGGAATCATCAATAGACTTATACAAGAGAGATCCTCCAATCTTCTTTTGTACACTAAAGTATATGGAGTTTGGAGTCACCAATAGACTTTTATACACTAACTTATACGGCACTAACTTATACGAGAGATCCTCGAAATACATGGAGTTTGGAATCATCAATAGACTTATACAAGAGAGATCCTCCAATCTTCTTTTATACACTAAAGTATATGGAGTTTGGAGTCACCAATAGACTTATACTAGAGAGATCCTCCAATCTTCTTTTATACGCTAACTTATATGAGAGATCCTCCAAATATATGGAGTTTGGAATCACCAATAGACTTATACAAGAGAAATCCTCCAATCTTGTTTTATACGTTAACTTATATGAGAGACCCTCCAAATATATGGAGTTTGGAATCACCAATAGACTTATACAAGAGAAATCCTCCAATCTTCTTTTATACACTAACTTATAACAGTTTGAAATCACCAATAGACTTATACAAGAGAAATCCTCCAATCTTCTTTTATACGCTAACAATAGACTTATACTAAGAGAAATCCTCCAATCGACTTATACAAGAGAAATCCCCCAATCTTCTTTTATACGTTAACTTATATGAAAGATCCTCCAAACATGTGGAGTTTGGAATCACCAACAGACTTATACAAGAGAAATCCTCCAATCTTCTTTTATACGCTAACTTATATGAGATATCCTCCAAATATATGGAGTTTGGAATCACTCTTATACACTAACAATAGATTTATACAAGAGAAATCGTCCAATCTTATTTTATACGCTCCAATCTTCTTTTATACGCAAACTTATACGAGAGATCCTCCAAATATATGGAGTTTGGAATCACTTTTATACGCTAACAATAGACTTATACAAGAGAAATCCTCCAATCTTCTTTTATACGCTAACTTATACGAGAGATCCTCCAAATATATGGAGTTTGGAATCACTTTTATACGCTAACAAGAGAAATCCTCCAATCTTCCTTTATACGCTAACTTATACGAGAGATCCTCCTCCAATCAAATATATGGAGTTTGGAATATACAAGAGAAATCCTCCAATCTTCTTTTATACGCTAACTTATACGAGAGATTCTCCTCCAATCAAATATATGGAGTTTGGAATATACAAGAGAAATCCTCCAATCTTCTTTTATACTTTAACTTATACGAGAGATCCTCCAAATATATGGAGTTTGGAATCACTTTTATACGCTAACAAGAGAAATCCTCCAATCTTCCTCCAATCTTCTTTTATACTCTAACTTATACGAGAGATCCTCCAAATATATGGAGTTTGGAATCACTTTTATACGCTAACAAGAGAAATCCTCCAATCTTCCTTTATACGCTAACTTATACGAGAGATCCTCCTCCAATCAAATATATGGAGTTTGGAATCACTTTTATACGCTAACAATAGACTTATACAAGAGAAATCCTCCAATCTTCTTTTATACGCTATCTATATGGAGTTTGGAATCACTTTTATATGGAGTTTGGAATCACTTTTATACGCTAACAATAGACTTATACAAGAGAAATCCTCTATACGCTATCTTTTATACGCTATCTTATACGAACGAGAGAAATCCTCCAATCTTCTTTTATACGCTATCTTGTATACGCTATCTTATACGAACGAGCAATAGACTTATACAAGAGAAATCCTCCAATCTTCTTTTATACGCTAACTTATACGAACGAGACAATCTTCTTTTATACGTTAACTTATACGAACGAGAGATCCTCTATATGGAGTTTGGAATATACGAACGAGACAATCTTCTTTTATACGTTAACTTATACGAACGAGAGATCCTCTATATGGAGTTTGGAATCACTTTTATACGCTAACAAGAGAAATCCTCCAATCTTCCTTTATACGCTAACTTATACGAGAGATCCTCCAAATATATGGAGTTTAGTATGGAGTTTGGTGATTGATCCTCCAAATATATGGAGTTTGGAATCACCAATAGTGTAGAACTCGAATGCTTTTAGAAGCCTCCAACTTTTTCCTTATATTCTTTGGATAATCCAAAGTCAAGCACCTTAACATGTATTTACTTGTATTTTCACAGACGCTTTTATCTTGGTAAGTACATTATTGAGGTTCCTATGTGGGATATTTTGCATAGATTATATAACCAATGTGATATGCATCGTTCACCCAGTCTTTGGACTAGCCTCGCGCGACCTGCGCCACTCAGACTTCACATGACCATTGTGCCAAATGTTTAAATGGTGGCAACTTGATTTTGAAATATCGATGCTTATGATTCTTTATGGAGAACCCTTGTGCAGAAAGGATTATGGTGACCTCATCTTCCAATAGGTATGCCATTTTTATGACTTATTTTTACTTATTCCCATTTCTGAATTAAATGACAAAGTGTGGATACTAGGTTTTTAACTTTACTCTGTTTCTCTAAGTTACAGTGCAAATAGAGGGTTAGGTTTTAAATATCCAAAGGCATAACTCAAATTTCTTGTTCAGTGGAACCTTTCTCTATCATGGCTCAATCTTTTTGTTTTAGTTTTTCTTTATCGGTTATTTTCCTGTGTATAATTATAGTTCAGTATTAACCTCCAGACTTTTGTTTGTGCCCAGCTTAACTTACGAGACCTTGTCACCCTTATAAGTAATTGATTTTCTCCTTTAACTACTTTTCTTTGTTTGATTTTACAAAAGTATTTCTTGCACGTGGAATTCTAATGCGCGATCATTATATGGGTTTTCAAGTAAAATGGCCATTGTTGCGATTTGTTTCGAAAGAGTCTCCTTTTCTTCTAGCCCAAGGCTTGACTTGTGGGAACGCATTTTGATTTCAGGTCGCTCTCCTACGACACTCGCCTCATTTTCCCTACGTTAGGGTTATGGTATTTTTGGGACTTCATTGTCCAAACCCTACCTAGGGATTCTCTACTGCTTGGACAATTTTTATTGTGATATATAGGGGGTGTCTCTATGCGGGCTTACATGCCCCCTAGTTACTTGATAATGAGGACATTAACTTAGCTTGACCCGTGCTTTTCGGTGCGATTGTATGGACATCACGAGACTATAGACTTCACGAGCATCTATAATTTTTGTTTATCGATGAGTATATATAAATGCACTGGATTCATCACGAGTCTTCAAATTTTTACGTATCTGTGCCTATATGTATAAATTTTTAGTCTTAATGTTAAATATGCTCAATTCTTTTTATTTACATGTGCATTAGAGACTGTCGAATGGATTTTTTCTTACATGCTAGATGATGACAGAGTTTCAACGGTTGACTCCCTCTTTTACTTTCTCACTTATATATTTATATAATGTCAGTGTTTCAGTCATTTCATTTGATCTGAATTTATAAACCTCCAGTGGTTTCTCATTGGACAATACCTATGTAAAATTTTGTAACTTTACATATAAATATAGGCCACCAATCTAATTTTCTTAGTTATACAGATGGTTTCTCTTCGAGCCATTTCCATATTAGTATTTCCTTAGCCACTACGTAATTTTATTACTGATATATGCGTTTTACCAATATTCATAAGTTGGTATATCTTTTGTTGCTAGCATAATAATCGTATATCTCTACATTGCTTTATTAGTTGTAGCTATTATATTCCCCTATAACTCTATTATCGTTTTGATTTTTGTTTCTTGTGTTCTAGATGGATATCCCTTCTTTTATAAAATAATGTAACACGGTTTGTACAGTTATGGAACTAGGTATGTCTAATCGGGTGAATACCAACTTCTTGTTACACACATGTAATTATTTAACTACTTACTTTGATATATATTATTCCTTTAGTTTAACGGAATATATTATGTATTCCATTTTTCCTTGCGAGTTATAAACCTAATATCTGGTATTAAAGTTATTATTCAATTTTATTCAATAACAGTATTTGGTTTTCTAGTTCTTGATCCAT
Organism: Pinus tabuliformis; assembly: GCA_031772625.1. Classification (NCBI taxonomy): domain Eukaryota; kingdom Viridiplantae; phylum Streptophyta; class Pinopsida; order Pinales; family Pinaceae; genus Pinus; species Pinus tabuliformis. The sequence continues at coordinate 827,321,680 of CM062808.1, forward strand.
AGTAAAATATTATAATTCTGTTATGACCCATAGTATTTCTATATAAAAATTTTTTTTAAAATTATTCTATTTCAATCTACTTTACATTACTTTAGAAAATTTCCATCAGAGGACTTATGTTCCACAAGTTTAAGATAGTTAATACCTAAAGCTATTTTAACGTAAATGTATATCACTATCTTCAATTATGCTTCTTTTTACTACACGTAACTATTCACAATACGAGCTACACTGATGAACATAATAGATCGGTCCTAAATTTCTCTTTAGAATATTTTAAAGATATCATAACTCATTAGTTATTTTTCCTCAACTCAAATTACAAAAACTTTCACTTTATATTTCCTTTAGGAAAGATAGTTTATCAAACTATATAACTAAATAAGGACATATAGTAATACTTCCCATTCATTATACTACAAATACTTCTTCTTGCTTTCTAATCCCATTGATTTCAATAACTTCTTAAGACTGTAACTTACATATGCATGCGTATAATTTTCGGATCCATAGCTTATAATTGAATGCAAATTATTGTAATTGAATGCAATTTATTTTAAGTACGTAACATCTAATCCATCTTCATTTCAATTATCAAATCTATTATAATTCGTACAAATATTTAGTAATAGAAATACATAGTAGCTCGCGCATCATTTATAAATATGAAATCTCTACTAATTAAGAATCAGAAGAACATTTAATTAGGAACATAAATTATTGCTAAATATAATAGATCTTTTGGTGAATATTTAGGAACTGAGCATGTTCCACTCAATCATGAACTTATTCAGCCAGTTCCCCTAGCTAAGATTTCCTTGCCCTCCACAATCAATCCACCTCTTTGATTTGTAGGTGGTTTTATTTTGTAACTTCCTTCCCAACATATTTTTAGCACTGTCCTGCTTTAAGGTATACCAACCTTTTGCTTAGGTCTTTTTGTTTTAGTTTTTTTTCGAAAAATATCATTTTCTCTTTCCTTAAAGCATCATTTTTTCTCCCACAGTGCTTTATTCCACCCCACTTAGTATTTATCTCCAACTAAGTGATTAACATAATCTTTCTCTCTCATTATGTTAATTTTATTCCTTTTAATTATTTTCTCCTAGGGATTTTTAGGATAATATTAGCGAAGGTACATCATGTGAACATGAGCACCAACAACTTTTTCTAATTTGACAATGAGTTTTATAAACTCTAGTGCTCTTTCCTGAATGATTCCAAGAAATTTATTTACTAACATGATTAAAATAAAATAATAATTATATCATCACATAAGTCTCAATAGGGATTTCATAGCCATTTAGAGTAATAATAGTTCAATGTCTAAAATTAATAACTATTCAAAAGCAAATACATAGGGGTGTTATAGGTTTTCTTTGGAAATTTGGTCATTTTCAATGTCCAAATTCTTATACAGTTGTATTTAGTTTAGTTTGGATGGTAAGAGGGTTGCATGATTCTCATTTTGGATTGTGAGTTTGAATTTCTGTGAGCTGGATAATCTCCCGAGTTTTGGGCATCTTCATGGTCATTGGGGGATTACCTTCTTGTATTCAGGCCTTGTCATGAAGGGCTCTCATGTTGTTCTTTGTCTAGTTTCATTAGTCGAGGTATGTCTAGTCATTCGTTTTGTGTGTATTTGTAGCAGTGCTCACACCTCCGAGATAGAGGATGCATAGTCAAAGAGGAGACAACAACAACATTGGGCACAAAAGGGTTCACCCTTTTGCTTATAATAATGTGGCTTCTATTTTTGATGTTGTCCCTCTCGATGCAATGTGGAAGATATTAGTCATTAAGAAGATGGAATTAGGGGGCCATCCTTATTTCTCTAACTCGAAATTGGTGGGTGAGGATGCTAAATGGCTACCAAATTCTAGTGCATTTAGGTGAAGGAGGTTGCATTTCTTGAGTTATTTGGCCCCCAGTCAACACATGAGGACTCTATTGCATGTAATTTTCAAAGATAAACATGCTAAAAATTACAATGTGTTTTCTTCCTTATAAGATATTAAACAAATTATTTTTAATATGAGATTTTTTTTGGATAATGTTGATTCTACTCTAGAAAAGGTGGAGGACTTATTTGTTAGTGATTATACTTCTTGAGATCTTATTGATCCTTGATTTGATGATAGTGTTCAAACTCCTGCCTTGATTTATTCAAACCATGATTAATATGGTGGTATCTACTCTTTTTTACAGTGCCACATGGTTCTCTGGATTTTAGGCGGCACGTTGGAGTGTTGGTTTTGATGCCTTTTATTTAAAGCATGTCCGGGGAACCCCTTTGGGGTGTTTCTTTTAGTGTCTTTTTTGTTCGGTGTGGTGGAATGCTACTTGGCTCTATGGTTTTTGGGTAGCCATTGGGGTGTTTGTTTCAACATTTTCTATCGGATGTGGTGGAATGCTCGTGTCTAGTTTTAATTATTTAAAAGTTGAGGTGACTCTATTCTCCTCTTTGTTGACCGGGAATTTCATGCATATATGCAACTACCTTATGGGGATTTTGTATTAAATCACAGATCTTTGTATCACAATTGTTTTGTATGGGCAATGGTTGTCATGTATTTTTGAATTTTTCATGGTATTTTTTTTTTCTCTGGTAGTAAGCTTGGCATAATGGAAACTTGCTTGGAATCGTGGTTTTGGTCCAAAGCTTGAGTGTTTCTATTTTTGTTGTCTAGAAGTTTGGGTCATTAAAATTTATATGGTTATCTCTAAGCCATGGTTGCTCATGTAATATTCAATTTTTTGCAATAATATATAAAGTATTTATATTTACAAGAAAAAAATGGAAACCAACATAATAAGGCGAGTGATATTAAAGAACAATAAAAATATGTAATAGGGCATTACATGGCATCATGGTTTATCTTATAAGTATAAAAGGTTATGTTATACATTCATCATACTCTCTTTTTTTGCAATTTGATAGAGGTTTATCTTCTAATTAAAGTAATCACATTTTTTATTTATAAATCAGTTAAAGATCATGTCATTTAATTTTATGCAATAGATTACAAAATAAACTAAGAATATCTCCTTACAATAGATGATAACCAATGATAACCACTGCTAGCCAATGTCCATACCATACTTCTTTAAAATCCCTAAAAATGAAAGAACGACAAAGAACCAAGAATGAAAGTAATGGAGATAATAGATAATATATAATATTTTCCTTCTTATTCTCAATCCATCACTTCAAGAAGATTAGATAGAAAATTCTTATAATATCAAAATTCCCCTTATTAGTGTTATAGATTAAAATTATTGCACTTTATTCATAACCCCTACTATAAAAAAGACCTTCAACACTTCCATCCGCATTGGAGAAGTGAATGTATTATGAAATTTCCTTCTAACGTCTATTGGAGATGGTGTTTCATAAATTTTCAATTTTGGACCAATACACTACTACATGTAGGGGGTTTTAAGGCAATATTTGAGTCACTTGTCTTAACATAAGACAAAAAGAAACTTTTGTATTGTCTTAAATATTTTCTTTAAGAAGGTGTATTATTATTGTCTCTATAAAGATAGGAATTATTGTCTCTTAAGAGGCAATTACATTTTTTCCCTTTTAGAGAAAATAGCTGAGATTAAAAACATATTGTCTCTATAGAGACTATATGTCCATAATTCAAACTATTGTGTCTCTAGAGACAATATAAAAAAACATTTAAAAAAAATAAACAAAATCATTATGAATGTTCTTTGAAGGTGGTTTCAACGTTGAAAGTTCCCAAAAAGTGATTTTAATTACCTTAATTATCTGTTGTTTATGGGATACCAACAAAAAAAAGAAAAAAAATCCATTATTTTTAAAGCTAACAACAAAGTCTTTTTAAACGTAAATGAAAAAGCAATTCTAGAAATCAACCTTTAAAATAATAAGGCAACACACTTATATTTGCTAAAACTACATTCATGTCATTTGAACATGCAAGATCCTCAGTGGGAACTTCATTTTAAGACACATTATAAGGCAAAAGAAAAATATTCTAGATTTCGCCATCCTACAAGAGGGTTTACTCTCAAACATATAAATACAAAGCTTGAATCACATTAAATGGTGGAAATTAAATTCTTATCTAGTGGTTAAATCCACAATTTCAAGACTGTTGTATAATTGGAATTGGATTCCTTGATAACAAAGAATTGTAATAACATATATGCATTCAAATCTACAATTGATTGGAAATCCTGTCTCCATGAAGGTTTTACAAAAGATGGAAAATTGACACAGGTCCTGGCAACATGATATGGGCCAATTCTAATTTATTGGTGACCTACAAAGTTATCTTCTCCATTGTTGGCTTTCACAATTCAAGTTGGCTCCACCTCCTGTTTGCAGCCCGAGAATTGCTACAATTGGTATCCAAATTGGTGGTGATCTAGTTCTTGAGGAAGCTTCACATCTAATGAATCTAATGCATGTAATGAACTATTCTGATTGACTTCATAGCAATCTAAAGTTGCAAAGAAGTCCCTATCACTAGCCTTTTTTCTAGGTAGATAATCTTTTCTTGGAGGCACACCAAACCACCCATCCTTCTTCCTATTAAGAATAAAATAATAAATTCCTGTAAGGCAAGTTTTATACCATTTCTCAACCATTTCCAAGAGAGCTACTTACTAAAATAAAATAAAATAAATGTAGTGCATACCTGAAATAGAAATGTGTGCACTCTTAGTATTTATTCATTATCACTTGCCTTGCCTTACCTGACTCCCCGAAGCACCTGCAAATGCAAGAGTAGATTTATTTCTGGGCTACCATGGAAATATTAGTTTTGAGATATATGTCGGATAAGTGTCATATCTATTCAAAATAAAGACTATTTAATATTATATATAGTCCATGTTCAAAAATTGAAATTAGCATACCAACATAGCGGATTCTAGGTTGATATGAATATGATAAATAAACAATCAGCTGTGTATTTATGTGAAGATTAAGAAGAGAAACAAAGGAGGAGAGCTTTGTAGTATTTTTTAATACATGATAATTTTAAACTAAAAACTAATATAACAAGATGGGATGCATAACAGCTAGTCCCTGCCTTAGGCGGGGAGCGAGACAGGGAGCGGGTGGTTGAGTGGGTTGGTCAGTTACAGTTATAGTTAGTTTTTTACGGTTTCAATGCAGTTAGTTTCTTACAGTTTCAATGTAGTTAGTTCCTATTTATGTCAATCAGAAAGGCTACATCCAATGACAGAAATTCTAGAAATTCATACTTTTTTGTTCCTAAAGAGATAGTTATAGTTAGTTTCTTACTTTTTCAATGCAGTTAGTTTCTATTTTTGACAATCGGAAAGGCTACATCCAATGGCAAAAATTAATACTTTTGTGTTCCTAAAGAGCCGAAGCTTAATCCATAGTTGGTAAGCCTTAAAAATAGTAGTTTTTCCACTATAGTTCTTATTTCATAATTGTGTGTATATCAATATATTCAGGCGATTATTATGTAAACCAAAATTTGTTTTGAAGTGATCAATAAACTTGGACACAATCCATCATGGTGGAGGCTAATAATGTCCTCCCGACAATTTCACTAGTGTTAGAATAAAGAAATTCATGTCTTTTCACTGGTGTTAGATTAAAGAATTTCATGTCTTACCTAGGCTTAGTCTAAGCACTTAACCAATATTTCCTTTTTGCTTGGTCCATAGAGCTTGTTGTAGCCACTCTGTTGAAATAGGGCAGAGGAATGGATTCGGTATACAGGGGTGTGTAATGGAGATATTTGGAAAGTAGGGAGTAATGGAGACGCATATGGTAGATGTCATAAAAGGGATTTCTGTAACCCTCTTTGTATCCAACTAAATCTTTGGAACACCTAATTGCAAAAAAAAAGACGAAGTCAAAAATGAGCAAAACATTCCACACCCAGGACAAAATGGACAACAATATGTGAAAAGTATCTTAGAAAAATGGTTATATTCATGGCTGTCAAGGGCCTATCAAAGTAGAAACGAGGCCTCAGTCAGTTTTTAAAGCTCAACACTATGTTGTCTGGGAAAGTCCAAGTGTATATTCTATAACCTAAGACCTTTTGCAAAGCATCGCTATACTTTAGAAACAACAATACTAACAAGTAAAAGCAGAAAGAAATTGAAGCTAACAAAGTTAACTAGGAGGTGGTTTAGCTAGCCGAACTTGGTTGGAGATCTCATACAAAGATCGAGTTGGAGCTTTTTCGTGGGGATTGAATAGTTCCTATAACCATAGTTGAATTATCCTTAATGGTAGGGTCCCAATCCACCACCTAAAATAGAACTGAAATGCTTCTACTTCTAACCTTGTGAGTGCTTGATTCCATATTATTCTTGGGTGTTTAGTTAGCCATGGAAAAAGTGGTGCCGTCAATGTAATGGTAAGACTATAAACAGGGTTTGTGAGTGTGTGTATTTTCAATTGGGCCTAGCTCAGGTGGTTGAAAGGAGTGTTAATTTTGGAGATCAACCGTGTCAAAGACAGAGTCACTTGTTTAACCTAAAACTCAACATTAGAAGTCAGATGATTTATTTGCATTTGGGATTAATGTTAAATTAGTCCAGAGCTCAGGCATGGATTTCAAAGTTGTAGCCCTACAGCAACAACATTTTGTTTCGAACATTCAAATCTTTGGCATATCAAAAGTACTCCAGATATTATGGGCTTCAAAGTCAAATCTTCAGAAACAAGGATGTAAAAATTTAAGAATGAGGTGACTCTCTAGAGCCTCAGAGCTTGTGTGTAATTTAAATATTTTTAGGTATACAGGTTACAGTACTAAAATTATTTTATACCAAAAAAAAAGATTAAAAATAAAATAATAACCAAAGAGGAAACATTGTTTTAGACTTTTTACTAGACAAACATATGTTTGTTGTTTAACTGCAGTATATCAAATTAAAACATTCAATTGTTTGATGTGTCATCCTAACTACGATTCTACAAGAGAGACTATGAATTTCACATTAAGTGAAGTTGCAATGAATAGAAAAAATTGGGAAAAGGCCATTATATATCTGTTTCAAGAAAGCATGAAAAGAAGCTATGAATCTGCTAAAACTTCTTGCACAGTAAATAAATTTAACCATACTAAATTATCACATATATCTGAAAGTAGATGACTAGATCATAATAAGGATTCTATAAAACAACCAATGATAAATTTACATAATCAAAAATGGTTGTCCATTATAACACCTGTTCAAAAAACAAAAGAAAATAAGGATGGGGTTAGCTTATAAGTTATAACATTGCATCCACCAACAATGACACAACCAAATCTATGAAATAAAGAGCATTGGCATAAAATAGAAATTCATCATAGAATCCTTGTAGTGGGATGAGGAAACACATTAGAGGAAGCGGAGAAAGCGGCATGCCAATTAACCTCCAAATATTGTCATTTTTGAGCTATCCATTGCTTGTTGTACACTCTTCTGCCATCCTATACACCATACAAGATTCGTATCCTGCTACAAAATCAAATTTGGTTTTATATCAGTGATTGATTTACTCTCCCATTACTGTTATTTACAATTGAAGGATACATTATAATAGCAAGGGCTGGTTAATGGTGGCAACTATGCATGTAAACTATGTAATGTATCGTGAGAGCTAATATATATATTGAATGCTTCTAGTCAAAATACTCCAGAACTAAATAGAGTAGTCGTAATATTAAAACTTGATACATATGTATCATCTAGATTTAAAACAATATCATTTCTTTTTCATTTAAGTGCATGATATATGAAATTCTACTTCTATGACTGGTATATTTTCTTCTAAATAGTGTTGCAGTATTGAAAATGTTTTATCTTGAAGATCATAATAAAAAACTAAAGCTAGTCAAGCTACCTCAATAAGAGTCAAACCAAAGGGTTCCACGAGGGCCAGATTAATAAAAAGACACTGCACACATCCAATATGATCAATGATGCTTACTTGTTCACAGTTGATGTAACCCTTATCTACTAGTTATAACATCATACATCAATGATACTTATGGTATTTTCTCTATGTAATCACTAGTTATAAGTAGTTAAAACAAGCACGTCTTTAGGTATATAAGTAATAGTTGCAAAGGTAGGATAAAAAATCATAATTGGTACCATAAAAATATTTCCTTTCTCCTTCCATGAGCACTTGCTAGCTTTGTACCTACACGAGGCTTTACTGCACCAGGATTTGCTGCACTAGGCTTTGCTACACCAGGCTTTATTTCCTTCCTTTAACGAAGCCCTTGGCAATCGATATAAAGATGTTCTAGATTGTGAGTGATACCCAGCCAACTCTGTATCAATAAGAATTAGCTGAAAGCTAAGGTCCACAAAGTCATTAAAGTGCTTCAGAAAAATAAAAATAAAAAGAACTCCATGGACCATGTAGGCCCTCCCATGATCACGACGTGCCTCACCTCCTTTTCCATAACATATAATCTAGGGTGTAAACCATGCCACTTAACATTGTATAATGGTAATATGTTTGCTAATATTTCAATATGTCAATACAGGAGGTAGAAGCATAATCCAACTACCTAGTGCAGGTACACCAGTTTCAACTTCATGGCCTTCTGCGCTTCATCTCATCGAGCCTTAAATATCTTCCTGGGGAAGTGGGTGACCCATGGCTAGAGCTTGAAGCAAGAAAAGACAACCCTACCCTTCCACTAGATTCAAATTTCCACATACTGTTAACCTACAGTCTGGGGTTGTTGGAATGTAGGGTTTCATCAATGGTGGACACCCATGGTGATACTGATTATTATTGAAGGGAAAAATTCATGTTGAAAGGAGAGCTTGTAGTTCCAAGATAGAATAGCAGAGATAAGCAGCAATAGTATCTTCATTGATGCAGAGAATGTGAGTAAAGTAGGGTTAGGGTATGGAATAGCCATTGCAATAGGGATTTATACTTGTTTCTACAATCATGTTGGCATCTTATGTGTGTGAGAGTGCAGGGAAAAGGTTATATGAATCGAAATTGGATAACCAACAGTGCAACTATTGTTCCTCAGTCTTCATCTGTGTCTATTAATGAGGAAACATCCATTAATGTCGGCAAAATTAGTTACAGTGGAGAATGGAGCTCCCGATGTATGGGGTAGGGTCGAGTTTGGACCAAAAGAAAATAGAATATTATCTGAAGATGTTATTCTCTAGACACCAAAAGCTGGCATTCTCGAGACAATATTCTCCAAATAGCAGAAGCTGGTATTCTCCAGACTCCAGAAGCTGCCTCGCACTTGTCAGGATACATGGTCTTCATGTAACCAGAGAGCAAGGCATCAAGAAAACTCTGGAAGTGCATGTGAAAAATAGGTAAGAGAGCTAGTTGTCTCATCATTTTCTTAGAACTAGAGAAAAATCCATCAAGGCATCAAATAAACTGAAATGGAAGGGAATTTCATTTTGAACTATATTTCATCTCATACGGAGGCTTGCCCTTACTTCAGAAGGATTTCTGGGAACTTCATGGAGAAAGCCAATGTTCAAAGCCAATGTTCAACCTGATGCTTCTTGAACAAAGGAAGTTGGCTTGTATAGCTTCATAGGTGGCAGTTGTACAAGGCCTGGCATGGATTCACAAGTGGCAGTTGTACAAGGCCATGTTGTGTTGTAAAACTCCAATGTTGTCTAGCCAGTGACATTCTCTGGTTGTGGCGTGACAACGCTATCACCTACTACGAAGAAGATGGTCACACATAATACATTTGTATATTTCTATAGAACCATGTTCCTGATCAACATTTAATGCCCTCCAAGCCCTCCACTAATGCCATCATTAGTTTAGGTAGCATTTAACCATTTGAAAATGTGAAGCAAATAAATATTATAACCTATTCTTTTTCCTCCCCACCTCGGGAAGAGGCCAAATAAGATGGCGAAGTACACTAGAGCTTAAAAGATTTTGTTATTCTTAATTATTAGTGACCGCAATGAGCTCAAACCATCTCAAATTAATGTAAAGTGCCCCCATTTTGAGTACTATAGTCCCAGCCATGCCTCGGCAGGGACTAATAAATAGACAGTCAGACATTATAACTGCTATCCTAATTAAAATTTGTTGAATGTCTGGGTTGAAATTAAAAATTTGAACCATTGTGTGGGAAGTGCAGACAAAATTAAGAGAGTGCAGACAAAATTAAGAGAGTCAATTAGACTAATAAATGTGCATGTTGTAATAAACTACAACATGTGGCCATTATTGGGAAAATCTATGGTTAGTTGTATACTTGGCTGTACACTAAAATACAAGATATGGTTGACTGTATTCTTCCTGGCTGGGTCCCAATTTGCCAAATTCAGCTTCTCTCTCCTTCGAAAGATGCCGTCAAAAAAATAATATAAATGGATGAAAATAAGAATCAAGAAGACAACAATTCGATAGGGAAATGTGGCCACGGTCCAATTACATTACAATACCCCATAATAAAACAAACATTATCATCTTTTGGCATTTTATAATGATAGTCTTTCCTATTCAAACATATCAAATCTGCAGGATATGCAAAATCAACTGTGTTTTATTGTACCGCTATATTTATGACATTTTACCAAGAAATGAAAGAAAATATGAAGAAAAATAAGCTAGAAGAAATTCGATCAGACCCTCATATTTGTTCATAGCTATTAGTGTACTTGCTTCCGAGTTCTCATTGGTGTGCAGAATTGAAAACCATGGGATATGTGATTTTGGAGGATAAAAGAGATATATAAACCATGAATTATTTCATTTACATGGTCATCAAAATTTCATAAAAAGCTTTCCAAAAAAATGGACCAAAGAAAGTTGGCATCCATCATTTTGAAGCTAGATTCTTACTAGAATGATGATTGAGACATTTCCATTACTGCTTAGTATGTTATGATCATTAATTAAATTTAAGTTTTCACTGATTTGGACAAAATAAAAGTTGATAGGCATCATTTTGAAGCCAAATTGTTACTAGAATGATGATTAAGGCATTTTCATGACCACTTCGAATGTTATTGTCATAGATTAATTTTAAAGGCTTAGTATAATAATAGTGACATAATTATAGGATTGGGTGTTGGGTTCTAACTGAATCCTAATGGAAGTTGAGAAATTTGAATGTTAAGGGACAAAGAAATATAAGGACCTGTTTCTACATAGTTATCTATGAGATGGATCTATGAGCTACAAAAAAATGATGTGTGATTTGGCAACAGATGGACTAGAGCCGACAACAAGGGAAATTTTTACAATGCTCCAGAGACTAACCATGCCTTGTTGAATGAAAACGAAAAGTACAAGAAAAAGAAGATAAATAAAATTAAAAGACAATAAAATACCTCCTTGGGGCTCATTTCTCTTTGAAGAAGACTCTTTTAACACATGGATTTGTCATCCAAACATTTTTGACACTTTTTCAAAGAAGAGAGGGCTTGTTTTCTACTCTAAAATTAAATCTATCATACATGACAGAATATGTTGCAACAGAATAAGAAACAAAGAAATAGAGTAACCACAGACACAACTGACCTGAACAGGATTAAATTGGCTGAACATGACAACTAATGCTGATGATGCTCCCATTTTGTATAATGATAAAACCTTGTGTGTGGAATGATTACCATTGGTGAGTGTACAAAAATTTTTAAGTTAAGAAAATCTATAAGCCACAATGTAGACACCTTGCAACTACTTAAACCCACTAAAATTTTGATAATGAGCTATAACATTTCTTCTCATATAGTTTTTAAGAAATGATAACTCACAGTAAATATAATCTGGAACATTTTTCTTTTGTAACGTAGGACGTGGAACAACACAATGTAACATGGGAGAAATGACTTACCTGCGATGTTGCTGAAGAGTACTTGGACGTGGAAGAACACACCCTAAACAAATTTCTTCCTTACCAAAGTTCACCACAAATGTTCACCATGTCCAGTCCTCCAATTTCCTAAGCTTCGGTGTTTGGAGGGCTCCCATCTCATCATCTCCTAATCATATAAATATAAGTGTTCACTGATTTGAACAAAAGAAAAGTTGGCAAGAATCGTTTTGAAGCTAAATTATTACTAGAATGATGATTAAGGAATTGTCATGACCACTTAATATGTTATTGTCATAAATTAATTTTTAAGGCTTAGTATAATAATAGTGACATAATTATAGGAATGGGTGTTGGGTTCTAATCGAAGCCTATTGGAAGTTGAGAAATTTGAATGTTAAGGGACAAAGAAATATATGGACATGTTTCTACATAGTTGTCTATGAGATGGATCTATGCAATACTAAAAAATGATGTGTGATTTGGCAACAATCGGATTAGAGCCAACAACAAGGGAAAATTTTAGAATACTCTAGAGACTAACCATGCCTTGTTGAATGAAAATGAAAAGTCCAAAAGAAAGAAGATAAATAAAATTAAAAGACAATAAAATACCTCCTTGGGGCTTGTTTCTCTTTTAAGAAGACTCTTTTAACACATGGATTTGTTATCCAAATGATTTTGATGCTTTTGCAAAGAAGAGAGGGCTTGTTTGCTACTCTAAAATTAAATCTATCGTACATGAAATAATATGTTGCAATAGAATAAGATACAAAGAACTAGACTAACCACAGACACAACTAACTTGAACAAGATTAAATTGGCTGAACGTGATAGGTAATGCTCATGATGCTCCCATTTTGTATAATGATAAAACCCTGTGTGCAGAACGATTACCATTGGTGAGTGTACAAAATTTTTTAAGTTAAGAAAATCTATACGCCACAATGCAAACACCTTGAAACTACTTAAACCCACTAAATTTTTGATAATGATATATAACGTTTCTTATCATATGGTGTTTAGGAAATGATAACTCACAGTAAATATGATTCGAAACAATTTTCATTTGTAATGTACGATGTGGAACAACACAATGTAAAGTGAGAGAAATGACTTGCCTGTGATGCTGCTGAAGAGTACTTGGACGTGGAAAAACACACCCTAAACAACTTTCTTCCTTGCCCATGTTCACCATGTCCACTCCTCCAGTTTCCTATGCTCTGGCGTTTTGAGGGCCCCCATCTCTTCATCTCCTACTCATATAAATTTAAGTGTTAATTGATTTGGACAAAACAAAAGTTCACATGCATCATTTTGAAGCTAAATTGTTACTAGAATGATGATTAAGGCACTGTCATGACCACTTAGAATTTGTTGTCATAAAGTAATTTTAAAGGCTTAGTATAATAATTCAAACATAATTATAGGATTGGGTGTTGGGTTCTAATTGAAGCCTAATGGAAGTTGAGAAATTTGAATGTTAAGGGACAAAGAAATATATGGACTTGTTTCTACAAAGTTGTCTATGAAATGGATCTATGCACTACAAAAAAATTATGTGTGATTTGGCAACATAATTACATTTAACACAGAAATGTGGGTATTTATTGATTAGAAATGAGCCTCTGTTTGAAGGCTGAGTTTTACTATTCTACTAGCATGCACGTACTTTATTATTTCTGATTTAGTGGTGTGTAATGGGATCTGTTACTATAGTGCATATAAATGACTAATATTATTTTTATCTGTTAATATATATATATATATATATATATATATATATATATATATATATATATATATATATATAGATATAGGAATTAAAGTATTAAACTAGCCAACTGAGGGTCGTACTCAGTATTTACAGGATTTTCAGCTTCTTCTGGTAATGCAAAAAATAATAATATATAGTCATAGGAGGCAAACTATTAAGAAGGTGTGTGGAAAGAGGTCAATAAGGAAGTTGACAGGGAAAATTATAAACAATTTTATGAATCTTAGATATACAATTCTCTGATTAATGTTTTCATTTGAATACCGAGAAAACTTAATTTCAGTAACATATAGTTACCAAGGTGTGACATTCTGAGAGTTAAGTACATGAATAGAGAGGAAATAAACATAAGAAAACTATATAGGAACTTAGTCAAACTTCATTTCTCTACCCATTATACAACAAATTTTACCCACAACCAAAATTCTAGTGCTACACGTAGATGTATTTACAATAGAAATAAGGTAACATCTATGGCTCTGCATGAATAGACTAGCACACTAACAACATAATTCAAACACCAAGCCATAATAACTACAATATATGCTTCTACATTTACATAAACATTTAATTGAAACAAAAAATGAGTATTACTAGGACGTAAAAGGAGAAGTCATGATAGATTTAAAAAAACAGTGATAACAAATGAACAATTCTTCTTATTGATTAGCGAAAGAGGAAGATACACATCTATAAAAATGTTTACAAGTAATAATTTAGAACTTCAACAAAAATCACTTCACTGAGATGCATATACTGAAGTGGTAAAATTCTACCATTATAAATTGACATCAATACAGATGCAGAGCACACTGAATCAACATATGTATACAACCATGTAACTCATATGACACAAAAAGTGGGAACAAAAATATGAATAATTATATAAATATATGTAAAACTTTAGGAGAAGTATTATGGTCACTTGGAACTGGAGGAAAGAAATCACCTGGAGAAGGCCATCACCAAAATATAGTCCATACATATATAATGATTTTATATGCCTTGTTCTTATCATAAATTACATAAGGTCTTATGCATGGTATAAAAACCATGTTGGGTGGCACAAGAGTTCAAAGACTGCGCCATCATTATGTAGGGTCGCCATTAGTGCGAGCCTTGAAAAAAAACAAAACAAGAACTAGGTGTAACTTAAGGAGGACCAATAGTCTCCAGTAAAGAGAATGATGAGAACAAAGGCCTTGTTAATTTAATAAAATTAACCTCCAAGTTTCTCACATTAGAAGTACATTGACAAGTTGTACACCTAGATTATCCTTGCATAGAAACCCCATTGACGTGTAGTAACAATTAGAGCTCGAGTGGAAAGGTGAACCAACCTTGAAGCATAGACAAGACATATAAGCATTCAGAGAGACCTTTCGGTTGAGTGTGAAAGTAAATAGTCCTAAAAGGGTCAAGACACACCTACAAGAATAATGGGTTCAGCGTTAATGTTGCAGAATGAAGATAAATTCAACAGAACTCATTTAAAATATGAAATTATTAAAAAAAAGAAAAACAGGGGTTAACAAGAATGTAGATTTTTATGAGTGGTGTGTTCACGGAAGGGGGTACACGAATCCATGCAACCTACTCATAGGGACACCTACTGAATGTAGCAGTTGAAGACATGAGATCTAGAGTTCGTTCAACAATTACGAAGGAGGAACAAGCTATAGAGATCCCTCATCACAAAACCAAAACTTTCTAACAACTTTTTATAACCTATAAATTACTAGACCCTAAAAAAACAGAAAATACTTCAAAATTACTTGAAGTTCTTCCTATTTTACCCTCCATAAATCGATGTGATTGCTTAGAGAATCCCATGCTACTAACATTCTCTGTATGAACCAAAGGATATCAAGAATGTAAAAATTTCCCAAAAGGATATAAGCTCAGTGGATCCATTGAACTCTAAAATGAAAAAAAAAAAAAACAGAGAAAACCCTAATAGTCAGAGAAGGAGATACAAATTATAGCCAAGGATATATAAAACATGTAAGGGAATGGATACTACTGAAAACAACAAAGAAACAAGGAAGGCTGCGATGCAGCGAGTCCTTGCACTAAGTTGAGCCTGCATAATACGTGATGTGTCATAGCTATGCTGGCAAGCTCTTAGTTCAAGCTAAGACAGGAGAAACAAATGCGAAACAAATTAACAATACAGCTCTGTTACTGAAAAGCTAAAGCGCTGAAATTGGAACGCTGCAAAACTGAACTCTAAAATCAGTAGTCGGCACCCTCACTGCACTGGTTTCTTCACCAAGAAGGCCGTACCTTTATAATTCCTGAACTGAGCAACGACCACGCAGAAAAGCCAAACCACTGACCGAGATCCCAAAACAATAATATAGCCATTGGAAATAGCATCGTTGACTATATAACAATGAAACAAAGTTAGGTGCATGAACGACGGTAAAAACCGCAAAATCAAGTAATTTAATGGTCACACTGTGCATTAGATTTTTATTGCGGATTCCACAAATGAAAATGTGGAAAGGCTAATACATTTTTAGATGGTCCTGTAAATATCATAAACGGAAAATGAGATTCATCAGGTATATCACAAATATTCGGAACTGCTTTTAAATTCCCCAATTCCCCAGATATGATAGTTTTTACTAATATGAACATGTTTGGATCAGGGATGAGTGAAATTGCCGTAACTTTTCACTTTTATGTAAATAAGTAAACAGTATCTATACCTTCAATGTTTACATTATCCTATGGTCAGAATGTGTTTTCTTTTAACATCAAAGGGTTTTGGTCATTACAATGAACTTTTTGGTGATCACAACTTCATATTTCCTATGTATGACATATGTTGGAAATATTTACAAGGGCGCGCTGTTTTTTATGTTGTCGAACTATTGGGTAAAGTTTGTATTTTGCATGATATATGTTACAATGTATGCTTAAATGCGTGAGTAGGGTATGAATTTAAATGAAATGTTAAAGGTTTGGATGGCAATGTTTATAGTTTATGAGGTTGGTGCGAGCGAGTAAAATTAAATGAAATACGCTTATGTTTTGAACTATTAATATAAAGTGATAACACGATATTTATGATGTATTAGTCATAAGACTGCCTATGAGAACATAATCGAAGACACGGTTTATTACATGCCTACCAATAACAAGAGCTGAGAAGAATAAATAAGCGTGAAATCCAAAGCCATACTTAAAACATGAGAGAAACAACCAGGCACAGCAATAGGTTTTCACGGGCGGATGAAACTACGCTTCGCGTGAGGTGTAACTTTCACGACGAGGCGACACGTTACACAGGAGACATGTGATCGACATGCATGCAGCGACGTGTTTGTACGCAGAAACGTGTTTGTACGGAACGTGGGAAACAAGGCGAAGTAAAGGATGAACGATTTTGCAAATTGATCTATGAAGGAGGGAGCCGCAACACACTGCGAGAAGCACCATGGCTCTCCAGACCTGTAAAACATTACCAGAACCATGCTACAAATAATAAGAATCTAGTCTTACTACGCTATGCATTGTTGAAATACTAAATTCTGAAGCAAATCGCGAAGAAATGCTTCAGATTTCATTATAGATTCCTACTTTTTCTGGATAATAAAGGTCAAATTTTAGGCAAAAGTCACCTGGAAATTTTATTGAATGGGACGGATCTCTCTGATTTAATCTGCCGGGAAAAGATGTGTAACTGGACACCGGATTATTTAGTCACAGATGAAAACTGGCGGAAATTGTAATGAATCGAGGCAGTTTAAATCACAGCTTGAATGCTAGAGAAATGCGGTCATGGCTTTATGCAGGCAGGGGAGCGAACCTTTGCAGGATTGGACTAATTCATCCGGTGGACCTACATTCAGGTCACATGATTATGGTAACAACATGCGGCAAGGGGAGCTAGGGAATGGTTTCAGCAGAGGCCATGGTAAGTTCAATAGAGGCACAAAGTTGGGTCGCGTGGTGAAGAATGGACAATGTTCCGTCGGAGTTTTTCTGGTGCTTTTCTTCGGGTTTGTTGGCTTGACATTACTGGGAGGTCATTACGGTATTAGCGATAAAGGTCGACCTCCTGGATCCCTGGTTAATTAAGAAGTCTGAATTTAATGCATGTGTGAATGTTTGCTTAAAATATGAAGGACTGCAATTTTGTTCTTTCTATTGTTTGTTTAAATATATTTTGAAATAAAATGCTTTCATCTAACTATTAACAGAACAAAATGTACCTGGTATCTTATATCTAGAAAATTTAAATTAAAAAAAGACGGCATTCATTACCAAACAGTCATAGGCTTAAGGCTGATAACATCTGCCAAACCTAAAATTAACAATGTTTACACTAGGGATACAAACAGTAGAGAACCTAAGTTGGGGGCCCAAAATGGAGTTAGCTTCAGTAGAATTTGCATTATCCTTAGCTTCAGTAGAATTTCTCCTTGGAATATTCAGGTGGTAAGCTAGCAGCAACCAACTGTACAAAATATAAATGTAAGAACCTTTGAACAAATAATTGAAAGTAAATTACTTAGCAGATAGAAACTGATGGAGAATCTGAGAGAGATCATACCTGTTCAGCCTGCATAGCTTCTTGGAAGTTCTTTCTGGGCAAGCTTTTCACTTTTCAGTCAGCAGTATCGAATCTTTTAAGCCAAAGGAAAGGGAAATCCCATATTAGAAACTCTTAAGCTAGCCAGTATCAATTTGAACATCTTTATTAAGAAAGCGCTTGCTGTCACTGCCAGATAAGAGATACATTTTTTTTTTATTTCATAATTCACTCTTGGGGAGGGCTATCTTTCCTTTGCATCTATTGGGATAAGTGTCTTATTACGCAAGAAAGCTATTTCCAGTTTTTCTGTACGCTTTTCTGACCTTAAGCATATAAAATAGATTAGAGGATTGGATCTATAGTGCCTAAAGCTAGTGATAGCGGATTAGAGAATTCATTTCTTTCTAGTCATGAGTCCTCCCATTTATACTCTTAATAGGATTACCTGGAATGCTGAGCTACCAAACAAGCCAACGAGCGAGTTCGAGTGCTTCTGCCTCTGCTTGCGAGCCTGTCCTAAGATAATAACTTATCCCCGAAAGATAGAGTTCCCTGCCAGAGCTATTGGGAGTTCTCTTGTGAGTTCCCCGCCATCCCGACCAGAGCTATTAAGTTAGATGACTTAATCCAGTACCAGTAAGTAAGGAAGCCCCTTTGAAAGCATTATTCCCTGGCTTCAATCAGAAAGAGACAAAATAAGCACGACTAACTCGAAATTTCTATGGAAATATGTACAGTGTAGATGCATGTAAATTAAGTATTCATAGGTTATTATCTCTAAGCCCTAAAGAAAGCTCATCATACGATCCTTTTGATTTGAATTTTGCAGAAATATTTTCCAAATTTGAAGATGAAAGGGAAAAGCTACTCATTCGATAGGAACAACAGCGTGAGAGCGTCCTTCAGCTTTCTCAGCCCCGCCTGAATTTATTTCGCTCATCCTTGCAGGAAAGAAAGAAAAGGGCGCCCTTGCAGAATTGCAGAAAGCTTAACATTTTGAGGCGACCCGGCTTTGGCAATTCTGGACAGCCTATTTCCCTCTTGGCAAATCATTACAGGGTTCGGTTTCAGAACTTCATGTCAAAGACGTGTCATGTAAACAGAAGAACAGTGCGACACCTAACAGTTGTGGCAGTTGTGGTGGCATCAGTGCGGTGGTGCTTCTCTACCATAAGATGGTTGTCTATTATACGAAACATATTTTGATTAACATAAAATGCCTCAGATTTAATGCTGGCATTAGTCCAGCATTAACATGAGACCGTTGACGGTCAGCCATAATGAACTGGGCCTAAATAGCAATTTAGCCTATGCTCGGGCCTCTTCCGCCTCGGGAAGAGGCCAAATAAGATGGCAAAGCTTCAGCGCGGAATAAAACTTTGGCTATCTGCGCACATCACCGCACAACACATTTCCGAACTTTATACTAATCACCGAATAACACACTAATAAAACTGCAAACTAATGCTAAGTCGAAGCTGTTCGATTACTATAGTCCCTGCCAATTGCCAGATGGCAGGGACTAAAAATACAACGAAGAAAGAAAGGAAATAAAAAGTAGTGCGCTACCTGAAAATACAAGGATTGTGATGAGGTGCACTGATTGACCCCATGAATGCCACGTATGTAGAGGTTTCAGAAAAAGGGGATGCCCGTGGCTTTTGTCTCGTAGTAGTGAAACCCAAAATTCACATTAATAAGTAATAATGCTAATGAAGGTTGTAGATGCAGTTAAAAAAAGGAAATAATAAGCAAAATGAATCCCTCCCTAACATGATAGTTGGGCTACCTCCTGGAAACAGAAACAATAAGCATTTAATTAGAATCCCTCCCTAATATGATGGTTGGGCTTCCTCTTGGAAACCCAAACACAATAGCAAGCATTAAATTCAAAACAAATCTTATCTAAAGTATAATTCTCGACAAAAAAACTTCAATTATAAATTATCGTAAGTGTACAAAGTCACACAGTCCAGAAGATTGTTGTAGGAGTTCCATTGAAGGAAACTAATGCCAACCCAAAGTCACAATATATTTAGTTCATCATCTAAAGTCAAGGAATTGTTTTTTGTGACACTCACATAAAAATATTGTTGTAGGAAAACAAAGTACCTTCAAAATTTGTTTTGTTCCACATAGTTCAAAAAACAAAGTATCTTCAAAATTTGTTTTGTTGCACACAAAATTAGTTTATGTTTGGACCCTCACAACCTAGTGAACACCTTAGAAGCTAGAGCGATGCACAATCAAGTTATTAAAGTTTAACACATATGAATTATTTTTGTCCTCTTCTGATGAGGAGATGCATTAATTGTGGGAGTGGAATTCTCATCACATTGAACACCCTCCTCATTATTTATGTCTCCCATTCGTGGAAATTCAACAATGGTTTCCTGCCAAGGTTCAGGAATGACAATTGAATTATTGTGTGCAACAACCGAATCATCATGTGCTTGTATCTCATCCTCATGCTCACTCCCATATGTTTCACCTGATGATTTTGATTTTTGGGATTCCTATACAAAACACACTTTAACTTGTTAGAATAACATTATACCTCCAATTAAATTATTACATTATTCATCAAATATTATAAACAACTAACCTCAGATTCATAACTAGTAATTAATTTTTTCCCTCGATATATCATGTGTTGTCGAAGACCTTGGGAACCATGTAATAAAGAATATTTTAAGTCTTCCTCTGAAGCTTCCTTTTGAAACTGGTGAACCTACATTAACAAAGATAATCATATTTATAAGGTAAAATAACTAACAAGATACAATTAACTCAATGCGACCATGGTTATTTTGCCTAAAATAGCAAATATAATAGATGGAAATATCACTTACCATGCCACCATGAATATTATTATATCCACCAGAGCCTAATTTGTGAGATCCAATTCTTGACACCCTAGCTTCGGTTGCTTTTGTTGTATCTCAAAGGCATCTCTTAGCTCCACCTTGTCGAGATGGCTTATAGTTTAGATTATCGTGGACTTTCCTCTTAAATTTGGCATCTTTCATAAGTTCATCCCACATCACTTGGTTGTGATCCAATATGGACGTGGATACATCAAGTTTTTTGTCAACTTTGACCTTAAATTGTCTCTTTTTGAGTGAATGTATTTACTTGCAATCTCTAAAATAATTTCCTTATCAAATCAAGGATTACCTATTGCTACTACACCATCTTAAATAGTTCTTGTTTTTGAGCATTTGTTTGTTTCATCCAATCAATTTGGATGGTATTTCCAAATAATTGTTCTACACGATGAAAAATAAAGTGATAAAATTTTAACCCCATTTCATCCTTCAAGATATCTCCTTTTGAATTGAGCAAGATTGTAACTTCTTGCATTCCTTTTATGGTCACTGATGATATTGTTGTAGTCTTGGGGGTTGAGGTAGATTCCCTTATAGGTACATTAGGCACTTTGTCACTTATTTCCTGCATTTACAATGAAATTGTGGAACTATTAAGAACCCAACCAAAATATGAAACTATTTTCATTTCTAAAATAATTATCCTAAACATAACAAATGAAATTATAAAAAAAATAAGTAATTTTACCTATTGATCTAAGGTAGGATCTATAGTCTCCAACAATGGAATTTTCCATAATCGAATTTATTCAATTATTTCTTGTCTTATTTGAACATTTTCAGGAATACCTGGTAGGAGCCTTCACATTCTTTTTTTTGATTCCATAAGACTCCTCAAAGAAACTTGTTCTGGTCTTGGTGGGAGAATTATGACTAAACCAACATTTGATGTAAAGGGAATGTTATGGGGTTCTTGTCTAGGTGTAGAGGGCATAACATGACCCTCTATACCAACAAATTATATACTTGTTGGAGTCACCCTAGAAACATCCTACAAGGCACAGATATAAATAATAAGATGGAATAATAGATGAATAATGTTGAAGTATGTAACTAGGTTCGGTCTTGATAATGACATATGTAATCACAATTTTATGTAATTTATGTAAAAAAGGAAAAATAAGATTGTTTTTTTTATGCTTGTGGCATGGGTTTCATGCTCAAGGAATTGTATTCTAGATCGAGCTCCCATTGTGAGCTCTTAGGAATGGTCATTTATTCATTGTGATAAAGACCCATTTGAGCATGTTAAATATGGCACATAATATTTTGTTTGAGTCAAATAGAGTCAAATAACCCTCCAGGACCAAGTCGAAATGTTCCATAAGAAATCATATTATAACTTGATGGAACACATGAAGAAGCAAGTTCCATTATAGAATGGCAATATCTCGGAAGACTCATTAAAAGAAGGTCATGAAAATGGAAAATGATCAATGACATGTACAATACCATTGCAAAGAATCCTGGCAACCAAAATAATAAGAACTACATGTAGGTGTCAATGAGGTGTGTATAATATTTTTCTTTTTTAAAGGTCCATCATAAGATGTAGTAGGGTTGAAGTTATGGGTTTATATTTTAAGAAAACCCTAATCTTTAGAAACCTTGATCTTAAGGTATTTGTTCCCTATGATTTGATTTCTAGGGCATGGGATAAGCTCTAGAATGACATAAAGGGAAAAGTGTATGATCTATGGTTTGAATTTAAGAAAATATTAAATGACCTTTTGATTACATAAAATCATATAAAAGTAACTTGACATCATGTTTCGGTATCATAATTTTCTTGGGTTACTTGCTAAAATAGAATTACAAGTAAAATAAGTAAAAAATGGATGGGGTGATCCATTGAAAGACATGATGAAAGAAGGGAACTATACAAACCCTTAGAAGCTATTCATAATATAGATGAATAGTAAGGAAAAAGTAAAAGATGAAAGACCTTTTCCATGGTTGAATGCATCTTAGTAAGAATGCATCATGGTAAGCATACAAACTAGAGAAAGAGCTCATAGCTGAAGCAAAAGTCTACATACTGGTAGCAGTCATCATAGGACAATGTAGCTGTTGGTAACCTCATAAATCATTGAGTCATTGTCATAAAGACCCATTTGGGCTTGTTACATATTGAATAGAATATTTTTTTTTGAGTCAAATAGACTCAAATTACCCTCTAGGAAAAATTCGAAATGTTAACAATAAGTTGGCTCAAAAGACAGTAATATGGAGGCTATAAAAGGAGAGTTTTCCCTAATTTGTTAGGGCATCAACCACACACAAGAAACTCTAAAATCAACAAAGTTTAGAACAAGACGAGAGAGGCATATGATTCATATTATCTTTGGGTAAGTATACAACTATCATCACTGAAAGGAAGTTTCTTGCTCAAGCCGAGTTGCCAAGAATTGAAGGTGAAGTCAAGCAAAGAAGAAGGAAGAGGAATTTGATCAATTTCTACTCTTGTTATGGTCTGGTAATTGTTTGATGAATAAGAACTCTAATAAAAAACAATTGAAAGGAAAATCTAATCTAAATAAGTAAAAATACATCATAAGCAATTATTAAAAAATTAAATCACCTTCATTGTTATACCCTAGATTTCTCACGAAATAACATAATAAAACTCACATAAATAGATGGTTAAATCTTACATTTTCCATAACATTCGATGTATATGGGGGAATTAATGATCCCTGCATGCCAACATTGGGTGTATTGATGGGCATAAATGAATCCTGCATTCCAACAAAATGCACGCTTAGAAAAAACACAAATATTAATAAATAGATATAGTGAAATAAGTTAATTAAGTGCACTATAATATTGATCAAGCTTTACCACTAGCATTACCTTAGATGTATTAAAAGGTGTTATAGGGGTTGGAACAACTTTAGAGATTGCATGCATTCCACAAACATAAATTAGCATAATATAATAAGGAACATAAGATAATTGAACCTATAAAAGACAATATTCAATCTTACCTCATGCATCATCATAGGAACATCTTGCCCTCATGCATTTCTTAACATTTCCATAAAAGTAGTTAATATCATTGAATCCCCCATACTAGAATTAGTAACACCCATGGGCACATTCTTAAAAAAACACATAATAACATAAAAATAAGAAAACCTTGATTTGAGAACATATGCAAGTGACATTAATAACACAATTCAAATTCACTATCACATGAACAATAACATACACAAATTTCAATATGTTTAAATACATGAAAAAAACATCAACAATACTCAATATGAAAAGTTTTTTTAGGTTTATAGTGTTGTGTTTCTCTTCTCTAGGTGTTGATGGCATAAAGTAAAGGTTTTCAAAATTTCAATTAAGGAATTGAGGTGTGGTAGATCAAGTGCCTCCACCAAATATATTTGTCTTTCAAGTAAAACCTTAAACATTTAAATTACTTAATTTTTATTACAATTAAAAACTCAATACTTAACTTGTAAAGAAAAATTATATTTTATTGAATCCTTACAACTAAAGTAAACATAGTGATAAAAAAATATCATCCTCAAAAGTAAAACCTTAAACATTCAAATTACTTAATGTTGATTACAATTAAAAACTCAATGCTTAACTTGTAAAGAAAAATTATATTGTATTGAATCCTTAAAACTATCTTAAAATAAACATAGTGATCAAAAAATTTCATCCTTGCATGAAATCTCCTCATCTAATGTCATATATACCCCATCATTAAAAGACCCTAAATCCATAAATAAATTAATACCATCATTTTCATAGTCTTCATCACCTTCAACTATAGGTAAATTAAAATCAATAAATTCATCATCTTCCTGTGCTTGATGCCCATGTGGTTGCTCATGTCCTTCACACACTTTAGTAAACTCGTCCTTGTCTTCGTCTTGGTCATATGAATCATTGACAATAAATTCTTCATCATCTCCATCTTGGTCATCTATGTCTTCAAGGGGAACTTTTGCATCTTCAAGTAAATCATGGTCGTCTACATATTGAACAAATGTTACTCTTCATCCTCTTGTATCATAATCAATCACAAATGACCAACCAGGTTGTTCTAAATTTGGAATGAGAAAATTTTGGTTACATTGACTTGGAAACACATAAGGTTCAGAAGTGGCTTCAAACTTAGATGTATTGATCATATGGAATCCATTATTTTGGAGAGAGATAGTTTTTTTTTCTCCCACTTCGATAAGCTTGTACGATTGAACATGAAAAATAAATTTCTTGAAAGACATAAAATCAAGCTTTATAATGTCCTCCAACAATCCATAGTAGCGAAGTGTGCTTGTGATTGGTTGTCTATAATTTTCATGTGAACGACATTCCACCTCAAATGATGCTAAAACTCCACAATAATAAGTTTTTCTCTTTTCATCAACGTTTCTGATGTGAAAATGATGACCAAAATTCCAATTTTTTTTGTAATATCTTACATAAATTCATATAAATATCAACTAATTAGATTCAAGGATATGAAATCTAACAAAAAATTTATTAAATATATGTAATATATTAATATATATCACCTGCCCATTTATAGATCCTTTAATGAAATTCAATTGTTGTTGTGTTACTCTATCCTTCCCTTTTGTTGCCCCATGTTCAATATTGGTCTTTAGCTAATTCTGAGGTCATCTCCCTGGCCACTTTCTTTTATGGCTTGCAGGAAATCCTCGAGTAGTGTTTTGACCACTTCTATTATATATATCGGCCCATGCATTTTCATTTTCTAATTTCTTTTTTTTCAGTGTACTTATCCATCCATTCCACCATAAAGTCAAAATTGTATGCAACATACAAATGTAATGCCTCCGACTCCTTAGCATCTACAATGAAAAATGCATTTGTTCAATTAATTAGTAATTATTTAAAGCCATGTAATATAAAATTTAAGAAAAAAAAAATCATACTAACATTTTTTTATACCTTTTATCCCATTTGAAGTCCCTTCACTCTATTTTTTCTCCTTCAAATGATTGAGATTGGTTATAATTTCATAATCAGAGAGCTTCAATATGCAATTGAGGTAAGTACTCACTCAAATGAACCATTTCCTAGAAAGCCATGTACCCCTCAACTATGGACCCTTCTGGTTGAGCCTTTTGCCTCACAAATTGTTTTAAGACCTTCATATATCTCTCCACAAGCCACATTGTTCGAATATGAATAGGGCCACACTGTTCAATCTGTAGGAATTTACAGGGTAAGTTCCTCAGAAAGAACACCAAAAGGACACCGCTCACAACCAAATCTCAAATCAATACACCAGTATTTTTGACGTGGTTAAAACCCTCAAAGAGGGAAACAGTCCACGGCCTGAGCCAACGTGGCCACTTTAGGCAATTTATTAATCAAAGAATGAAAATTTACATAAGCTTTCTCTCATAGACGGATTACCCGAACAATGACCCTCCATGCGCTTTAAATAGAACTCATGGACCAATCGGGTGTCAAGCCATGGATCAAGTGTCGGTAATACTGAGGAGAGAGTGAACCGTCAGATCACTACATATCGTGACCGTCGGATTGTAAGTTACAAAATGTACAACGGTAAAGAAACACACTTTACCTAACTCTATACCTAACTCTATATTAGACCAAGTTGAACTTAACTATTTCCTATGTGTCGGAATATCCTAACATCCCCCCTTAAGAACAACTTGGGATAGGATTGAAGGATTTACAAATATGACACAATAGGAGAAGGAAGGAGGCACTAGAGCCTATCCCCCCTTAGTGACAACTTCCTGAACTCCAAGCATATATCGAAGTTTAGTGAACTTCGCCTCTGTGAGAGCCTTTGTGAAGATGTCTGCAACCTGATCATCTGTTGAACAATATTGCACTTCAAGAACATGGTCATGAATGAGCTTTCTGATGAAGTGCATGTGTAGTTCAATGTGTTTGCTATGCTGATGCTGGACTGGATCTTTGCATAGCTGAATGGCACTTTGATTATCACACCAAAGTGTGGTTGGATGCTGCTGCTCAAAGCCAAACTCTGATAGGATCTGAGGAAGCCACAAGGCTTCCTTACTAGCTTCCACGGCACCACGATACTCTGCTTCTGCTGAGGAAAGAGAAATGGCAGCCTGTTTCTTACAAGCCCATGTAATAGGTCCTGAACCAAGAGTGAAGACATAACCGGCAGTAGACTTCCAATAATCAGGGTCACCAGCCCAATCAGAATCAGTGAAACCAACTAATAGAGGAGCTGCTTTGGCACTGTAATGAATCCCAAACTGTACTCTACCTCGAACATAATGAAGCATTCTTTTAGCTGCTTTCCAATGAATTTCACGGGGGTTTTGCATAAAACGAGCAACAAGGCCAACAGAAAAGGAAAGGTCAGGACGAGTATGGGTTAAATACAAGAGTTTTCCTACAAGTTGACGGTATAAGGTAGCATCAACTTTAGGAGAAGTACAAGAGACTGAAAGTTTGACTCCAGACTGAAAGGGAGAAGGGGCTGGCTTACAGTCTTCCATGTGAAAATGACGAAGAATATCACAAGCATACTTGGACTGGGAAAGGGAAATACCCTCCTTGGATTGCAAGACTTGAAGACTGAGAAAATAGTGTAAGTGTCCTAAGTCTGTCATTTCAAATTTCTTTTTAAGGCTGGACTTCACATGGTTTATAAGGTTGGGATCACTACCAGTAAGAATAAGATCATCAACATAAAGAACAAGGATGATAAGAAAGTTGCTCACTTTCTTGTTGTAGACAGTATTGTTAGAATAACACCTAAAAAAGCCAGATTCTAAAAGAAAGCTATCCATTTTGGCATACCAAGCCCGAGGAGCTTGCTTGAGACCATAAAGAGATTTCTTAAGTCGACATACAAGGCTGGAGTCTGTTTGGATGAAGCCAATGGGTTGTTCCATATAGATTTCTTCATGCAAGTCCCCATGCAAGAAGTCAGATTTAACATCCATCTGATGGACTTCCCATTTTAAAGAGGCAGCAAGGGAAAGAACAAGGCGGATAGAGTTCATTTTGGCAACAGGGGAGAAGGTTTTAGTGTAGTCAATGCCTTCAACCTGTGAAAAGCCCTTAGCAACAAGACGAGCTTTATGTTTATCAACTTTCCCATCTGGTCCATACTTGGTTCTGTAAACCCATTTACATCTAACAAGTTTGCGTCACTTTGGTAGAGGAACAAGATCCCATGTATCATTTGCCAACAACCATGTAGGAATTTACAGGGTAAGTTCCTCAGAAAGAACACCAAAAGGACACCGCTCACAACCAGATCTCAAATCAATACACCAGTATTTTTGACGTGGTTAAAACCCTCAAAGAGGGAAACAGTCCACGGCCTGAGCCAACGTGGCCACTTCAGGCAATTTATTAATCAAAGAATGAAAATTTACATAAGCTTTCTCTCATAGACGGATTACCCGAACAATGACCCTCCATGCGCTTTAAATAGAACTCATGGACCAATCGGGTGTCAAGCCACGGATCAAGTGTCGGTAATACTGAGGAGAGAGTGAACCATCGGATCACTACATATCGTGACCGTCGGATTGTAAGTTACAAAATGTACAACGGTAAAGAAACACACTTTACCTAACTCTATACTAGACCAAGTTGAACTTAACTATTTCCTATGTGTCGGAATATCCTAACACAATCTCTTCTACTAGGTGTACAAGGTAGTGCTCTTGAGAATTAAAAAAGCTTGGAGGGAAGCACATTTGAATATCACACATCAAAAGTGAAACATTCCTCTTCCAATACTTCAATTCATCCTGATGTATCTCTTTAGATGAGACCCACGTACAAGTATTACCAATTACAATAAATACTTGTGATTTCTTGTAAACTAAAAGTAGAAACTCATATAAAGGCATAACCAATGATGCACTTCAAATGATAAGAGTAATGGAAGAGTATGCATGATGGATTCAGAAATACCTCATATATTTACATAATTTGTAAGTAGTCAAAGTGACATTGTGGTCAAAATTACTTGGTATTGTTGTAGGAAACACATACCACATGACCATTAGCAAATAACCATGTTCAAATATGCATGAACTGATTTTATTACTATACTAGCATGTCCATTAACAAATAACCATGTTCAAACATGCATTTTCTAATTTTATTACAAAACTAGCATGACCATTAACAAATAACCATGTTCAAATATGCATGAACTGATATTATCACTAGGATCTACAATTTTCTAATTAAGTTTCCAACAAATATAACATGTGACAACGTTACCATTATCCAATTGTGCCAATCATGTGTTTTTAGGCCTGAGAACTTTGATCCATCTCTTGTGAATAAGTTTTCTAATGTCACACTAAAGCCATAAGGAAATCTTATACTTTTCATAGTAGAAATTATGTTTTCTTTCTCTTTTGATGTAAACATCCATGGAGCATGAACATATGAGTTGTCTTTGTGCAACCACATGTTCGGCATGATATTGGTAACTCGAAGGTCCTTTCTTAACTTTATTTGTGCTTCAAGGTTATTTCCATTTATATGTTTCCACAAGCACTCTACCACATTTTTTCTGATGTGAATAGTATCGAATAGGTGGGCGATTGGCAAGCTCTCATAATATTCTAATTTGTAGAAAATATAGAGTCTTTTCTTTGCTAGGGGAAAACCTGTCCCTTCTTTTTTGTCATACATCACTTTCCACCTGGGAGTGTTCATCTTTATTGGATTCCTCATTTCCACTTCCTTTCCATTGAACTTATGTTTATCACGCACTCGATAACGATGATTTTGTGGTAAGAATTGTCTATACTCACCATAGACAATTTTATTGAGATCCCTTAACTGTTTATGCAAAAAATTTGGCCCACATGATGGAAAGCCATGTTTCCGCTTTGTTTGTAGTCACAAAATAATATTGGAAACCACATTTAGGAAATTCTAAAATGAACACAATAATTATAAATTTAATTTATATTATATTACCACAACAAATAGAGAGCCCCGTGCCATCATGAATTGTCCAGATAAGAGTCGTATGAAATAGGAAGTTTCTATCATTGATAGATCTTGATACATCAAACATATTTACACCATCCCATAATTCATGAAGATCATCAATGAGGGGCTCCATGTATACATCCATATCCTTTACCTGATATTTCCCTAAGTAAACAAAGAGTTCTTTATTAGCATTAACTAAATTGGAATATTTTTATATAATCTTCAAGAGAGCATTGCATTCATATGTTCTAGTACCTGGTATGATAAGAGTTAACATTGCATGTTCCTTTTTCATTGCCATCCAAGGGGGAATATTGTTGTTTATAATTATCTCCAGCTAAACAAAATATGTTGTTCTAAGATGTCCAAAAGGATTGATGCCCTCCATTTTTAGAGAAATTCTTGCATTCCTTGGCTCATTTCTTAAATGTGGCCATTTTACCTCAATCTCTTTCCAATATTTACTATCCGCAACCATATGGATGACATCATCTTGGCTCCTCCCTTGTGCATGATAATACATATATTTTTCCAACTCTTTGCATTTGAACATTCTCTCAAACCTTGGCTTTAGTGGAATGTGTCATAGTACTTTATAAGGAACCTTCTTCGATACTTGATCTTGATGATACTTATTTGTGTGACACATTGGGCATTGTTGTAAATTTGCGTTAGCTCCATATTAAAATATATGGTCATTTCGGCATGCATAATATGTCTTGTACTCCATTCCAATGTATCTCATTATTGAATATACTTTTCTATGAGAATGAGGCAACTTATTATCCTTTGGAAGTATTTTGTTTGCTAAAAGTATGCATAGTGCAACAACTAATTTTTATAAGTATACACAATATTCAAAACTTTTAAGATATCTACAACATTAATTTATAGGAATATCAATCCAACCTTAAATTTATCAGTAAAGCATGTGTTTGTTAATCCATGTGTAACCTTCAAGTTCAACAACAACATAAGTGTCACCAATATAGAAGATTCAACATTCGCATAAAGAGGTGTCCTAGCCAACTGAGATGGCAGTCAATAAACAACTTCTTCAAAAGATGTGTAGAAGTCTTGGATAAATTCATTGGCACCAGCCTCATTTATTTGTGAAGTGGGTTCATCCATAAATGTGTCTTGTCCTTCATCTTGGGAGTCGCTATTATCAATATCATTCATTGGTTCTTCAGGAATATTAGGAACTAGAAGCGGATTTTCATACATAAAAAAATCAAATGAAATGATCACTAATAATCTATTAAATAATGTGAAAAATGTGAATTCACCAAGATAGTGACCTTGTGAAGAAGTTTGTAGTCTTAGATATCCCTGTCTTAGTCTATAGAAGTAAAATTTGTAGGCTATAAATGGTTTGGGATCCAATGGTGGGACCCACTTCTAACTCCATCAGCGAGAAAGATTGTGATCGAAAAAACGACCTGAAACTCTTTTGGATGGATCTAACCCCTACGCCACCACGAAAAAAAGTGTAAGCTCCATGGTCCAATACCAACAAGCCTTCTTTTCTTTACTTTCTTATTTTGGCACATTTTGCAACTACAATATATCATTTCATTGAAGTATTCATTTGTATCTGGAGTAGGTATTCTTGCCCGTTCATCTGAATATTCAGATGATGATGTGTTATTTCCCTTAATGCACCATGTTTTCTAAACAATAAAACTACAACCTTTAACTTGAGTATTAATTTTTTTCAAGAGAACATGACTAATGAATAAACCTAGGGAGTGAATCTATGAATATGTAGGTTTTCAGTGTATTTTTTGGCTCTTTGATCACTTGATTGTTTGTACTTTTGTTTTTTTTTTGTTTCAACGTAGTGTTTAGTGCTTATTTAAGAATTAGATATGAAAAAAACTGAGATCTAGGTTCAAAAACCTAAACAAAACTCTACCAATGTGTTGAGTGAGCATTGAAGATCTATCCAACACTTTCAGGCAAGCTTATCAAAGTGTTCCAACAAGCCTCTAACTGGTCACAAACAAACTTTTGAAGTATCATTTTAAAGTTATTTCTAAAATTAAATCCAACCTTTAACTAAATCAACAACATAAATACTACAAATACCAAAAGTAACATAAATACCTGGTCTGCCATTTTGTATAGAATAACGTAACAGAAATCTACAAAAAAAAGTTTGTGGATGCTAGTTAGGACCATTACATAAATAAATGTTGAAATATATGACAATGTGTAAAACCATACAATTATTCTAAAATATGTTGGTTTAAAATTTTATGCATGTAATTCAATTGAGGTAGTTCTCTGATTGAAGTAAGTTATCCATTTGTTTGAATGCCATACTTGACCTAGGCACCTTACCTCCTTGCTTTTCCCTAGCTAGTAGGATAAAGACATTTACTATTGTTATAAGACTGTATAATCCTTACAATCAAGGTTTGATAGAGTTTGACAATTTTTTACTATTCTCTTGCTGATTATAAATTTTTCTCTAAATATGATTATATAAGACCTGCAATCGAGGTTTGACAACTGTGGCCATATCTTGGAAATTATCAGAAAAGATATAAAAGAAACAAATCTAATCATTCAAATGGAGAAAGAAGATTTATGATCAGTCAAATAGGGAAAAAAGATTTGTTAATGAAAAAATTGAAGGCCAAGAAGAATCTGCTTAGAATCGCTGAAAGTGAAGACCAAGAAGAATGTTTTTAGAATGCCCAGTAATGGAGATGTTCACTTCACACATGCTAATGTCACCCTTGCAAGCATGAAGTTGGCTTACAAGCCCACCAAAGATCTCCAAATAGGTTCGAAGAAGTTTGTGAAATGGTACTTGAGGTATTACGATGTACCTGGTTTGATGTATTGATGAAAGAATTGAAACTGCTAAATGATACATTACCCCAATGAGATTATTGTGCTACTAGGATTTACCATATTGTCAATGAAAAGAATGAAATTTTTGGGATGGGGTCACGTGGGTCAGTTTTGGGGTTAAGATAACCCAATTTTTGATGTATTTTTGTCAGAAATGTCAATTCTCCACGATTTGTGGATGCAGAATGCGTAGATGATTAGGAGTCAAAGGGGTTTTAGCCCCTTGTTTATGTAAAGTTTGAATCAGAATTAAGATCCAGCCATGGTCTGCAGACCATGGGATTGTATGAAAAAGGGTAGAAATATGTGTGTATTAGAGAGTCTAAGGCATATGTTGTAGGTCTATGGCTTGGGTGAAGAAAAGGGAAAGTAAGAAGCGAGTAGGTAGAAGGAAGAAGGCTTCATAGCTAAGTGCGGGGAGGCCTAAAGTAGAGTGTGCAACTGAGTGTGTGGACTGCTGCAGCTGAGTGCGTAGGGAAGTTTTGAGTATGTATTGTGAACTTGAAATCAATAAAGAGTTGTTTATGAAGAAATATTGGGTATTGTTGTTTACTCCTATTTATGACATATGCTATTGATGAATAATATCTTTATCGAATATTTATCTAATGATGCATAATTCTCTTTAATAAGACTTAATAATTGTACGCAATGCATGTTAAGTACTTTCACGAAGTCTCCAAATAATTATGTTATGTTCAATAATAACCTAAGTAGATCTGTGCAAACACTATGTTAGGGTTGTTTTCTGGTGCATGTAAGTGGATAAATTGACTGTTAAGGATCCACAAAGACAAACCATAGACCTTCACGAAGGTCTAAAGGTTGTTTAAATAAAGTTTCAGTACCGAGCCCTCGGGGCTTATAGATTTGCGTGAAGGCAGATCTAGGGCTCTAGAAAACATCACACTGATCTTTGGATGCGGAAAATTAGTTCCAACATCCCCCCATACTGCTTCGGGTGAGACTGCAGCCTGCGCTACACTTGTTGTTGCCAAAAGGGCTAGTAGTGTAGGGTTTTGTTGGTTGGCACAACTAACTCTGAACCTGGGTCAGGACCCCCTAAGCTAATAGAAATTATTGAATGATATATGCTCTACAAAAACTACTAACGAATAGTATTGTTCACTAAAAAATACAACAATTATGTTGGATTAAATTGTAGACTAGAGGAGGAAATTTATTTGCTACAAGAAAAATCACCCTCGATCACTAAAGTTCTACACATTTATTTTCTCTCAAAGTCTATAAATATTGTCCAATATGTCACAATTCCTTACACTAAGTCTGTAAATAAGACTCGGCAATCAGTTGAAGTATAACATAAATGAAAGTGATTTCCATTTGGAAATTACCAGCTCAAAACAGTCAAAAGTAGAGCACAGTCACATTTACCCATCTAGATCTAAATACAATCATTAATATAGACAAGGTCATGTTTATTCATTTGCATGTAAAATTGCTATGTAGCTGTACTATTGAGTAACTGTCTTATTGAGGGAATTATGAAGATTACAAGTCCTAGAAGAAGCAATGAGAAGATGTCCTATTCTATATGTTATAGCCATAGTTTAATGATGCCTCATTTTTAACTAGAAAACAATGGAAATTCAGGGACGATATTGATAAAATCTGGTGGAAAATTTTGGAAATCTAGGTTATAGCTATCCAGCTTCAAGATTTTGGTTTCCCTAGGGGGTTTTGATGGTGTTGAATAGATTTCCACCATCAAAAATACCATTCATACACTCCTACTATTATATTTTCAAAAAACAAATGGCTAGATTCCAACAATTTTTTACCATCTGGGAAAAAATTAACGCCTCGGTAAATAACAACATATATTATATGCTTTCAGTACTTTTACTATCTTGTGCCTATAATTCAACTTTCAAGGTGCATATATTTTGTCTTCTGTTGACTACTATTTTTAGTTTCCTATTATATTTTGAAAAAATAAATGGCCAGGTTCCAGCAATTTTTTACCATCCGGGAAAAATTAACACCTCGGTAAACAACAACATATGTTATATACACATCTAGGACTTTATATAATAGGTGAGAAGATAATGAGCCTTTAATTGATTAGGGAGTGTGCTTCATCGAGCATTTTTGACATGAGAAAGGAGCTTTTATTTTATTCCCTTGAAGCATACTTCCAAGTAGGTTTGGTCAAAGAACTCACTTTTGAAGGCACACCAGGGTTGTGGGGGTGACTTTGAAGTAACCTTTATTGTGTTGCAACAACCATTAAAGATCTGGGTAATATCCTCTTCATTTGCCTTGTATTTGATGTTCAAAATTTTCTATAGAAAGATTTATCTATACTTAGTTCTTAATTATGTGTAGGAAGGATAGAGATGGGTATATATTTATTTAGAGGGCCAAAAAAGAGCTAGTAGGATTGTAACAGTAAATGGTCCATTTATACAGCAAATGGTAGGGTGTCCGACATGGTCAAGGGAAGGGTAATTTTTTATTTTTGATATAAACTGTAGGGAAGAATTCATGTGCTTGTCTAAGTGCTCAAACTTTATCCCTATTGGTTATACCCTAAATAGTATAGTGGGATGTTAGAATAAATCGCCTGTCTGATATGTGTAGTAGTGTTCTTTTCAACAACATCATTGTATTCCTATGTAGGGGAGGCACAATTGTATTTCCGAAAGTTTCACAATTACCACTCTCGAGGGTTGTGGAGCATGTACCTGATGTTTCCTTTCTTCCAAAAGCTCCACAATAAGCACAAAATGTGCACAAATGGGCAATAGAATGTAGCAACATTGGTTATGTGGGATAAGGTAGATACTAGAATAGTAAGTGGGAGGCTTACACATGCTATTTGTATGGATGTCATAGAGTTGGTAACTTTGCAAATCACATTATTGTTGTTGGAAAAAATCTTCTTTTTCATTCTTCCCTCTCCTCCCTCCCTTGTGGTTCTTTTTTGTGAGACACCTGGTCTCTTTGTTTTTGGGAAAAACTACACTAAATATATGAACCAATGTTTAAGAATTTAATGGTTGGAAATATCACTCAAGTCTAATTGGTAAAGTTTGATTACATGTCTAATCTCCTCCATTTTCTTGGTAAAATTCTTTTGTAGGATTGGCATTGGTACATTCACTATCTAGGCCATTCTCTTATAGAATTTGCGAGCACCATGGTTGGTTATCTAGATTTCTTAGTAGATGGGAGTGTATCCATGGGATGACCAATGGTTCAATCGTTACATTAAGGCTGATTTTTGGTCATGGACTACAACGAGTTCCTAGTCAACCTATACCAATATACGAGCGTTTGTCCCAAACAAACGGTTGGTTCCCATCTAGTATATTGATCCTAATCAGACCTATGTAAGTGAGCAGAGGAGTAACATCATTTGTTAGATAAAATCCAAGCTCTCTCCATAGAATTCATGTTTCATATTCTCTTATTGTTTCTTGGTGACTAATTGTGACTTTATGAAGAATGTAAGATTGACATTGATACCACTTCTATCCAGACCATTCTTCTAGAGAACTAGAAAGCACCATGATTGGGAATCTAGGTATCTCAATATATGTTAGAATGTGTCCATGGGGTGACCAATAATCCAATCCTAATCAATGTTTGGTCCTAGAGTATAATTGGTTACGGAGTGTGCCTCATGAAGAATTTTTGACATGAGCAAGGAGCGTTTTTTTTATTCCCTTGAAACACACTGCCAAGCAGGTTTGGTTGGAGAACTCACTTTTGAAGGCACACCACGGCCGTGGGGGGAGATTTTGAGGTAACCTTAATTGTGATGCAACAACCATTAAAGGTTTGGGTAATATCCTCTTAGTTTTCTTTGTATTTGAAGTTAAAAATTTTGTATAGAAAGATTTATCTATAATTAGTTCTTAATTATGTGTAGGAAGGATAAACATGGGTATATATTTATTTAGAGGGTCAAAAAATAGCTAGTAGGATAGTAACAATAAATGGTCCATTTATACAACAAATGGCAGGGTGTCCAACATGATCAAGGGAAGAGTAGTTTTTATTTTATTTTTGATATGAACCTTAGGGAAGAATTCATGTGCTTGTCTAAGCTCTCAACTATTATCCCTATTGGTTATACCCTGAATAGTATAGTGGGATGTCATAATAAAAACAAAGGCTATCTTACTGCAAATGGCCCGTCTAATATGTGAAGTAATGTTCTTTTCAGCAACATCATTATATTCCTAGGTAGGGGAGGCACAACTTTATTTCCTAAAGTTGCATAGTTACCACTCTCGAGGGTTGTGGAGCCTAAACCTAATGTTTCCTTGCTTCCAAAAGCTTTAGGGCATGCACAAAATGTGCCCAAATGGGCAGTAGCAAGTAGCAACATTGGTTATGTGGAAGAATGTAGGGAGTGTGTATCTTTTTTTTTGTTGTTGTTGTTTTGAGATTGTCTTTCAATTGGGATCTTGACAAGGAGATTTAAGATGCTTTTCAACAACCAGGGAGCATTGAGTTGCTCCTTGAAAGATAGGTAGTGTCCTAGAGCTCCCAATCATGTGTAAAATGCTCGTCTGGGAACCAATACTGTAGAGGGAAACATGACAGATGGAACATGTGCCAATATTAATAGCATGTGTAAGCCTCCCACTTACTATTCTAGTATCTACCTTATCAAAAAAAAAAAAAAATTCCTTTTGATGTTTAATCATAAATTTATGTTATCAAGTCCTAGGCCTCATGGAGTCACCCCCAGGCTTCTGTGTGGCTCTTCATCTTAGGATACATATTAAACTTGATATGGGAATTTTAAAAATTAGTTGTTAGTCAGGGCTTAGGACATGGGGACAAGAGTGGATGCTTGCTTGTGGTTTGTAGATATGGACCCATGTCAAATAATTGCAGTGGTAAAGTCTTGGAATATGCACAATGATGTTGTATGATGGAGTAATAGAGGTCATTTGAGGGAAGAAAGATGTAGTGGGAGATCATGGAATAGTCGTGCGAGGGAATTAGCATTAGTTGAGGTGGGGATGACTTCTGCATTGGAGGGTTATTGGTTTTAAGAATATTTTAAAACATGTGCTATATTTCAGACCTCTTTTTATATTTGTATTTTATCATTTTGAAAATGCATATAAAATTTGGTCAAATTGTAAATATTTTTGAGTCAAAAAAATTTACATATACCAAGTTGTAGGTTAAGATAATCCTTACTATCCACAAAAGGTGGTCTACAATTAGATTCTATACATAGTCAATTTTGCCAACCTTCGTTGATTAGTAGCTAATTTAGATGCGGCATGTTACAACCAGTGATGGTGATTATCACTGATAACCTATTGACCAGTTCCAACAAATTAAAATTGGCTTTCAAGTTCTAAGGTATTGAAACTCAATTTACTTCTCACCTCCTCTATATATCACATGAGAATGAACCTCGCTTAGTCGTTGATTCCTTTGTACACAAAATATTATAATAATAATGTGTTTAACAAAAACAAATACGTATATGTACATCTGCATAAATTAATAGCATTCAATGTTAAATTTATAAGGTCCAATAGAAGAATCAATGGAAGCAAATTGCACCCAAATTATGAAATAACATCCTCCTCATAAGTGCGCTAGAGAGATTGGTCTAGTGTACTTGATAGAAACTGCAAAAGCCAAGAACCAACATTGAAAAACAAAATACACAAGAGAACCTAAGAGAGATACAAATCACAAGAAAAAATGCGAAAATAAATATCCCTCAGGCTTATGTTGCATGAAATGCCTCCCAGGGTAGCATAATCGTATCCAAAACATACCAGAACTCAAATGAAATGCCACCATATCTACCATACAACATTTCACAATTCTGAAACACCATATGGTGCGGCCGCTGATCTTTCTGGGGAAAACCAAGACATTTCAGGGAGTTAACACACTATTT
Organism: Pinus tabuliformis; assembly: GCA_031772625.1. Lineage (NCBI taxonomy): Eukaryota > Viridiplantae > Streptophyta > Pinopsida > Pinales > Pinaceae > Pinus > Pinus tabuliformis. Next base: position 827,360,450 of record CM062808.1, read on the forward strand.
CGTGCCTACTCATGCAACTAAAAAAGATGCAGGTCACTTCTATCACCCAAATATTATACTTTCTATTCTGCTCATCTAATGCTACATATAATGTAGTAAATGAAAACTTTGATATAGCCACTAGAAAGAAGGTAGTTTCTTACTTTGGGAAGCAACAATGTAAATTCAAAGGAAGCCAAATGTTCCAAAATAATAGTCATCCAATCATAGGCTAGAAGCTATGAGATGACTTCACAATTCTATGGGTTGTACTTCTGTCATGGTGACCATGGTCAATTCATGGTCGACTATAGACAAATCATAGTCAGATCATTGTCAACTATAAACAAACCATAGTGAAAAGATATCTTGGAAATTATCAGAAAAGATATAAAAGAAACAAATATGATCAGTCAAATAGAGAAAGAAGATTTTTTAATGCATAAAGTGAAGGCCAAGAAGAATGTGCTTAGAATTGCTAAAGGTGAAGGCTAAGAAGAATGTGCTTAGAATGCCCAGTAATGGAGATGTGCCCTTCACACATGCTAATGTCACCCTTGCAAGCATGGAGCTCGATTACAAGACCACCATAGATCTCCAAAAAATTCTGAAGAAGTTTGTGAAATGGTACTTGAGCTATTATGGTGAACCTGACAGGATCTCATGAATCGAATAGAAGGTAAGCTAACCTCTTCCTATAGTTTAAATATTTATAGGACATAATGGCAATAGATATTCATCTATCGATAATTTTCCTCTGTGCAAGCTTCACTTTTTATATATTGAACCTAAAGGAGATACAAATTGAATAAATTGATTTATTTGTGGAAATTTTAAATGAAAAATTGTCCCATCTAGAAGTCTTAATGGAAATTCTAAGCTCTAGTTCTTTTGAATGTCATGATGGATCGAGGGCTTCTCTATTTTTTATCCTACTGATTCCGTGCAGAGATCCTGAAAGTTGTTAATAGCTCTAGGGAAATCAATGTTTGTTTTTGGCATATGAAGGCATACAATGTGGGTAGAATGCTTAAGATCATTCAATATTTGATGTGCAAATTAACAATGGAATTGAACATAACTGTAAAAATGCACCAGAAAACCCAACTTCTTTGGCTCCTAGATTTGTTGATCTTGATGTACATATGTATTGATTTTTAATGAAATATAAATTGCATTTTAACTTACAAAATAACAATGGAATTGAATATAACTATAAAGATGAACCAAAATCCCTAACTTATTTGGATGCAGGATTTGTTGATCTTGATGTACATATATATTGATCCTTAATGAAATATAAATTGCCATTTTCAACTTATGTAGAAGTTTTGATATATTGGAATTAGAAGGAAACGCTTCCCTACCCTATGTTCTAGTATTTACAGTCAAAATGAAAATTAATTGACTGTAAAGAGCTTCTCCAGATGCCATTTACATAGTTGTGGGAGATTTTTTAGGGACTAATGACAGGAGCAGAAATTTATCACGCAATATTTATATAATATATACAATATTTGAATAATGATTATGAGAAAAGGAATGCATTAACAAGGAAATCGGCAAGTTTTTCAATCCACGAACTTAGTATGTTTCCCATGCTCATCCAGCTATCCTCCCACTTTCTCTTCTCTTGGAACATTTCTAGTATAAAATTATTCTAATTCTATATATACATATATATATGAAGCAACAAATCTTTCCCAGATGACATAAGTAATTCTTTTGCTTCCTTTCAAAAAATCAAAGTAGCATGGGTTCTCTACATTAATTTTTAAATAAGAAAATTGAAAATTGAACAGAGTCTGAGCATAATAACAAAATATTCAAACACTACCTCCTACTCAAAACTTAGAATCTAACTTCAAAATATGATTTTAAAGTCCACATGTTACATGCAACTTCTGATCTTTCTATGATTACCATCAAATATCTAACATCATCTCTAATTCTAAAAATGTCGACAAATCCATATTTTTCTTCCATTGAAATATTTGGAAAAGCCCCTAACTATATGGATTATACTCATATTTTCTCTAGCTACTTTAGCTAGAAACCAATTTAAGTGGAGTCCTTATGCTATTAGAGTTTGCATATAATTTATTTATATTTCTCGATCTTACAGGTGGAGGAGAAAGGAAGGTTATCTACTAATGAGTTTCAATGCCATTAAATTGACAATAGTCTATGCATTACATGGCATTAAGGCATCTAACATTGATTCACACACAATAGCTACTACTTATGCAAAATTTCCTGCCTATGGGATACCATTATTCAGAGTTAACTTTTTCATTCCTTGAATTTTAAATTCAATTTATTTGTTGACAAAAAGAATTTAGTAATATTGTAGTATAATCTCAGTGACAAATAAAGTCCATCTGCTGAGAAATCTGTTAATTCACAAGAAGATAACTTTCATAGGCAAGGATAAGATATGAATTGCAACATTTTATATTTAAGGTAGTAAATAGAGACTCATTCTGGGTAGTAAAGATCATAATTTAAATATGTGTGGAGAGGATATATAACATGCGGCCATGGGCATAAGTAAATCTTTAATATAGTTGTTTACAATTTTTGAGTCAAATATGCAATAAAATGTTTTACAATTTATGCCCAAGGTTTACATAAGTCAAAGTTTTTTCAATATAATACCTATTCTTCTCATCTAATGCTACATATAATATAGTAAATTGAAAACTCTAATTTACCACTAGCAAGAAGGTAGTTTCTTACTTTGGGAAGCAATGATGTAAATTCAGAGGAAGCCAAATGTTCCAAAAGAATAGTCATCCATTCATAGGCTAGAAGCTATGAGGTGACTTCACAATTCTATGGGTTGTACCTCTGTCATGGTGACTATGTGTCAAGAACCATACATAAAGTCCATAAATAAACTAGGAAAGAAAGTAACAATAACTAATCTTTCCATTATGAACGTGTCTTAGAACATATGTTGAATTCCAAAAATTATACTATTCCTCAGAAAAAAGTGGTTTCCACCAAAGAATAAAGCAAGTAGAAACACACATGAAATTACATTTCTGAAAACAATGGGCAAACAAAATAGATATTTACTGGCATGTAATAACTAAATTAATTCCAAGTGCAATTAGGATATATTCACATCTGAGACAATGCTCTACCATAATTCATCTAACGGACAATAAGACAAAAACACTTAGAAAATGTAAAGGTAAGATTTTATGCATAGCTAGTCGCAACACAACTAAAATTAACCAATCCCAATGAGTATATGCATCTCATATGCTTTGATATCCATTCTTAACTACAATTACTCTCATCTTCTTAATATATGTAATTGTGTATATATTTCCCTATTGAATATTTGCTAGACGGGAACTTGTGGGCAACATCTTCAAGATAGCCAGTGAGTCAGGATTCACATCCGTTAACAATAGTTCAGTTTAGATATTGAATTCTTCATTTGAATACCTTAACCGCATGTACCAAGTAATCATCACATTCTAGGAAACCTGATATCTTTGAGATATTTTTCCAAACACTTCACATGAAACCTCAATACGAATGCCTTTAGCTATGCAAGGAAAATACCTCTAGAAAATAAACCCTTTGTACTGTTCCTTGATACATCTATCTCAGCTTCTATTGCCTTTGCAAAATCACAATAAAAGCTGCAACATATAAAAACTAAACAAATTTGGTGCCAAAATGTTTTTCGACCTCTACACCAAAAAACATTCAGTGGTTTCAACCGACTTGTTTCTATTTTTATCCGATTTGTTTCCATTTTCAGCCGGCCTAGCCCGTTGTTTCCTGTTGTTTCTCGTTTTGCTGGTGCCCCTGTGTCCCATTTTTCCCATGAGTTAGGGTCTCTTAATATCTATCTCCCTATCCCCATGAATAGGGGCAACAGACTAGCCACTTTTTCTTCCTCTCCCTCCTATCCCTTTTATTCACTGCCTACCTTGCCCCTTTGTTGTTGGCTCAATATTCCCCCACTTTCAGGCTCCAGCCTATTTCTCCTCATAGAAAATGGGTGTTCTAGGTGCTCCAGGTGTGGAGATGTTTGCAATCACCAACACAGTTGGCTCGGACACAGGGGCTTCACTCAATGAACCTTTGACATCTCATGTGTGTTCATGACATACTAAACAATACCCTTAATTTACTACATATTATACCTCTAAAAATCACATTATTTAACCCCCTACCAATATGAACCCAATACACTTTCTCAATTTAAAAAACCCCTACTTTCACTATATATTGTAATTATCCATTTTTGCATTAACATTTTTTATACCTCTTTATATTTTTTCATTAAATTTGAGCTCCAATTTTTATACTCTCCAATATAAAAACCCTTTAACCCCTATTATATGCTCAATATATTATATCATTTTTTCCTCAATATATATCCCCAATATGAACCCACGTGGTATGGTATTGCTCCCCGAGTGAAGCCCCCATGGGCTCAAAAGACATTGTTTAGAACCTCAAACTGCTCACCAGTCATTTCCCCTAAGAAGAAATAGGGCACAAATGATCTGCAATGTGCCACAAGGAAGTGCACACAAGGGCGGCATGCGCTGTCGAAGTCTCAAAAAATTATATGTAAACACATTTTATCACAAAATTCACACAATAAATAAAATAGAAAGCCACTGAGATCAAAGAAACACATAATACACTGAGTTCAAAGAAACACATAGACTATTATGATATAGAGAACTGAGATCATTATGACATACAGAACTGAGATCATTGTGATAAGAGAAAAACTCAAACCACAAAATTGGCATCCTTAACTCCATTGTAGGTACCAAAAAAAAAAAAATTCAAATTTCATTTTTTAATAATCAAAATTATTTCTTTTCACAATAATACTTTTATATACACAAAATTTGATAAAAAATATTATTTAATTAATACTCTTTTTTATGACAAATCTATTTTTATATAACATTGATAAATTATTTCAATATTACACATTATAAAATATAAAATATATTCCTATCTTACTTCATCCCCTCACTTCAAGACAAGGTTGTTAGATTACATTACAACAATAATGGATCTCTTATTTCTAATCTTGGGTACAATGCAATCATTTCAGCCTTGAGATTAGTTTGCTAATTTTGTTGCAATAAAAGCATAGGCTAAATGGACTCAAGATAATCTACCACCTTTGGTAACCAATTAGGTAACTAGCCAAAGGATTCTAGCAACCATCAATCTAGAGATAGGGAGCCTTTCCATGATAGCTTTGGATCATAAGTGGATAGGTTACATAGAAAAATGAAAAATTCAATCAATGATTACTTTGGAACATGCTAAGAAGATTAAAGATGAGAAATTTATATATCAAGTGGAAGTAAATAAGAGGATTTGTATAATAAATAAGTGGTTTCTTACTTTTCTAAAGAACCATAAGCTAAAGTCATCATTTTTAAATAATATACAAGAAATTTGTTGTTGGAAAAGGAAGAACCTCATACACCTGAGAGTATGGTCATTTGGCTATTAAGTTGAGATGAAAATGCTCATTTTTTCCATTGTTATGCAAGCTAGAAGAAAAACATCATTAGTATTTGAGAAGTGGTGAGAAGAGATGGGTTAGTGTCTTCTATTTTTGAGAATATTTCTTAGATGGGGTCATACTATTTTGAAAACATCTATAATGTTGACAAAAGAGCTCTTATAGAAAGGCTAATCAAGAAGACCAAATTTTCCCTAGCTATAGAAGTGTAGTAAAAATGACATATCTAATGGAAGAGGCATCCAAGGAAAATTTTCATTTTGTGCTACAAAGTTCCCAAAAATACAAAGTCCAAAATCTAGATGGGTAGACAATGGTTTTCTTCGTTAGTAGCCATTTTAAACATTTTGGAAGAGGAAATATTGTTAATGAATAAAGATCCTTTAAGAGGATTCCAACACCAGTTAATGTGAGTTTCATATCCCTTATTATGGAATTTGATAACCTAGTTTCCATAAAGAATACAAACCTATATCTATATCTATATATCTATATATATATATATATATATATATATATATATATATATATATATATATATATATATATATATATATATATATATATATATCTGTAGTTGCAATTATAGGATTCTTATAATGGTCATTCCAGGAAGGGTTAAATGTTTTCTTTCAAAGTCCATTTCAAGTGAATGGTTTAGTTTTCTAGAAAGGAGGAAGATTCAAAAGGTTATTTGGGTGGGAAAAGGATTACATTAATAAATCTTGAAAGGTAAAACCTATGGTAGTAAAGGTTGAATTATCAAAGGATTTACTTTAATTGGAGTTGATGCTTATTGATTTCGGATTATGTGTTTCATTTGTGAATTTTTCATGAATTGTGTTACTAAAGATTCTTTGTCAATGTTGATTGGCAGATGCACTATTACTTTCTTTCAGCTAGAGAGATGATTAAATTAAAGTTGTCCTCTTTCTCACATACATTTTCTTATTGTAGTAGAAGGTTTTATTAGTACCTTATTGGATGCTCAGAGATTTATTTCATTTAAATATATTAGAATTGGTAGCTTGGTCACTTAACCCATTTGTAATTCAATGATTTCATCCTAATTTTTTGAAATGGGACTAGAAGAGATGTGGGCAAGTTATAATAGCTATTAACCGTGTATTATTTAGTTATTAGTATGATGATAAATGTTAGGAAATAACCCTAATGGAAGAGCTTCCATGTATTTGAAGGTGTGTTTCCCCCTCAAGTAGAATTTTTTGGGTGTAAGGACACATTTTCACATATTTGGAGGCATGTTTAACCTTTTGAGGTATTTGGAGTTATTTACATTACAAAAATTCAACCCTAGGTTCTTATTATCCATATGATCCTAGTTAAATAGATAAATTTCTAAATTTAATATAATGTAGAAATTACTTTCAGAACATAGCATCAATCACACAATAACTGAAAATTTAAGCAATGGAAGAATAAAAGAGTTTTGTAGATACATAACTAATTTATTTGATAAGTTAGCTTTGCATACCTCAAGGAAACCTCTACAAGCTACATAATAACAAATGCATGGTCATAATAATCATATCAAAATTAGGTATATTATCGACACAAAAAATAAAGGCAAAAGTTGTACAATTGTTGTATTGCTCCATATGGTCATACAGATCCATATGATTGTATTGATTCTTTGCACAATTTCCTTTCAACCTATTGAAAACCTATAAGCTCATCCTTATTGTGAATTTGTTTCTCTCAGTTGTTCAATGTGGGCAATACCTCTCTATCTTGTCTTATTTATGCTTTTCTGAAACATGTAAAATTTCTTGCTTGCACTACATTTCTTGTCAGACCAGGCAGTAACTCCTCAACCAAAAATTGGTTTGTGCTTATTCCTTCAGGTAGGTCGTCATTAAATACATGAGGAAGAGACTGTTCACTTCATCTCTCGATGACTGTTCATATTACTTATTTATCTATTTACATTATATTCACCCAATCATGAGGATTAGGTGTCAACATTGCCCCCCTTAATCTGAAGGGATGTTGGTGAGTCCAAGCATCATTCTGAATCGTTCAAGCTTTTCTCTTCCAAGTTCTTCGGTGAAGATGTCTGCAATTTGCTCATTTGTGGAACAATGATGGAGATGGATTGTTTTTTCCTGAACATGATGTTGAATCAGATGATATTTAGTATTGATGTGCTTCGTTCGATCATGGAACTTTGGGTTCTTGGCCAACTTTATTGCAGAGGTATTGTCAATCATGAGTGGAGTTGGTTGTACTTGTTTTACCTGCAAATCTTCAAGAATTTTCCTGAGCCACACAATTTCTTTTGTTGCTTCAGCTGCTGCCACGTATTCTGCTTCTGTTGTGGAATTTATTGGAACTGATTGTTTGCATGATCTCCAGGAGACAGCTCCTAATCCAAGACTCATAGCATATCCTGAAGTAGATACCCCAATTTCTTTGTCTCCATCGAAGTCTGTATCAGAGTATCCAATCAAGCTGAAGTCATCCACCTGTGCATACTTGATTCCAAAGTCTTGAGTTCCCTTCAAATACCTTAGAACTCTTTTTGCAGTAGACCAATGTCCCTCACAAGGCTTTTGCATAAACCTGGAGAGGATTCCAACAACAAACAAAATGTTTGGTCTGGTAGTAGTTAGGTAGTTAAGACTTCCTATAAGTTGTCTATACTTTGTTGCAACCTCAAATTCTTTTCCTTCAATAGATGTGAGATTTAAGTTTTGTTCCATTAGAGTAGTAAGAGGATTGCATTAACCTTTTCAACAGATCTCCAATGTATTTCTTTTGAGAAAGAAATATGGACTTCGGATGTTTGGTTACATCAATGCCAAGATAGTAATGAACATAGCCCAAATCAGTGATTTCAAAACTTTTCCCCAGTTCCTTCTTTATGGATGCAATGTAGCTTTCATTGTTCCCTGTCATCAAAAGATCATCTACATATACCACAAGATATACAATTTTTTTGCCAACTTTCTTGACAAATAAAGGTGCATCATCAAGATCATAATGTTTGAAATTGAGTTTCAGAAGATGCTCAGTTAGTTTTTCATACCGGGTTCATGGTGCTTGTTTGAGGCCATACAAGGACTTCAAAAGTTTGCATACTTTATGTTCATGTCCTTTCACAGCAAATCCATCAGGCTGAGACATAAAAACATTCTCTTTTAGATCTCCATTTAAGAAAGCAATTTTTACATCCATTTGATGGACTTTCCAACTGTTCTAAGCTACTATTGCTAAGAGCGTCCAGATGGTAGCCCATTTTGCTTTGGGGGCAAAAGTCTCCTCATAATCAACCCCTTCCTTCTGTGCAAAACCTTTTGCCACAAGCTTAGCTTTGTTCTTGTCAAGTGAGCCATCAGCTTTAAACTTGTTCTTATAGACCCACTTGCAGCCAATTCGTTTGGTTCATAATGGAGGATCAAATAGCCTCCAAGTGTCGTTCTTTATGAGGGCATCATACTTCTTTTACATCACTTCTTTCCATTCATCATGAGAAGCAGCTTCTTTGAAGAAAGTTGGATCAAAATATGTAGACAAGTTGAATTCACAATCATAAGAAACATCTATATCAACAGGTGAATTAGAGTCATCCACATCACCTTCATTTTTCCGGTTTGAATTTCTAGTTCCTGTCTAACAATGTAAGCTTTGAAACGGGAACTGTAAACTCAAAATGGGAACTCTAGCCAAAAAACCCCTTAAAAACATCAGAAATATTGCTAAAAACGAAAAGTGTTGATGCTGGAATAACACTTTTTTTTTCTAAGGTAAATTTTGAAAATGTTTTAAAAATGGTGGTGAAAACCAATTTTTTGCGAAAAATTGTCCAAAAAACACCATCAAAACAAAAAGTGTTAACGTTGGGATAACACTTTTTTCCCCTCTTTTTTTAAGGGTAATATTTCAACATTTCGAAATAATAGCATAAAATATTTTATCATGACCCTGAAAAAAATTAGAATTTCAAACAAATAATGAAGACATAAAATAAAATAAAAAATTAAAAAATTAAAACAATGAAAAAACACAAAACGAAAAAGTTAAAAAATTAACAAAACATAAATTAAAGTATATACTGAAAACAAAACATAAAATAAAATAAAACAAAAAAAAATCAATCATAAAAATGTAAAAAAAGAAAAAAAATAAATTAAAAAACTAAAAAAAACTTAAAAATTATAAACAAATAAATAATAAAAAAAACATATTTAAATAAAATGGAAAAAAAAATAAAAAAATCTTGTAAACCATAAAAAAATTGTGAAAAGAAAAGAAAAGAAAATATATATATATATATATATATGGAAAAGAAAAAAAAAATAAAACAAACTATAAAATTTAGGTAAAAATAGAAAAATTTCAAAAAACATTATCAAAAACCTAAAAAAAAAAATGAAAATTAAAAACAAACTAAATTTAATAAAAAAATAGAAAATTAACAAAAAATTTTTTTAAAAGCTACTAAAATTAAGATAAAAATGTTAATTACTTTAAAATATATATATAAAAAAGACAAAAAAAATAAAAAAAGTTGTTCAAAAAAAATTATCTCATAAACCATAAAAGAATTAGGAAAAAAAAAACAGAATTAAAAAAATATATATATAGAATTAAGTAAAAAGAAAACATTAAAAAAAACTAGGAAAAAAAAATTAAAAACAAACTAGATTAAAAAAATAAAAATAGAAAATTAACAAAAGTAAAAATAAAAAACTAGTAAAATTAACATTTAAAACATTTAAAATAAAAAATAAAAAAATAAAAATAAACTGAAATTAAAAAAAAAAAAAAAAAAAATCAAAAAAATTTAAAAATATATGTCTTTTCAAATTAAAAAAAAAAAACCATAAAATTTAAAAAAATTTAAAATTTTTAAAGAAACATGTATTTTTCTATTAAAAAAATAAAATAAAAAATTCATTAAACTTAGCTTTTTTATTTAAAAAAAAAAAGTTAAAGACTTTTAAAAATTCATTTAAACAAATTGTTTTTTTTGTTTAAAAAAATAGATATTAAAAAATTTAAAAATAATTGTTAAGCAATTTTGGTTTTTTTATTATTTAAAAAAAATAATTATTAAAAAATGTTATTTTTTTAAACAAGTTTTTTTTCATTAAAAACAATTTTTTTTTTAAGTTTTTATTTAAAAAAAAAAAATCCGGCCCTCCTGGCCGCCCACGGTGGTGCGGCACCCAGTGGAGGTGTTGCGTGTAGGCCTTCGCCCGACGCCACGCCACTGTGGGCGGCCCGGAGGGTGGAGGGGAAATTCCAGGAATCGCCCCTCTGCCCTCCCGGCCGCCCGCGATGGCGCGGCGCTGAGTGGAGGTCCTGAACCCTTAAAGAGAAGAGATAGAAGCTCTGGTTGAAAGAAAGAGCCTTACTTCCTATAAGATTTCAGGGAAGAGTCCAACAAAGGAAAGGAGCCTAGTAATTTAGACCGACCCAAGCCCTAACTTATATACTGCTACCCCCTACAAAATAATAGTTACCCTTGCAATCACCCCTCAACTGGTGGACAAACGCTTCGAACCTTAGGTGGTGGAAAATAAGCTACTACGTTCAAGGATAAAAATTCATATTTGATAGTGAGGCGGTGGTAAACAATGGACCCTAAACCCCACAATCTAATATGGCAGGCTTGCTGGCAGGGCACGATCCTACTAACAGTGGGTGGAAGCCCAATATCATAGCCGGTGGAAGGAGTTTCCCTAGTTTAGGAGCGTTAATCAATCAATATTCCTTGCCTGTCGTGGATGGATACCGCTTACGGGGAATGAGCAATGATCCGTGGTTATGGTGCATGTTGGTGGGCCTACTTATTATCCTACTACGTTTACCTTCCTCTCCTCCTACTTCCAGCTACTACCTGTATCACTAGGAAAGGAATGACCAATGGTTACAAAACAAAAAAGAGGAGCGAGTTGTTGAGACCTAGTTATACAGCCTAGTTTTTCAGATAACCTGGTTGTTACATATTGACCTGGGAGTCTGATAGAGCTTTCATATAGAGAGCCTCTTTCATTTAGATTGACAGCTAGTGGCCCATTTCGTCTAGCAGCTATAGAGTTGACCTTTCCATATTTTGTGAACGGAGGTGCAACATAAGGAGCAAAGGCTGGGAATGGCCAGTAACCAATTGAACCAGGTTGTTGGTTAGGAGCATTCCTCGAGCTTGCCTTTCGTGGAAGGTCTGGGAAGGGATAAGGAGGAAGGTGGGCAGGTGTGATGCCGAAATAAAGGTCTACAGCTCCCCTAACATTAGATTAGGAGGGGGAAGGGGAATGATGTAGATAAAGAATAATTAGTAATTAGATATATCTCTTTGTATACGAGATTCTAGTACGATCGATGAAAAGAGCTACGATCCCATACGATAAGAAAGCATAATGACATATATAATATATGCATTACCGAAGGATTGACCTTACCATAAAGGCAAACCATTAGATAAGGGGGTTGATCAGAACCTCATTGGCTAGGTTGACTGGCCAGGAACCTATATCTCTTATTATTACTTCATTGTCAAAGGATTAACCATGTCAACTCGTAGCTGTCCTTGCACTAGGAAGCGCAAGACCCTTCAGACGTTCCTTTCATATTCATGCCAAAGGCAGGCTTCAGTTCTATGTTCACCTGAGACTCCAATCCTGCATTTGACATGCGCACCGTGTTGCCATTGATGCCCCTGGTTGCGTGGAGGGATTCTTTAGAAGCTTCCATCGACTCCAAGTGTTGGGTGCACTAGGGATCTAGATACTCTACTGAGGGCAAATAGAGGCCATATAGGTAAGATCCCCCCCAGGATTCCATATTGCTTGGGGTGGCAACGAGACTAGCTCTGGGGGGATATTGATATGGGCCATGATGCACCCTACCAGAGATTGCATAGATGCCAGTTGGGAGGCCATATCCAATTGCATCCCCCCATTCATCAACATGAAGCACCTTACTTCTTCTTCCCATTCCCTCAATTCCAGGATATGATTCATGGCCACAACCACGGTCTCTAGCTCTCTTTGTTGCCAAAACATGTGTTTCATTCCCCTCTTTCCACCTATTCCAACATAGGGTCGAATTCATCACACTGCAGTGAGCCTTTGTAACCTCCCATTCACATCTCTTAAGTCTTCACTGCAAATCCTTTCACTTGCATAAATGTGATATAGAAAGGTTATTCCATCGATACACTGTGGTAGGGTTCGCTCGTTTGTCCATGCATGAGCAAAGAAGCACAACGTGGGTAAGGATGAAGTAACTGAAGCAAGAGGTTCCTTCCCAACAACTATGATGCGAGAGCTTTCGCCTCTCTATTTTCATCCGCAACCTGTGATAAGTCTTCTCGTCCCACCTTGTTCCTTCCTCATCCCTAGAAGGGGGCCCTTGATTCCAAACCTTTATTTAGCACCATCCTTCCTTCTCTATATTGCATGAATGATATCTGTTTCTATTACTAATGTGACTGTACTCCTAATTCCCAAAGGCAATATCAGGTTCTGGAAAGTCACTAGGTTGGAAATATAACCAAATGGAAGCGAAACCTGAACGATCAAGAAGTCATTATCATACTTCCCTTCTTAAGAAGGGAGTCGTTAGAAGGACTGACTGACCAAGATATTCTATATGCTGCCATCAAATCCTGTCTTTTTGAGCAGCTTCGGCACTGTCTCTTCCACCGCGAGAACTGGGGACTCTATGCATGCAATTTGACTTTCAGCAAGGGTTTCTTTTGAGAATCCATCACCAAACAGCCACTTGATAGACTTCAAGAGATCCAGCAAGTCACCATGAAATCCTCACAATTAGTCTTAGATGAATGAGCCTGCTTCCCTCTTCCAGGCTCCTACAGTTATTTCATTTACTTACTTCTTCCTACCGGGCACATCCGAACGGGGAACTCCCAACAACCTACATAACTCCCCTTTCATGGTGTTGTCTTAGACCAGTGAAAATTCCTTCAAGCTCAAGGGACACACACAGATGCTTAGGACGTGGAGAGAGTCTTACTCATAGGACATGCAAACAGGAAACCCAGGCTCCCGTGGGATTACTCCTAACATTCCAAAGTGGGGAACATTGCCTAGATTAGAAAAAGCTCGAGAAACAACCAACTTGTGTCTCAGTCCTAGCATTGTTGGGCCCCCGCCCTAGGTAGGTTTTTATGCTCTCTGATTGATCAGGTTAGATCCAACTCCCATCCCAAAGTCATAGACTTAGCGAGAAGTCATGATTGCTCCTTCTCTAACCCCCACATTCGGTTGGTAGCCATCTCTATTAAGACGATCGGAAATGCGCGGAAAAACTGGGCCTAATAAAACTAAGCCATGAAAGTGAATGTAGGAACGAGTCTAAAAATGCTTTCCACAAACAACTAGCAATCACCAATCAATAGGTAAAGAAGAATCCAAGTTGATTCTGCCCGGCCTTCCATCCTGAACACTGGCATTATATACCTTTCAACTTCTGCATCAAAAACACGAAGACGACGCTACGCCTCTGATGGAACGAGCACCCCTACGCATTCCTCCTCCTTCCTTCAGGTGTTTCTCCCACGGGATACAGAGGCTGCACACACGGCTCCGATGAGAAGTTTTGGGGCTTTGCCGGCAGAAGTACCGTCTGTTGGATTGGGAGAGGAGAGCTAGCTGACGGGTCTCTTCCCTATTGGTTGGTAAAGGCCAAAGATATATCATTGGTGGCGTAGCTTCACCTACTAATAGATACATTGGTCCAAGGCATAGGTTCACATAATGGATAGAGGCATATATATATTGGGTTCTGTTCCTTCCTGGTTACTGGCCTTATGTGTTCAATTCGGATTGCTGCGGATATGAGTCAAAATGATGGGATTGCTTTTTCTATGTCTGGTTCGTGCTTGGACTGCGTACCCCTAGCTATTATGGACTCTGTTCTCTGGGTCTTGCTGCTCGATGTTGGCATCTGCTCTTCCCTGTCCCCTCTGCTTCTATCTCTTCCCGGCCTTCCTTTATGTTCTCCTGCCGGGCTGAATTAATAATAATAGGGTGATATTATATAGAAAAAGGCTCTTTTTCACTCGGTACGGCAAACGAATCCACCGTCCATTTGGTTCAAGAAGTGTATCGGAATTCTCCTTTGATTGTCCATGTTGTGCATTCTTTCATTTCATTAGCTGGAGTTATTCTCTAGGTGTGTATAGGAACTTTGAAGTGTATCCTAGGTGGTTGCTTCCCATCATATAAGTGGTTTCTTCGCTTCGAAGTCAAGTGAACGTCTCCCCTTACTACCATCAATTGAAGTCCATTCAACTGTTCCGACAAACTATGCTGCCTAAGTGAGAACGAACGAACGAAGAAAAAGCAACCATCTGTCCATGCATGTGAGAATGAATGAGAAAATCAGGAACTTCAATCCTAGTCAGGCGAGCACATAATCGAACTGAGGAAAAGGTTCATGTTTGGTTCGGGGTGTAGCTCGCATTTTGGTTTTCTAAGGATGGTCTGTAGAGGGAAGGTGCCGCATTTGCTTGAAGTCTGGGACATGTTTATCAGATGTTGGTCCTAATTGCATTTCCCACTATAGTCCAGCTGGGGCTTCACATCGTGCTTGATCATTTGTGTCCTGAGGCGTAGTTGATTTCAAGATTGTTCGAGACATGCTTCTGATTGACTAGTAGTGATTGATTAGCTAGTAGACAGGATGCGCTTTCGGTCTTATGGAGAAAAAAAACCTCCCACCCTACCCAAATCATGGTGTATGTAAGTCGCTTGCTCATGATATGTAGTTGCGGTGGGTGTAGCTGGGGGATCTAAAGCTCTGTGTGGTCTGCTGAGTGAAGTTACGCTACCCAATCTTCCTGTCATAGGCTGATGATAGCTACCAAATGCAATTTGGCTAGGTGGGTAATTCCATAAATGTTATTAACAACATAAGATCCATCCATTAACAAAGTGCATGCAGAATATACCATCACACGCTGCCAGCCCCCATTTCAAGTATTCTCCCCCTGCGGCCCCAGCCAGATATTTATGTCTATTAGGTATTTACCTAATTTTCACCACAGAAGCAAGTACCAATGATACGCCATTCATTATTCACGTTGTTCAACACCTCCCTCCATCCAATGCACAAGAATAATTTATCAAAAGGCCCCGAATCCGAACCCCCCGCACCGGTTCTATTGCTGGTTTTCAAAATGGAGAAGGTAGAAGTGGATATTTGATATACACTAATACCACGGGCTTGGATGGAGAATTTGAAATTGGCTCTACCTCTAATGCTCTTTCTCTCTATGCTATTGGTGCTTTCTATTCTTATGCTAGCTCTGGGTCAACTCGATATGTGAACTCTGATTGCCACAAAGTCATCCAGTGAAACCAGAACATGAATAGGCTCTATGACGAGAGGAGAGGGAAAAGCAGCAAGAGCAAGTTCAGGAGCCCTCGTATGGTTCCATATTATGCACGAGTTACAGTTACTGAGTACATTCCTATCAAGGGTCAAGATGCTTCAGATCGAGATTCAGGAGCATATTATCCAAGCACATAGGTAGCATTTGGCCTAATGGCACCCCTTTCATTTTGGGAGTCTATAGCATCTCCCCTAGGTCTAGATTCATAACCCACAAAGCCTACGGTAGCATAATCGGTGACAGAGCAAGCCATAGAGCCAATTACCTATGAGCAGATTAAGGAGCTCTTCTCGAATTACTCCAGAGCCTCAGGACAAAAATGAAAGGCCCTCGAGCAGTGATACTGCCATCATGAAAAGCTACAACAGGAGTTTCTAAGGCTGAGATCAGAAATCTGTTAGAAGACATGAAAACAGACTTGCTAAATTCACTTTCAATGTAGCTCAATACCCTTAAGGCTAATAAGAAGGAAGAAGAGATGGAGAGGGAGACAGTTTTCTGCCCTAATTGCACAAAGAGGCATGTTAGACATGAATGCCCATGAAATGCTATATCAATCTGGAGCATTTGTGCAGACAATCATGATACAAGCAACTGCCCCTAGTGACCAGGCCTCCAAGCAGTTTCTCAAGGTGCAGATCAGAATGTTGAGTAAGTCTACTTTATAAATCTTCGTTTTCATACTTTGGGTTATACACACCCTTGAAAATTGCTCCATAACTAGACATACTTATTGGATCTATTCTAGACATACTTATCTATATATATATTCCTGGTTGGCACCTTGACTGGATCTATTCCAGTTGGCACTCTTTCTAGATCTATTTTAGACATACTTGTTTATCGAATCGCGACAACCACTATTGATCTATTCCCGAAACTTATCTGATCTATACCCACCCCAACCAAGATCAGACAAGTAGGAGCCAAGATCAGACAAGTAGAGCCTAGATCCAGTCAAGTTTCGGTATAGATAAAGAAGTTTCGGATAGAAGAAAGAAAGGTAGTCCCACACTACCAGTTTCCTAGATAACTGCTCTAAAATTGTTCCATTTACATAGCAAGAAACAGATTGGAAAGAGGTCAAAAAAGCAGTAGTGAAGTGATAAAGAAGTGGGAAATAAGTGAGTGGATGGGGTCAGAATAAAACAACTGCCCAAGAGGTGGAATCCTCAGTTCAAGAGGTATAAACAACTGCCCAAGAGGTGGAATCCTCAGTTCAAGAGGTATAAACAACTGCCCAATAGTGTGTCGAAAAAACTGCCAAATGCTAGGTAGAATAGCCAATGCCCAATGGTCGGTTGGGAATAAAGGACTGCCTAAGAACGAGCGGGAATAAGGGACTGCCCAAAGGTGAATGGGGAATAAAGGGTGGAAACAAGGACCATAACAATTGCGAAGACATGTCCTACTCAGTCCAATGCTTAAACCATACCATGTCTTGACTAATTAATGCCATTAGGGTACCTATTCATGCAATCCTCAGGATTTATGAAGTGTCTAGGAACTACACCAAATTCGATGAAACATCCATGCTCCAAGGCCAATTCCTCTAATCCAAGAGCACCCATCTTATGCGATATCTAGGAACCATCCCTATGATGCATTAATAGGTGTTATCAAGGGTGAAGCCCAAGCCAGGTTAGTTCCCCCTCATTGGTATTGGCTCATTGGTATTGACATATGACACAAAGAAAACAAAGGAAGGAAGGAAGTGATACGGAAGGAATTGTTCACGGGCACGAATACCGAATACACCTATTACCTGCATCTTATCTATTTCATTAACTACTAACTTCTATCTGCATCTTGATCATACCTACTTATTAACTGCATCCTTGATCACACTTAGCAACTTGAATCCTATCAGCCCATCCCATTTAGTAAGTTAGGATCAGGAAGGAAGTATACCAACCAACCCATTTCATTAAGTGTCCAAAAATCTCCAAAAAGCATAGATTCTAAATTCATCACATATAGGCCTACCAAATTCACTTTTAGATATCGGATGCCTAATGAATCATAGTTTACCTATAGACAACACTTTTCACAATCTTCAGACATCTTTAATGTGAAGTTAGCATCGAGGATGCACAAGCAGGCTCAACCATAAGGGAGAGAATCTATTTTGATTTCCAACTTCTGAACCCACTTCCAAATGAGGAATGGCAAGTCGGGAAGGTTGTTTAGGGGTGATTTCAGGACGAGTTCCCGATAAGAGAGCAAGGATTGCAAGAGAGCTAGGATTGGCTTAAAACCATGAGTCCCCTCCGGGAGTCGAGCCATGATTGTAGGAAGAGCGAACCAAACCAAGAGCCAAGGATGTGTTATCAAGGGCGAACCCAAGGAAGAAGCATGGGACCCAAGGAACCAGCATGGGAGTGTTATCAAGGGCGAACCCAAGCCGAGCTATTCAATATTGTGCAGGACCCGTTTAGGCTGGCCATCGACGAAGGATATGTCTTTTCTTACTAATGAGGCATGAATGAAGGAACCTTGCCTCATGAAAGGCATATTGGACCAGGAACAAGGAAGGCTGGGAAGGTAGCAGCAGCATGAAAGGAAGGTATACGGCATAAGGAAAGGGAGGTGGGTGAAAGGAAGGTAGACAGGCAGGCAGTAGGACAACAGGGGATAGTTAGCCTCCTCATTGGTTACTTCCACCTCATCAAAGGTGAAACAGAGAAGGAAGGAAAGTAGTCCTTAGCTAAAGCAGGCAAACGAGCAAGCATCATAGTATATTCTCATTATTTCTTGTTCCAATGCTTCTATCTATAGTTGGGGTTGTAATCCTTGCCCCGCGGAGGGACAAGCGGCTTCGCACCTTGCATTAAATGTATTATGATCAAAGTCAAAGAGAGTATTCATCCTCTTCAAGCAAGTAAAGCAAATGTCAATAATCAAATGTGTGTTATAATGGATGTAACATGGATGGTATAAAGTTTGTCTTTATGTTTGCGGCTGTAATCAATATGTAAGATGTAAGAATGCATCTCCTAAAGCTGTCTGACTTTAGTTTAGGTGTCCAAGGCTTTGATGTGGAAGGTTAAGTATGCGGTCTCTCTCGGCTCTATCAATCTAATCCAATGCCTAGTCCCTTTAGGGGGCATGGGGTACATATCTCTTTTTTTCCATTTGGCCAATCAACAATGATCGAATGGTGAGCCAGGGAGTCGAGGAACCAACCAACAGCGGTGAATCCCAATCTGTAAATGAGACAGAATCGTAAAGGAGTGGCAGAAGTTGGATGATAGAAGTAAGGAACAGGGAAGGAAAGAAGGGAGATAGAGAGACAGTTAGGGAGAGAGAGGGTTATCACTTACCCATTAACATATTATGAGTTAGCTAATGCTCCAAAATTGAAAGAACTATTGAAAAATGAGAATGCTTGATGCATGTATGTCTCCAGCATTTGGCTCATCACAAGAAGACGTCCGTATTCGCCATCAAACTAAGGTATGGCTCTCAATTTGATAGGAGGACTATTCCTTCAACCCCTGCCTTGCCTGAGGACCAGACCACGTTTCATCAGGACATTGATTGCTTTTGTTACCTTCCCATTAGGGTTGATCCATAACCCTTGCTCCTTGGGCCTGGGCAGGCTGGCTAGACTAGAAACCAAATAAGCATTTCCATTTGACAATGACCTCCAACCCTCTCTATAACGACACCTCTTTAGAGGAAGAAAGAAAGGATGGAGGGATGGTATGCATGGATGGAAGGGGTAGGGATCATGTGTCAAGACCTACTCTTGTGTCCAGGCCTATAGTGAAGGGACTCAGCTTGGTGGAGAATTGAATATAGGTGGTGAATTGTTTGGTGAATTGATGTCAGTGCTGGTTCGATGGGAAGGCAGGTGTGGGCAGTGTTGGTTCAACGAGTGAACTGTGATACGATGGGTGCAAGGGGTGATATAGTTATGAGGTGGGTCGAGGAGTATCGAGTAGAGATAGAGGGTAGGGATAGAGGGTAAGGATGGAGGGATGAGGATGAGGTTGATGAGGTTCCCAAGGCTGATAGATGAGGATGTAGGTAAGGTAGAGAGTAGAGATAGAGGTAATTGGATGGATTGAACTGAACGTATAGAGTCTCGAGCTAGAGGTGGATAGGTTAGAGTAGAGATAGGTAGAGGATAGAGGTATGAGGTTAGGGTTTGAGGACCAAGTATGATATTCCCAAGGAAAAGGTAGGAGGGAGAGGTAGGAGAGGTAGGAAAATAGCCCACCACCTGCACCCGGTTGGTTGCTCATTCCCATCGGTGCTAGGCGTTACGGAGTCATAACATATTCTCGCTATTGCTGCTTTGCTGTTGAAAGTAAGTAGAAGGTCATAGTAGAAAATGACTCTGGAGCATAGCGACTTCTCCCTCTGTAGAAGAAATAAGGGTAGAGAGAGAGTAGTAGATAATAAGTAGGTAGGATAGCCCAGCAGCATCATTCGAACAGTGTCTGACACGGTCATGAGATTTAGACACGGGATCCCCATCAATAGTTGTACACAGTTATTTGGAACGGGCATTATGTGGGCACGGTCATTATTCCAAGCAGCACTGGACCCAGCATGATTTTCCCCAGCATTCCGATTAGTAGGACATGGGAAGTTGGAAACGGGATTCCCATCATCAGTCAAGCACGGCCATCATTCGGAAACAGGATTCCCAGCATCAGTTGAGCACGGGCAGTTGGAAACGGGATTCCCATCAGCACTCAAACTGGCATAATTCCCTTCCAAGACTAGTCGATACATTCCCAGCCTCAGTCAGAAGGGGCAGTTGACACTCCCATAAGCAGTATTGGTTTGATGAGTGAATTGTGATATGATGGGTGTTCATCCAGGGTGTGTGGGATGGTTCATGAGGTGGGTAGAGTAGGTCGATGAGGAATAGAGAAGATATCAGGAGAGAGAGATCAGAGAGTTGGGCAGCAAGAGAGATAGAGATACGGGCTAGAGAGACAGAAAGGTATCAATCGATAGAGGGCAGGATAGGCAGAGATAAAGATAAGTTCAAAGGCAAGAAGAAGAGATCAGATATCAATCAACATTTCTTCTATTAGACCAGGCAGATTTCACTGTGGATGTGGAGAATGGTAGGTGGATAATTGCATATTGGTGGATAATTGCAATGAATGTTGGTGTTGATCCATCCTCAGGTAAGGCAGGGTTTGTCGGTGTTGCTGGTTCGATGGGAAGGCCTATTCTGTCATATTAGAGAGATCTTTCATTATCCAAAAAAGGCTCTATTCCTGTTCTTATCTTATTAGATATTTTCTTTCTTTTGAGAACGGAGAGGACTCTTTATCCGAAATTTTTCTCTTTATCCCCAATAGAAGGACGAAGAGGAAGAGGTTTATCCCAAGACAAGGGAGATATGTGACCGCTTCTGGTTGGTGGAGCCGAACCCCGTCGGTGAGGAAGAGGTTGGTCTGGTGGTTTGAGGAAAGTGCCGCACATGCATGTGTGTGTCCCTGTCCTGCCTCTAAAGAAAAGAACTCAACTCAAGGAGCATAGCATAGCGTAAGCGTATCAGATTTTACCACTCGGTTACCACTCCAAGTCATGAGTCATGAGATTAAGGTTACCACTGCATGAGAACAAGAGAAGCATAGCGCTAACTAAGTGGAAGAGCATCAACAACAATGAGTAGCGTAGTTGGAGTAGCTCATCAACCACTAAGTGAAGGAGGAGGAATGTAGCGCCGGCATAGCTCATGGTTACGTAAGGTCAACATGAGAGGATTCTCATCTGGGTTCATGGTTCATCTAGGCATTCTCATCTGGGTAAGGCTCATGAATAAGGTAGGCTCCTAACTACATCTTAGGTTGGGAAACTAACTCCATCAAACTCATTTCTTTCTATCAACTCAAATCAACTCAACTCAGAGAATCAGCTTATGATCTATCTTATCTTAGTCATCTTAGCTAAACAACGAACTCTTGGCTCATGAATGAATGGTGATTACGTAAGGTCATGGGCTACGGTGAAAGTGCTAAGCTAAGCAGAATGTGTCATGATTGTGGTTACGTAAAGGGCTCCGGTCATCATCTTCCTTCTTAGAATGCCCTCCTTATTTAGTAATGCCCTATAAGGTGAAGTCGCTTGTCCCTCCGGGGGTCAAGGACATATAACCGAAAGAATATAGATTGACACTCTCCAAAGACAAGTCACTTTACAACCCTTTCTTATCTTTCTTGCTGGTTATTCTCTTCTTCCTTGAAGGGTTTCCTGGCTGCCTTTATCTCCGTTCTGGGTAGGTGGTATCTTATCTTATATTATCTTGTCTTGTCTTTTCTTTTCTTCTAACCCTATAAGTCTGGGGATGGTCTCTTTCTGAGCCTTATGACAGGGATTGCTTTAGTCTCTGTTTCCCTTATTCCTGGCTGCCGGCCTTCTTGGCTCCTTTCCCCTCATTTTTGGGCTAGTACATCTTCCTCTTATATTAGGGGGGCTTGACTATTTTCCTTATTCCTTGCGCCTCGGAGGGACAAGTGGCTTCGCACCTTCTTATTTCTGATTCTCTTGCTTCTTGGATTGTTCCCCTTGTTTCTTGGCTCCCTTCCAGTCTTCTAGGCTCCCGTCTCTCTGGGGATTGGCTTGTACTCCTTCTTGCTTCTTATTCTTATTGCTTATTGGATTGTTCTTCTTGTTATCTTTGTTTATAGTATTTATTGGCTTGTAGCTCTGGTTCTTATCCTTCTTTGCTTTATTGGCCTCCTTGGCTTCCTTGGCTTTCCTCTCTTATTCCCTTTCTGTTGGGGTTCCATCTGACTCCAATTCTGGGGTTTCCCATTTTGGCATTATTCCAATTATTCCATTGGGGGGTTCCTGATTCTTCATATTTCTTCTATTGGGGGTTCTCTTATAGCTACCATATTATGATATTGATGTTTATATTGATAACGTAGTATTATTCTTTAGTTGTAGGTGATCATGATGCTGTATTATTCTTATTCATAGATTATTTCTTCTTATTATTAATAGTCAGGGATACACGATTTCATCTCTATAGGTTCTAATATGTTATGTCGCTTCCCTCACCTTTGTTGAGCAGCAATATCTGTTTGGGGTCTTACCTTATAGTCAAGGAGACACGAACTAGTCTTTCTTCTCCCCATACGGATGGTTGAGCCTTAAAGCATAATGACATAGAGAATATATGCTTTGGCGGAGGCTTTCACATCTTTCTCTCCTACCAATAAGCATCAAGGAAGAAAAACCTCCGCCTCCTGAAATGGCCAAATTATTAGGGAAAGATGTTCAAACCTCCACGAAGAGAAAATGGAAAAATTCTTAGGGTTATACTCAGTCTACGCAGGGTAGCCATCTTGGGCGTGTCAAGTAGCCGTAAAACACATGCAAATAGCCTTTCAGACGAGATTCCATGGGGCTCTTGATGCATGCCTCTGGAAAACTACCGCAACATAGGCTGGCTTATGAGCTTGCTATCGAGTCTTATACGCCCGAAGCAAGGCACTGACTGAACCTAAACTACCACATGCTCATATATAACTACCACCATTTCACCGAGCTATCAATTAGGAGGGAATTAGTCAAACAACCAAGCTACTTAGCTTTTCTTTTCTTTTCTTTAATGAAGAATGAGGGAGGTGGTGTGGATGCAGGTAAGTTGAGTGCATCAGGTTGGATATTGGGCTCTTTCTCTCTTTTCTTTCAGTTACTAGATAGATAAGAAATCAATATCATTATATATGTCATTACATATCAAAACCTCCGCCTCCTAGGGATTGTGGTGGGTGGATAAATAGTGGTCGAGCCTGCTTGCACATCCTAAAATGGCAAAACGAATAGTGTATTCTGCTAAAATCTCCGCCAAGGATGCGTAAGTAGACTCGACTGATAAGGCCGCCATTGAAGGTGATCTGGTTCTGAAAGGGAAAGTAGCCCTCCATGGCTATTAATTTATCAAGTGTTCTAGGGTGAGCTTGCAGAACTCTCGACTAAAGGCCACCATTGACTCACTATTCATATGGTGAGGCCCGTTAGGGTGAGGGTGAGCTTGTCGAACTCTCGACAAAGGAGCGGTAACGTGTGAGGAGACGACCCGATAGGGGGCTCGACCAATAGGAGAGGAGTGTTAATGCTAACCATTCATATCGTTAGGAACAACTCTCTTTTGGGGGAGGGGCCCCAAAAGCCACCATCAACGTGAAGAACACAAGGGTCGTTAGGGACTTATCACTCACCTTCCCTAAAAAGGTGAGGGTGAGCTTGCCAAACTCTCGACTTCAGGCCGCCATCGACTCAGCCGAGGTTATGAGGTTGAGGCCACCATCGATTGGCTGAGGTTACGAGGTTGAGGAATACACCCTACAAGCCAGACATACACCTCTACCCTCTCTATACCCTCGATCTATACCTTGACCACTAAGAAAACATATCCCTAGACCCTCTATCTCAACAGAACCATAGCCCTTGACCCTCTACCTTAACCAATACGGAACCTCGGAAATGTTCTTACCTGGGTGGGCCAGACTATACAGCTTTGATACTAGGCTTTGATACCCGGCTCGGTTGGGCTGCTCGACTTAGCTTGGATCCTTGGCTTGAATCCTGGGATATTTGGCTTGGCTACGCTTGGATACTATGTTGGGCTCATGGGATGCTCGGTTGCCATAGGCTTGGCTACGCTACTCGACTGGGCTCCTGGGATTTCATCATGGGATGGCTGGGATGCTGGGCTACAAGGAGATAGTAGTGATAGCCGAGAGACAATCCATTGCCACATTCCCAGGAGGTCAACAGAAGGTCATTGTTGATCATAGCCAAGTGTCATAGCTGATAGTCACTTCATAGCCTGCCGAGAACCAATAGTAGCCACTAGTCATTGCCAGGGAATCAGTCAGTGCCGATAGACAATAGTTGATCCAGGAGACATAGTCGATCCAGGAGTCTTTGCCAGTATCGCCAGTTGTCAATCTGAGCTAGTCGATGCAAAAATAAACTCTACTCAGTGCAGGAAGCTCTAGTCCGTGTTGGACGTGCTTTAAGGTCAGTCCCATAACTAGTTGTCATAGTCAATAGCCGATAGCCAGGAGGACTTGCCTTCAGGTCAGTGCTGAGAGACAGTCATTTAAAGAAGGTCCCTGAGCCAATATCATTGCCAGGAGGTTGCTAATAGCTAGTTGGTCAACCAAGAGCCCATCATTCACATAAAGTCATTGAAAATCAAAGGTCCGGAGGGCTTGCGCTTCTGAGGGCAAGGAGTTACCCATATTCACCGGGACAGACAAGGCTTACCCCTACGGAACATAAGTTCCTACCTCAACTTTATGCTATAAGCACGCATTACTTACAATGCACCTGTTTAGGATCACATACGCCAGGTCATAGCCCATAAGCACTGTCAAGAGCTATTGCTGCTAGAAGGAAGGTCATTGCTACAAGCTCTAGTCATTGCCAATCAGAGCCGCCATAAGGTCATTCCAGTCAGAGCCCACAAGCAACAGTAAGAAACACTCATAGCCGATCAGAGCTGCCATCAGACCCAGGAGACCTAGCCAGGAAAACTAACCGGGAGAACTAATCTTAGCAGTCATAACTCCTCGAAGGAAACACAGCCCCCGACCCTTCTCCCTATACATAGATGCAACGATGCAACCTCGACCCTTTCAATTTACACAACCGTGGCCCTACACCTCCAACCTCGACCCTCCAACTAGACCCTTGAACCCACAGAGAAATCCTAGAACCTTGGCCTAGAACCTTACCCTACGGAACACAGGGAGGGCTCCTACCTGGCCTGGGATACTCAGCTTGCTTACTCGACTAGAGACAGGAAGATTACATGGTTGTTACTTACGAGCATTTCGATTGAGAATGATTGGATTAGATTGGATTTTAAACTGATTAGTCTTCTGAGAGGGCCAACGGACGGAAGCAGCACACATATTGGGGTGGGGCGCTACTACGGACGGTACAGTATGGGAAGGTACGGTACAGGGCCGAGTGAGTGAGGCACTGAGGGTATACGATAGCCGCTAGTCTTCGGGTTGTCGATGCCAAGAGGTCAGTCCAGTGGTCGCCGATAAGGAAGGAGGTAGTCTTTGACAGAAAGTGACGAGAGCTGCTAGTCAATGCCAGGTGCCAATGCTGCTACTCCATGCCCCTATTCACTCGATGACAGGTTTAGATGCCGGTGGCGATCCAAGTGTGGGTGCACTCAATGACAGGTTTCAACCACTAAATGCCAACAGTCGATACAACTGTTGATCATTCCCAGGAAGGAGGTGCCGATTGATTGTTGCCAATGGATAACCGTCCGTTGACAATACCCCGGAGCCCATACCCACCGGTATATGCCAGTTGTCGCCGAGTTCAAGGCACAGTTGATAGCAAAGAAAGACAAGTTGATTTACCAGTTGAGTGCTTTATAGACTTGCACCCCTCGATTGATACAGGGATGGGCTTGATACACTCTTAGGAGGAAGCCACATAAAGCAACCACATAACTCTGGACATATGCATGGTACGACGGTACGGTATGGCACACGGTACGGGAACGAATGGATATCCTACCTGGGATGGACTGCACGGTTGGGCTGGGATACTCGGCTTGGGTTGGGCTCATGGGCTGCTCCGCTAATCCAATGGGGCTTGGATACTCAGCTGCTTGGCTATTCGACTGGACTAATTGAAGGGGCCACGTTACCTAGCAAATATATCTAGCCTATCATGATCCATAACACATCATCTAAGGATATTGTTGGTCCCTGGCTTGTATAACTGACCTGCAATCAACTGGTAATTGGCTAACCACTACTCTTCTGATTTGCGGAAGATTCTTTTGGTATAGTGCCGGTCGTAAAGAACAGGGATAGGAAAAAATACATCGTGTGCTACTGCCATGCGCTAAAACGCATTTTTCTTTATAAATATGGGGTTCCACCAATACTCTAAACCCAGTGCAGTTCTGCCCACGCTTGCCTTGGTATTTCACCTACTTCAAAGTGCTTTAAAACTAGGCGAGTAAGAATGCCAGCTAGCAAGCGCCCGTCCGAGCGACCTTCATACATCTTTGGGGGTTCAGGGATCAACCATGGAACCCAATCATTTTTAATAAAACTTCGTTCTACGTCCGGGCCCCCACGATATATTTTATGTTTGAGGATATTGGGAATCGAGTATGTGTGGGTATCGTTGATGATGTGCTCCCGTGTATCGGCTATGCTTTCTCCTGTGTATCGGCTAGCGGTAGCGGTAGGGACCTCCTTCCTGTGTCTATCGGCACCTCTTGTGACTGAGGTTCTCTCGGCTGACCAGCTTTAAATGACCACCTTCTGTCAATGAGACTGTCTATCGGCGACCTCCTTATCAGCGACCAGCTCTTGTAAATCCACTTCCTGGGAATGAGATTGGGTATGGACCTCCTGGCACAACCTCCTGGCTATTGTCGACCACTGGCTCTCGGCAATGACTGGTTGGCATTGAGTGCATCTACACACCTGGATCGACTCTTGGATCTACTAGTGGCAAAGACTAGCGGCAAAGACTAGCGGCAAAGACTCCTGGATCGACTATGTCTCCTGGCATCAACTATTCTGGAGTTCCAGAAAGCTAACCATTAGACTCTATAGACCAAATAGCCGATAAACTGCCCACTACAAGCACCCACTACATGGATTGGGCAACAAAGGATGGATCAACCAAATAGCAAAGGAACTTGGTCGGCTAATAGCGCCTCCTTTCAAACAATAGGCGAAAAAAGCTGTATACGAGTCAGAAGCTAACGTCTAGATTTTGACTAGGAACTCACAGCATTCCACCAACCTTTAGGAACAAATGAACAGATGGAACTAAGCCACTCACAGTCTATTGACTTTCACTAAACCCCTTCTCCCTGTCTCTGAGCTATCTGCCCCACCTAACCGGATGAAGCAAAGGAAGGAGCATCCTAGCCATTATCGAGATTCATAGCCTCGCCCAGATTGAGTACCAGAGCCCGTAGTTGAACCACTAGGAACAAAGTCAGTAGCTTAGCCTATTCTAGAGCCATTACCTCGCCCAACATCTATCTTAGTTCGAAAGCCAATTCAAGATCGAGTAGCAATTTCACCTGCCAACTGGCGTGGATTCATCTATAGATCGAGTGTAAGTTCCAGTCCCTATAGCAGTTTCAGCACCAAGGGAAGAAGCAAGGGAAGCCTCTTTAGGTAATAATAATTCTATGGAAGAAGCAAAGGTTACTCGTCTATCTAGGAACTCCATACACCCTTAATTCCTATAAGCCAAACACAAAGCCAATGGAAGGATTGGTCAAATGAAGTAAGCAAACGGGAAATAGAACATCTTCCCTTCATCGCGCACTAACCGACCAGGTGAGCAACACGGACACTATATTGAAGTTCTACATATAAGGACATCATGGTGATCTAAATCACCCCGACGAACCCAACCCCATGAAGCAGCCCCGTACTTAGACCACTTACACAGAATCGGTCACCACAAACAGAAACCACAGAGTATGCAGTCCAATTCAGTGTAGCAAAAGATCTAGATACCAAAACTACGGACACGAGGATGGATAGGTACGATCAAGTTGGTTCAAACAGGATGGTATAGGCCACTATAGGGAGGGCTTCAACTAATGCATCTGCTACCGTTTGTACTTCTAAGGAGGATAGGGATGAGCTTGATTCCCATTCTTCAGGCACCCAATTCCGATGGATCATATTCTATAGTTTGAAGGCACATCGTAGCCAGAGATTGAGGAATTTTCGGACCCACTCGTCTATCTAGGAGTCACTTGAGAATTTAGGAGTTAGACGATCAGGAATTGTCTCCTTCTTGAGGATGAGAAAGTTTCTGATTTCAACGACAAAGAATTCTTAGTTTGATTCCGAGGATCCCGATTCTGACATTTCTGATGATGATGATTCCTCTGGCATGGCCTTGATCCTAACAGATCTATGTCACCTCCAGATTTGCTCGGCTTAACAGCTCTTCGCAGAATCCTCCGGAGCCTCTTCTGAGCTCTTACCCCTTCGGGCAGCCCCTTCGGGGAAACAGCTTCATTCCTTGGAATTGAGTATGGAACCTATATTTCATAGCATGGATGTAAATGGGGTCCAAACCCATTGAATCGTGAAACCAAAAAGAGGTGATAGAGACAGGTCTCACTTAGCATCCTTGAGCTAAGTCCACCGGGTTCGAACCCCAGCATCTCTTCTAACAAGGTAGCCACAGGGAATCCTACTCTGTGGCTGGATCAAATCCCTTCATTGCCCTTCCAATTGAATGGAAAGAACTGATATAAGCTAAGTAGGTGCTAATATGAATGCTGTTATTATATATGTATGTATGGTATTTTGATAGCTCGATCGACAATGCATATATTATAGATGTAATTACGTCATGGCCCTCCTCACCCTTGA